>BSBK01008748.1:0-747500 GCA_027943335.1 Chamaecyparis obtusa | reverse complement strand
TGTCCTAAAAATATTATTTGATCACTATTTGCAACAATAATTAGAGACCCAAATTGAGAAGTAAGAGAGAAATCAAGATCCAAACCTCTAACTTGAAGAAAACTTTAAAATTAAAAGGGAAGCCAAACACGTCGTAAGAAGCCATGAAATCCAAATAGTCATAAAATTTTTCATACATGAATCTATTGAGCTCTTACCCACAAAATCTTTTCCTCTCAATCTTCCAATCTTGGCATTTCAAGAATGCCCATGTAGGGTTTGAGAACCATCATGAAGAAGGAAAAATAAAACCAAGTGTTGAAATAAAACTTTAATTATCAATTATATTTTACTTTTTTGAGTGGGAATATAAAACATTAAAATTTAACATAAACAAATAAACCCAAATTATCCCTGTGAGCACCTCCAAACTAAAATCATGCAATGTTGATTAAAACAAGCACAAATATACCATATAAATATTTTTAAAAACATCAAATAACCTCTTTACAAATATTTAATAACACATACATAATAAAATTCAGCATATTAATAAATCACAGTAAAAATAAACAATTAATAGGATTATAAACACTATTCTCAAGATCCTCAAACATATCAACACATCATTTAATTACATAAAAGTCATTTAAAACTCATTTAATCATAAATATCTATTAAAGTATAAAAATAATTAACTAAACCATTAAATCACAAAAAATATTAATTTAAACATAGACTAATAATTGTAATAAAATTCCTATGAAATGCATCTAAACATAAAAACACTTATCGTAGGGTTTCCACATGGGGGTCAAGGTAACCAAACACTACCAATGGTGGTAGCCAAAGGGTGAGTACTAGTCTCATTAAAGCTAGATCGTACTCTATTGAGCAAGATGAGGTTAGGCTTAGGAAAAGTTGGCCAATGTGTTATCTCCAAGTAACCCTTGTTGGAGAAAGCAAGCATGCTCAAACCTCTAGAGACAGGTGAAGTTAATGTTTGTTGTACATGTCCAAGGTATATGCACAAAGATGGGGGACCAAAAAGGTGCCACTTTTCTTTCTGGTCCCCCATCAACCATAGTGTGTACACACTAAAGCACATGTGCCCTATAGGGTGCACGTGCTATGGCTTTGGTTGCCCAAGCCTTAGGCTTGGGAAATTCAAACCATAGCGTGTGTGCCCTTAGGGAAAACACGCTTTGCAAAATACTATAAAGTGTTTTCTACATTTGGGAAAGGCTATTTTTCTTTCCACAAACCCGCATTTGCAATGAAAGAGGGCTTCACAAGTGCGTACACAAAATCTTTTTGCTTGTTCAAACTATTTTATTTCATTTCATCCATCCATCAATTTGCATAAAGAATGGCTCCACGACATCATCAAGCTTGATCTGGAAGAAGAGGTAAGTGTTTTTATAGCCCATGCCTCTTATTTGTATTGGAATTTTAGTTTTGAAGCAATTTGTTTTGTTAAAATTTATTTTCTCTGATTTTATGTGTAATTAAGATTTTAAAATCTAGTTTTATTAATTGTCAAGAAGAAATGCTCTCCCTAAACAAAACCCTCAACCAAACCCTCCATCTCCTCATGAAGACATGAATGAAGAAAATAACCAAGAAAATAAACCTCAACCACCTCCACCAATTGAGAAACCTCCTCCTAGAACACAAGAAATTCTAATCAACTAAATTGAAAGAGGGAAAAAAGAATTAAAATCTTTAATTAGGAGGTTAAAAGATTCTATTTCTACAAATCCTAGAAGGGAAAGACTTGCAAAATCATTGGAATCAATCTTGACTCATGTAGGCTCGGTTAGTGGGCAACTTAATTTATGGCATGATAAAAGAGAAGAACAAAAACAATTTTATGCAAATAAATTATCATATGAGAACATAAAAAAGAAAAAAAGATGACATTTGCAAACTCTTTAAAAAACTAAGGGACACTGATACTCTTAGAAATACAACAAGGAGGTTCCCAATTCATTGGTGCTTGAATGAAGACATTAAAAACAAATTTTGGGAGAGATGGTGGATGGTCTTTGATTCCCCTCCCTGTAACAATCATGAGGTTCCTATATATTTCTTGAGGAAACTCCATTGTGAGTTTGTACTCAAGGAGGTGCCAAATCATTTTGACTTTCTAGATTCTCAAGGTAGAGGAGGGGGGCCATCATTTGATAGAGTGGGGGCACATCGTGACCCTAATGCACCTAGGGTTCCTATTGGCAAGCCACAAGTGGACCATGTTAGTATTCCTTCTATTGTGAAGGAACATGTAGAAGTGGACACACTAAGCATGATTAGTGCTCTAACAGAGACTCTCATTTAGCGTGTCACTCCTTTAGTTGAGGGTGACCATGGTCAATCTTTGAGGGGGCATATTTGTCGGTCATGTGGATCTTTATGCACATTTGGTACTACCGAGAGAGAGGAAGAGGGTCATGGAATGATGACTGATAATTTTCTAAATATGACATTTGGAATTGACACAGGTAAATATTTCCAAGTTCATTAAATTTCTTTGATCATATTTCATTTATAAAATAATAACTAATTAATTTAGTATCTATTGATTATGATCAAAATTTAGGGCAAGAGTGTTGGTGGTGGTGGCAGTGGCAATGATCCTCCTGCCCCCTTCTACACATCGTTGTCAAGTCCACAAGTATGTATCAAATAAAATACTTTAATAATAAATTTGATTATTATTTAATTATACAAATGATCGTCTCATAACTTATTGTACATGTGCATTAGTTCACTGGTGGACCATCAACATTCACAATAGAAATCGAAGGGCATCATGCAACTTTCCTCGAGCTATATTTATTTTCATGTTAATTTGATTTACTTGAATATATTTAATTAATTAATAAATGAATATCTAAATTAGTAGATAAATTATGATCAAAATCCAGAGGTAAAGTGGTCATTGTGGTGATCACATTCTTTCAGCTGGCTTTGTGACATCATCATTGAGTCCACGGGTATATATATGTAATAATGCATTATAATTAACATGTCAGTAGTACGTTCTTATATGAATGGTTGTCTTATAAATTGCCATGTACATGTGCACTAGTTGAATGTTGGAGCTTCGATATCGACACCGCACACAAAAGGACGCAGTGGAACCTTCACAGAGGTATTATTTATTCATTAGTAGGGTTGTAAAAAATATATGTAATCTTTATAACTACATAATACTTTTACTATTTCATTTTCAGTTATTGACATCAGAGACTCCTCCTTTTGTTCATGATACTTTGGATCGTGGAGTAGCTGCAGCAGTAGCTAGTTCTAAAGCACTGACTGAGGTATGAAAGAGATCACTTAATTTTAATTGTTATTTTAATAATTTGTATTGAATTTTATAATGATATTCATGTATGTATTTTAATTATTATTTTAATCATTATTTTAGGGACTTATTACTCAAGATTGTTAGCATGCACCTTCAGTGGATGTACATCGTGACTATTTGCTAGCGGTAATCGAATATTCTATTTTATGTCATTGTATAATTCAATTTTGATGTATATTAGTTATTGATGCTTAATTTTTTGTTATCAACTCGAGCTACAGAAGAGTCTAGATAGGAGGACTAGAGAGCGCACTTGGAAGACTACAACATCCATTACATCTCCATCGATGCGACAATTGAAGATAAATCAAGATTTGTTTTCTTCCCCTGATAGGAAAGGACTAGATTAGGGATATAGATTGTATGTCTATATCGCATTAGTGGACATATTTTTTGTATATTGTATAAGTGATATGTTGTACATCCATTTGGCTTTGAGGAAGTCAATTTAACTATATTGGATATATTCGATGTATGACATTATTGGACATATATATTTGGCTTCATACCCTACGAATATATTTTTTTTATGTTTTAGGTATGCAATTCATGTGTTTGGTGTATTGGTGTATACTAATTTATGTTTATGTGGATGTCTTATGATTTGTAAATTTCCTATGAAATGGATCTAATTGGAAGAATATTCCATCAATTCAAATCTATGACACTTATGGATATGAAAGCCCCAAATTGGTCTTAAAACCCCCTATAAACTAGGGCTCTCTCAATGTATGACCTCTGAACACCATACCAACCAAATGAAATCTATTCCACCATTCTTATACCATCCTCAGATGGATTCAATCATAAAATGACCATCTCTGAGGGCTTGATTCTCCACTGCTATACCTATGGCTTCATTTCAATGACCCTTGGTCACTCCTCAACCCCAACAACTCCTCCAATCAATAACCACCAACAAAATCCTTCTCATTCCTGCATTCAAATTGTTATAATGCTATAATAAAATGATTGGATCCATCCCCAAGTGACACTAATTACAAAAATGGGATGGATCATTCCATTTACATCTTAAAACAAGACAATTCCCAACACTATTTTAGACCGATCAAAAGGAAATGCACCAAATCAATGAAGCGACTATAAAATTGATTCAAAATAGGTGTTTACAATGTATCTCAACCATGCACAAGTATGGATTTCAATGATACATCCAAAAACTATGAGAAATTGTAAGAAATATGAAATTTATTGCTCAAACAAGACATAGTCTATACAATTCTTGCCTCCAGTCTGTACCATCTAAAATAGCATACCTCTAAGCACTTAAATAAAGTCCTATCAACCTCCTCAACTAATCCATATTAGTTGAAACTCGTTATAGGTCTTGTATCTTCTTCAAACTAATTAGTCACCCAAGTGACCATCATGCCTTCATTAGGGTGCCCTGCACTAGTTCTTCCATACAAACCACATATTCTAGTAGCCCATCTTCATTCAGTGATCTTCAAACAACATCAACTTACATCCATACATGAACAAACTACAAAAAAAGGATATAATACATTTTTGCACTCATCCTCCTGCTCGCACCTTGAGGGACACTTTGGCTCGGAGTGGTTGGCACCATTTGAGCGGCTCTGTGTGCCAAACAAGGTTGTCAGTAGAGTTTACCCAGCTATTCAGAGTTGGTGGAATAGATGGTTCGATACTACGACTGTCAATTTGAAAGATATGCAATGTTGTTCATTTCAACTGAGGAACACTGTGAGTTTTGACATCAGCCGAGAATGTGTTGCCAAATGTAAATGACCTTGAATCTCTAAAAACTGAGAGAGGTTATTATAGGCCTAGGAAACATTCTCATGTAGCACCTAATGGTTCGATTCCACCCCACATGAGCTATGAGATATGACCCCATAAAGATCATCAATTTTATGCTGAAGGGACCTTGAGGGACACTTCAGCCCGGAGTGGTTGGTAGCATTTGAGAGACTCTGTGTGCAAAATGAGATTGTGAGTAGGTTTTACCCAACCATTCAAAGCTATTGGAACAAACGGTTCGATGCTACAACCGACAGTTTGAAAGATACGCAATGTTGTCCATTTCAACTGAGAAACACTTCAAGTTTTGACATCAACCAAGAATGTATTACCAAATATAAATGAGCTTGAATCTCTTAAAACCGAGATAGGTTATTTTAGGCCTAGGAAACACGGTCTTGTAGAACCTAATGTTTTGATTCTACCCTGCACAAGCTCTGAGATATGACCCTATAAAGATCGCTGATTTTATGCTCAAGGGACCTTGAGGGACACTTTGGTTTGGAGTGGTCGGAAGCGTTCAAGAAACTCCCTGTGTCAAATGAGGTTATTAGTAGTATTTACCCAGCCATTCAGAGTTGTTGGAACAAATGGTTTGATGCTACGACCGATGGTTTGAAAGATACGCAATGTTATCCATTTCAACTAAGGAACACTTCAAGTTTTGACATCGACCGAGAATGTGTTGCCAAATATAAAGGAGCTTGAATCTTTGAAAACTGAAATAGGTTATTGTAGGCCTAGGCAACATGGTCCCATAGCACCTAACTGTTTGATTCCATCCTACATGAGCTTTGAGATATTTACCCTATAAAGATTATCAATTTCATGTTGAAGGGACCTTGAAGGACACCTTGACCCAGAGTGGTCGGTAGCATTCGAGTGACTCTATGTGCAAAAAAAGGTTGCCACTAGCATTTACCCTAACATTTGGAGCTATTGGAATAGATGGTTCGATGCTACAACCGATGGTTTGAAAGATACGTAATGTTGTCCATTTTAGCTGACGAAAAATTTGAGTTTTGACATTGACTAAGAATGTGTTGCCAAATATAAACAATCTTGAATCTCTAAAAACTGAGATAGGTTATTGTAGGCCTAGGTGACACTATTCCCATAGCACCTAACAATTTAACTCCACCCCACACAAGCTCTGAGATAGGACCCCTTAAATCTCATTGATTTCATGTTGAAGGGACCTTGAGGGACACATCGGCCCAGAGTGGTCAGCAGTGTTTGAATGACTTTGTGTGCCAAATGAGGTTTCCACTAGCATTTACCTAGCCATTTGGAGGTGTTGGAACATATGGTTTGATGCTACAACCGATGGTTTGAAAGATACACAAAGTTGTCCATTTCAACTGAGGAACACTTTGAGTTTTGACATCAACCAAGAATGTGTTGCCAAATATAAACGAGCTTGAATCTCTGAAAGCCAAGACATGTTATTGTAGACCTAGGTGACATGGTCATGTAGCACCTAATGGTTTGATGCCACCCCGCATGACCTCTGAGATACGACCCCATAAAGATCATCGATTTTATACTGACACTACAACATTTGGGGTCAAATTTTGACACTAATTTGCAATGCCATTACAATTTGTGTTTGTTTTTTGTATTTTTTTTGCAAGTGCCCCTGACGGTGTCATAATAGTGATGATGATTTCATAATTATGATACCTATTTGGTTATAAATAAAAAAAATAGAAAAAGAAAGTGTCATTTGTAATTTTTGTGAATTCAAAGAGCTTTCGTGAAGATGGCACTGCACTTTTATGTGGTACGAAGAGGGCATTCGAGTGTGGCATGCGCAAAGAGGCTAGCACCGTGTGGGAAGAGGGAACTAGCACTTGAGGTAGGCATTCGAGCTTTGTCTTCTCATTAACTCAATTTCATTTTGATGACATTTGTTGATTTAATGACACAATATGAATGTTAATAGTGGCATTGTTTACATCTTAGCATTTGGAATGCTCGATGACCCACGAGCTTTGAGAGTTAGGGCATTGTTTCTATTAAATTCAAGGCATTGTGTGAAGTGTTTGATCTCTTTTTATTTGTTTTTTTATTGATATTCACTATGTGGTAGTCCCTGTTTATGATCATTTCATGAGGAAATGCCTTGGTGGCTCATGGGCTGCAAGCTAGGGCATCATACATTATTTATGAGCTCACTATTGAATACTAACATTGTTTACATCTTTTCATTTGGAATGCTTGATGACCCACGAGGTTTGAGAGCTAGGGAATTGTTGCTATTACCTTCAAGGCATTGTGCGAAGTGTTTGATCTCTCTTTATTTGTTTTTCTATTGATATTCACTATGTGGTACTCCCCATTTATGATCATTTCAAGAGGAAATGTCTTGATGGCTCGCAAGCTACAAGCTAGGGCATCATACATTGTTCATGAGCTCACTATTTAATACTAGCATTATTTACTTATTTTCATTTGGAATACTTGATGACCTGCAAGCTTTGAGAGCTAGGGCATTGTTTCTATTACCTTCAAGGCATTGTGTGAAGTGTTTGATCTCTCTTTATTTGTTGTTGATATTCACTATGTGGTACTCCCCATTTATGATCATTTCATGAGGAAATGTCTTGATGGTTCATAGACTGCAAGCTAGGGCATCATATATTGTTCATGAGCTTATTGTTTAATACTGGCATTGTTCATGAGCTCACTATTTAATATCTGGCTAGACCATGTAAATGGTACCAGGCCAACCCAATCAGCCCAACAAAATGTGTCATGTTTATCTTTGTCAAATACACTTATTCACCATTTTGTTCTTGTTCTTCACACAAATATTGCATCAAAATCAATTGTAAATAATGATTCAATACTCTTAGTTTTTATTCAAATCTATTTTAAACTTCTATCAGCTCATTGTCCAATAGTTAAACTAACCTATGACTTCAAAGGAGGAATTATGAAATATAGTTGTAGGTAGTTATCTCTTCTATAATGATGGAGGAGTCAAAGTTAATGATCAATGAGGTTGTTGCTATTAGATCATACATTAATACACTTACTATTTTAAATTTGAGCTAGGGCATCATACAATGTTATTGTTGTCATTGCATGCTTACTGCTATTGTGCACCATATATTATTTTATACACTATTTATTTCATTGAGACCGTGAGCTTGGCATTTGTAATGTATTTTCTATTATTGGATCAATGCTACCATGTTGTTGAGTTTGTGTATGGTTTGACTATGCACGTGCATAATTATAGATGAGGATTAGCAATAGGGTGTCAGGCATTGCTTAGATCCTTTGGATCTAACCCCATCTTTTCCTTCCTTGTAGGTTTTGGATCATAGAAGAGCATACTGGATTGAACCCCGGGTCAACACTTCATTACTTCAAGAAATATTTGGTACCTTCATTATTTATGTTCATCCACTTATGTATGTTTGCATTTATTCATATTCTTCTGAAATTTGGCTATTAGCGACCATATATGACGATTCTTGATGTTTTTAGGACGTTTGATGAAAAGATGTAAAAGTTTCTTAAAAGTTTATATTTTTTATTTCAATTTTTAAAATCATAAAATGAATAAAATTTAAAGATAATCTTTTTCTTCACTTTAAAAAAAACATAAAGCTCATAAAGCATGCTAAAAACATAAAGCTCACAAAGCATGGTAAAAGAGGGCCCTAACTGTGGTAAAATGGGAAAGTTGCCACCTTGCACTGCTCTTCATATGGCAGTTGCTAAGGAACTATATTATAAAATTTCAAGGCATGAAATTTTATACTTTTTGACATCATAATTTTTTCTCCTTAGCATTGAGTTTACAATGTGGGGGAGTCAAAGAAAATATATGTACAGTTATAAAATTTCATGCCTTGAAATTTGGCGTGAAATTTTATGACATAGTTCCTTAGCATTTGATCTTTATATGGCAGTCATGACTTGAGGTAGGCATTCAAGCTTTGTCTTCTCATTAACTCAATTTCATTTTGATGACATTCATTGATTTAATGGAAAAATATGAATGTTAATACTGGCATTGTTTACATCTTTGCATTTGGAATGCTCGATGACCTACAAGCTTTGAGAGCTAGGGCATCATTTCTATTACCTTAAAGGCATTATGTGAAGTGTTTGATCTCTCTTTATTTGCTTTTTGTTGATATTCACTATGTGGTACTCCCCGTTTATGAAAAATTCATGAAGAAATGTCTTGATGGCTCGCAGGCTGCAACTAGGGCATCATGCATTGTTTATGAGCTCATTGTTTGAGCACCTCATGTCCCTATTTGATTGGTCGATGCTCTGTTTGTTATATTGATGCTATTAGATCAAATAGGGACATCAGTAATAAAATAATACACTTACTATTTTGAATTTGAGCTCTAGCACCATGCAATATTATTGCTTTCAAAATAGTAAGTGTATTGATGTATGATCTAATAGTAGCAACCTCATTGATCATTACCTTTGACTCATCCATCATTATAAAAGAGATAACTATCTACAACTATATTTCATAATTCCTTCTTTGAAGTCATAGGTTAGTTTAAAATGGAGAGGGGTCTCGAAATATCATAAATAAAAATATTACACAGTGGCATTCATATTAAGTACAATATGAATTCACATTCCTTTAATTATGATACACTTTTAAAATTATCACTCATTGGTTATTTGAAAATTCAAGATATAAGTATTAGAATATAAACTCTTGTAAAAGGAAGAAACACATATGTATCATCATTTAATACAAAATATAAAAGTATCCCATAGACACACAGTTGCTATTATAACCATCCTCTAATCCCATGGTGTACTAGTCTCAAGGTAAGAACAATTTACTTAAGCCATCATATAAGTATCATCCTAAAGTGTAAATAGACATTGACTATGGATATACAACACTAAGCCATAATAAATTACAAAGTTTCACTACAATTTCTATGTCCACTACCATTAAAATATATCACTCCTATTATATAAGCATCCTTCTTATTAAGTGTTGCCATTAAAATATATCACTCCTCCTATTATATAATGTATATGCATACTTGTTTAAAATGCCATACTTGTTGCTCTTAAATATTATTACCATCTCACTCAAATTTACATGACATTAAGGCCAAGCCAAAAATGTATACATACATGTAAGTATAGGAGAAGCTGGATTCTGCAACTATTGAAAAAAAAACTATACCAATAGCAGCATATGAGAAACTATACTTGTGCTTACCACACCATACCTCAGCATCATAATGCTTATCATTTTCAAGCTTCACTGAGGCTTCATACTACACACCATCCATAGATTTGTATGCAACATTGATTTAGGCTGGAGGTAAACTACATGTGTCATATAAACATGGTTGAATGCAATCTCTTTTGCACGTTTTCAAGAGTTTTCCCACCAATACAAGTGTAAATAACACATTGAATGTAATCTACGAACACTATGTGGTATGAAGTCTTGCTGAAGCTTGAAATATATCACTCCTTATGTTATTGTCAAAATTAAATTCAAATATTTCTTAAAACATTTATTCTTGTAGAATTAAGATATCCTTATCTCAATAATAAAATAATCTTGCATAATAGATTTTGAATCACATTAACACACACCCATACTTGTTCTTACCACACCATACCCCATCATAATGAATTGCACAAGTTGCAAGAGAATAATACAAACTTAGTGAATTCATCACTATCACAACTTGTGGCCTCACAAACTGCCTTTTGTTCTGTACATCAGGATCATAAAGTGATGTAGAGGGATGTGGTGGACTTCAAGATCTTTGGAAATTTATAAGGTAAATATAAGACTTGCAAGGTTTTACCCCAAAATGGCCTAAGGACACCTAATAGCTCAAAGTATGTGTACACCAAACTAAACACTGTCTCAAAACTGTACCTAGTTTTTAAGCCTACAATGAAGTCATTTTACAATGGAAGTATACACCAGACTTTGACCCAATCCTCCAAACCTTGGATAGTCTTATGTTTGGACTCCAATTAGAGATTTCTGCAATCAATTTCGACCCTTGAACAGTTTAGACCCAAAAGCCCCAAAATCCTCTTCAAGCCCTAGAAATGAGAGTTTTCTAATTAGATGGTCTCCAGACTTTTTTTATTGATCTGATGGATTCAAAACTTTGAGTTCAACATATGAACACTTTAGTGTTCATATGTTGAAGTCATAGGTTAGTTTAAAATAGAGAGGGGTCTCGAAATATCATACAAGTAAAAATATTACACAGTGGCATTCAGATTAAGTACAATATGAATTCACATGTATTTAATTATTATACACTTTTGAAAAGTTTGTCATATATATATATATATAGTCAAGTAATAAAATCTTATAAAACAACATACATTTTGTGAAGTGTTTGATCTCTCTTTATTTTATTTTTTGTTGATATTCACTATGTGGTACTCCCATTTATGATCATTTCATGAGGAAATGTCTTGATGGATTGTGGGCTGCAAGCTAGGGCATCATGCATTGTTTATGAGCTCATTGTTTGAGCACCTAATGTCCCTATTTGATTGGATGATGCTATATTTGTTATATTGATGTTATTAGATCAAATAGAGACATCAATAATAAAATAATACACTTACTATTTTGAATTTGAGCTTAGGCATCATGCAATGTTATTGTTGTCATTGCATGCTTGTTGTTGTTGTGCACCATAACAGCAACAAGAATGCAATGTTATAAAATTTTGTGATTAAATTGGTGAGTCTGTATACTTTTTCCATTTTAAACTAACATATGACTTCAAAGGAGGAATTATGAAATATAGTTGTAGGTAGTTATCTCTTCTATAATGATGGAGAAGTGAAAGGTGATGATCAATGAGGTTACTTCTATTAGATCATACATTAATACACTTACTATTTTGAATTTGAGCTCAGGCATCATGCAATGTTATTGTTGTCATTGTATGCTTGCTGCTGTTGTGCACCATATATTATTTTATACATTGTTTATTTCATTGATAATGTGAGCTTGGTTTTTCTTTTAGAAGTGTATGGCTTGACTATGCACATGCATAATTTTAGATGAGGATCAGTAATAGGATGTCATTCATTGCTTAGATATTTTTTATCTAACCCCCATCTCTCTTTTCTTTGCAGGTTCTGGATCACATAGGGGCACACTAGATTCATACCCGGGTCAAAAATTCATCACTTCAGACAATGTCTGGCACCCTTATTATTAATGTTCATCCTCTTATGTATGCATGTACTCTTGCATTTTCTTCTAAAATTTATTTTCCTTATATAGTATATACAAATTATTTTTCATATATTACATGTAATCTTTAGATGCAAAAATTTATTTTCCTTTACATGTATCTTTGCATGAAATAAACACAAATTAAACAAGATCATCTAATAATGCAAACTAGTGTATTGTAGTCACTCATCTAGTAATTAGTTCCCCAAACCATTACTAAGGATTGAACATAAGTCTAAGTCCCCAAACCTATTTTTCTATGTGTATAAAATAATATATGGTGCACAACATTAGCAAGCATGCTATGACAATAATAACATTGCATGATGCCCGAGCTCAAATTCAAAACAGTAAGTGTATTAATGTATGATCTAATAGCAGCAACCTCATTGATCATTACCTTTCACTCCTCCATCATTATAGAACAGATAACTACCTACAACTAGGGCATCATGCATTGTTTATGAGCTCATTGTTTGAGAACCTCATGTTCCTATTTGATTGGTCGATGCTCAAATAGTGAGCTCATAAATAATGCATGATGCCCTAGCTTGCAGCCCGCAACCCATCAAGACAATTCCTCATGAAATGATCATAAACGAGGAGTACCACATAGTGAATATCAACAACAAAACAAATAAAGAGAGATCAAACACTTCACACAATATATGTTATTTTATAAGATTTTATTAAGAGTAAATATATTATTTTATGAGCTCACTATTTGAGCACCTCATGTCTCTATTTGATTGGTCAATGCTCTATTTGTTATATTGATGATATTAGATCAAATAGGGACATCAGTAATAAAATAATACACTTACTATTTTGAATTTGAGCTCATAAAGATTAAGATAGCCTATTGTTTTGAATTTTTATGTGCTTTGAGCCAATGAAATTTTTATCATCATGATGAAGTAATAATGCATTAAATATCTTACTCATGTCCCTATTTGATTGGACGGTGCTCTATTTTTTATATTGCTTCTATCAAAATAGAATGACAGTGGTGATTCAATGCATCTACAGCCTCAACAACATGGTAGCATTGATCCAATAATAGAAAATACATTACAAATGTCAAGCTCACAGTCTCAATGAAATAAGAAGTGTATAAAATAATATATGGTGCACAACAAAAATAAGCATGCAATGATAGCAATAACATTGCATGATGCCCGAGCTCAAATTTAAAATAGTAAGTGTATTCATGTATGATCTAATAGAAGCAACCTCATTGATTGTTACCTTTCACTCCTCCATCATTATAGAAGAGATAACTACCTACAACTACCTTATCATGCATTATTTATGAGCTCACTATTTGAGCACCTCATGTCCTTATTTGATTTTTTGGTGCTCAAACAGTGAGCTCATAAATAGCACATGATGCCCTGGCTTGCAGCCACAAGTCATCAAGATATTTCCTCATGGAATGATCATAAACAGGGAGTACCACATAATGAATATCAACAACAAAATAAATAAAGAGAGATCAAACACTTCACACAATATATGTTGTTTTATAATTAAGATTTTATTAAGACTAAATATATTATTTTATGAGCTCATTGTTTGAGCACCTCATGTCCCTATTTGATTGGTTGGTGCTCTGTTTGTTATATTGATGCTATTAGATCAAATAGGGACATAGAATTCGATATCAACCTATCATATATCCATTCCATTCCTACAAAGCCTTTGGAAAAATCTATCAGAAAATGAGAAGCTATGAGAAGGTGACATGAAGCTAATGAAAGGAGGCATGTCCAATTTGTTTTGCAGATATACACATTAAGGATCATGTTAGATAATACAAGGGAATTCAATCAAAATAGGGAGACAATTGCTAGATTGTTATCTAACTTTCAAAGAGAAGGCGATGACAAATTTTATTGTCCATGCAAGAGTTGTAACGGCTTAAAGACAAGAAGAATCAAAATTAAAATAGCAAAGAGACATTGTAGAGAGAATGGTCACATTGAAGGGAGGTTTGATTATAATCCAGTGGTAAGTTGTTTTTTATATTATTTTCATAATTAATATACATATGAACCATAGAAGGAGGTTTGATTATCATCATTTTTATACAAGTCAGTCTCCCTAGTGTGAATATAGAGGAACATGGAGGTGTGAGTATTGAAGTTGAAGATCATGATCCCATAGAAGATGACAATCATGGGCCAGAAAACATATTTGAAGATGATGGTATGAATGCAGTGATTGTTGACATATTTGGTACTGGTGTTGTTGGTGTTGATGTTGCTACTAATGATGATGATTATGATGAGGATGACATTGATGATGTCCATGATATACCTCTACTTGAGAAGGTAGACATGACCCTTTATGAAGGCTCCCAATCTACTCTTCTCTCTGTTGTATTGTTGTTGGTGAATTTGAAGGTTATGAATGGTTTATCTAACATAGCAATGTCACGTATTCTAAGTTTTGTCATATATGTCATTATAGTCTATAAAAGGTGAAACATGTACCATTAAGATTGTTTATAGTAACAACTTATATTATTTATTGCAAATTGATAGGTGACTTTTTGTTACCACCATCAAATGTTCTCCCTTGCTCGTACTGAGAATTATGTGCCACTATGAAACATGTTGGAATGGAGTATCAAACAATAGATGCTTGTCCCGAAGATCATATTATTTATTATAAAGAACATGAAAATTCAACAAAATGCCCTGAATGTCATACGAGCAGCTATCAAGATGATCAAATGACAAAAAAGGTGCCTTGCAAGGCTCTTTGTCACATCCTCGTTATTCCTTGACGTCTGAAACAATTATTCAAGTGCAATAGCTTGGCACAATTTATGGATTACCATGCACGTAGCAGGAGTTGAGATGACATTATTCAAATGCCTACGAATGGTTTGTCATTTATGGATATAGAGGAAAAGTGGAAACACTTTAAAGAAGAACCTCAAAATCTTAGGCTTTCTCTAGCATCAGACGGTGTCAATCCGCATGGAGAGATGAGATATGTTTACTCAGTGTGGCCTATTTTATTATAAACAATAACTTTCCTCTATGGATGTCAATAAAGAGGGAGAACATTATGTTGGAAATGATTTTTCCAGGTATCTTATTATTTTATAGTTATCTACATGTAATTATAAGTCTTGGAGTGAAATGACCATAATAATTATTTGATGTTGTTGCTAATTCAACTAGGTAAGTATCAAGTGAAAGATATGAATGTATATATTGTGCCTCTTATCGACGAGTTGTTGGTGTTATGGAATGGTTTCACTATGTATGACATATCTAGACCAATTGGACAAAAGCAATTTTAATTTCATGCAATGCTTGTGTGGACAATTCATGATTCTCCAGGGTTGACACATTTATGTGGTATGTTATGGTGAATTCTAGTTGTAAGCAATAATTCAAATTCTAAAAATATATATATTTAATCCAATTTTATCGTTACCTTGTAGGTCTTCAAACAAATGGAAAATTTGCATGTCCAATGTGTGGTCCAAAAATAAAATCTCATCATTTCAAAAGTTTAAGAAATTAGGTGTTTGATGAGTATATGCAGTTCCTCCCTAGAAATCATAAGTATCGAAGTGCAGAAAGACATCTTTTCAATGGGAAAGAAGAGACTACATCAAAGCCCCAAATAATGACACCTCACCTATGGCAGTTGGAATATAATAGAATTCGAGGTAATATAATTCCACTTAATGGTTGATGTTTGAAAATTATATATTTTGATTATGTTTTGTTGGCTAATTATGTAGTTGATGATCTTGAAGGTTGTGAAGGCATCACCGACTAGCTTCCAAAGGGATTAAAATTTTATCCCAGAGAATTTAGCAAGCTTCCCTACTATGAGCAACTAAAAATTGTGCATTTGTTAAATATTATGCATATTGGAAAGAATGTAATAAAGACACTGTGAAAAAATTGGATGGAAGGCATGATAAAGAAAAACTTGGCAAAATTTGTAGTGAAATTCATGATTCCAATCGTGCAATGAAAAATATCATTGAATCAAATAGCAATGGAGACCAAATTAATGCAAGTGTTCTTCCTTGGTTATTAACAGAGCAACAAAGTAAAGGCATAAAAGAAGTGATCCAAAAAATTCAATTTCCTACAGGATTTGTTGCGGATATAAGCAATCTCATATCAAAGAAAAATAATTTTGGGTCAAGGATGAAAACGCATGATTGGCATACCTTCATCAAGGTAAGTCATAGTCTTTTGTATTTACAATATATTTGTGTAATTGCATTCAATTTTCATTGTATGAAATGATCAGTTAACAATTGTTGCAGTATTTGCTACCCCTATCTCTCCCAGAGATCTTCGACAATAATATCAAACAAGTGATATATGATCTTGGAAAATACATGAGGTAAGCAATGATATCTATTCAATACATCAAACAAGTAATATATTGTAAAGTCTCATATTTATATATTTATGTCTTGAATCCCTTGTAGGTGGTTGTCATCTAAAGAAATCCATAAAGAAGATATAAAATATTGGAAGAAATGAATTTGTCGATTAATGTGTGAAATGCAAAATTTTTTACCTCCATCTTTTTTCAATGCACAAGAACACTACCTCATACCCCAAGTTGAGGAGATTGAATTGTGTGAACCTATACATGCTAGGTCAATGTGGATGGTTGAGAGACACTTGAAATTTTTGAAGGGTTTGGTACGACAAAGAGCATGTCTCGAAAGTTCTATGGTTGAGTGATATATGGTATACCAGATGATGGTGTACGTTACTCAATATCTTCCTAATCTTGTAGCAAAGACCCATATAGATTGTGCATTTGGGATCTCAATTCAATTAAAAAATTTGAAGGGAAGAACTTGGTGGGAAACGGTAGATTTAGGAAACTGAAAGGTAATAAATTATCAGATGTTATTGTACAGTAAATTAATTCTTTATCTTCAAAATAAATTTTTTGTACTTGTCATCTATTTATTTTTGTACAGCTACTAAAGAGTGGGATGTAATACATTTGTTTATTTCAAACAATCAAGATTGGATGACGGTATGGATTGAACGATGTCAACATGATGGTCATAGATTAACATGGAAATCTGTGTCTTCATTGGTTATACAAGCTCATCATAATGGAGATCCCAATGTTACACAAAAAGAAATAGATTTAGCATATGGTTTAAGAGATCACCAGGTACTTATAAATTTGTTAATTAATCAACCATATGTTTTTCAACTCGTGATGCAATAATTTATACATGTTTGACATTATTGCAGGTGAAACATCACAAGGCTATGTTTTGCAATTTGGTTATAAATTTTGCATCAAAAATTGCATCAAAAATTGAGATGAAATGAAGAGAACTTGTGATTCTGGGATGAGTGCAGTGTTCAAGGTGACTAATATTTTATCTAGAAATAAATTACATCCTCGAGAGTCACAAAATTGATACTATGGTATTTTGGTTGATATTCTTGACTATGACTTTAAAATCAGTTCTCTTCATTGTGAAATGGTGCAAACTACAACTCAATAAAAATGATCGAACATCCAGCTGTCACATGTACAACATCACTATCGGTAAAAAACCATAAATGATGGATATTTGTCATAAATTTCTAATGTCTATCTGTCACATGTACAACATCGCTATTATTAAAACTACAAATGATGGATATTCATCATAAACTTCCGATAGATATCTGTCGCATTAACAGCATCTCTATCGGCAAACAAACTACAAATGATGGTGACCCATCAAAAGATTCTAATGGGTCACCGTTGTTTGTATTTTTTACGACGGACAGGCATCCCAATTTTGACGTCCACAAATAGGTCCGACGATGGGTTCTCTATGTTGGAACCCCCTTTTTGCAATGGTCGTGGTTGTCGTAATTATGACGCCCATCAAAATCATCATTTTTTCCTACTGCAAAACTGCGACGATGGGTGGTGTCACTTTATCGACGGTATACAGTCAGAATTCTGACAGTTGGCCATCAAAAAAAGGGTTCAAATGTACTAGTGTGAAGGGACGTTGAGGGACACATTGGCTCAGAGTGCAGCAATGTTTGAGCGACTCTGTGTGCCAAACGAGGTTACGACTAGTGTTTACCCAACCATTCAAAGCTATTGGAATAGAAGGTTCGATGCTATGATCAAATGTTTGAAAGATACGCAATGTTGTCCATTTTAATTAAGGAACACTTTTAGTTTTGATATCGATTGAGCATGTGGTTCCAAATATAAATGAGCTTGAATCTCTAAAAATTGAGACAGGTTATTGTAGGCCTAGGCGAGACAGTCCCATAGCACTTGATGGTTCGATTTCACCCCACATGATCTCTGAGATAGGACCCCATAAAGATCATTGATTTCATGTTGAAGGGACATTGAGGGATACGCCGACCCAAAGTGGTCGGTAGCATTTGAGTGACTCTATGTGCCAAATGAGGTTTCCACTAGTGTTTACCCATCTATTCAGAGTTGTTGGAGCAGACAGTTTGATGCTATGACTGACGATTTGAAAGATACACAATGTTGTCCATTTCAACTGAGGAACACTTCAAATTTCGACATCGACTGAGAATGTGTTGCCAAATATAAATGAGCTTGAATATCTAAAAACTGAGACAAGTTATTATAGGCTTAGGTGACACAATCCCATAGCACTGGATGGTTTGATGCCACCCTGCACGAGCTCTGAGAGATGACCTTATAAAGATCACTGATTTCATGCTAAAGGGACCTTGAGGGACACGTTGGCCCAGAGTGGTTAGTAGCGTTCAAGTGACTCTGTGTGCCAAAAAAGGTTTCCACTAGCGTCTACTTGACCATTCGGAGTTGTTGGAATAGGTAGTTCGATGCTACAACCAATGGTTTGAAAGATACACAATGTTGTCCATTTCAACTAAGGAACACTTCTAGTTTTGAGATTGACCGAGAATGTGTTGCCAAATATAAATGAACTTGAATCTCTAAAAACCTAGATAGGTTATTGTAGGCCTAGGCAACATAGTCCTATAGCACCTAACGGTTCGATATCACCCTGCATGAGCTCCGATATAAAACCCCATAAAGATCATCAATTTCATGTTGAAGGGACCTTGAGGGACACATTGGTCTAGAGTGGTCAGAAGTGTTCGAGTCACTCTGTGTGCCAAATGAGGTTACCACTGGCATTTACCCAACCATTCAGAGCTATTGGAATAGATGGTTTGAAAGATACACAATGTTGTCCATTTCAATTGAGGAACACTTCTAGTTTTGACATCAACCGAGAATGTGTTGGCAAATATAAACAAGCTTGAATATTTGAAAACTAAGATAGGTTATTGTAGGCTTAGGCAACATGGTCTCGTAGCACCTAATAGTTTGATTCCACCTTGCACAAGCTCTGAGATATGACCCCGCAAAAATCATCAATTTCATGCTAAAGGGACCTTCAAGGACACATCAGCCCAGAGTGGTCGACAAAATTCAAGCGACTCTCTATACCAAACAAGGTTTCCACTAGCATTCACCCGGTCATTCAGAGCTATTGGAATAGATAGTTCGATGCTACAACCAATGGTTTGGAAGATACAAAATGTTGTCCATTTCAACTAAGGAACACTCTAATTTTTTACATCAATCGAGAATGTGTTGCCAAATATAAATGAGCTTGAATCTTTGAAAACTAAGACAGTTTATTATAGGCCTAGGTGACACAGTCTTGTAGCACCTGACAGTTTGATGCCACCCTGCATAAGCTCTGAGATAGGACCCTGTAAAGTTCATCAATTTCATGTTGAAGGGACCTTGAGGGACACATCAACCTGGATTGGTTGACAGTGTTCAAGCAACTCTCTATGCCAAACGAGGTTGCAACTGACGTTTACCCGACCACTCAGAGCTGTTGTAATAGATGGTTTGATGCTATGACTGACAGTTTGAAAGATATACAATGTTTTCCATTTCAACTAAGGAACACTTTGAGTTTTGACATCGACCGAGAATGTGTTGCCAAATATAAACAAGCTTGAATCTCTAAAACTCAAGATAGGTTATTATAGGCCTAAGCGACACGGTCCTGTAGAACCTGACCGTTCAATGCCACCTTGCACAAGCTCCAAAAGATCACCCCATAAAGATTTTTGATTTCATGTTTAAGGGACCTTGAGGGACACTTCAACCCAGAGTGGTTGGCAATGTTTGAGTGACTCTCTGTACCAAACGAGGTTGCCACTAGCATTTACCTGGCCATTCAGAGCTGTTGGAACAGATAGTTTGATGTTACGACCGACGGTTTGAAAGATATGAAATGTTATCCATTTCAACTTAGGAACACTATAATTTTTGACATCAACTGAGAATGTGTTTCCAAATATAAACAAACTTGAATCTCTAAAAATCAAGATAGGTTATTGTAGGCCTAGGCAACACGGTCTTATAGCACTTGACCATTCGATGTCACCTCACACGAGCTCTGAGATATCACCCCTTAAAGATCACCAATTTCATGATGAAGGGACCTTGAGGGATACTTCAGCCCAGAGTGGTCAACATCATTTGAGTGACTCTCTAAGCCAAATGAGGTTTCCCTTGACATTTTCCTAACCATTCCAAGCTGTTGGAATAGATGATTCGATGTTACAACTGACAGTTTGAGAGATATGCAATGTTGTCCATTTCAACTGAGGAGCACTTTGAGTTTTGACATCAACTAAGAATGTGTTGCCAAATATAAACAAACTTGAATCTTTGAAAACTGAGAAATTTTTATGCCACCTCGCACAAGCTCCAAGATATCACCCCATAAAGATTGTCAATTTCATGCTAAAGGGACCTTGAGGGACACTTCAGCCTGAAGTGGTCAGCAGCGTTCAAGTGACTATATGTACCAAATAAGGTAATGGCATGGTGGAGTATGGTATGAAGAAGAAGCAATGTAATGATTTTGAATCAATTAAAACAATCAAATTATATGGAACAGTGAATCTTCCTATGGAACAGTCAATGTAACAGTGCATTCATATGCTTAGATAGAGGGTACAATCAGTGTTTTGGATTTGAATACTTCACAATGAAGTGACTCTCCCACTAATGTCACTACTATGATTGGTGGGAGAGGTTTAAATATGTATTTTTATCCTTGTATCATAGTTTTTTAATGAAGGGATATGGAGATGATGTGTTTGGAAGCCACATAGAGGTGGTAGTTTGTTGATTGAAGGGAGTCGGTCTTGCACCAGTAACTTGGATAGAAAAGGCCCTTAAGAATAGATAAATTTCATGATAAATTATTGTTTTATGGGATCAAAATGATGTGTTGGAACCATTGGTTTGATATGGAGATAGTGTTGAAGGTCTTTTTGAACATACCCTAGTTGTGTGACCCTAGAAGCAAGGGTTTGGTGGATAGAAGTATAGGTGAGGGATGAAGCCTTAAAACCTTGAGAATATTTTTTAAAAAAAAATTAGTAAATACTATTCCTTGGTTGGGATTTGAGGGGATGCATATCTTTGTGAGTTTCTCTGCAAATGAGGGTGAATTAGGCCTATTTGGTGGGTGTTAGATTATTGGATCGAACATATGGTCCAAAGGAGCCTACCTTGAGACTTGGGGAGGATTTAGAGAACCTAAAAGGGTATCTAAATTAGTGATTAGTTTCTAGATTTTTTTGGGAAAATTGGAAGAAAAAGGCTGATTTGTGACTAGTGAAGGCTACAAGCCTAAAGGCTTGTTGGAGTGCATTGGTGGAAGATGAGTTGACTAGACTTGGTGGGTTGGTGAAACATGGTATATGGACCATGTTAAGATTTTATATGGTGTTATAATCAAGTTGGAAACCCTATTTGAATTTTTGACATAATAGAGGCTCTAGGTGCATTGGGAAGCCTAGATCGGGGTCCTTGTGTGTGGTGTCAAGATAAGCTGGAATAAGAGATCAGAGGAAGTGAACTTGTGCCTAGATCAGGGTCCATGGCATATATTGTCTCAAGTATCTCCATTTACAATATTTTGTATCTCCATTTAGTCCAATGAACCAATTGGATCTTCCCTACCCTTGATTGTCTCAAGTATTGCCTCATGGTCTGACTCACGAACCCTCCAAAGAGTTTTATTATGTGGTCTTCCCTCATATATGATTGAGTGGACATTTGATGCAATGACAAGGTTTGAATAATGAAGAATATTTATGTGTGTCTCCCAATCCTCGAACAACCACAACCTAGGGTTCTTCATAGAATACCGCCTAAGCTGTGTACCAGTTACAACCACTTCTCCTAGAGGGTATTCTAATTCTTCACCATCGATAACCAAGTGATCTAATTTATTTTTTTCCTCAACACAACAACACAAATAATAATATGTCCCTTCTTCACTATCTTTAGGTGCAATAATAGCAAAAACATGGCCTGTAATGATATAAACATAATGAGGACATTAGTTTACTGAATATTTATGATAAAGTACTAAATTTGAGATTATTTGTATGTGAAAAATTTACTAGGTTGTACTAGATTAGATAAGCGATCAAAGTCAATGGATGATTCCATTTCTATCAGTTGTAGTGATTCATGGGGATGATAGGAGGTAAGTGGGCTCAAAATATGTGTATACCATTTGTCAACCCATTCCTTTAACTCACATCCAACCCAATCTTCATCTACGTATGATGAACAAAAGCATGCCATATGGTGTGTGTGGATACTCCACGAACCTACATTACAACTTCTAAAAGAGTGTAGCTCACTCGATCCTATCAGTGTAGAGTAATCCTCATATGGTGCAAAGTTAGTTTCATCCATCAACCAAAAAAATCTATGAACCATAGACTCACCTTCATTACCTAGACCCATTGTAGCATTACACCACTGGACAATACATCCCGCATCTAACAATGTCGCTTGCTCTTAATAATGTAATTCTTCACGTGCTAAGGCTCTTTTAATAAATGCACATGCACCATCATCATCTCCCTTTCCATGACCGATCTCTCTAAAATTCCACATATATTGAATTCCAATAATCTTATGCATCCTGCACAACCAATAAAACATCTGAGAATTCTTGAATTGCAATGCACAATTATCTAACCATATGATAAGTCGATGATATTTTATGACCCTATTAGCCAAATGACCATAAAATAGTTGAAAGCAACCATGTACAAACTCTGTAGAATGCGAGCGATCATCACTCAATATCTTCATGTTCTCCTTTGTACTATCAGGTGAATGCATGAATGCTATATGAACAAATATAGTAACCTGTTGAGAGCTATAATACTTTGCTTGCACCTCATTTTATGGTTTTAGTGTGTAGTTCTCTCCAAATTCCACAACTAAAACAATGGTCTCAAGTGGGAATGTGTCCTTGCACAACTTGAATTGTATATCCAACCATCGTGCTCTATGGATATGTCTTGCATACACATAAATAATCTTTTGATGAAAAATGCCCATGAACTGATACATTGGATTTTTTTCAATTACTAAATCACATATTTTAGCCTCTTTTCCATCTTTTAGATTGTATGTCACAGTCTTATATTTTCCAAATTCCACTATTTCATTACCGATTGCATGCATACTCTCCGTATGTTGACAAATTGGAAAATGTTGCAAACCTCTGCAATCTATGCATGTACCATTCTAGCATGAGATCTTATAAAATTGATGACCATCCACTCTTTCACATAAAATGGTAGATATTAATTCCCTTGAAGATCTAGGTGGGACATTTATGTTACGATCCTGCAAAACATTGTTAGTGTGCAAATCTACACATATATTCTTATAAACTTCAAAATGGTTAGAAAATTCAATATGTACCCTACAACAAAAAATTGTGCGTGTGTGATTTATCTTCACATAAAAAGGTTTACACATTTCAAAATATCGCTGACTAATTTTAATTTGATGATACATATGCATAAAGTTTGCAAAGAATTGTATCTGATTTGAATCCAAAAAATGTTTTGGATGTGGAACACGAATTTGACTACCAATCCTCCTTCTTACAACGTCTCTTTGATTAGGAGATACCCATGTGTTATTCTTCTAAAATTCTTCAATCAAAGATTTCAAAGCTTCAATAATTACTTTATCTTTTTGTGGTAGTCTACTGGAAAATACCCATAACTCATTGCTATTTGGATCTTCCACTCTTGGACACCTTACCAAGGCTCTCATTAGAGGCTTTCTACTTACTTTCAATATTTTTCTTATCTTTCTAATGAGTTGATATTTCTTCATTTGAGTGCTTACTATTGTTGATGTAAGTACACGACATGTGACATTACTATCTTTTGTGCGTGATGTATAACCCACACTCTCATATGTAGTCATTAGATTATTTACAATAGATTTTTCACTTGACTCATAAATCATTCTTAGCCCAAGAATCTTCATGATGGGCCTAAATTTTAGATTTCTCATCATTTCAACAAATAGTTGACATCTTACTATCATGTTTAAATTCTCAAAAAATAATCTCCAAATATGATTAGCATTTCTTTGACAAGTACGCTTGGGAATCTTGTTAGGAATTGCTTGCAAAATATTAGTATCAATATCAATCAAATATTTTTTCTTTCCATAAATAATTCTAGGAGCATCAAAAATATTATGTGTGAATTGTGTACCATCTCGAGTGCCTTCAACATGACACGATGTTGTGCCTACACCTTGGGATGTAGATAATGGTGTGCTTTCAACATGATACAATTGTATACCTCCACTTTGGGATGTAGACAATGGTGTGCCCACACCTTCGGAAGTAGAAAATGGTGTGCCTTCAACATGATACAATGGTGTGCCCCCAACATTGGATGATGATGTCTCTTCAACTTGGGAACTCATAGATGATGTTCCTGCATCTTCATAATGCAATTGTCTTGTTGCACGCAAGTTTCTCATCCGTTGTCTTTTTGTTTCCAATTCCAATTCTCTCTTACTTTGTATTTATGTTTCATTTTCCTCATCCAAAGAAAAATCTTCTTCTATGGTATCCAATTTTTTTTGTTCACAAAGTTGTCTCATTCTTTCCATTTTCTTCTCTTTTTCTCTTTCATGCTCTTTCGGTGTTAAAGTTTGTGCTCATTTCCTCAGCATGATGATGATTTCTACATATGAATTGATTAAAATTTTAAAAATATAATATAAATATATTACAATAAGTCAAATTATAATATAAATCTCTTAAAATATGACAAATTAAATACTATAAATTTAATACAATTATATCAAATTATGTATTCAAAAAGTGTATATCATACCAATTATAAATCAAAAGACTCTTTATTCACATTTCACATGTAAAAAAGTAAAAAAATTACCTTAATTGATAAATTTTGGTGAAGAATGATTGACTTTCACAATTTGATGTTGATTTTTGAACAAAAGGATGGTGCAAATTGATGTAATATGCTTCTTTTCCACCTTCAAGACCATGAAAAGTGAATATTTGTTGGATAAAATGTAGAAACCAGACAGTATATAGAAAAAGTGGACCTCTTTCACGAGATCTTTAGCATATAAGACCATTTTTTTAGTCTTACATAGTGCGAGCGTAGTATAGCATGTGTGCCCTATGAAAAACCACAAGTGTAATCCATATTCTTACATAGCACGAGCATGCTATTGGGTGTGCACCCTATAGCACGTGAACCCTATGCAAAACTAAAAAGAGAAAGAGATAAGGGAGAGAGAGAGAGAGTCTCTCTCTCTCTATCTATCTATCTCTTCTCTCTCTTCACTAATTGTTGCCACCTTCTTATTGTTTCTCTCTCACTATTGAAAACTATGACTTAAATAGGGTGCATGTGCTATAGGTCACACGTGCTATAGCATGCATGCCCTATGGAAGTCATAGATTTCAATAATGTGCATGCCCTACAGGGCGCACGTTCTTTGTAAGACATTTGAATCCACAAATCGTAGGGCTTGGATTTTCCTTGGAGATCCAATCCAAAGGCTTGGAGGATTCAAATAGGCCTGAGATGTGTTTTCCAACAGACATACAAAAAAATGACATCTTTTTCTGTGTGCTCCTTGTCAGGTTTACTCATGGTTCAATAACATAAAAATCAGATGATGTGATATTGTAGATCTCTATGTTAGCTATCTAAGCATATAATTTATTTTGAATTCTTATTTTGTTAAGTTTTTCATCTCTAGTTTCTTTTGTGTGTATGTCTATTTTTTGTAAAAACCCAAGGTGTAGTATTTTGGGCATAGATTTTGGCTCATTCATTGAATTTTGCAACAAGTTACGTTTTTAGAAACTAGACTCCATTCTACACACTTTTTTTAATAAAAATTGATTTTTGATTAATTTTAAATGATCTCTAGGGGGAGCACATAGAAATTTCACATTTTTAGGTTGTGTGCACTTTGTAAATTCATAAAAAAATTATACATTCATCAAAAAATAGCAAAACAATATAGGACAAACTAAGTGGTGTTAACTAACTTCTCACTAGAGTGATTAAAAAAATTCAAAAAAAAAAAGTTAACATTTTAGGGGGAGCACACCAGACACTATGTTATGTTTTTTAACAAAAAATAGGACCACCTTTTGTGCTCCCCCTTTTTTAGAGCCTTAATTTGCACCATTTTCAAAATAAATTAGTAGTTTAGGAACTAGATTCAGAGTATTACAACTCTTGTTCTTCTCACATCTTAAAATTTTGAGTCTAACTATCTTCAATTTCTTGTTGAAGTTCAGAGTTTGTTGATTTCAAGAAAAAAGTGGCATCTTATACCCCCTTTTTGGTCCCCCATCTTTGTGCACTTACCCTCCATGTTAGCATAATATTCAAAGCACACACACACACACACACACACATATATATATATATATATATCAAACAGTGGAAACCAGTGAAGGAGATCGAGACATCATGTGGGCCTCATGAGTGAGTAACTTAGATTTTATCCCTCTTTATACAAATACATCATACAAAATTAATAAGTAGTGACATAAGCATAGTAGTAAGTAAAACATCAATAACTCATAAACATGTAAGTAACCATCATCATATATCATAAGGAAACATATACATTGATCTTATAACATCATCTAGACTATAATGTTAAGCATCCACAATTACCATCAAATAACGTAATTTATCATGAGTTAATTATCTAAAATTAACTAACATTAGGTATCATTTATTCATAATAACAAGCATAGCATATATTTTATGATCATAATAAATTAATGGTATATCATCAATTAACATCATCTTACTCCACTTAATCCTAATGTATGCTCCTAGCTATATTAACTAGTATTTAATCCAAAATATACTTACCTCATTTTTCTTCTAACCCATTTCCAAGCATTGTATTACCTCCTTGTCATGAAGGGATTGGAGTGGCACTACAATGAAGGATTATTATGCGAGGATTTGGAGATAGAAATAATTGAGATCAAGGGTGGCTTAATTGTAGTAATAAATATCATCAAGAATAGAGCCACACCTAATTAGAGATTGAATTATCTATTGAGATGACATTTGGAAATCGTAGATTTTTTTAAAGACTATATCATTAATCATATATATAGAGAAAAAAATAGAGTCCTGGACAAACTATCAAATTTGGCTCTGAATGGTATTATGCTTAGCAAAATAATCCCATTACAATAATCAAAGTTTGACAATAGGGATCCCACTTGCATGGTTAACTCCTCCAAGTTGGCAACAAAATGAGGTTGTGCTAGACAATAAGCATATCCTAAGTGCTAAGACATGTCATTATTTCAATCAATCATTGAGACATTAAAAGAATGATGACACTTACTAAGTGTTTATTCCTCAGTGTTCATATTAAGGAAATAATCATTACTTCATAAGAATGATAAACTCTTAAATGTTACAGATCAATCAAATTAAATTGGTATTCAAGTTGATATATGGAGGATATCACTAAAAATAACAAATTTGGCTCGGCTAGAGTATATTTATTTTGCCTAATTTGGTATACATATTATAAAAATGAATGAAAGATGGATTTGGGAGAAAAACCTTAGATGGTGCAATAGAGGACTGATATGGATGAAAGAAATATCATGGCATATTAGTTGGACCCATATCCAAGAGATTGGGGTAGGATCTCCAAATTTTTCTATAAAAATAAAATAGGTGAGTGTTTATAGGCATTATACTACAAGATATATGATTAGAAGTTGAAAAAACTACCACTATAAGCTAGCCAGAATGGAGTCTCCAATTTGTTTTATTGAAAGTAAGAGGCAATTGATGTTTATAGAGGAGATTAAGGATAGGAGACTAAAAGAAATATTGATAAACTCTCATATTTTGGTGGTTAGCATAGTGAAGAGGATTTTGAGTGGGGAGTTCATTTTTACTATCCATATATATAGATTCAACACAAAAGTACCTATGATGTTTATTTCCATGCTCTTGAATATAGAATATTCTAAGGACACTGCAGAGCTATGCTACAAGATATTTAAGAAGTTCCTTGGAGACTTGGATAAGGTCTTCAAAAACATTATAAGAAAGGAACTAAAAATTTCATACCGAACAAATTACAATGTCATCAATTGAGATGGAAACCCGGTGTTATGCCCTCCTATTCTAGTAATCAAAGATGCAAGGTGTTTTAGAGGTAGGAAAGCCAGTTTCAAGTAGAATGTGAGTTTCTAAATGAAAATCCTTTGACTTAGGAGTAATGAAGGGGGTTATTTGATTCAAAACTACATGCTTGAAGATGGAACTAACACCATCAACAAAGAAGAGGGAGTTGAATTAAGATTTGATATCTTGCAAGCCATTGTAGATGATGAAAAACTAGGTCCCAGTAACATGGAAGAAAAACACCCTACATACATATGCCTAGGTGATAAATGGAAATCTATTGTCATAAATTAGACTATCATGTTTTTATTTTGAGTATTCTTTATCAATATAAATGGAATTGACTTTCCTATGCTTTGTATATATTTGATACGACCAAGACAATTTTGTATACTATGTCTCAAACAATGTTTTTGATTAATTAAGCAACCTAACAAGGGGGCTAAGCCTTACAAAAAAAAATTTGGGAGATGGAAAAGTAGGTGATCAACAACACATAGGAAGCACAACATATACTGACTAGAAAACCAAACATAAAGCATAGAGACTAGAAGCCCTTAAAAGGAAAGGCCAATATCACATCGCAAGAGAAGATGTACAAGAATTTGAAGAATATTTCATTCTACATTGTTGAACAATTATCTAGATGATGCTATCATTAGGCTCACCAATGAAAGAAACTCCACTTGGGAAACTGTCAGCCTTATGGCCAAAGCGTTAAAGAAGTTGAGAAATGTCAATAAAAAATTGATGCAAAGTAGAAGTAGAAGCAATAGGATTAGAGTGGTCCTCATGGCTGAAAGGAGTTTCACTTGTATCAAGGGCAACATCTAGAGTTGTACAGTAGGAATAGAATATGGATTAGTAGCAAAATACTTACCCTAAATGGAAGGAGGGGTGTCATGTCCAATTTTTTAGCAAGTGTTTCATCATCATCAATAGCTTGAGAATCTTCAAAGGAAGAATCAAAAAGAGAATCAAAATCATGGACTATCAAATTATCCTCACAAGAATCCTTCCATCGAGTAGAAGCACCATTTCAATGCAAAAGAGTGCAGTCATAAGCCATGTGTCCAACGGAGAAGCAATGTTGGCAATGGAAGGGAAGGCCCTCATAACCCAACACTTGAGTCCATGGATGCTCCATGACTATGAGTACCACATCCCCCAAAAGTGGTTTGGAGATATCCAAATCAACCAAAATGCAGTTGCAAGTAGAATGGCCCAATGTGGTTGTAGGATCATCCACCTTCATAAAATGGTCAATAGAGTTTCCAATGGAATTGAAGCAAGAAATATCCTAGAAATGGAGTGGGATATCAGGAAGTAAAACCCACACTAAATGCACATCAAGTTGATCATTAAGAGGGTTGAAGGATATTGTCCATGGTTTGGTAGAAAGGGAGCGATTCCCTTGAACCCACAACTTATTCAAAACCAAATCATAATCTTAAAAAGAAGAGAACAAATCACTAAAAAAATCCCTTTACACAAGGGTAGAGCTTAATATTACCAAAAACTAAGGGTCATCGATAACTAGTTGTAACCCAACATTGTAGATCTGGAAGAGAGAGCTAGAGACCTACAACTCTGTAGACTTCCATCACATATGAGCTACTAACCACCACAGGGGAGGCCTTGGCACAAGAAACATGTCGATATTTCACCCTTGAAGGGATGGTAGAAATAAATTTGGTAGTATGAGCATAGCTCCTTCCACTAGCAGCAGAAATTTTATTTTTATTTTTTTTGGGGGGGGCATCCTTAATAGCCCTAGAACTAGAACCAGAACCAGAACCGTCAGTACTAGGAGAAGAAATGATATCATCCAACCCAATTTTATACCCACAACTAGTAGTAGACAAAAAAAGGGGACCAAAATTTACCAAGGTAGAAACCCCTAAATATGACACACCCTTAGTCGATGAACCATAAAATACCAAGGCAGAAACCCCCAAGAACGACACACTAATAAAAGTAGTGAGACTAGGAAAAAAGGAAACTCTTGATGGGAAGGAAAAAATTATGGTACAGGGAGTAACCCTCTTAACACTAACCACAAATGAAGTACTTTGAGAAAGTGACGAGGAGGCAACATAGAGTGCAGCCAAACCACCAATTAATACAGCATTAAGAAAAGGCCCAACAACTCTGACCCTCATGTATCTAGGACTAAATGTAGGCAAAGAGACCATTGTGACTGTAGGAGAAGTAGATATTAAAAAATTCTCTCCAAAAGTGGTAGGAATCCCCAAGCTATTCATGGACAAACCATTCTCAGATTGACTAGCACAAACAAGGCCACCAACAACAGGTGGTGAGGCACCATTCCTAATTGCAAACTCTAGACCCAGGTTGGAAGTATTTGAGAATCTCAAGTGGGAAGATCCATTAGCATTCTCCATTTTTATGTCTCAGATAATGTTAATAAGATAGAAGTGTTGGACTAAGTATGAAAAGTTAAGTATTGAGAGGGGAGGGGTGAATCAATACTATAAAACACTTTTAAACTAATTAAACTTTCCTTTTTAACCATTTACTGATTCTGTATCTTTTTCATTCATCTCATAAAAAATATAAAAGATATAATGGTAACTCATAACACAAATATTTTGGTATCGCAGAAATCCTTGTTAGAGGATAAAAACTGCAGTGGGGATGACACCCACAAGACTTCACTACCATAGTATAAAGTTATCTCAGTTAGAGCTATAATGTTTAGCTATTTCTGATAGCTTACCCTATTAAGAGTATTAACCTAGTTAAGAGTCTTCAGACTATTAATTCTACCTTGTGAAAGGATTTTACTTGTAATCTAAGAACTGCACCTAGGTAAAGGATTTACAATATAATATCTGCTAGGATCTGCTCAGTTAAGAGACTTTACAACTCTAATTATTCTTTAATCAGTAACACAAAATATGTTTGTCAAACTTGCATCAAACATATGCTTATCAGACTCTTTTTTCTCAATAACTCATTACCTCATACTATGTACCTCTCACAATAACAATATAGTACTCGGTAGATTCACTTTTGAATCACAATCTCTATATGTTCTTCACTACTCTGTACTTGGTCACTGCTTTGCGCATCACCTTCTTAGTAATCTTCTTCACAAATGAATTCTCCTCTTGCATTCATACATACCACTCTTATCTTTACTTCTTTGATCCATTTATATATAATTCTAGAAGCGGTGCTAGGTGTTCTAGAATTATCTCTCCAAGCGGTGCTTAGCATTGGTTACTCCTCCAATGCATATTTCATACTTTATTCTCATTGGTACATCTCACCTTGTAATCATGTGTAATCATCATGTTTCAATCTCTACTATTCTATCATACGATCTCCTCAAGATTAGTAAACTATTTTTTGTTCGATGTCTAGATTCAATGTACTTAAAGATTCTCTTTGTGTTGGATTGCTATGCTCGGTAACATGTTTTCTCTAACTCAATAACTAACTCATCTTCTCAATTTGGTGCTCGGTTCTTCCTTTCTTGATGCCTAAACTTTCTTTTCCTTTACCGAAATTCCATGTTTCTTATTTCCTTTATCGAAATTACCTGTTCCTTATTTCCTTTACTGAAATTACCTGTTTCTTATTTCCTTTACTGAATAGCTTTCCTTGCTTTACCGACTTATCTTTCCTTCATTACCTAATGACTTTGACAAACAATATAACTTCCTCGTAACTAATGACAACAAAATAACTCCTAGGAGTATCAAGAAGCATTTTTTATCAATAGATTATGCAATATGTATATATGTTGGTTATAAAAGAAGATTATTTAGACTTAGACAATGGGGAAAATCAATTTGGGGTATGTCTCTATGATTTACTGGGTAGTTGGCCTGGAGCTCTGCTCGACCAGTTTTCATAAGATATAAATTTTTATTATTTTATTAATATAATGCATATTCTGTAGTGGGTTCAGCCCTTTGTTGATAAAAATATTATGATTAAGTTGTCAAATTTAGTTAATTAGCATGGCGATGTTGATGTAACATTGGGAAGAATACTAAAATTTAATATTAGAAGTGATGTCAAATTTAGATAATACAAAAATAACCTTTGGCCATCTACTTTCTTCCAAATTTTTTAATTCTTTTAAAATATTCTATAAGATTCATCATAGAAATTGCTTCAATAAGGACTGCCCCCACAAGCCACTCAACAAAATATCATAATTATCTAAACTTTTAACTTTAAATTTACTTGTGATTAAGAACTTTTAACATTCTCAACTTTTTTCCACTTTATATAGAAGTGTTGCTAGCCCACAATTCACACCTGCATAGCACAATTGAGAGCACTAGAAGACCAAAAAGTACCTAGATAACTTTCCAATCCCAAAATTCAACCTCCATACATCTATTTTCAAGAGTATATAATACTTTCCATCCTCTCAAAGTTCTTTTTTTTCTACAACCCTTCCAAAATAGCTTGTCATTGAAATCAATCCCAAGATATTTGTACTCCTTAACTTCTTCAAGAGTATTTCTATCAAAATATAACTTATATTGACTTGTCTTTCTTTTGTTAGAGAAAATCATGATTTTAGTATTTTTTATATGATTTGTATCCCCACAAAACTATAAAAATGTTCGAGGGCATATAAGTGCTCCTACAATTCCTAAGTTAGATTTGCAATCAAAATAAGATTATCAGGGTAGAGAAAAATCCTTATCACAAACTCCCCCAAATAGACCCCATTTCTAGCTTGTAAATTTATCCATTCCTCAGGCTTGTCAATATAAAGACCAAAAATAGTAGGGAATAAGGGGCACCCTTACTTGATCCTAGTGGCACTCCTAAGATGCCTATCGAAATTCTAATTTTAACTTTGACCTCTTTATAAAGCCTATCAAAAAATTTCCTAAAATACAAATGTATCCCAGCTTACTCTATTTCATAAAATAACATTCTCTTAAAACTTTAAGAACATAAATATTAATTTACTATCATTAATTCTAAATTTGGTTTTAATTGAGTATAATTATCTTAAATACATTTATCTAAAAGACACCAATACATATCTCTCTTGGGTGCTTTTTTTTTCAATAACAATTTTAATCTCTCCATGTCTTTTAGATAAATGTGTCTAAGACATCTATGTATTTATATTATAAATTAGATAAATAAAATTAAATATGATTAGTTTTATCATAATATTGGCTAACTCAATAATTAAATAATCAAAACTAATTATATAGTTCACTCATAGTAATTTTATAAAAATTCTATATCACACAAATAAATAGAAATTTATAATTGTGCCAAGAAGAACATGCCTACATTGGCTATACAGAGCAGAATGTAAGTGTGTCAACAAAAGCTATTTTCAAAACAAGAGACGCAAAATGTCAAAGTTCCTGCCAATTTTGTATTGCTTTTGAGAATAAGATATGGAGAACAAAATTTAATATATATGCATAGATCTGTGATGTGTCAAAACCAAAACAATTCTTCAATTTAAAATAGTGGATAATTACAAGCATATACAATTGTAATAGGAGTGGCTGCAAAAATAAATTACATTGGCTACAAAATAATATAAATTAAATATTAGCCCTGTGTCTGGTGAGCGAGTGTATCTCTACTTTGTTGGCCTTGTCCAATAGCTCCATATCCCTCTTTTATACGATTCACTTGAGAAGTTTACAGGTGAAATCAAAATAATTTTATAACATAAGAACATTATATATAGAGATTGGTAGTATAATGAAAATGGTATCCTCAACTTAAACTACAAAATAAGTTTGCAATTTGGTCAATAAATGTCTGACGAGAAAAAGGAGCCAAGTTACACTTTTCTAGGAGAGAAGAACATATGCAAGCATAATATAAATACTAAACATAAAGGAAATGTCCATCCCCGTGTTGTACGATCTTTATTTTATGCTTTTCTTGAAAAATTAAATTTCATTGACTGAGTGTGCTTTTACCACTTTCCAGCATGACAGGTATTTACTTTGGTTCGTTATTGCCTCTGCTCAAAACTTCATGCTAAAATGCCACATGTCCATTGATATGCTCATCAAATGGTGAGTCTGGGCATCAGAGAATGCTAAGTGTGGCTTCTTCCTCATAATCCTTCACGCCTTGCTCAAAGTCTTAACTTTATCTCAAGCGGTTACCACATGGAAACACAATGGACGTTTTTCTCTAGAACACTCTTTTTCTTTCGCTGAAAACACATGCCAAAGTGCCACATGTTTAGTGAGACACTAATGTTTTGTGGGCTCGTCTCGTTGCATAAATCTATACATGCTTTTATCGCTCTTGTGTGCATTTTCCATTTGGGGACTGAGAAAACCTGTTGAGCATTTTCCTTTAATCTTTGACCAAAATCAATGCTTAAGTTGCACATGGCTTCTTCTATTTCAATATTTTTCGACGTCTTCTATTTTTCTACCTTTTAACTTTATGAGAATGAGAGCTTTCATTTTTATGATCAGTTTTGAGTGTAGTGTCAGGTCCAGATGCTTATTTTTTTAGAGAATGAAAACATTTCAAACTTGACAGACAAAACAAGACCGAATCAAAGAAAGGGGGGGAAAGTATTGATAGTTCCTTCTCACAAGGTGGACTCCGATGATAGTTCCTAACTGATATTTAAATCCCAAAAACCTGATTATGATAAAAATGACTAAGGCAATGGAGCTTTAATAACGACAAGGTTTAAACTACAAATCTTCAACTATGGGTGCCAAAAATGGGGCAAAAACTGGCTCTACCTAGGGATGAAGACCGTAGTGGATGAAGAAATGAACTCAATATCTCCGGTTTCACACTCTAACTCAAGAAAAGAAAAACCAAAAACAAGATGTAGACAACAAAAAAATAGATTGAAGGAAAAGCAAACATCTAAAACCTACTATGATACAATTATAGGGTTACCTGGTTTCTATGAAAATTATTTCCCATTCTATGAAAATGGTAAGACTATTTCCTCTAGGTACACAATTTGAATGAGTTAGTCTCACAAATCTGATGGATCTTGAATGAACTTTTCCATAATGAATCCAACTTTCTATGTGCACCTTTTGGTTCTCTCCTCTTGTCCCATAACAACACCGGGTCCCCTTACATGTGATTTATGGGTCTAGCCTTTTTATCAAAAATATTTTTGACTCTAGCCTGATGTAATGTGATCTGATCAACCATGTCTTCTCTCTCTTCTTCAATTTTGGTTAGGTACATGATTCTTTTCTCAAGAGCATTTTGAAAAACTAAGTCTTCTACTAGCATTTACAGTTTTGAAGCAAACAATTCTATGGGCAATGGTAAATTAGCTCCAATTCCATATACTAATTCAAAAGGGGACATGCCAATGGCCCTCTTCAATGTTGTCCTATTTCTCCATAGAACTTTGTGCTAGCTTCTTTGATTTTTTGATACCAACTTCTTCATGATACTAACCAAATTTTTATTGATTGACTCAGTTTGACCATTTCCTTGGGGATAGTAGTCAGAGTGATCAAGAGAGATACCATTATCATATCAAAATTGTGTCATCTCCATGGAGGAGAAGCGGGTTGCATTATCTATCGCTACTTTTAATGGGACCCCAAATCGTACCAAAATATTTTCTTTAAAGAATTCGTAGACCACTTTTGTAGTTGTTCTTTTCACTTTTATAGCCTCCACCCACTTGGTAAAGTATCTTGTTGTTGTTAGGATATGTGTATGTCTGGTACTAGAGTTCAGATTGATGGGGCCAAAAAAATCTAATCTCCATTGCTGGAAAGTTCCTTCTATCACAACTGGTCTTAAAGGTAAGGCAACTAGTTGCATCTTTCTCATGAATAGCTTGCATTTTTCACACTTGGACACCCAATGACAGGAATATTCATTTAACTTTTTTCTGAATATCCATTTAGTATTGATCACATTTTTGTCAATAGGTCTAGGAACAAGAATCTAAGTCTTGTTCTTTTCAATTTGACCAAGTTCTTCTTTCATTGCTTTCATCCAACTTTCATCAATACATGCTTCTTTAACATATTTAGGCTCAAATTCAAATAGAAAACATGTTTCATTTCTAGCAATTCTTTCTCTAGTCTAAACACCTCTATTCTTATCACCAATAATGACATCTTTAGAATGATTAATCCTTACATGCCTTGGATTTTTTGATATAGGCTATGTAGAAGACCCTTTGGAGTTAACATCCACTTTATTTCCTTCTTATTCTCTATGTTCTTCTTATCCATCCCAATTCTGATTTTGCATTTCCACAATCTTATTGTCATCTTCATCCATATCATACTTGTAATTCCTTTCCGATCTCTATTCATTCTCATCAACTCTGACATTTTCACTTTCAACAACCTACTTTAGTCTATAGTTATAATATTTATATGTCTTTCTCTTTGTAGAATAACTAAGAAATATACCTTCATCACTTTTAGGATCAAAATTTTGAATATCTTCATCTCTCTTAATATAGCATTTTCTTTAAAAAATTTAAAGTATTTCACTGTAGGAATATCACCATACCAAAGGTCATAAGGAGTCTTACCCATTCCTTTCTTAGTTTGTACCTGGTTTGAAGTATATATTGTGGTGCACATTGCTTATCTCTAGTAGATCAACACTACTTTTCCTTTAATCATCATAGTTCTATTTGTGTCTAGGATAGTCATATTCCTTCTGTCAACTACACCATTATGTTGAGGGGTCCAGGGTGCATAAGTATGTCTCTTTATCCCATGATCTTCACAAAATGCATAAAACTTATTAGATGTAAACTCTCAACCTCTATTTGATCTCGGGCATTTTAATTTTCTTGTGGATTCTTTCTCCACCAGTATCTTGAGTATCTAAAATTTCCAAAAAGCTTTTGATTTATCCTTCAAAAATGTCACCACATCATCCTTGAATACTCATCAACAAATAGCATAAAGTATCTATCACTGAAGTAACTTCTTGTCTTAGTAGGAACACATAGGTCTTTATGCACTAAATCCAACAACCTATTTGAAGAATGTCGTATTCTTAAAAGTAGATTTAGTTATCTTTTCTAATTGATATTCTTTGCACATATTGTTAGGATTTATTAGTTTAGGAAAATCTCCCACAACATGAGTAGAGCTAATCTTCACCATATTATCAAAGTTTGCATGACAAAGTCTTCTATTCCATAACCAACTATCATCAACCTTAGCAATCAAATATCTATTCTCAACAATTCTCAAATGAAATAGATTAGCAGGAGTTCGTGTACCTAATACAATTAGATTTCATGTACTTCCAATGATTTAACAGATTCTATTCATGAATTCTAAGTTATAACCTTCACCCAATAAATTTCCAACACTCAACAAGTTATAACTTAAACCTTCAACATACAAGACATCATCGGTATTATTTTTATCATCAAGAGTAATAGATCATTTTCCTTTAATCAAATAAGGAGCATTGTTATCGAATCCAACAACACCTCCATCATAGTCTTCAAGCTTCACAAACTTATCTTTATCACCAGTCATATGATGTGAGCATCCATTATAAATGACTCATCCATCTCTTTTAACAACTCTTGAAACCAATATTTTTTCTTCATTAAGATTATCTTCTTTAATAGAAATAAACAAAAAAATTTCCTCACTAGCACTGGATTCATCATCAATCACACCTTCTTCAGCAGTATAAAAAAAATTATGCCCCTTAGGATTCTTGTATACACTTAAAATTGGCTTGATAAATTAATTAAATATTTATTATTTAATTAATATTTATTTCTTCTATTATTAAATAAATTATTTAATTTATTTGTATATTCACTTATCTTATTCTTCTTATCCTAGATCTTCTAATTAGACCTATTAAAGTGATTTAGTGAATTATTCAATTACACAATCACTATATGACTAAGTCTTTTAGTCTATCTCATGAACCTAGTCACTTGACACATCACCTTGGCTAAAGTAATTAATCTATATTAGTTATTAATAAGTCACAATTATCCTCACTCACATGTCCTATTCTTAAGGGTTGTGTGACCTCATGAGACTTGGTCTCATGACCACATGTCCTCTTCCAACTTGGTCAAGACCATATTCCCTATTCCTTAGGAGCTTCTCTATCCACCTCAAGGAGTTAAAGGTGACCCATGGGACACTTGTGCCAAGAGTCCTCATGAGGAAATTGTCTTCCCACCTTCTTCTCAAGAGTCTTTGTGAGACACTTGACATGTGTCTTTCCCTTCCACCTTACACTCCCCTTTGTCAATGTAGGAGGAACATCTCTCTTATTTCTCCTCTCACATTCCAACTAAATCCCTATTTCTCTCAACCCCTTCAACTGAGTCAATATCAAACCTAAGATCTTCCATCTTCAATCTCCACCCTTAGATATTTCCACCTAGGAGTGAGCCTATTACTCCTAAATGGATTTGAGTGTTGTCATTAGTATTTATTTGTATAGTCAGTAAACAATACAAGACAGTTGGACAATCAATTATAAATATGTAGTAGTCACCGAGCACATAGGTTATTGAGTATAATAGTTACCGAGTACACGGGATTACCGAGCGCCAGTAAACACTGAGATTGAGAGAAAACATTTATTGAGTAATCAAGATTTTTCATAAAAGTTTGGAATGGCACATAGTTCAAGGTGAACAACTTTTTTATGAGCTAGAAAATGGTTTACCAAGATCGAGGTGAATATATATTGCGAATGTAATCATTTAATGAATGATTATTCCTATGTAATCATGATCTAGGTTAATCTTATGAACTATTGATCTTAGATTTTCTAAGATAATGTAAAACCCTAATTAGGTCAAATCTGTTTGATATAAGTATTATTAAGATGTCATTTTGACATGTATCATCAATAAGTAGTCACACTTAGGACATCTAAAGATCAGACAAGGTTTTGACAAAAGCATTTACTTTATCAGAATAGATATAAGGCTACCGAGTAGTTAAAAAGGATGTACTCATCACAGAAAGGTGATATATTTATTATACTTAAAGGATCTAATATCATCAATTTGAGTTGTATTTCATTCAGGTCATATATCACTATTACTCTAGATAACAATTGTAGCAGACTCAAAATCTCCTAACAGAGTGGACTTAACCATTCTTAGTAAAATATCTTAACTGAGTGCACACATGTATTGTGTTGCTAAAATCCTCTAACCAGGTAGATCTAGCTGATCTTATTGTTAATCCTAATAGGGTAAGATCACCAGAAGTGATCAATCTTTGTAAGCCTTAAACACCAACTTTATTTTGCAAAAGTGAAGCTTTGTGGGCTCCATCGCCACCACAATTTTTACCTTCTAAAAAGGGTTTTGATGATGCCAAAATACATGTGTCATGTGTATTGAGGTTTCATATATGTTTTACTAATTTTTTTACATGCATTTACATTTCAATTATCGTATTTAATGTATGGTGAATGCAATCTACATAGTCAGTTATTGAAGTTCAAGTTTACAAGGATTAGTTTGAAAAGTTTTATGGGTATTGATTCACCCATCCCCTCTTAGTACACACCTTTCTATAATTCCAAAAATTGGTATTAGAGATAGTTCTATTTTTAAGGAATTTTAATCACTAAAGAGGAAACATCTTAAGGATGGAAAGGTATAAGCTTGATAAAACTATTGAGAATCATAAATTGTAGTTATAGATCTACATTGAATAATTCAAGGAAGCCAAAGAGAAACTAAAAGAGTTACTGATCAAAAGGAAGGATATGGAATTTTGGTGTAATGAGATTGATTATCATGAAGAAGAAATAGATGATCCATTTGAGGCATCTGGATCTAGAGAAGGCACTACAGATCAGTGAAGAGACACAAACAGTTAGAATGGTTGATGTCATGACCAATGCAAGATAGGTTGAACAAGAAAGGAATTTGGCTATTGAAGATAGAAGAAAAATAACTAATAAGCTTCATGAAAAGGAATATGAAATATTGAGGATTACCGAACATCATTTTGAAATCTCCAATTAGATGTTTGTCATGAGTCAAGTAGTTAACTGAGTGAACAGTGAACTTACTAGAAGATTGGAAGACATCAATGAATTGAAAGAAGAAAATGAAAGACTGAAAAATGAAGTGAAGATTCAACAACAACATAATGAGATGTTTAAGAAAGCTGAAGAAAGCACCAAAAGGATGGGTGAGTTTCTAAACAGTCAAAGAATACTTGAAATCACTACTAGTTTAGGATATACCAAGAAGGGAGAGTCATCAAAATGAGCTGAATAGAAGAGTGCCTATGAAAATCCAAGGCCAAAGAATCTCTCATGCTATCATTGTGGAAAACCAGGCCACACATCAAATGTTTGCAAAAGGAAAGAAAAAGGTATTTATAAATCTACTCCTAAATTTGATCGTTATTATTACAATTGAAATGAGTATGGACACCAAGCACATGAGTATAGATTAAAGCTAAATAGGTCACCTAAGAAGCATTATATGAAAAATCACTATCGCACTTGTAACATGCATTGTCACATATCACAAGAATGCAGGACAAAGATGAAGCAAGTCTAGAAACCGAGAGGACAAAGCAAGACATATAAACCAAGAAGGCAAGGTAATGCATATACTTGGGATTAAAACACTTGGGTTAATTGTACACCATGTGGTAGGTATGGACATATAGAAGCTAATTGCATGAGAAAGTACTAGAGAGGAAAATCTTGAAATTGGACAAATTCTAGAATGGCATGTTTGCACTATCATAAGGTCGGTCATTTAAGTAAAGACTATAGAGACCGAGTACTAGAATTGAAAATCGAAACATAATTGAAGAAATCATGAGGATAAGGAATCAAATGTGGAGAAAAGCATCAAATGACAATATTGGACCAAGCACAGTAGTCGATGACACCTTGTCCATTGGATTAGGTGATTTCACCACCTCCACCTAAAAAATTCAAGTAAGTATGGAGCTAAATTTCAATAGGTTATATCTTACAACAGTTCCTCATATCTATTGTGTGAATACCAAATCAGCATGAATTAAGATGCACTAGGGTATTATATGTTGATAACGTGAAATAATTTTAGTCGATTAAGCTAGATTGAGTAAGAAATTATAGTCGGTGAAAGTGTAAGAGAAAACTGAGTTGCACAGTCAATATAGTATTGATATTACTCACCGAGCTGAGGTATCTATAGTGTTAAATGAGTTATTTGATTGTAAACCAAGTAGTAGCTGGAAAAGAATTTAATGTGCCAATCAAGGTTTTTGTCTATAAATTTGTTCACAAAGAGAAGCAGAGAAAAGAAGAGCAAAAATTGAGTAGAGAGAATCTAAGCATTTCACAGAGATCTAAGCACATTACAAATAGTTGAAGACCGAATCAATTAAGTTTGGAACTAACTGACTTATTTGCATCCAATTTGTTGAAATCCCTAATTTAGTAATCATGATGGCTTCGTCCTCATGAACTGTTCAAAACAAGGAAGATAAGAGTAAGAAGGTTATTTTGATCAAGAACACAACCTACACTGATCCCCATTACAAACTTCATCTAGAATTTGCATCTCAACTTGATGACAAGGGTGGGTTCTCCTTGATACTGCCTAGGGTTCTACTCGTGAAAGATGTTAGATCATATATCCACTACAAAATTAATGAAAACAGTGACTTTGAACTCCAATCTACATATCAAGAGATTTTCACTGATGGCAAGCTAAAGGATGTGATGAGAGCAATTTATGTCCCAAATTATGCCATATTTTAGCCTTCATATAAGCCTTCATGCTCATTTCAATACCCATTTTAATATTCTATTTTCTCCTTCTATGTTGCATATGATCTAATATATGTAAGTAATATTTAATTTAGTTATTAAATAAACAATGTGAATAAATATATGTGATTGTCTTTATCTAGCATGTTGATTATAAGTTACGGATCTTCCTGTCACTATTTCACCAATACAAAGCTCTATCAACTTTGAAATCATAGACACATTTGTTGTAGATATCATCCATAATACATTCATACAACAGCAACTATATTTATGCGGATACATGCTAAAAACCTCATGGTGCTATAAGATCCTTGTTTATTCAATTATAACATAAGTATTTTATTATATTCTCATTAACTAAAGATGGAGGTTAGGTTTGAACCTAAAGCTCTCAATAGCCAGGTTACTGCTAAAATAAAAATTATTTTGTTCAAACCATATCATTTGGAGTTCACGGTGGAAGATGCATAGACTTCAATAATGCTATATCATTTGCTGACTGCACTCTGAAATGACTTACGTGATTGGTTGTTTGGAACCTAATTCTCCTATCTTTTCTCCTCATTATAACAAAGAGACAAAACAAACCCATTTGGTATGAATAATCTATATTTTATTTGCAACTACTCACAGCCTGTAAGAAGGTTGTATGTTAGCTATTGTTTTGTCTATTATAAGTTATTTATATTCTATGTTGTAAGTTGTGTATATATAAACAGCGTAATTCATAATCAAAGGCATCACACTTCTTAATTTTGTACTATTCCTCTCAGAAATAAAAGACTGTCTATTCTGTGATTAGCCCCGTGCTCAACGTTTTCTATCTCACCACCTGATGGACTAAGGAGGGGGCCCACTTCTCAGGATGTCTAGTGCATTTTCTAATTTTTATTTCAGTGTGGTATGTTTGTATTTCATTACTATAAAGTTTCATTTGAATTAGTAATTGATTTAATTATTGTTTTTGTATCAGTTGGTAATCTGATTTGTATTGATATGATATGCTTGTTGTTTCTATATCAATTTGTAATATGATTTGCATTGATATAAAATGATTATTGTTTCCTTATCATTTGAATTACTAATGTTTTATCATAGTTTTAATTTACTGAATAGAAGTAATTGTATTGTTATTGCTACTAGAAAGACATTTTCATTTTTGTTGTTTTTATTGTCTAAATTATTTTAGTACGTTTTAATCAAGTTTATGTCACAGGAAGTGATAGTTCCTGTTGCATTTTTATTCAGTTTTCCATAGATTCATTTTCATGTGTTTTAGTTGCATCCATAATCGCTTAAATCACAACTAGCACCCCTTGATGGCATACTACTCGGACACCTTTCGCAAGCTTACACTCTCAGATTAACATGTATAGACCAGCTGAACTTCATCATGAATTGTTAATTCTTTCATAATATTTTCCCCAGTGTTGGCCTATCAGGATGATAACAAGTAGAGGTAAAAGGGTTAACTTTCATGCCCAAAATTAGGGCAAAACACACAACAATTTTTTTTTTTGAACAAACTTAAACAAATATGTGTATAATTTTTTTGAAAATGAGCTCATGGTATAAGACATCTTTTCTTTTATTTTCTTGCATGCAGAAAATCAAAACATAGCATTTACATTTATTTCACCAATCTCTAAACATCCTTACTTACATGTCATTTCAATATAAGGAAAAATGAAGCATCTTTCTCATAAACATTTTAGTTTAATAGAAGGGAGAAAAATAACTTAACGAACTATCTTTTACAAACATTACATATGCTAGGCCTTTCAACATAGCCTTGATTAAAACAAATTACAAAAAGGCTCAAGGCCAAACAACTATATAACATAAAGGATATATATCCAAATTTCCATCTAGCTCATTGAAAACCAGCAAGTTATATCTTTCAAAATCTGCAAAACAAACCAAACAGACCATGGAGGCTTACCTCCCAACCTAGGCCATTTCATGGCCACCCCCGAGCTAGGGGAAACAAAGATGGATATGGGGTTTACATGAATACAACAAGCACATAAACAAAACAAAAACCAACAACATACATGAACACCAAATTCATTTCCCATGGCTATGCACACAATGGGTCACCTTGGATCCATAGTAGGGGTGAAGGTGGAAGCTACCCAAAAAGGAGAATGCCAAAATACAAGAAATAACTAGCCTTCAACAAGGTCTAAAATCTTCTCATAATGCCTTCACAAGGCCAAAAATACCAACAACCCTTCACATTCCACACAAGATCAACTCCCTTATGTCCCCCAATAATAATATACACAAGATGGAAACATGGATGTCCATACATCCATGCCTTATCCCCTTCCTCCTTGAGGAAGTACTCTACACTAGATGAGTAGTCCCAACTTTTTCCCTTCACCCATCAAGGCTCTCTTCCCTTGCACACCCCAAAGAAACAAATACAACAAAGAAAGGAAAATAAATCCACATGCATGCATAGACTAAGAATCCATTCAAAATACATATAAAACTAGCATACATACAACATAAGAAAGTAGATATTCACATAGCAATAAGAATAAGAGTGTACAAGATCCAACCTCAATCCAAGTTAATGGAAATGAGGGTTGAGATGAGCTTCCTCCTACAAGCCTCCTCCTTTTCTATGCAACAACCAAACTCCTCAAACTAAGACAAAATTCTCACAAACTCTCAAGTCTCCAAAAATTGGAGAGTGGGCAATTACCCACAAATTTTCCCTCCATCTCCTTAAGAAGACAAACCCTATTCCTTTCAAACAAGAGGGGGATATTCAAATTCAAAATTCAAAAAGAGGAGTGGGCTTGGCATGACAATTCCAATTTTCATCACTTTTCAAAAGAGCATCTTTTGGAAGGGCAAAAATAGCCAAAATACCTCATAATGGTCAAAATTTGACCACCAACACATGGCACCACTATGGGGTAGCCTATTTTTAACCTCCACTACCTTATACAGTCACTAAATGCCACTCAAAAGACCACCTAAAGATTTCATACGAAAATGAAAGAGATTCCCACTCATGGCTCCTAAAAATAGGAGACCACTCACACACATAAAGCACTTGGGCATGCCAAATCACATAACATGTGTCAATTGACACCACAAACAAGTCACATTACAACACAATACACATGGCATGCCAAGTGAGCTAAAATAATAAATTAAAATAAACATAATCACTAAAAACAATCATGCATCACTTTACAACAATTACACATTACAACAAGGTTAATTTATCCCCTTGGAGATAACCTTGGCTTAACATAATTTTAACAATTATCCATCTTTAATTTCCCCAGATATATCCATGGTCTTACCTGCACACTTGCCAGAATATCAGTAGCTCATGAAATGTCTAATAACATATATATATATATATATATATATATATATATATATATATATATATATATATATATATATATATATATATATATATATATATATATATATATATATATATATATATATATATATACATATACATATACATATACATATACATATACATATACATATACATATACATATACATATACATATACATATACATATACATATACATATACATATACATATACATATACATATACATATATGGAATACATCTAAAAATCACATTCTTCACATCATAAATTTCTAACTGCATTTCATAATAATTCTCATCATTTTCAACATAGCATTTCTAAAGCAAATAAAGTCAAGAATAAAATGATACATGTTAATTCACTTAACATAATAATCATGATCATTTCTCACAAATTTCCCTAACATGAATGTAACATCAAAGTATCATACATAAACCAAAGATTTATCAATTACTATGCTCATGACCTAATAAATAACATGAAAGTAAAAGTCCTATATCGTCATCACAAGTCATCACATAGTATCAAAATATAATCTCTATGTCCACTAGTCCAATCATGATAAAATAAAGTGTCAACAAGAGTCATAAGATGGAAAATAAACTATTATGAATGATGGCACAGGGTGAGGCCTCACATCCTCCCCCCCTAGGCATGAACTTCCTCCTAGAGTTCATCAAAAAGGTGGGGATACTATGCTCTCACCTGTACTACGTCCTCCCATGATGTTGTAACCTCATCATAGCAATCCCATTGGACCCTAACCTGGTCCAGCTCTCGACCTCGAAGGGCTAGCATCCTGTGAGCCAAAATACATATGGGCTCCAACACTAGCTATCTGTCCAACTCCACCTATAAATCATCCCAATCAATAATGTGAGTCTCATCATAGATATACTTCCTCAAAGCAAAAACATGAAATACATCATGGATATGCAACAGACTAGGTGGAAGAGCTAGTCAATATGCAACTGGTCCTATCCTCTCTAAGATCTCAAAAGGTCCAACAAAATGAGGTGCAAGCTTAGAACCATTTCCAAAATGGATTGGGCTCTTATGCAGTCACACCCTCAAGAAGACTCTATCTCCAACCATATAAACATGATCAGTCCTCTTCACATCCACATGCTTCTTCTGTCTATCCTGAGCCTCTCTAAGATGTTGCCTGATCAAGTCTACCTACTGCTCCATCTCCCTGATTAACTGTGGTCCCACAACCACTCTATCCTCAATCCTATCCCAACTCAAGGGAGTCCTACAAGGTCTACCATACAAGGCCTGATAAGGTGGCATACCCAAAGATGAATGATGCCCATTATTATAGGAAAACTCCACCAAGTGCAAGTACTCCTCCCATCTAGTCTAGTGATCCATCGCATATATACGAAGCATATCCTCCAACACCTGATTAACCCTCTTAGTCTGACCATCTTTCTTAGGGTGATAAGTTGTGTTGAAGTTGAGCCTAGTGCCAATGTCGACTGTAGCTCCCTCCAAAAGGATGATGTGAAAAGGGAATCTTTGTTAGATATAATCTTACAAGGAACGCCATGAAGTCTAATGATATCCCACAAGAAGACCTATGCCACTATAGGTGTTGTGAATGTAGTACAAATAGGTGAGAAGTGGGCTACCTTAGTCAACCTATTACCCAAAATTTCCTATCATTCAATTTTGGCCACATCCTATTTTCCCAAAAAATTGTTCAAAGTGTCGAAAACCCTCTATGTTTTCTACCTTTTGGTCTGAAAGCTTAGTGTGTTTTCGACCTTCGCTCTGAAAACCCTCTGTCTTTTCGACTCCTGCACTTCACACTTCTTCCTCTGGCGGCATTCATTTCATAAGTGTGTAACTCCAATCAGTGTGGGCCCGGTGAGACTTCCCAATGAAGATCTGTGGTGGTCACATGATCTCATGGAATCTTCCAAGCCCATGAGATCATGCGACAACTGTCCGATAAGAATCCCAGTGGTTGCGGTAGGGCTCTAAATGACAAGCGGTTTGTGGTCAGGCTGTTAGCATCATGCGGTTGGTCACATGATCGCATGCGATCATGCGACTTGGGGTTTTCTTCTTGCGCCTAGCTTTTAATGTTACCTCGGGCCCAATTCATGGTCAGCAGGGACTTCATCTTTGTGGTAGCTACTAGTGGGTCCTCTAGTGGTGATGTGTCCATCTTGCAGTGGGCTAGAGGTAGTAAGGACCCCGTAGATGCAAGATCTATAGTGGTCGCATGTTCGCATGGGATCTTCTGATCCCATGTGATCATGCGACCACCATTGGATTCTGAGGGCATTTCTTATGGTTCTGTCATGCATTGGACTAAGTTGGTAGATCTTGTGGGCCAGGTGTCCTACATGGCAAGGATGGAATTTTCAAAAGCTAGTCACATGATCGCATGAAGGCTTTTGAGCTCATGCGATCATGTGACCAGAGTTATTTCAAAGCGGTGTGGCCAGTCTTTCACGGGCTTTCTTCTGAGGGGGATGTTGCAAGTGCGGGTAGGTAAAAAATTGATGATTTTGGAGGTGGTGGCAATTGGAAGAATGTGCAAAGACCTTTTAGGCTGTCATTTTTGGGTCCTTTTGAGGGTATGAGATCAGATTCTGAGCATTCATGACTCAGTGGGCTTGTAGGGAGGTAGATGGATCGAGGTCTTTTATCTACAAGCATGATCAAGTACAGGGATGGACGCGCAAAGACATATCTAATCAATTGAGATTTTTTTTCATGAACATTTATGATCAGATTGGATCACCCTAGGGTTTGATATTATTTTGTAAAAACTTTAACCCTGCTAAATTTTGACTTCTGCCTGCATGCAGTTGAGTGATGTATATATTCTTTTTTTAGAGCTTTTGAGCAAGAATCCAGCAATTGTAAAAGGAAAGCTTCTTTCTCAGAGAGTAATTTGTGGCATGTTTTCTGCCCCTTTGGCTTTCTACAATTGTAATTTTCATTGATAATTCAAATACTGAAGATATTTGAGGCATTCTTTCTGTCCTTATGCTTTCTTGTGTGGATTATCTCTTATTGAATTCAGTATATGTATGCTTCAGTACCTTTTAGGTTTTCTTGATTCCTCTTTCTTTTTGCAATTCATGTGTATGCTTATGAATGATCTGATTCAAATGCTTTTGTGGGTATACTTCCACCCTTGGCAATCTATCTCATTCCTATACCCAATTGCAAAGATGAATGTTTATCTACAGGTTATAGTCTGTGTCTGACTCTTTAGAAGTACTACTGCCTTGAGAAATTCCTTTTCCCTGCATAGTATTCCTTTACTGCAGACCCCTCTATAAAATATTTATGCAGGCCTATTCACTGAGTTGTAATCTCTGAGACCTAGGATTGTGTACTGGTTTCATCCTCCATACTGCAATTCATACCCTAGTTTTGGTGCATCACCTAGTAGGTAGCTTCCTTTCAAGTTTATTCCCTTTCGAAGCATTCCTTCTATCTCTTTCCCTCAAAAATATTTACTTTCATGTTAAGAGAAAACTAAGGTGACAATCCAAGAGGAACCAGCCTAGAACTTGGAGGTTTCATCTTAGTTAGTAAAGGTCCCACAACCTTCAGATGAATCCCAAGTTATACTGAGTTATCAAGACTATGAGAGCTTGAAACAAGGGTGCAAACTTAGTGTATAACACAACCTATCCATTGTCACCACAATAGCATCATGGTGATGAGAAGACATAGGAAGACCAACAACAAAGTCCATGGATATAATATCCCACTTCCACTCAGGTATCTCATGTGGCTAAAGAAGCCCACTTGGATGGTGGTGCTCTACCTTAACTCTCTGGCACTCCAAACATCTATCCACAATCTTTGCAATGTGCAATCTCATACCCGGCCAATGGTAAAGCTGCCTCAAATTTGCATGTAACTTCTTGACTCTGGGGTGCACTACATAAGGATTTCTATGAGCTTCAAGGAACATGAAGTCACACAACCCACTAGAAGAAGGTACATAGATACATCCTCTATGATGGAGAAGACCATCTAAATCTAGGGTATAATATGAGAACTTCCCCTCAAGGGGTCTCTACGACTGAACCATCTGACAAACCTCAGAATAGAATCCATCCTCGGGCAAGTGCTACAAAATGTTTCCTCTCAAATCTATGCTAGAAGACATAGATGAAAGGTCATGACATCTCCTACTCAAGGCATCTACAACTACATTCTCCTTACCCTTGATGTAGTGAACATCAAAGTCATACTCACAAAGGAACTCCATCCATCTCCTCTACCTAGCATTGAGATTCAACTGGGTGAAGATATATTGAAGCTCTGATGATCTAAGTGATGCTTGAATCTATGACCCAAAAGAAAATGTCACCATCTCACCAAGGCGTGCACCATTGCTGCAAGATCAAGGTCATGGGTAGGATAGTTGAGCTCATGAGTCTTGATTTTCCTAGACTCATAGGCAATAGCTTGACCTCCCTACATAAGGACTACTCCTATACCATCCAAAGATGCATTTATGCAAACCACAAACTCTGCTGAAGGATCTAGCACTGCAAGAATAGGTGCACTAGTGAGTGCCCTCTTGAGCTCCTAAAAATCTCTCTCACACTTCTTAGTCCACTCAAATTTCTTTCCCTTTCTCTAGAGGGAAGTGATAGGATGAGACACTCTAGAGAATCCCTCAACAAAATGCCTATAATAACCTACAAGTCCCATGAAACTCCTGACCTTGATCACACTGGTAGGTGCTGGCCAATCCATAATCACTCTAATCTTAGATGGGTCAATAGAAATCCCATCTCCTGATATCACATGACCAAGATAGTGAACCTCTAATTTGAAGAAGGCACACTTTGACAAACTGCCAAACAACTGATTCTCCCTCAAACACTACAAAACCTACCTCAAATGCTCCTCATGCTCATGCTCATCCTGAGAGTAGATCAAAATATTAGCTAGGAATACTACCACAAATTTATCCAAGAAAGAGTAGAACACTCCATTCATGAGACTCATGAACATGGCTGGAGTATTTGTGAGTCCAAAAGGGACCACTGTGAACTCATAATGGCCATAGCATGTGCAGAACGTAGTCTTGTGGATATCACTCTCCACAATCCTCAACTGATGGTACCCCAACTTTAAGTCAATCTTAGAAAACACTCAGACACCTTGAAGCTGATCAAACAAGTCATCGATCCTAGGAAGTGGATACCGATTCTTGATGGTCACCTTATTAAACTATCGATAATCCATACACAACCTAAGAGATCCATCCTTCTTCTTGAAAAAGATAACTGGTGCACCCCAAGGTGATACACTAGAATGAATGTGCCCTTTCTCCAAGATCTCTTCTAATTGAATCTTGAGCTCATTAAGCTCATGGGTAGTCATCATGTACAGTGCTCAAGATACAAGCTCTGCTCTTGGCACAAGATCAATATGAAAATCCACCGCTCTAAGTAGTGGCATACCAGGTAGCTTTGAAGGGAAAACATCTACAAACTCCTATAAGATAGGATGGTCATCAAGGGAAGGATCCTTCTCAACCACTTCTTCTTGATCACTGATGGTGATGGAAAATAACTGACATCCCTTATGCATGCACTACTTCAGCTACATTGTGGAAATCACACAAAGAGATATAGGTCTCTAAACTCCTAAGATAATCAAAGAAACACCAAAATCATCTACACACTCAATCCTCTTTTTCCTACAATCCATCTTGGCACTGTGGGCATAAAGCCAATCTATGCCAAGGACAACATCGTAGGATCCAAGTGGTGTGATACGTACGTCAGCTATGGTGGTCCTGTCACCAATCTAAATCTAACATCCTCTCACCAAGGAACTAACAGACACTCTAGCACCTGAGGCTAACTCAACTTCCCAACTCGCATCCTACCTAGCTGCCACTAGCCTACAACACTCCACTATAAATGGAGTAATGAAAGAATCGGTATCTCCTGAGTCAAATAGAATAGAAATACTAATACCTCCAATCATACCTGTGACCTCAATAACTGTGGCCTGATGCTCAGCCTGGTGGTTATCAACTATTACAAACACTTGATGAGATCTACCCATGTCTCCCACTATAGGCTCTAAAGCTATTGCCCTCTGACTACCTACTGGGCACCCTAATGGACAATCCCTAGCAATGTTCTCCATAGAACCACAAGTGTAACATGGGCCTCTGGCCTGAATCTAGATCCCCTGAGATCTGAACTAGTGTTGTCCACCTATCATATTAGACCCACTAAATCCACCTCTGGAAGACTGATGAGTCCTGGCTGGTGGTGCATTCTGTGACTGAGATTTTGATCTCGTCAAGGACCCTATAAATTCCACTTCTTGGGCTTAGAGCCCTACTATCCCTTTAGAGGCCTCTGTCTCTGACTCTATTGAGACTATTACTGATGCTACTGTTGAGGTGCTTTGAATGATCTTGATGATTTCTTTTGATTCCCTTTCTAGTGGGATCTTTGGAAACTAGAATTCTGTGGCATGAAATTGTAGTTCTGAGACCTATTATGGATCTCCTCTGCAACCATGGCTCTCTCAATGGTGTAACGCAAATCTCTGAGAGGTACCAATCATACTTTGTCTAATATAGCATGGTTCAACCCCTTAATAAAGTGATTAACCTAAAGTTTCTTGTCCTTCATATAATCCACGTAGGGAAGGAGCTCAAGAAACTTGCTCTCATACTATGCCACAGTCATACCTCTCTACTAGAGGTCATGGAACTTGTCTATGCGACACTGTCTGAAATGCTCTGACATGTATCAAGCTCTGAATCTCTCAAGAAAAACCTCCCATGTGAGGGTGTCTAAAGTCAAGTGGTTTTTATATTCCTCATGTCTCCACCAAGTAGAGGCATTACCTCTAAGCATATGCACTGCCAAATGTGCCTTCAGGTTGCTCATGTAAGGGCACAACCCAAAGCAGCGCTCAAGGCTCAAAAGCCATGCCTCTACCTCTCTCCCATCTATAGACCCTGAAAAGGGTGGTGGTTGAAGGTGTAGGAGCTCTCTGATCTAATCCCCTATGTCACGAGGTGCTCTGTGCACTATCTTAGGTGGTGGTGGTGGTGGTTCTGGCATGTGTACTGACTCATCCTCTAAATCTTCTTGTCCCTCAACATACCTAGAAAGAGGACTCCTAATCCTCTCTTGGGCCTTAGTCTACTGACCTCCTAGAGGCAATCTATCCATAATGATACCCGCAAGATTCTTAAGGGCATTCAGAATATCCTAATTAGGGTTCGATGGTGGTCCTAGAGGTGGTTTTGGCTCGATCTACACCCTCTACTGGCTTCTTAGAATCCACTGAAGCCTCACTAGAAGCCCTAGCTCCTTGCTCATGGTGACAACCCCTACGTGTAACTAGAGGCATCCTGCATAAGTGAAAGACAAGACATAAGTTGAAAATGCAATGGGTTAAGGTTCCTCGAGTTGAAACTGTGCTCTGATATCAAAATGTCATGCCCAAAATTAGGGCAAAACACACACAACAAATTTTATTTTTTTGAACAAACTTAAACAAATATGTGTATAAACTTTTTGAAAATGAGCTCATAGTATAAGACATCTTTTATTTTATTTTCTTGCATCCAGAAAATCAAAACATAGCATTTACATTTATTTCACCAATCTCTAAACATCCTTACTTACATGTCATTTCAATATAAGGAAAAATCAAGCATCTTTCTCATAAACATTTTAGTTTAATAGAAGGGAGAAAAATAACTTAATGAACTATCTTTTACAAACATTACATATGCTAGGCTTTTCAACATAGCCTTGATTAAAACAAATTACACAAAGGCTCAAGGCCAAACAACTATATAACATAAAGGAGATATATCCAAATTTCCATCTAGCTCCTTGAAAACTAGCAAGTTATATCTTTTGAAATCTGCAAAACAAACCAAACAGAACATGGAGACTCACCTCCCAACCTAGGCCATTTCATGGCCACCCCTAAGCTAGGGGAAACAAATATGGATATGGGGTTTACATGCATATAACAAGCACATAAACTAAACAAAAACCAACAACATACATGAACACCAAATTCCCTTCCCATGGCTATGCACACAATGGGTCACCTTGGACCCATAGTAGGGGTGAAGGTGGAAGCTATTCAAAAAGGAGAATGCCAAAATATAAGAAATAACCAGCCTTCAACAAGGCCTAAAATTTTCTCATAATGCATTCACAAGGCCAAAGATACAACCAACAACCCTTCACATTTCAAACAAGATCAACTCCCTTATGTCCCCCAATAATAATATACACAAGATGGCAACATGGATGCCCATACATCCATGCCTTATCCCCTTCCTCCTTGACGAAGTACTCTACACTAGATGAGTAGTCCCAACTTTTTCCCTTCACCCATCAAGGCTCTCTTCCCTCCCAAGGGTGAGTTTGGCCTTGCACACCCCAAAGAAACAAATACAACAAAGAAAGGAAAAGAAAGCCACATGCATGCATAGACTAAGAAGCCATTCAAAATACATATAAAATTAGCATACATACAACATAAGAAAGTGGATATTCACATAGCAATAAGAATAAGAGCATTCAAGATCCAACCTCAATCCAAGCTAATGGAAATGAGGGTTGAGATGAGCTTCCTCCTACAAGCCTCCTCCTTTGCTATGCAACAACCAAACTCCTCAAACCAAGACAAAATTCTCACAAACTCTCAAGTCTCCAAAAATTGGAGAGTGCGCAATTACCCACAAATTTTCCCTCCATCTCCTTAAGAAGACAAATCCTATTCCTTTCAAACAAGAGGGGTAAATTCAAATTCAAAATTTAAAAAAAGGTGTGGGCTTGGCATGCAAGTTCCAATTTTTGTCACTTTTCAAAAGAGAATCTTTTGGAAGGGCAAAAATAGCCAAAATACCTCATAATGGTCAAAATTTGACCACCAACACATGGCACCACTATGGGGTAGCCTATTTTTAACCTCCACTACCTTATATAGTCACTAAATGTTAGAAAGTAAAGTCCACCAAGATAACTGAGAGGGGGGTGGTGGGGGGGGAGTAGGGGGCTGAATCAGTTATCAAATAATTATAACTTTTATCAACTTCAATAGATTTTAACCATATAAGCAATGTAACCAACAACCATAGAAATATATTCATTCACAATAACACAATGACATAAGATATGTTGAGTAGGGAACCTCTTGATCAAAGAGTAAACCCTAGTGGAAATGATGCTCATAAAAGATACACTAATATGAAAGTTCCCTATGAAAGGATGGACTCTGTTAGGAATCTTATGAAATACATTCAGTACATATGAGTCCTTGTTAGGAGACTTTGAATCCCTATTAAAAGATTATAACCCTGTTAGGAGTTATGGAAGATAGAAGGACCCACTACCCAAACAACTTCAATGGAAAGATCACTAAACACACTATCCAACTGATCTTTAGATTATTCAATAGAATAACATCAAGATATTACTAATCTCAACAATATGTTACCTCTTCTCTGACTATTCCAAACCACACTCAATGCTACACCAGATTTCAATTTCAGATCTATGTACCTCGCATATCCTCTTTCCATAAATTCTCTTTCACAATTTCTTCATTCACTCTTACATTACTACATTACAACAAGGAAAACATTCCTTCCTTTATACCACACTCAAGTAATTACAAATGAGTCAGCATCCAAATTACAAAATAAAAGTTTCCACATGTTACATAAGAATTACACAAAACTGTGCTTCCAATTAGAATAACTCTTCACTCAAGTGACCTCAAAGTTTGCATTGTCATCCACATCATTATCAACATGTCTTCAACTTCTCTCTAACTACACATAACCAAATTACATCCTGACTAGGAGATATCATCTAATTTCCACAAACTACTACTCAAGAACACTACCTGAATACTTCTTCTACTGAAATGATCATAACTTCCATGAATAAATGAATTACTATATGCGCTCTTAACCATGAACATATAACACATCATATAGTAAGTCCTCAACATTGCATAGCTTGATCTCCAATATCCTGTGTGCGCTAATTCAAACACTATCTGCTCCTCTGCTAATCTTCAGTAGATCACTATGTTGACATCAATGACAATCACAGTCATGAATGCAACAAAAACTACTATAGAATGGTTGCTAATACTCTCATAGGATATATTCAACATTCATTCCTAATAATCTCCACCATTGGCATTGATGGAAACATAGATGAAAAACATCCAATATTCTATAAATCCAACACTACAACATTGTTGCTCTGAAAAATACTTTTAAGTCCTCTTCATCAATCAAATCTTACTTCATTTTCCTATTTAGTTCTCTCCAATAGATGGTACAAATGGTTTTTCATGTACACTTCTCCCCCATTGACATCAATGATAGAAATTTCATGATTATTTCAACAACAACTCTAATGTCAAAAGACACTGTTACAAAAAATACATTCACTAGAGTTCTCATGACTCAAATCAGATACACATACTCCCCCATAGAGGAAGTACCAACATCCAGTCCAGAAAAAAGATAGGACTCATATACCACTGGATGGATGCAACAATCTGCATCACTTCTCAAAAGTAGGTTGGGGCATAACCCCAAGCATACCTCTTAGATACTCAAATGTATCCTTCAGAAAAGGTTTTGTAAATATGTCTACAATCTACTCCTTTGTGCTTATGTATTCAAGTCTGACTTCTTTCTTAGCAACTTTCTCTATTACTACATGATACTTTATTTCTATAAGTTTTGTCTTAGAATGTAATACAAGGTTCTTAGACATACTAACTATGCTGGTGTTGTCACAATGTATAACAACAGGCTCAAAAAATTTTATTCCAATATCCTTCAACATCTGCTTCATCCAAATTATTTGGTTACAATTGTTTTCTGCTACTACATACTCTACTTCTGTTGTGCTTTGTGAAATAAAATTTTGCTTCTTTCTTAGCCAAGAAACCAATCTTCCTCCAAAGAAAAAATGCTCGTCCACTGGTGCTCTTTTTATCATCCACACTGCCTCCCCAATTAGCATCTGTATATGCACATAGGGTAAAATCATCATATTTTTCATACCACAATCCATACTCAATTGTGCCTCTTAAATACCTTAGTATCCTCTTTACTGCTGCATAATGTGATTCTCCAGGTTCATCTTGAAATCTTGCTACAATTCCAATTGAATGTGATATATTTGGTCTTGTATGTGTCAAATACTGCAATCCTCCAATCATAGATCTATACTTCTATTCAACTGTAGGAGTCTCATTGGTGCTATATAACTTATGTCCAATTACCATAGGTGTTCCAACTAGTTTACAATTCTCCATTCCAAATCTCTTCAACAAATCATTCAAGTACTTTGTCTAATTTACAAAGATACCATCACTGTTCAGTGTTATCTGCAATCCCAAAAAATATTTCATTTCACCAATCATACTCATTTCAAATTCATTCTTCATTTCATCTACAAATTTATCACTGGCTTCATCTTCTCCTCCAAAAATGATATCATCAACAAAAATAACTACAACCAATGAACCATTTTTAATTTTTTTTGTGTACAGGTTGCTATCAGTTGTTCCTTTTATAAATCCTAATTTTATCAATTACTTGTCCAATCTTGCATACCAAGTTCTAGGTTCTTGCTTTAGTCCATATAAAGCTTTCTTCACTTTACGTACCATGTCTCCTTCTTGAGTTAAAGGAAAACCTTCAGGCTGCTCAATGTAGACTTCTTCTTCCATAATTCTTATATCTTCAAATGCACATATCCAATTATGTAATCTAACTTTCTTTGCATGTTCATCACCTTCAAAAGTAGAGTGTAAAGCTATCCAAATTTCATGAGATATTTTCAAATATTTTACCCAACTGTACTCATTCTCCAAAAGGGCTAATAAAAGTGCTTCTCTGGAAAGTATGTTACACATGAATAGATATCTTTCTCCATCAGTACATGTTTCAATGTTATCCTCATCAATGATAGTCTTCTCATTCTTATTAATCAACCAATAACCAGGTCCTAAACATGGTAGATGTGTCTTCATCTTTTCTTTCTAGCTGTCAAAATTCACTCCATCAAACTTAGGGCTTTCTTTCCTAATATTCGCCATGGATCTCCTTAAGCTGTTAAACTTTTCTTTCAAGAGCCTACTTCTCTAATATCAAATGTTAGAAAGTAAAGTCCACCAAGATAAATGAGAGTGGGGGGGTGTGAATCATTTATTAGATAATTATAACCTTTATCAACTTCAATAGATTTTAACCATATAAGCAATGTAACCAACAACCATAGAAAGATATTCATACACAATAACACAATGATACAAGATATGTTGACTAGGGAACCTCTTGATCAAAGAGTAAACCCCGGTGGGAATGATTCCCACAAAAGATGCACTAATATGAAATTTCCTTGTAAAAGGATGGAATCTGTTAGGAGTCTTATGAAATACATTCAATACATATGAGTCCCTGTTAGGAGACTTTGAAACCCTGTTAAAAGATTCTAACCCTGTTAGGAGTTATGGAAGACAGAAGGACCCACTTAAATAGAATAATATCAAGATATTATTAATCTCAACAATATGTTACCTCTTCTCTGACTATTCCAAACTGCACTCACTGCTACACCAGATCTCAATTTCAGATATCTATACCTCACATATCCTCTTTCCACAAATTCGCTTTCACAATTTCTTCATTCACTCTTACATTACTAAATTACAACAAGGAAAACATTCCTTCCTTTATACCACACTCAAGTAATTACAAATGAGTTGGCATCCAAATTACAAAATAAAAGTTTCCACACATTACATAAGAATTACACAAAACTTTCAGCTTCCAATTAGAATAACTCTTCACTCGAATGACCTCGAAGTTTGTACTATCATCCACATCATTATCAACATGTCTTTACCTATTCTCTAACTGTGCATAACCAAATTCCATCTTGATTAGGAGATATCATCTGATTTCCACAAACTGCTACTCAAGAACACTGCTTGAATACTACTTCCACTGAAATGCTCATAACTTCCATGAATAAATGAATTACTATCTTGATGCAGGAGCATCCTGGGTGTAAGAGCAATCTTGCATCACCCAAAAATATTTTTGTTTTTGTATTCAATAAGGGCTATCTTGTGCAGAGTTGCTATTTATGGAAACTTGCTATTTTTAGTAAGTTGGTCTTATGATCTCGGAATGTCTGATTTTACATATGGAGGTTCATCTCAGTCATATCAGCCTACTAGCAAAGTTTCATGGCTAGATCAAGTGTAGTTTTGAAGATATTGAAGATTTTCAGTATTGGCAACAGGGTATAGAAACTTCAAACTCAGTTTTGAAGGCTTTAGAGGCCTCGGATGAGGTTGAAAATTTGGGTGATGGGCGCTTTGCGTAGGTCAAGCCTGTAGAGTGCTTCATGGCATTTTTAGAATGGGGTTATAATAGCCAATCGGGTCAACGGGCGATGACTTATGGTCTTCGGAAGTTGGGTCACCCGAAATGGCGAAAAATAATTTTTCTTCAAAATTTCTGTTTGGGTTTCAAAACTCATTTTGAGCCGACTTTGATGTAATAAATTGTAAAATAAAATAATTCTAACTTTGGTCGGCCCTAAGGGCTAAATTTCTAGAACCTTCTCGGGCGGTGGAAATTGCCTATATAAAGAAGGCTCATAGTGTTGTCTAGGGCAGTTCTGGGTAGTAGATCTGGGTATTGATTCGAGGCTTTGTCCTATAGAATATTGTAAGGGAATGCCCATGTGGCTTTGCATATTGTAATTCTGAAAGTTTGTAATTCCACATTTGTGGAGATAATAAGAAGCCAATTTTTTTTTCTTGCATATTATTGCTATTGTTTCTCTATTTTTGTTATGTGTTTGTGGTATTAAGGGGAGCACCCTTCATCATATCTACACTCTTAACCATGAACATATAACACATCATAGATTAAGTCGTCAACATTGCATAGCTTGATCTCCAATATCCCATGTGCACTAATTCAAACACTGTCTTCTCCTCTACTAATCTTTAGTAAATCACTATGTTGACATCAATGACAATCACAATCATGAATGCAATAACAACTGCTATAGAATGGCTCCTAATACTCCCATAGGATATATTTAGCATTCATTCCTAACACTAAATTCTACTCAAAAGACCACCTAAAGATTGCATACAAAAATGAAAGAGATTCCCACTCATGGCTCCTAAAAATAGGAGACCACTCACACACATAAAGCACTTGGACATGCCAACTCACATAACATGTGTCAATTGACACCACAAACAAGTCACATTACAACACAATACACATGGCATGCCAAGTGGGCTAAAATAATAAATTAAAATAAACATAATCACTAAAAACATTCATGCATCACTTTACAACAATTACACATTACAACGAGGTTAATTTCTCCCCTTGGAGATAACCTTGGCTTAACATGATTTTAACAATTGTCCATCTTTAATTTCCCCTGATATATCCATGGTCTTACTTGCACACTTAACAAAATATCAGTAGCTCATGAAATGTCAAATAACATATATATATATATATATATATATGGAATACATCTAAAAATCACATTCTTAACATAAATTTTTAATTGGATTTCATAATAATTCTCATCATTTTCAACATAGCATTTCTAAAGCAAATAAAGTTAAGAATAAACTGATACATGTTAATTCACTTAACATAATAATCATGATCATTTCTCACAAATTTCCCTAACATGAATGTAACATCAAAGTATCATACATAAACCAAATATTTATCAATTACTATGCTCGTGACCTAATAAATAGCATGAAAGTAAAAGTCCTATATTATCATCACATAATCATAAGTCATCACATAGTATCAAAATATAATGTCTCTATCCAATAGTCCAATCATGATAAAATAAAGTGTCAACAAGAGTCATAAGATGGAAAATAAACTCCTATGAATGATGGCATGGGGTGAGGCCTCACATTAACCAATGCCCTATATTTCCCAAATGAATTCAAAACTGAATGGATACGTATTGTACTGAGCCATGTACATGAAGGAAAGTTATGGATGGATGAATCAATGAAGATAAGAAAAGATGTTATGCATACAGTAACAGGGTATCCCATGAATGACAAAGCTAAAGCCCTAAGGCACCCGACAAGAACTGAGATTGATAAATTAACCGAAGTAGAATGGGATGGTAGAGGCTTTAGAATAAACACTATCAGTGACCCTAAAATGAGATTTGGTGCATATGTTATTGCATACAAGATTTTCCAATCAAGCAGACCGAATAGTGTTTCATGTGGAGCGGTTGACATTGCCTATAAGATTGTGAAAAAGGGTTTGCAACTCGACCTAGCCAAGTTGATGTTGAGACAGTTAGAGGAAAACATGAGAACGATTAGAGTAGAAATATCAAACACTTGCAAATTTTTCTCATTATTGGTATGTACATTCTTCTATTTGTACAACTTTTCCCCATCAGTTAGTAGTGTAGAATGAGATATCAACTAACCAATTATTGTTCAAATTAGTGAATTTATTCAGAACTTAGGAAAGAACTTTGAACCTATCATGGAATATTACTTTGAGAAGTTATAATAAAGAATGGATAAAAGAACCAGGATACCAGCACAATTGGTAGAAAAATTTAAAGATGATATTTTTTTTCTGGTGGATACTGACACCACCCTAATCGAAGCAATAGAGCCAAGAATAGCTTTGCTACTGCCCATAGATTATGAGACAGATATTGATATAGCTACAAAATCAATAAAGTATTTACTTATCGAGCCTAAGGAAAAGAATGCAACAAGGTTTAGAACCTTTGATGAAGCTAAGTCCAAAATCAAGATGGGATTTGTAGTTGAAAAGATGGGTAGGAAAAAGAAGAAAATGGTTAAAACTCTTAAGAAACAATTTGGTGTCATAGATGAAGACATTGAGAAATTGGTAGAAGAAGAAACTGAGGAACAAGCACTAGTCGGTGAGAACATAGATGAAGAGGCCATCAAGACCTAGGAACATGAACAAGGAAAACCACCTAAGGCTAAAAAAGGTAAAGATAAACATGTTGATACTTCAACCAGAACTAGGATAAGATTGGAGACTACTAGTTCACCACCTTTGAAGAAAGGTGTTGCAAAGATAACAAGGACTACACCAACTTACACATATCAAAAGATAAAATCGCAGGCCACCACCGAACTCCCAAAACCAAATTGGAGAAGAAAACTTATTATAGAAAAGGATGATAAAGATTCAGAAGAGGATGACACTGAACAATTCTGAGTTGTGGTGAATAAAGGACCTCAGACCATTGATGAGGTAGTAGAAAGAATAAAAACTACTAGAAATCTTGGTACTCCTAAACTTAAAAGGTATCCCCATCTGAGTACCAAGGAGTAGGATAAGCTTAAGGAAGCAATAATAAGCATGATGATTACTTTCAAAATAGTTCCAGTTGAGTTCGCTAGCAGCATCCCCAAAGAAATGTATGATAAATTTTCTGCTAGATGGACTTATGCACTCACAATAGAGAAAAGGATGAGAAAAAGGTCACTAATTTGGGTAAGATCTAACTATTCTATTGTTGAGATTAATGAAGCTTTAAATCAATATGCAAATAAAATTTTTATGAAGGCTAGAGAATTTAAGATTCTATAAGGAAAATTGCAAGATGTAGATGATGGGATTTGGCACATATGGACTAAAATCCTCAATCCAACAGAGAAAATTAAGGGAACTACATCAACAGTCAATACTGAGGAACATAAACTGAGCATACAAGAAGAAGAGCCTATCAATGTTGATGATGAGACTATTCACATCTTGGATACTGAGCAGCCTGAGGAAGACACTAATGAAGAAGAATCCATAATCATTGCTAAAAATGTGATGGAAGGAATTCTAAAGATGCTGACTACTCTAGGGGAAGAACATATAATGATAGAAGACATAACAAAAGGTGACCTTGATGATGAGGCTAAAGAAGATGAAATGATTACTAGTGATATAGAGAACCTTGGTGAAGAAGAAGCAACTGAGGTAGCTTGAGAAATGGTACCAGGTAATCTTCCTATACTGGTATAAGCTATTGAGATAGCTACTGTAACATAAAATGAGAACACTCCACTTGAGTAGGTAATAGATAAAAATGAAGACAAGGGTGAGGAAACAAGAAAAGAGACCAAGAAAAATGGAGGAACTACATAAGATAGCACACCTATCGAGACCACTAAAGTGGAAGAATATATACAAGTACAAATAGAGACAATGATAGACACTTCTACCACCAACACAAGGTCACAAGCCCCTACACCGCAAATTGTAGAATCAATTACTAGGTAGAATAAGGAAGAAATAAAATCCATTGAGCCACCAAAGGTAGATCCTGAGCCTGAGTCTCAACCTTCTATTGCATAATCTCCATCATCTAGTGGGCAAGAGAAGAAGAAGAAGAAGAAGAAGAAGAAGCTAGGAAGTAAGGGTTCAGTCACACTCGATGAAATCATAGAAATACCAGCATGTGACCCAAGGACACTTGACCCTAAAGCTTTCAAGAAATATGGGTAGCTATGCACTTGCAAGGCAGCATAAGAAAAGCTAAGAAAAGAAAATAAGAATACAAAGGTGCTAGAGAATGTCAAGGAGATCCTAATGCAAGTCTCTCCAGATGTAACTATTGATGAATTTGCCCCTATTATTGATCAACTTGCACTGATCAGAGAAACAATCAATGGCCCCACTACTAATGCCAAGAAGATGATTGAAGAGAGATCTGAATAAAATATTCAGTATAAGTTAACTAAAAAGATCATCTAAGAAGTGGCAATGAACAAGGTAAATCTTTTAGAAGTTTTTACATATTTAGAAAGCATTATTAATAAAAATTTTACACTTTTTAAGTAGTTATATACTTTAGATCACTTCACTACCGAGGTTAGTGAAAAGATAAGAAAATTAGATGTAGATCTAAAAGATAGTGCTACTCGTTTTACAACCAAGAAACATGCATTACAAGTGCATTATTCCAAAGTTAAACACATACAACATTTAAGACTTGAGTTGAAAAAGTAAGAGGACCGAATCAGAGAAGAGGTAACCGAGCTATTGGATGAGTTACTACCGCATTTGGAAGTGATGCAAAAACATGTGACAAAGGAAAAGACATTGATTTCCACCCCCGATATTTTTGTCACCAAAAATATTTTTGATATGCATGCTCAAGTGAGCTTAGAGCTGTTGGCTCTAGAAAATATTTAAAGGAAGAATGGGAAACTTATGGATAATCTCCAGAAAATTGTTAGAATTTAGTAATCTTTCCTTGATTATTTTATTTAATTTGAGGATAAACCAAGGTATCATCCTTTTATTTATTTTAAGATATTCTTAAAAGAATCTCTACATGTAATTTTGTCCTCTAGTCCAAGTGGGAGGACAACTCATATTTTATAATTCCTTTAATAAGGAAAATAGTTTATTCCTCCTTATGAGGATGCTCACACTTGGCACACACTTAGTATGAATGTGGCACTCATTCACATAGGGAGTTATATGCAAACTCCTTCACTCATCTCTATTTAAGAGATGCTTCTGCACACACTTGACACAATTTTCTCACATTTCCTACACACAATTTCTCTCCTACAAGTTTTATCACTATTGTATTGAGTTTCTTGATCATATTCTATCTCTCTCTCTCTTTAGGCTTTTCATGCCTCATTCATAATACACAAAGGGGTTTTTATTATCTTTTCCCCTTACAAAAATATATTGGCTCTTGTTGAATTCTTGGAGTATTCTCTTGGTTTTGGTGATTAATCTTGCAACTCTCTCATTTTTGGTTTATGGTAAACTCTTCTTGCACTTCACTTTCTTGGATTTTCTTCTTGAACTTGTTTCCATTCTTTTAATACTTCTAACATGGTATCAGAGCTATTTAATCTTTGTTTAAGTGTTTTGTAGGAAGGTTTCATTTAGAGGAGCAAGCTCTTCTTATTGATATAATATTTTTTGCCACTCTAACTTGTTTCTTTCATTAAAAAAATTTCTCTCTAACCCTCTTTAGAAGGCTTGCCTCTAGAGAGTATCTTAGTTTTTAAATTTTTTTTGGGTTTGGTCGGTTCACCGTCAAACCCAACTCATCTTTCTTCATTTCAAGTGGTTTTTTGCAAGCACTAATCTAATATTTCTTGCAGGTTTCATCTAACTATTCTTTTTCAATTTTCTAAAAAATCTTATGCATGCAGCCTATTTCATTTTGGTGCAGACCTAACTCCATTTTTTTTGGATTTCTAATCCCTTGCATGCAAGATATTTTACCTTTTTTTCTTGCAGGAATTTCTCATTTGCTTTACCTCAGTTTAAATCTAACTTTGTTGCTGATTTCATATATTTATCTATGTTATTTATCCATAACTTTGTTCTAATTTATATCTCTGTTATTCTTTCATATATATCTGGTTTTATGATATTATGCATATAAGTTTCATAAATCTCTATTTTGAGAGTACCTCGTTCAGTCGCTCATATCTTTTGAATGAAAATACATTAGGAAGATCGCTTTGCTCAGATTTTAGAGAATTAGGTTAACTCAAACATATCCAAAAATTAGCTCGATCCAACAATTCATTTGAGAGATATTCCCCCGCACCAGGACTGTATTTTCCATGACAGTTTATTCCCTGTATTTTTCTTGTTCTTTCTAACATAATTGTTGTTGCAGACTTTTCATCATAACATTCTTCTGGTTTATAATAGTTTTCATCATTACTTTCTTTCATCATTGCAACTCTAATATTAGTCATTTATTTTATCATTAGATTCTTGAGTTTTTTTTAATCATTATTTCATTTGTTATATAACATTTTTTTTCTATTCTTAGTTTCTTATGATTATAGCGTTGCAAGCAATCATAACATTTTTTTTTAAAGTTGTACCTTTTCATTTATATCAATTAATAATTATATTATTTTTTTATATTTAACACTTGATTTATTAAAAATTTATTTATCATAAAAAAATTTAAAAGTTAAAACATATTTTTCACTCAATATTTATAATATCATTTTAAGGCCTTTCTCATTTTATCAAATTAAAAATATTTCAATTGCCATTTGAATTAGTAGTTGCACTAAATTTTTGTTTTCTCATTTAAACAAAAATTTAACATTTTTAATTTTTTAAATTTTCTTACAATTTAACTGGTAAAATTTAAGTTAAATTTATTTTTCTTGACCTTTAGCATTATATCTTCAGTGTATTAATCTTAATCATTTATTTAGTTAATCATGTCTACCCTAATTCTAGAAATTAAATTAAATAGCTCTAACTATCATCAATGTAAAATACACATCTCCTTTATATTTCATTTTAAACATTTACTCCAAGTTGCTACAGATGCCTCTATTGAACCAGCTGCCACTGCTTCTCAAACTAACATAGATGCATAGCAAGTTAAAAATGAATAATCTCTTGGATTAATTGGTCTTTCGGTTATTCCTGACTTATATGTCTTGATAGGACATTGCACCAAAGCACATCAAGCGTGAACCATTTTACAACAAACCTATGATAGCTCCACTGAATCATGTAAGATTCAACTCCAAGATATCTTGGAAGACCTCAGGTATATCGACTTTAAATATATGGATGATTTTTTACTTAAATTTGATGCTATTAAAACTCAATTAAGTGGTGTGAATGTTAGTTTAAGTGATATTAGATTAATTACTATTATTCTCAAGAAGTGTCTTCCTAAAGAGTTTCAACAATATATTACTAACATTCATTCGAAACTTGCCAGTCCTACTTTAGCTCCTTAGTTAACTTATGCCATATTTAAAAATCTTTTACGTCAAGAGGAAGCTAAGTTATTGCAATTTGGTACTCTTAGATCTTCTGAACATGCTTTTGTGTCTAAACATCAAAATCAAATAATAGATCTCATAATCATAATTCTTCTCATAATAATCATAATTCTCGTAATAATAGTTATAATCATCATAACAATAATAATCCTCATAACAATAATAATAATCATAATAACAATAGATTTAATTCTAGGCCCTCATATAACAATAATGCTAATCACAATAATAATATTTATAATAATCAACAAAATAAAAAACATCATTGTACTTATTGTGGCAAAGATGGTCACCTAACTAATGTTTATTTTAAAAACAAAAATGATAAGAAGCCTATGCATAACAATAATCAAAATAATTTCAAATCTCAAGGTAATCAATCCCATCATACTTTTACTGCTTGTTTTAAAGCTTCTCATGCCTTAGAATGGATTATTAATAGTGGGGCGTCTCACCATATTACATCTCATAGAGAAGTGTTTGATTCTTTTCAACCTAATAAAACAAATATTCCTATTGAATTAGCTAATAATCATAGTTTAAAAGTTGATGGATTTGGTGATGTTAATATTCCAAATGAAAAATTAAATAATTTTCTTTATGTTCTTGGGTTTAAATCCAATCTCCTTTCAGTTGCTCAATTATGTCAAGATTACAATGTTGAACTCATAAGGACATGTGTTACATTATTGATCTTCAGAATGATCATGTTGTTGCTCATGCTAAGTTGGATCATGATAATTTGTTAAATTTTTATGAGTTTGCCTCATCAAGGTACTCTTTGAAAGTTAATATTGATTTCAATGTATGGCATGAAAGGCTCAACCATTTGAATTCTGATTATATTTCTAGATTGCTAAAATCTAACATGGTTGAAGGATTACCACATATTGTTCCATCTAAAATTACATGCACCGGGTGCATGAGTGGAAAAATGAAAAGGGAGCCCTTTCCTCATGGTACTTTGACATGGAGGGCATCTCATAAGTTGCATTTGATTCATAGTGACCTTTTGGGACCAATGGAGAACACCTCCATTAAAGATTCAAAGTATGATCCTACCTTTGTTGATGACTTTAATTACTAGAAGAATTTGGATCTATTTCTTGCATAGTAAAGATCAAGTTCTTGATATATTTTCTGAATTTCATATGTTTGTAGAAAGGCAATCAAGTTCTAAGCTTCAAATTCTTAGAACATATAATGGTACTGAATATGTTAACAATGTGTTTCATTCTTATTTAAGATCTTTTAGTATAAAATATGAGCTTATTGTTCCTTATACACCACAATAAAATGGTGTGGCGGAAAGGAAGCATAGAACTATTGTGAAAATGGCTAGATGTATTTTGCATGCAAAAAATATTCATTACAAGTTATGGGTTGAAGAAATGGCTTGTGCCACTTATCTTCTTAATAGAACTCCTACTAAAGTTTTGCAAGATATAACTCGTAAGGAAGCGTGGTCTGGTAGAAAACCACATTTATAACATTTGAGAATCTTTGGATCTAATTCTTATGTTCACACACCCAAAGAAAAAAGGCAAAAACTTGATTGTAAATATTATCCATTTATTTTTGTTGGGTATGATGAATTTACTAAAGGTTATAGAGTTTATGATCCTACAACTAACAAGGTGCATATTTCAAGAGATTTTTGCATTGCAGAAAATGAAGTCCATGATTGCTCCAAGGTCAAAGATGATGAATTTAAAGGAGGCACTATTGAGATTTTGGAGGACCAACCTCCTATTCTAAACCCTACTCCTAATGCATCTATTTCTATTCTTACTAGTAATACTAATGATGATGATGATGGTAATAATATATCTACTCATCATAGTGATAATGTTGTTCATGATGATAATAATACTCCTCATAGTAATATTTCTATTAATTCTAAGAGAAATCCTAAATGGTTTAAAGATTTACTTAATAAAGGTGATGATTATATTTCTAGAATGGGTGGTCTTAGACTTAGGAGAATTAATTATTGTAACTATGCTTTAATGTCTTCTCTTATGAACTCTAATGATCCTCAAACCTTTTCTCAAGCTAAAAAACAACCTCATTGGAAAAATGCTATGCAAGAGGAATATGACACTTTAATTTCTAATAATACTTGGGATTTAGTTCCCTTACCTCATGGTAAAAATCTATTTCCATGCATATGGTTATATAAAACTAAGTTGAATGTCAATAACGAAATTAGTAAGTTTAAAGCTAGGTTAGTAGCAAGAGGTTTCTCTCAAATTGAAGGTTTAGACTATAATGAGACCTTTTCCCCTATTGCAAAAATGCCTACCATCAAAGTGGTTCTTGCTTTGGCTTCTAAAATGAATTGGCCTATTCACCAGATGGATGTTAAAAGTGCCCTTTTAAATGGTGATTTGCATGAAGAAATGTATATGTCTCAACCTCCTGATTTTATTAAAGAAGGTCATGAACATCTAGTATGCAAAATAAATAAATATATTTATGGTTTAAAGCAATCTCCTAGAGAGTGGTATTCCAAAATTAATGCTTTCTTTATTTCTCAAGGTTTTTAAAGAGTAAAAATGATCCTAAATTGTATATCAAGCATAGTGAAGATGACATTATTATTATCATTATTTATGTTGATGATTTGATTCTTACTTCTAGTTCTAACCATTTAATTTATGATATTAAGTTCCAACTTAACCAAATATTTCAAATGACTGATTTAGGACTTTTACATTATTTCCTAGAAATGCAAATTTGGCAAACCCCTAAGGGTATTTTTATTTCTCAAATTAAATATGTTAAAGATCTTCTAGATAGATTTCATATGAATTATGATAATCATGTTTCAATTCCATCTGAATTAGGAACTAAGTTAATGATAGATATAGAATATCCATTTATAGATGCTACTCCTTATAGACAACTAGTAAATAGTTTAAATTATCTAACTATCACTAGACCTGATATATCTTTTAGTGTTGATTTAGTTTCAAGATTCATGTCCAAACCTCAATAAACTCACTTCAAAATTGCTAAAAGAATATTACAATACATTAAAGGTACTATTAACTTAGGATTATTTTATATGCAAATTCAGATTTTTCTTTAATAGGTTTTACTGATTCATATTTAGGTGGAGACCCCAATGATGGGAAATCTACTTGTGGGTATTAATTTTCTCTTGGTTCAGGTGCTATATCTTGGAAAAGTAAAAAAGATCAATATGTTTCTCTATGTTTAACCAAAGCTGAATACAAAAGTTGTACTCATGCCTCTAAAGAATTTTTATGGCTTAGAAGAATACTTGAAGATTTGGGTCTACCTCAACAAGAACCTACACCATTATATTGTGACAATCAAAGTGCAATAGCCTTGGCAAAGAATCAGGTTTACCATGCAAAGTCAAAGCACATTTCTCTCCACCACCACTTCATTAGAGAAAAAATTAAAGAAAAGAAAGTGTCCCTCATCTATTGCAAGGGTGAAGATCAAGTTGCAGATATTTTGACAAAGCCTCTTTCTAGAGAAAAATTTGAATTTTATTGCAAAAATTTGGGTTTGATACCCATTCATGCAATCACCCCAATTAAAGATTAAAGGGGGATGTTAGAATTTAGTAATCTTTCCTTGGTTGTTTTATTTAATTTGAGGATAAACCAAGGTATCATCCTTTTATTTATTTTAAGATATTCCTAAAGGAATCTCTACATGTAATTTTGTCCTCTAGTCCAAGTGGGAGGACAACTCATATTTTGTAATTCCTTTAATAAGGAAAATAGTTTATTCATCCTTATGAGGATGCTCACACTTGGCACACACTTAGTATGAATGTGAAACTCATTCACATAGGGAGATACATACTAACTCCTTCACTCATCTCTATTTAAGAGATGCTTCTCCACACACTTGACACAATTTTCTCATATTTCCTACACACAATTTCTATCCTACTAGTTCTATCACTATTGTATTGAGTTTCTTGTTCATATTATATCTCTCTCTCTTTAGGATTTTCATGCCTCATTCATAATATAAAAAGGGGTTTTTTTGTGCTTTTCCTCCTACAAAAATCTCTTGGCTCTTGTTGGATTCTTGGAGTATTCTCTTGGTTATGGTGATTAATCTTGAAACTCTCTCATTTTTGGTTTATGGTTTTTGGATTCTTCATCCTATGATTTTTGACAAATTATAAGCATATTCTTTGTCATTATTTTCAAAAATGGGGAAACAATATGTATATATACTAAGAACATGTCATAGGGGGAGTCACTGAGTTTACATATTTATGATTTTATACAATTTTGAGAGTTCAAAATTTTATAGTCGACATACATATAAGTTTTTTATACTAATGCCAAAGGGGGAGAATGTTACTCCTAAATGGATTTGAGTGTTGTCATTAGTATTCATTTGTACAGTTGGTAAAAAAATATGAGACAGTCCAATCAGTTATAACTACATAGTAGTCACCGAACATAGATGTTACTAAGTACAACAGTTACCGAGTACATAGGATTACCGAGTGCCAGGAAATACCGAGATTGGGAGATAGCATTTATCGATTAATCTAGAGTTTGCATAAAAATTTGAAATGGCACATAGTTCAAGGTGAATAACTTTTTTTCGAGAAAGAAAATGGTTTACCAAGATCGAGGTGAATATTTATTGTGGATGTAATCATTTAATGAATGATGATTCATGTGTAATGATGATCTAGTTTAATCATATGAACCGTTGATCTTAGGTTTTCTAAGATAATGTAAAACCCTAATTAGGTCAAATTAGTTTGATATAAGTATTGTTAAGATGTCATTTTGACATGTATCATCAAGAAGTATTCACACTTAAGACATCTGAAGATCAGACAGGGTTTTGACAAAAGGATTTTGACATAAGCATTCAATTTATCATAACAGATATAAGGCTATCGAGTAGTTCAGAAGCATGTACTCATCACAAAAAGGTGATATATTTATTGTACTTAAAGGATCTGATATCATCAATTTGAGTTGTAATTCATTTAGGTCATATATCACTATTACTCTCTAACAATTGTAGCAGACTCAAAATCTCCTAATAGAGTGGACTTAACTATTCTTAGTAAAATATCTTAATCGAGTGCACACATATATTGTGTTTTTAAAATCCTCTAACTAGGTATATCTAGTTGATGTTATTATTACTCCTAATAGGGTAAGATTACCAGAAGTGATCAATCTTTGTAAGACTTAATCGACAACTTCATTTCTGTAGAAGTGAAGCTTTGTGGGTTTCATCCCCACAGCAATTTTTACCTTCTAACAAGGGTTTTTTCCATACCAAAATACATTTGTCTTATGTATTGAAGTTTCATGTATGTTTGATTGATTTGTTTACATGCATTTACATTTCAGTTATGGTATTTAATGTATGGTGAATGTAATCTACACAGTCAGTTATTGAAATTGATGAAAGGTGCTTCCCTTAATACCACAAACACATAACAGAAACAGAGAAACAACAACAATATAAAAGAATAGAAAATGGGCTTCTTATTATCTCCACAAATGTGGAATTACAAACTTTTGAAATTACAATATGCAAAGCCACATGGGCATTCCCTTACAATATTCTGTAGGACAAAGCCTCAAATCAATACCCAGATCTACTACCCAAAACTGCCTAGACAACACTATGGGCCTTCTTTATATAGGCAATTTCCACCGCCCGAGAAGGTTCTAGAAATTTAGCCCTTAAGATTGACTATACATAGAATTATTATATTTTCATAATTTTTACAATAGGGTTGGCTCAAAATAACTTTTGAAACCCGAACAAAAATTTTGAAGGAAAATTATTTTTTGCCATTTCAGGTGACCCAACTTCCAAAGACCATAAGTCATCACTAGTTGCTCCGATTGACTATTATAACCCCAATTCAAAAAGGCCACGAAGCACTCTACAAGCTTGACTAGCGCAAGCGCTCGTCCCTCAAATTTTTGACCTCATTCGGAGCCTCTAAAGCCTTCAAAACTAAGTTCAAAGTTTCTGTACCCTGCTGCCAATACCAAAAATCTTCAATATCTACAAAGCTAGACTTGATCTATCAATGAAACTTTACTGGCAGGCTTATACGACTAAGATGAACCTCCACATGTGAAATCAAAACATTCTGAGATCGTATGACCAACTTACTAAAAATAGCAAGTTCCCATAAAAAGTAGCTCTACACAAGATAGCCCTTATTGAATACAAAAATAGAAATATTTTTGGGTGATGCAAGATTGCTCTTACACCCAGGATGCTCCTGCATCAGACACCCGAGGTAATTTGAGAAGTGACCCTATCATGACTCAGGTGTGAGGAGGAAAACCAAGACGGTTAACCTCTTCCTTTGTCAGCCATGATGAATCTTCAATAGGTCATCCTTTCCACTTGACCAGATATTCTTCATATGTCCTGTTCCTTGTATTCAATAAGGGTTATCTTGTGTAGAGCTGCTTTTTATGGGAACTTGCTATTTTTAGTAATTTGATCATACGATCTCAAAATGTTTTGATTTCACATGTGGAGGTTCATCTCAATCGTATCAGCCTACCAATAAAGTTTCATTGATAGATCAACTCTAGCTTTGTAGATATTGAAGATTTTCAGTATTGGCAGCAGGGTACAGAAACTTTGAACTTAGTTTTGAAGGCTTTAGAGGCTCTGGATGAGGTCAAAAATTTGAGTGATAAGCTCTTGCACTAGTCAATCATGTTGAGCTCTTCGTGGCCTTTTTGAATTGGGGTTATAATAGTCAATCGGAGCAATTGGCGATGACTTATGGTCTTCGGAAGTTGGGTCACCTAAAATGGTGAAAAATAATTTTCCTTCAAAATTTCTATTCAAGTTTCAAAAGTTATTTTGAGCCGACCCTATTGTAAAAATTGTGAAAATATAATAATTCTATGTATAGTCGGCCTTAAGGGCTAAATTTCTGGAACCTTCTCGGGCGGTGGAAATTGCCTATATAAAGAAGGCCCATAGTGTTGTCTAGGTAGTTTTGGGTAGTAGATTTGGCTATTGATTCGAGGCTTTATCCTACAGAATATTGTAAGGGAATGCCCATGTGGCTTTGGATATTGTAATTCTGAAATTTTGTAATTCCATATTTGTGGAGATAATAAGAAGCCCATTTTCTATTCTTGCATATTGTTGTTGTTTCTCTATTTCTGTTATGTGTTTGTGGTATTAAGGGAAGCACCCTTCATCAAGTGGTATTAGAGCATTCCAAGATCATATGACCAACTTACTAAAAATAGCAAGTTCCCATAAAAAGCAGCTCTACACAAGATAGCCCTTATTGAATACAAAAATAGAAATATTTTTGGGTGATGCAAGATTGCTCTTACACCCAAGATGCTCCTGCATTAGAAGTTCAAGTTTACAAGGATTAGTTTAAAAAATTTTAAAGGTATTTATTCACCCCTCCCCTCTCAGTACACACCTTTCTATAATTCCAACAAAGTCCTCCAAAAATCTATAAAAGGAGCCTTCCTCTTCATTTGAGAACCTTATAACAATAGTGATTTCAAACATTCAAGCATTCAAGAAATCAAGAAATTAAGCACCCAAGCCATATTAGTACCATTTTGAGCATTTTCATACTATCCTCGTCCATCCAATTTGCATCTATTATCATAGCATAAATCAATCTAGATTTAGGATAGTTTTGCATATAATTTCACTATCTCCACACTTTGGAAACATCTTGGGAAAAGGAGAACATTTGCAATTCTGAGAGCTCACCAAATGAAAGAATTCAAGGCTAGGACAACAATGGAGACAAGATACATGGGTAAGTGATGGTAAAAGCTTTATTTTTAATTCATTTCTTACTTTTTAATTTCATTGGAATACATTTTAGATAGATTTGATAGCTAATAGTGGCTAGTATTTCATTTTTAAGAATAGACATTAAATTTGCATACATTTTTGACACCCATAGTGGGGCAACCTATGAGATTTTAACAATCAAATTTTTAGTTTTCTGTGTGCAGCATCTACAGGTTTCTTTCTATGCATTCAAACCCAATTTTGGCGCATCTGTACCTTCTTTTTGAGCATCTATTTGCACCACACTAGTCACTAGCTTTTTGTTACCTTTTCTTTTCTTTATGTACATCTGGTTCAATTTTTTGTGCTTACATACTATCTTGTTGTGCATTTGTTCTTTATGTGCATATATCTTGAATCATGTGGTGCATTCATTATCAGTGGTTGTGCATCTATTCTACCTATGCATTAAATAAAAAAATTTGCACATTTATTCAATGTAGTTGTGGATTTGTTTACATAGCTATTTAAAATTATTTTCATTGCATTTTAGTTTTTAGCTAACAATTTAACAACTTTATGTTTGTATCTTTTAGTCATTTAGGTTGTTTTGCAGGATGTGTTATTAAAGACCTCAAAATTATTCACGAATTTTGTTTGCAGGTTCCTTTGAAGAAAAAGAGGATTTTTTAAGGAAACCATAATCTTGTTTGGGTTTAAAATATGACATGCTCTTTATTTTCATGTGTCTTATTTAGCTTAGATCAACTATCGATTGTGTTTTGGTTTAAAAGAATTATGTAATCCTAAAGTTATAACAATGTATTCTCTCCCCTCACCTTCACAGATCTTGGGTGTAAGAGAAATTTTTATAACTTTTAGAGGGTGATCTTTGGTGGGAAAAGAGGTACTCACCCCAAGGAACGATCCAATTGGTAACAGGCTAAAGATAAGCCCTTCCAAATAGGTATATAAAAATGTCATTATGATTAGTCTCACAATGAACAAGTGTGAATTCGTTATGGCAACCAAAATCTCCTCTAGTATCTGTGTGATGTGTTAAATTCCCTACATTGCTAAGGTGTAAAAATCTTATTTTGAAAGGATTGGGAGAGTCCCCTTAATTGGGCATATGGATTGAGCATAGCCATCTAAATGGATGCCCTTACTATATACTTTTGTTTAGTTGTCAAACACCTTCTATTTGTTAGCTCAAGGGATCACCCAAGCCCATGAAGAAACCTTACACTGCTCACGGTTCATAGCAAAAATAGCAGTTCTTTGAGAAGTAATGACCCATTGAATTCAAAACTTAGTGTGCCAGAGAAGTGAGTGCACTGTAAGGAGGAGCCTATGGCTCCAAGTTCCTTAGCTATCCACCTTGGATAAGCGTGACTGGATTTTATCCAAGTGAGGATTCAGCAGATATTGTCCTTGCCTACCATAGGATTTGTAAGCATGTTTGTGCATTCATAGTAGATTAATTTAGCAATAAATAATTTATGTTTTGCATGTTTGTGTTTAAACATTTTCTTGCTAGAAAATCACCAAAGACAAAAACCAAAATACCAAAAATTTCTTGAATTTTGCAACCAACAACAGAAAATATCAAAATTGCGCATACATCAAATATTTATGCAGATATGTTTAATTTTTCTGCGCATCCATTTATGTTATTGCACATATACCACAAGTTGTTGCAATTGATATCTATCTGTTGTGAATACATTGAACTGTCATGTGCATCTGTTCTTGCACATTTGCAACAAAGCCCTTTGTACGGACTTTCATCTTTTGAAACATAATATTTCAAATACCCAATTTTGTCTTCATTTTGATTCTGGAAAAAATTTTAATCTCTTCATAACATTGTTACCTAGTTTGACCATCATTCTCAAAATTTCATCATCATTTTATTTATCCACATTCTCCAATATCACTTTCTTAGTGTTGATAATTGCTATTTGAACACCATACCAATCTTTTTGAGTTTTTCCTATCAGGATCTATCATCCTTACCTATAAACTTACTTAGATTCTATCATTGAAAGTCTTTGTCATATCATAGTGAGCTATATATCTCCTATAGACTTAGATTATCAATTGTCACTTTCATCTCAAAACTTTAGGAATTTCTTCCCACATATTTCTATCTATCCATTATCCATAATTTCATCACATTTTCATCTTTCACCTTTTTATGGTTCAAACTTGATCACAAAAACTCAAGGAACCTGTAAATCCAAAATCTAGAGACAAAATGGTAGGGGCTAGCAATGATGAAAACCCTTGGTCAAAATTTTCTACCAAGGATACAATTTTTACAACTGAGAAAGAACCAATAGATGAATAATTGAAAGAATCCATGCAAGACCCTAGGTTCCACAAGGTCATGGAAAGAATCTCAGATATGGACAAAGAAAAATACTTCATCATTCTTGATCAACAAGGAGTAAAATTGCCAACTGATTTTGATGTCTCTACTCTCAAAGAACCACCTATGACAAATGATCAAGAAAAACCTAGTGGTTATCAAGAGACATGTGCTCATGGAGCTATGAAAGAAAAATAACATACTGCTTCCCACAATACACAAGGACCTAAAATATCTTTGGACCTTGTTTTAAAATAAATCTAGATGCTTCAACAATAGATTTGTGACATTCAAAATGGATCCTATACAAATAAATATTCCTTAGATAATATATGTCCTTATCTTTTGACAAGCATTTAGCAATGATTCCATTCCCTCCTCATTTTGAGGTGCCTAAATTTGACAAATACAAAGGTAATTCAAATCCTCAAGAGAACATATGTGAGTTTTGTGATGCTTGTATTGAAGTCACTCACAATGATACTTATCTTATGTGATTATTCCTGCGTAGTTTAGGAGGACAAGCTATAGAATGGTTCTCTAAATTACCCCCAGGCATCAAATCATTCAATGAACTTATTGACAAATTTGTGACTCATTATTCATATTGACATAAAAAATGAGGTCACTATGCTCTATCTTTGTAATGCACAACAAAAGAATAGAGAACCTTTCCTTACCTTATTGCAAAGATGGCATCAACTATTTTCCAAATATCCACGAATAATTCCTGAACAAGGAAAGATGGATATCTTTGAGCACAATCTTACACTAGAAATTAGTTATAGGTTACAAGTACAATGTCCTGCAAGTTTTAATAAAATCATCGAAAATGGTGTCAAAATTGAGGAAGCTATGGTTAAGAAAGGTGAGATTAAACTCTACACTAAAGAAAGTGTTGGATCCTCAAGCTCTAATTTCAATAACAATAATGATAAATCAAAATTTTATAACAAAAAAAAAGAATATTGTCAATGATAGGATTGTTGATAACTGACATGTTAAACCAACACAACCTATCCTGAATCTCACAAGCAAGGCCAATGCTACTCAACCTACTCATAGTAATCAAAACATAACAAAAAATACTAGCAATACTTCATCAAATTCAATATTACCTTTTATGCCTCATAGAAGGACTTTTACTCCTTTGGGTGAGTCTCTCAAATATGCATTAAGGAAACTACTCACAAATAAAATCATTGTGCTTCCTGAAATTAGATACTATGAACCAAGAGTGAAACCTTCTTGGTGGAATGATAATGATTATTACGAGTTTCATAGAGGGAAAGTTTTAGATAACTGAGAGGAGGGTGAATCAGTTAAATCTAGTTATCCTATAGTCCCAAACTCCTAGATGTATATATATTGAAACATTTTCAAACAAATAATCAACTTGGTGAGATATTAATAACAATCTTTCTGTTCATTTACCGAATACCAGTAAAATCAATACTATGTTTACCGATTAATCCAAAATATGAAATGTTCAAAGTAAACTATCAATCCAATCACATCAAATAACACATAACACAAGGATTTTAACATTGAAACCCTACTAAGGGAAAAACCACCTGGGATCAGTAACCTAAAATATTTCACTCTTCTGAAGTGAGCTCGGTTAGGAGCCAACCCTGTTAAAGGTTACAATGCACATTGCAAGGTGTGACCTGGTTAAATGATTTATCACTGCCAGTTAACTCTAGACCAACATTCACTATGGGATAAAAAATAAAACCATCAACATTCATAGAATGTCATATTGAAATACAAATAAGACTATTAAGTCCACTCAGTTAAAAGATTTAGTTGTAAAAATGGTTAAACTGATACAATAGTGATCTAATTTAAATACAACTAAGATTGTAGATTTTCATATGTAAGCTAAGCTCATAATACCTCCTCTAATCAATAATCACTTCAATCCTTCATATCCTTCACCATGATCAGCTCAGTCAACAATCCTCTGATGCTCGGTTATGCCTGTAGTTATACTCAGTTCAGTCTGTAACTAGTTTGATCAGTGATGCATGAAAACTTCCTTCCATGTGATTTCTCCTTCAGATTCAATTAGCTCCAAGACTCAACAATGAATCTCTTGTCTCTTTAAATAGACATCATAAACCATTTTCATCTCATCCATTAGATTTTGCCTCTTAATCTCCTTCATCCATTTTCCTACTTCAAGCTTCCTCAACAGATGTGTCTCTAACATGTTTCAATCTCTTCCATTCGATCAACTCTGAATTTTGTCAGTCGTTAGATCATCATAACTAACTTTATCTTTTACCTTGGAATCATGTACTATTTTCCAGCTTATCAATTTAGTCAACTATTATAAACTTTAATTATTTCTCTCACTCGGTTAATACATAATGTATTGGTGTTCATAATAACTCAGTTATTACTAATACTCAGTATACACTACACTGGCTCTATGTATACAAAAATCTTCAATTATCGACCGCATTAACTTGTTTGATTCTCATCTTCAATACATAACAAATTCATGTAATACAATCAATTCAACAAAATGATGCCATAGACTCATCAATAAGTTACCCAATGTATACCTTATCCATATCTCCATATCCATCTCTTCTTCATGTAGATATTTTTTCCTTTACCATTTTTCCTCTTCAAATGTTTGTAACTGTCATGATAAGTATAGTCAAAACTAGTTGACATCAATGACAACATATTGATTGATTTAGTTGCCTTAAATATCACTTTAATAGCTTGGTGATCTCTAATCACTATCTTTCACTTGTCTATTCAATTCATCAGGTTATCCAATCAGTTGTAGATTATTCATTCAATTCATCAGGTTATTCAATAATTTGTAGATTATTAAATTAGAGACTATGAACCAAGAGTGAAACCTTCTTAGTGGAATGATAATTATTATTGTGAGTTTCATAGAGGGAAAGGTCATAAAACCAATGATTTTCAAAGAATTAAACATGTAGTACAAGACTTGATAGAAAGCAGTGAAATAAGCCTTGGTGGACATACCTCAAATGAGTCAGTTATGGATTTTAAAGATCCACTTCTTGAACATGAGAAAGGAAATTCTTTCAATGCAAAGAGTGACAATCAAGCCAATTAAAATGTGACATCTTATAAGTATGTTAACCATATCTCAAAATTTGATCCTTCTCAGTATTATGCCAATGTGATTACTATCAAAGAAAAGTCTGAAATTCAACCGATTAATGTTACAAATCGATCCCAATCCAAGGTTACTTTACAAGGTGTTTCATTCAAACCTTCCACTTCACAAAACAAGTATGTCTATGTACCAAAGTCCACACCAAATTTTTCAAATCAATACAATCTTTTGGATCAATTGAAGAAAACATTTATCCAAATATCTATATTAGAGCTTTTGTTCTTGTCACTATCTCATAAAGATATTCTTGAGAAAGAACTACTAGAGACTCATGTCCCTACTAATCTAGATTAGGCCCAATTCCAAGCTATGGTGGGACATTTGACCACTCTGTATTACCTATCTTTTAGTGAACATGATGATTTAGCCATTAATCAGCCACATAATGCTCCACTCCATATTGAAGTCCTTATCCAAAATCATAAAATCAAAAGAGTTCTCATAGATGGAGGAACTGCCTTGAATATATGCACTTTAAAACTAGTCCTTGCATTAGGATAATTGAAAATGTTGTAGATCCAAAGAATAAAAATATAATCAAATCTTACGATGAAGAGGAGAGGTCATCTAAGGGATCAGTGGTTCTACCTATCAGAGTAGGTCATGTAGTCAAGATTTTCTTTGTCAAGTACTTGACATGGAACTCGCATATAATGTTCTTTTAGCATGGCCCTGGATTCATTCTATATAAGTTGTGCCTTCAACTTATCATCATTGCCTGAAATTTCCCTACAATGGTCAAGAAATAACTATCAAAGGTGATCCTAATCCTTTTCAATATTATAACACTATGAAGGTAGCTTGTGAATCCTTGGTACCATACAATCATGTTGGATCTTCTGCAACAATACCCATTGATCCAAGTAATGTAGCATCGACATCCAAAACCAATGGTATCAAGATAGACATAAAAGAACAAAGAATGGGAGAATACAATTTGGGCCAAACATTTTGTATCATAGAATTACCTTTGTCTCCTAATTCATATGGAAAATCATTGATAATCAAAAACAATCAGAAGCTCCTTCTACAACTATTTTTGGCACTTTTATAAGTGGGGGCATTATATCCAACGAAGCAACTGAACGAGATGCTAATCACTTACTTAATCAAGAAAAGAGTGAGGAGAATGTAAAACATGAATATATATTACCTGATGTATATGGTAAAGGGTATACTTTGTTACAAAAGATGGGATATGAAGGTAGTGGACCTATGGGGTTGCAAAGAGATGGTGTCATAAAACCAATTTTGAAAAATCCAAATTGTCAAAGGGATACAACAGGGTTGGGTTATAAAGAAGAAGGACCAAAAGAACACAAAGGTAAAGAAAATCTCACATCTCCAATTATGAATAAAGTCACTGGTTCTTCTAAATTGGGATTTTGAAAAGATGGAAAGTATGTAGATAAATAAAAACAAAGAATAGTAACAGAAGTCATTGATAAACTTAGGGATAATCAAGGACAAAGTGATGATACTGGCTCTATTGATTATGAATGGGATTCATTATCTAACTATAATGAAGAGATAGAAATTGATGTTGTTCATACTTATAGTGGTCCTTACTATGAGGCAAAGATTTCAAGGATCGAATCATTAGGATTAGTCCCATATAATACTACTCAAAACAATCTTGAGGAAAGTGAGAATCATCTTATGAGAGATAATTTAGATGAGAGTATGGAAACAAACCTTGCTGATACTTTCATAAAACTTGATAATTTCTCTATAAATACCATCACCACCTTTTAAATTGATCCAAGTGATCCTTTACCTCATGTCCATCCTAAACTTATAGATTAGGATTCTCCTAATAATCTAGAACTTGACATTTTCCATAACGATGATGCAATTATTGATTATCTTGGAATCAGGGATCATCTACTACTAGGGGGTCATAAGTCAAGATTTCATATTGAAATCAATGACATGGCTTATTTTGGAGAGAGTTCCAATCCTTTCACTCATAAAAATGTAAAAATTATCAATAGATATAATGGTGAAAACCACTCAGTTGTAGTATTAGATCCAGAAAAAGTAAAAAGAAAAGATGTGCATCTGAGGGTGAAAACCTCTTTGAGGCATCTGAGGATGGAAGGATTAACACTCTTCCTAATTATATTTATCAGGAGAAATCAAAAATACTCATTGAACCAATAGTGCCTCTCAACATTGGAATGGAGGAGTCCAAGCATCTTCTTCAAGTAGCAGCCTCTTTAATAGAATCAGAAAGGGAAAAAAATTTAAAAAATTCAAGGAAAGAGAAGTCAAATTTGCTTGGTCTTATGCTGACATGCCAGGTTTGGATCCTAATCTTATCATGCATCACTTGTCTATCATACCAAGTATCAAACTAGTCAAGCAGAAACTTAGAAAAATGCATCCTCATATCGCACTCCTGGTTAAAGTAGAATTGAAGAAACTCCTATATGTTGGATTCAATAGAGCCATTGATTATGCTGAGTGGATTTCAAATATTGTTTCAGTATCAAAACCTGACAAGTCTATTAGGATATGTATAGTTTTATAGGATCTAAATAAGGCTTGTCCTATGGATGATTTCCCATTACCTAATATTGATATTATAGTTGATTTGACGGTTGGTCATAAATTTGTTTCCTTAATGGATGGTTTTTTGAGCTATAACCAGATAAAGATTGCCCCAGAAGACTGGGAGAAAACTGATTTTACATGTCCTTGGGGAACATACTGTTGGAATGTCATGCCTTTTGGGCTCAAGAATGTTGGAGCAACTTATTAGCTGGCCATGACCATAATCTTCCATGAGATAATACATAATATAATGGAAGAATATGTAGATTATATCCTTCCAAAGTCTAAAACTAGAGAAGGTCATTTGAAAGTGCTAGATAGGATATTCACCTAGATGGAAAACTATAAGATCAGACTCAATCCAAAAAAATGTGCATTTGGGGTTACATCAAGAAAATTGTTAGGATATATTGTCTCGGCTAAGGGAATAGAAGTTGATCTAAAGAAAGTCAAAGAAATTATGGAAATTTCCTCTCCTACAAATATTAGCCAGTTAAGATCTTTGCAAGGATGGCTCCAATCAATTAGAAGATTTGTTTCTCAACTAGAAAATAGAATTCATCCTTTTCAACATCTATTGCATAAAGATATCTCATTTAAGTGGGATGATAAGTGTTGTGAATCCTTTGATAAGATCAAGAAGTATTTGGAAAATCCACCTATTCTCATGTCACCAATTCTCAAAGAAAACCACTTTTTCTCTATATTTCCACTATAGAAGTCTCTTTAGATTCTCTTCTAGCACAACAAGATCAAGAGGGAAAAGAAAAAGGTATATATTACATCAGTCCTACTCTAGTCGGATATGAGCTCAACTATTCACCAATTGAGTGAGCATGTTTGGTCATGCTCTTTTCTTCATAGAAATGGAGGCATTACATGTTATCTCATTCTATTAAGTTCATTGCGAAGATAGATACTTTGAAATATCTTTTGAGTAAAATAGTGTTAACATGAAGATTGGCTAAGTGGGTTATGTTTCTTAGTGAATTTGACATCGAGTACGTGGATAGGAAGGCTATTAAAGGGCAAGTAATTGTAGATCAATTAGCTAAGGTACCACTGACGAATGATCATCCTATACAGACAAAATTTCTAGATGCGGACATTTTGACATTATTTACACAAGCATGGAAATTATATTTTGATTGGTCATACACTCAACATGGTCAAGGGGCTAGAGTGTTATTTGTTACACCACAAGGACACACAATACCAAAGTCTTACAAGTTTCTTTTTCCTTGTACAAATAATGTGGTTGAATATGAGGCATTTTTATAAGACTTAAGATGGCTTTATAATGGAAGGTTACGAAGTTGAATTTCTATAGAAACTCTCAGTTGATCATCAATCAAGTGAATGATAATTATCAGACCAAGGATGACAAGTTGTTTCCATATAAACATATGGTGGATGACTTTAAACAATAGTTTTCTCTAATCACCTTTGAGAAAATTCTAAGACAAGATAACAAAATTGCAGTTGCAATAGCTACAATTCCCTCTCTTTTTTATGTGGAAGATACAAAGGCCCGCTTTGAGTTCTTGGTTGAATCTTTGACTTACCCTACATATTGATGCAGGAGCATCCTGGGTGTAAGAGCAATCTTGCATAACCCAAAAATATTTCTATTTTTATATTCAATAAGGGCTATCTTGTGTAGAGCTACTATTTATGGAAACTTTCTATTTTTAGTAAGTTGGTCATACGATATCAGATTGTTTTGATTCCACATGTGGAGGTTCATCTCAATTCTATCAGCCTGCTAGTAAAGTTTCATTAACAGATCAAGTCTAGCTTTGGAGATATTGAAGATTTTTGGTATTGGCAGTAGGATACAGAAACTTTGAACTCAATTTTGAAGGATTTAGAGGCCCCAAATGAGGTCAAAAATTTGAGTGATGGGCGCTACCGCGAGTCAAGCTTGTAGAGCACTTCGTGGTCTTTCCGAATTGGGGTTATAATAGTCAATCGGAGAAACTAGTGATGACTTATGGTCTTCGGAAGTTGGGTCACCTGAAATGGCGGAAAATAATTTTCCTTCAAAATTTTTGTTCAAGTTTCAAAAGTTATTTTGAGCTGACTTTGATGTAATAAATTGTAAAATAAAATAATTCTAAGTTTCATCGACCCTTTGGGCTAAATTTCTGGAACCTTCTCAGGCGGTGAAAATTGCGTCTATAAAGAAGGCCCGTAGTGTTGTCTTAGGCAGTTCTGGGTAGATCTAGGTAATGATTTGAGGCTTGTCCTATAGAATATTGTAAGGGAATGCTCATGTGGCTTTGCATATTGTAATTCTGAAAGTTTGTAATTCCACATTTGTGGAGATAATCAGAAGCCAATTTTCTATTCTTGCATATTGTTGTTATTTCTCTGTTTATGTTATGTGTTAAGGAGAGCACCCTTCATCAAGTGGTATCAGAGTAGGAGTTCCTGAGTGTGTAAATAAATCACCGACTGTGAGGCAGTTTGCACTAGGACCGTGGTTAGGGTTTTGGCACGCATCACAAAAATGCCTCCATGAAGGGACCGTGGCAGAAGAGCTAGTGTTGTAACACCTAAGGTTAGAGAGCTGCAGAGAAAAGTGTGAGCACTACAAGAAGAGATTTGTAGAGGAATGACCCTTAATATCAAAGATGAAAGCAAGGATGAAGCCAAAGAAGAATATCAAGAAGGAGAAGTCAAAATTGTGAACCAAGAGAAAGAAAAAAAATTTCGCACCATTTCTAAGATTGGGAAAAGACCTAAGATTGAGGTTCCTACATTTTTTGGAAATCTTAACCCAGAAGAATTGATTGACTGGATCAATGAATGTGAGGAATATTTTGAGTATGAAGATGTTGAGGATCCTGATAGGGTCAAATTTGTGAAGGCCAGACTAAAAGTTCATGCGAAGATCTAGTGGCAAGAGATTCAATTGGAGTGAAATAGAAGAGGGAAAGATAAAATCACAAGATGGGATTGGATGGTGGATAAATTGAAGCGACAGTTCATTCCTATTGATTATGAGCTTGACCTACTGAAAAAAATGCAAAGTTTGAAGCAAGCAGTAAGATCTATTCAGGAGTATACAGAGGAGTTCTATCGAATCCTCATCAGAACAAGCCATGCAAAAGCTGATAAGGAGAAATGATGCAGGAGCATCCTAGGTGTAAGAGCAATCTTGCATCACCCAAAAATATTTCTGCTTTTGTATTCAATAAGGGCTATCTTGTGTAGAGTTGCTATTTATAGAAACTTGCTATTTTTAGTAAGTTGGTCTTATGACCTCAGAATGTCTGATTTTACATATGGAGGTTCATCTAAGTCATATCAGCCTGCCAGCAAAGTTTCATGGCTAGATCAGGTGTAGTTTTGAAGATATTGAAGATTTTCGGTATTGGCAGCAGGGTACAGAAACTTCAAACTCAATTTTGAAGACTTTAGAGGCCTTGAATGAGGTTGAAAAATTGGGTGACAGGGGCTTTGCACAAGTTAAGCTTGTAAAGCACTTCGTGGCATTTCCAGAATGGGGTTATAATAGCCAATTGGGTCAACGGGCGATGACTTATGGTCTTAGGAAGTTGGGTCACTTGAAATGGCAAAAAATAATTTTTCTTCAAAATTTTTGTTTGGGTTTCAAAACTAATTTTGAGCCGACTTTGATGTAATAAATTGTAAAATAAAATAATTCTAACTTTGGCCGGCCCTAAGGGCTAAATTTCTAGAACCTTCTTGGGCGGTGGAAATTACCTATATAAAGAAGGCCCGTAGTGTTGTCTAGGGTAGTTCTGGGTAGTAGATCTGGGTATTGATTCGAAGCTTTGTCCTACAGAATATTGTAAGGGAATGCCCATGTGGCTTTGCATATTGTAATTTTGAAAGTTTGTAATTCCACATTTGTGGAGATAATAAGAAGCCAATTTTCTATTCTTGCATATTATTGTTGTTGTTTCTCTATTTCTGTTATGTGCTTGTGGTATTAAGGGGAGCACCCTTCATCAAGTGGTATCAGAGCAAGAGTTCTTGAGTGTGTAAACAGATTTCCGACTGTGAGGCGGTTTGCACCAGGACCGTGGTTAGGGTTTCAGCATGCATCGCAAAAATGCCTCCACGAAGAGAATGTGGCTGAAGAGCTGGTGCCGTGACACCTGAGGTTAGAGAGCTGAAGAGACAAGTGCGAGCATTACAAGAAGAGATTCGTAGAGGAATGAATCTTAATGTTAGAGATGAAAGTGAGGATGAAGCCGAAGAAAAATATCAAAAAGGAGAAGCTGAAATTGTGAACCAAGAGGAAGAAAGACTTTTTTGGGTGATTTCCAAGATTGGGAAAAGACCTAAGATTGAGGTTCCTACATTTTCTAGAAATCTTAACCCAAAGGAATTGATCGACTGGATCAATGAATGTGAGAAATATTTTGAGTATGAAGATGTTGAGGATCCTGATATGGTCAAATTTGTGAAGGCTAGATTGAAAGGTCATGCAAAGATCTGGTGGCAAGAAATTCAATTGGAGCGAAATAGAAGAGGGGATCGGATGGTTGATAAATTGAAGCAACAGTTCATTCCTATTGATTATGAGCTTGAACTATTAAAGAAAATGCAAAGTTTGAAGCAAGCAGGAAGATCTCTTCAAGAGTATACAGAGGAGTTCTATCGACTCCTCATCAGAACAGGCCATGCAGAAGATGATAAGGAGAAAGTTGCTCGATACCTTAATGGGTTAAGGCCAAGCATTCAGGAGGAATTAAATCTAGTTTGAATGAACAGTATTGAGGAGGCATACTAGTTTGCCCTAAAAGTAGAGGAAAAGCTGAACAAGAAGTTTGAGAGCAGACAAAATGGAAAAGGTCATGGTGGAAGATCTGGTGGACGGTCATATGGTGGCCGAAATGAAGATTCGAAAAAGAAGGATGAGGCTAGTAGCAGTTAGAATCAGAGAGAAAATAATTCCAATCATTTCCAAGATCAGAGTAATAGAGATCAGAGAGGAAGAGGAAGAGGAAAAGGATCTGGAAAAGGAGGCTTCCATGGAACATGTTTTCACTGTGGAGAAGAAGGTCATAGGGCATTTGAATGTCTTCAGTACCAAGGCAAAACAGACAGAAGAAATGAAGGCCAGGCCAGAGTTGCACATGTAGATGAAGATGCTAGATCATTAAATTCTGAAGATGTTGAAAGAGGAGAAACGCTAATTAATAGAAGAGTCTTGCTGAGTGGTGAGAATGAACCTAAAAAAAGGAGGAGCCTGTTTCACACTAGATGCAAGTGTGAGGGTAAATGTTGTGATGTGATTATCGATAGTGGAAGCACTAACAATTTGGTGTCAGAAGAGATGGTGACAAAGTTGAAGCTCAAGAGATAGAAACACCCACATTCATATCAGATTGCTTGGGTGTAGGATGAACACAAGGTCATGGTCAGTGAACAGTGCCTGATAAAGTTCAAGATCAGCGGGTACCAAGATGAGGTACTATGTGATATCATCTCTATGGATGCATGTCATATGTTGTTGCGTAGACTGTGGTAGTTTGACAGATGTGTTGTACATGATGGTCGTGTGAATACCTATTCCCTGACAAAGGATGGAGTGCGACATAAGCTAAAGCCATTGAAGGAGACTGAAGAAAAGGTATGTGGTAATGCAAGAATAACATTTGTTGATGGAAGAAAATTCTTAGATGGTATGAGGCATGAGCATGTGTGTTTTTCTTTAATTCCAAAAGTTGGTAAAGAAGAAGTAGAGGATGTACCTATAAAGGTTGCATATTTTTTGAATGAGTTTCAGGATATTGTATCTGATAATGTACTTGATGGATTACCACCGGTAAGGAAGATCAGTCATCAGATGGATTTGACTCCAGAAGCCAGTTTGCCAAACAAGGTAGCACACAGAATGACACCAGCAGAAAGTGAAGAGTTGAACAGACAAGTACATGAGTTATTTCAGAAGGGGTTGATTCGAGAGAGTCTGAGTCCCTGTGCTGTACAAGCGGTATTAGCACCAAAGAAGACTAGAGAGTGGAGGATGTGTACAGATTCCAGAGCAATAAACAAGATCACAATCAAGTATAGGTTTTCATTGCCACGAATGGATGATATTATAGATTCTTTGAGTGGGGCTGTGTATTTCTCAAAGATAGATCTGAATAGTGGATATCACCAGATTCGGATCAAAGAACGAGATGAATGGAAGACTACCTTCAAGACAAAGGAAGGACTGTATGAGTGGTCAGTCATGCCTTTTGGGCTAACAAATGCACCGAGCACTTTCATGCGGCTCATGAACGAGGTTCTCAAATAATTTTTGAGTAAGTTTGTCATTGTTTACCTAGATGATATTTTGATTTTTAGCAAGACATTGGAGGAACATATGATGCATATTCGTATGGTGTTTGAGAAGTTGAGAGATGAGAAATTGTTGATTAATTTGAAGAAGCGTAGTTTTGTGAAGAAAGAGTTAGTGTATTTGGGATTTGTAGTTTCAGCAAAATATCTAAAAATGGACCCAGAAAAGGTACAGGCTATCCTTGAATGGCCTACTCCAAGTTGTGCTACTGAGGTAAGATTTTTTCATGGTTTGGCTAGCTTTTATAGAAATTTTATCAAAAAATTTAGTAGTATTTGTGGACCATTGACTGAAACAATGAGAGGGGATAGAAAAAAGTTTAAGTGGACTAATGGGGCAGAAAAGAGTTTTCAATTGTTGAAACAAATAGTTACAGAACAACCTCTTTTAGCACTTCTAGATTTTAATAAGTTGTTTCAAGTAGATTGTGATGCTAGTGGTACTGCAATAGGAGCTGTTATGAGCCAAGAAAGTAAACCTATTTCTTATTTCAGTGAGAAGTTAAATGATGCCAAGAGAAAATATTATGTCTATAATCAAGAATTTTATGCTATAGTTTAGGTATTAAAGAAGTGGAGACATTATCTACTTTCTAATGAGTTTGTTTTGTATACTGATCATCAAGCGTTACAATATTTGAATAGTCAAAAAAATTTGAATCAGAGGCATTTGAAATGGGTTGAGTTTTTACAGAGTTATACATTTATTTTGAAACACAGGAGTGGAAAGTCTAATAGGGTTGCGGATGCTCTTAGCAGAAGGCAACTATTGCTGACAAAGATACAGATTAAAGTGGTTGGGTTCAAGGAACTCAAGAATTTGTATCCAAAAGATCTTAATTTTTGTGAAGCTTGGAAAGCTTGTACAGAACCTGTTACTCTAAACAGGATGAAATGGCTGGATTTTATCATCCAAGATGATATGCTATTCAGAGGGAGTCAGTTGTGCATTCCACAAAGTTCTATAAGGGAGAATCTCATCAAAGAGAAGCATAGTGGAGGATTGGCTGGATATTTTGGTCATGATAAAACCTTTGCTCTGGTTGGTGAGAATTATTATTGGCCACAATTGCAGCAAGATGTGAAGAAGTTTGTACAGAGTTGCAGAGTATGTCAGATGGCGAAAGGAGTGAAGTAAAATACAGGTTTGTATCAGCCACTACCTATACCAGAGAAGCCTTGGGAGGATATCAGTATGAACTTTGTTCTTGGTTTACCGAGGACACAGCTGGGACATGATTCAATTTTTGTAGTAGTTGACAAATAATTGTAGCAGAATTGTTTTTCAGAGAAGTGGTGAGACTACATAGTTTGCCAAAGACCATAGTTTCAGATCGAGATACTAAGTTTTTTGGATATTTCTGGTGGACATTGTGGAAGAAGTTGAAGATAGATAATTCTAAGTTTGGTCGACCCTAAGGGCTAAATTTCTAGAAACTTCTCGGGCGGTGGAAATTGCCTATATAAAGAAGGCCCGTAGTGTTGTCTAGGGCAGTTCTAGGTAGTAGATTTGGGTATTGATTCGAGGCTTTCTCCTACAGAATATTGTAAGGGAATGTCCATGTGGCTTTGCATATTGTAATTTTGAAAGTTTGTAATTCCACATTTGTGGAGATAATAAGAAGCCAATTTTCTATTCTTGAATATTATTGTTGTTGTTTCTCTATTTCTATTATGTGCTTATAGTATTAAGGGGAGCACCCTTCATCAAGTGGTATCAGAGTAGAAGTTCTTGAGTGTGTAAACAGATCACCGACTATGAGGTAGTTTGCACTAGGATCGCGGTTAGGGTTTCAGTGCGCATCACAAAAATATCTCTACGAAGAGAACATGGCAGAAGAGCTGGTGCTGTGACATCTGAGGTTAGAGAGCTGCAGAGACAAGTGTGAGCATTGCAAGAATAGATTCCTAGAGGAATGAATCTTAATGTTAGAGATGAAAGTGAGGATGAAGCCAAAGAAAAATTATCAAGAAGGAGAAGCTGAAATTGTGAACCAGGAGGAAGAAAGACTTTTTCGAGCGATTTCCAAGATTGGGAAAAGACCTAAGATTGAGGTTCATACATTTTCTAAAAATCTTAACCCAGAAGAATTGATCAACTGGATCAATGAATGTGAAGAATATTTTGAGTATGAAGATGTTGAGGATCTTGATATGGTCAAATTTGTGAAGGCCAGATTGAAAGGTTATGCGAAGATCTGGTGGCAAGAAATTCAATTGGAGTGAAATAGAAAAGGGAAAGATAAAATTATAAGATGGGATCGGATGGTGGATAAATTGAAGTGACAGTTCATTCCTGTTGATTATGAGCTTGACCTACTAAAGAAAATGCAAAGTTTGAAGGAAGCAGGAAGATCTCTTTAGGAGTATACAGATGAGTTCTATCGACTTCTCATCAGAACAGGCCATGCAGAAGCTGATAAGGAGAAAGTTGCCCGAAACCTTAATGGGTTAAGGCTAAGCATTTAGGAGGAGTTGAATCTGGTTCAAATGAACAATATTGAGGAGGCATACCAGTTTGCTCTAAAAGTAGAGGAAAAGCTGAACAAGAAGTTTGAGAGCAGACAAAATGGAAGAGGTCGTGGTGGAAGATCTGGTGGACAGTCATATGGTGGCCGAAATGAAGATCCGAAAAAGAAAGATGAGGCTAGTAGCAGTCAGAATCAGAAAGGAAATAATTTCAATCATTTCTAGGATCAGAGTAATAGAGATCATAGAGAAAAAGGAAGAGGACAAGGATCTGGAAGAGGAGGCTTCTGTGGAACATGTTTTCACTGTGGAGAAGAAGGTCATAGGGCATTTGAATTTCCTCAACACCAAGGTAGAACAGACAGGAGAAATGAAGGCCAGGCGAGAGTTGCACATGTAGATGAAGATGCTAGATCATCAAATTCTGAAGATGCTGAAAGAGGAGAAATGCTAATTAAGAGAAAAGTCTTGCTGAGTGGTGAGAATGAACCTGAACAAAAGAAGAGCCTGTTTCGCACTGGATGCAAGTGTGAGGGTAAATGTGATGTGATTATCGATAGTGAAAGCACTGACAATTTGGTGTCAGAAGAGATGGTGACAAAGTTGAAGCTCAAGAGACAAAAATACCCACATCCATATCGAATTGCCTGGGTGTAGGATGACCACAAGGTCATGGTCAGTGAACAGTGCCTGGTAAAGTTCAAGATAAGCGGGTACAAAGATGAGGTACTATGTGATATCATCTCTATGGATGCATGTCATATGTTGTTGGGTAGACTGTGGCAGTTTGACAGATGTGTTGTACACGATGGTCATGCGAATACCTATTCCCTGACAAAGGATGGAGTGCGACATAAGCTAAATCTATTGAAGGAGACCGAAGAAAAGGTATATGGTAATGCAAGAATAACATTTGTTGATGGAAGAAAATTCTTAGATGGTATGAGGCATGAGCATGTGTGTTTTTCTTTAATTCCAAAAGTTGGTAAAGAAGAAGTAGAGGATGTACCTGTAGAGGTTGCAGATTTGTTCAATGAGTTTCAGGATATTGTATCTGATAATGTACCTGATGGATTACCACCAGTAAGGAAGATCAGTCATCAGATGGATTTTACTCCAGGAGCTAATTTTTTAAAAAAGGCAGCACACAGAATGACACCAGCAGAAAGTGAAGAGTTGAATAGAAAAGTACATGAGTTATTGGAGAAGGGGTTGATTCGAGAGAGTTTGAGTCTCTGTGCTGTACCAACGGTATTACCACCAAAAAAGAATGGAGAGTGGAGGATGTGTACAGATTCTAGAGCAATAAACAAGATCACAATCAAGTATAGGTTTCCATTGCCACGAATGGATAATATTATAGATTGTTTGAGTGAGGCTGTGTATTTCTCAAAGATAAATCTAAATAGTGGATATCACCATATTCAGATCAGAGAAGGAGATGAATGGAAGACTACCTTCAAGACAAAGGAAGGACTGTATGAGTGGTTAGTCATGCCTTTGGGGCTAACCAACGCACCGAGCACTTTCATGCAGCTCATGAACGAGGTTCTGAATGAATTTTTGGGTAAGTTTGTCATTGTTTACCTAGATGATATTTTGATTTTTAGCAAGACATTGGAGGAACATATGATGCATATTCGTATGGTGTTTGAGAAGTTGAGATATGAGAAATTGTTGATTAATTTGAAGAAGTGCAATTTTGTGAAGAAAGAGTTAGTGTATTTGGGATTTATAGTTTTAGCAGAACGTCTAAAAATGGACCCAGAGAAGGTATAGGCTATCCTTGAATGACCTACTCCAAAGAGTGCTACTGAGGTAAGATCTTTTCATGGTTTGGCTAGCTTTTACAGAAAGTTTATCAAAAAATTTAGCAGTATTTGTGGACCTTTGACTGAAATAATGAGAGGGGATAGAAAAGAGTTTAAGTGGACTAATGGGGTAGAAAAGAGTTTTCAATTGTTGAAACAAAAAGTTACAGAACAACCTATTTTAGCACTTTCAGATTTTAATAAGGTGTTTCAAGTAGATTGTGATGCTAGTGGTACTGCAATAGGAGCTATTATGAGCCAAGAAGGTAAACCTATTTCTTATTTCAGTGAGAAGTTAAATGATGTCAAGAGAAAATATTCTGTCTATGATCAGAAATTTTATGCTATAGTTCAGGCATTAAAGAAGTGGAGACATTATCTACTTCCTAAAGAGTTTTTTTTGTATACTAATCATCAAGCATTGCAATATTTAAATAGTCAAAGAAAGTTGAATCAGAGGCATTTGAAATGGGTTGAGTTTTTGCAGAGTTATACATTTGTTTTGAAACACAAGAGTGGAAAATCTAATAGGGTTGCGGATGCTCTTAGTAGAAGGCAACTATTGTTGATAGAGATGCAGATTAAAGTGGTTGGGTTTGAGGAACTTAAGAATTTATATCTAAAGGATCTTGATTTTGGTGAAGCTTGGAAAGCTTGTACAGAACCTGTTACTTTAGACAGGACGAAATGGCTAGATTTCATCATCCAAGATGATATGCTATTCAGAGGGAGTCAGTTGTGCATTCCATTAAATTCCATGAGGGAGAATCTCATCAAAGAGAAGCATAGTGGAGGATTGGCTAGACATTTTGGTTGTGATAAAACTTTTGCTTTGGTTAGTGAGAATTATTATTGGCCACAGTTGCAGCAAGATGTGAAAAAGTTTGTACAGAGTTGCAGAGTATGTCAGATGGTGAAAGGAGTGAAGTAGAATACATGGTTGTATCAGCCATTACATATACCAGAAAAGCCTTGGGAGGATATAAGCATGGACTTTGTTCTTAGTTTACCAAGGACTCAACAGGGACATGATTCAATTTTTGTGGTGGTTGAGAGATTTTCAAAGATGGCACATTTCATTCCCTACAAGAAGACTAATGATGTTATTCATATAGCAAAATTGTTTTTTAGAGAAGTAGTGAGACTACATGGTTTTCCAAAGACCATAGTTTCAGATCGGGACACTAAGTTTGTTGGATATTTTTAGCGTACATTATGGAAAAAGTTGAAGACAGATTTGAAGTTCAGTTCATCACATCATCCACAGACTTATGGATAGACAGAGGTGGTGAATAGGAGTTTGGAAAATTTGCTAAGATGTTTGGTTGGGGATAAGCCAACAAGATGAGATTTGATTTTACCACAGGCAAAATTTGCATAAAATAATTCTGTCAACAGGAGCACTAGTAAATCACCATTCGAGATTGTATATGGAAGTAGTCCAAAAAATGCATCTAAATTAAGAAAGATAGATAAAAGAGAAATAAGTAGTGCTAAAGTTGAGGATTTTGCAGAACACTTGAAGAACATCCATGAGGAAGTGGGGAAGCACATTACCAAAATGAATGCATAGTATAAGGCTAAGGTAGATGAGAAAAGGAGGCATAAGAAATTTTAGGTTGGGGATGAAGTCATGGTTCATTTGCGGAAGGAGCGGTTTCCAGTTGGTGCATATAACAAGCTGAAAATGAAAAAGTTTGGACCATGTAAGATATTGAAAAAGCATGACTCAAGAAATGCATATCAGGTAGAATTGCTCAGTGACCTAAATATTTCACCAATATTTAACATTTTAGATTTGACAGAGTATCATGAAGGAGGTGTTAAAGATGACATCACAAGAGCATAGTGGAGTATTCTAGCAACTAGTTCAGAAACTAAGGAGATTGAGGATATAATGGACAGTCGAGCTGGTAGAAGCACAAGGAAGAGGACATATGCAGAATATTTGGTAAAGTGGAAAGGATCACCTATTGAAGATTCATCATGGCTGACAAAGTAGGAGGTTAACCATCTTAGTTTTTCTCTACACACTTGAGTCGTGAGAGGGTCACTTTTAAAATTACTCTAGGTGTCTGATGCAAGAGCATCTTGGGTGTAAGAGCAATCTTGCATCACCCAAAAATACTTCTATTTTTGTATTCAATAAGTGCTATCTTGTGTAGAGCTACTATTTATAAAAACTTTCTATTTTTAGTAAGTTGGTCATACAATCTTGAAATGTTCTAATTCCACATGTGGAGGTTCATCTCAGTTGTATCAGCCTGCCAGTAAAGTTTCATTGACAATTCAAGTCTAGCTTTGGAGATATTGAAAATTTTTGGTATTGGCAGTAGGGTACAGAAACTTTGAAATCGGTTTGAAAGGCTTTAGAGGCCCTGGATGAGATCAAAAATTTGAGTGACAAGTTCTTATTATTTCCACAAATGTAGAATTACAAACTTTCACAACTATGTTATATGTTAAGGGGAGCACCCTTCATCAAGTGGTATCAGAGTAGGAGTTCCTAAGCATGTAAATAGATCACCAACTATGAGGTAGTTTGCACCAGGACTATGGTTAGGATTTTGATGCACATCGCAAAAATTCCTCCATGAAGGGAACGTGGTAGAAGAGCTAGTGTTGTAACATCTGAGGTGAGAGAGCTGCAGAGACAAGTGCGAGCACTGCAAGAAGAGATTCACAGAGGAATGAATCTTAATGTCAGAGATGAAAGCAAGGATTAAGCCAAAGAAAAATATCAAGAAGGAGAAGTCAAAATTGTGAACCAAGAGGAAGAAAGACTTTTTCGAGCCATTTCCAAGATTGGGAAAAGACCTAAGATTGAGGTTCCTACATTTTCTGGACATCTTAACCCAGAAGAATTGATGGACTAGATCAATGAATGTGAGGAATATTTTGAGTATGAAGATGTCGAGGATCTTGATAGGGTCAAATTTGCAAAGGCCAGACTGAAATTTTATGCAAAGATCTGGTGGCAAGAGATTCAGTTGGAGCAAAATAGAAGAGGGAAGGATAAAATCACAAGATGGGATCAGATGGTGGATAAATTGAAATGACAGTTTATTCTTGTTGATTATGAGCTTGACTTATTGAAGAAAATGCAAAGTTTGAAGCTGTATACACCTAAAAATGGTCACCTAGACTATTAGCCCCTTTTGCTAAATCATCAATTGCTTATTCTTGATCAAATCCTAGCTTTATCATTTATTCGATTATTTTCTATGGGCTAACCATTTTATCCTAAGTTTTTATTTATTTAAAAGGAATATTTCCTCCCCTTTTAATAAATAAAAAGCCCACCTTTTCCTCTTATCCTAAGTTGCACAAATAAAGCATTATTCTTATTTTATAAAAAGAGAAAAGTACTTTTTGTCTCATATGGACACAAAAGTCAACTCTTATTTTCTCATTGGAGGATACTTGTGCACATGGATTGCTCCTCTTTCAAGCTCCGCCGTTGATTAAATCTTTTGCCTCTTAATCTCCATGGTCCATTCCTTTTTCATTTCCTATAAAAGAAGAGCTCTCTTCTTCATTCTAGACACACAACTTTTCATGCTATTGTTATGCTGCAGGTTTTCTAGGTCATCTTGGAGCTTTTGGAGATATTCTTGCATCTAGGGTTTGAAGATTTGGAGCATTGTTGGCATTCATCTTGGATCTTCATCAACACTCTATCTTCTTGTCTTCATTCTTGCACCATCATGGCTTTCTCGCTTCATAGTTAGATTTCATTTCTTGCATAGTAGCTTCATTTTCATGGCATTCTTAGCTTAGATTTCCTTTATGCTTTAGATTAATTCATCTAGTTTAACTAGGAGGCTTTGTAATACTTGCATCTTTCATTTCCATAGTTTAGCTTGCATTTCCATTCTTAAACTAGCTTGCATTTCATTTCATTCTTGATTCTTGAGGATATTGGCATTCTTGCCCTTGTCTTCATTGAATCTCCCATTGCATGGTTTACTAGCAAGGTTATTGGCTAAATAGCTCTAGCTGAGAGCATTCTTAAAAACCCTTGCACTCCATGCCTAGGGAGCTATGGATCGATTTGTGAGGGCTCATTCTTGAGTTTTCTTGCATGTAATGATCCATAGAAGTGTGACACATTTATAGCACACATTTTTGGCGCCCACCGTGGGGCAGAGTAGACTAGCTTTGTCCCTTCTTTTTTTGCATTTTCGTCATTTTTTGTCAATTTTTTGGCAAGTTTTTAGCGCAATTTTTGTTCTCTGGTTTTTTGTCTCAGAATATCGTGCGATACTTCTCAGGTATATCGCGCGATATACCTTACTATACGCGTACGATACTTCGCGCCTGAGAAGAATCGCACGGTAGTATTGAGGTATATCGCCTGGTGTCGGGCGAAATATCGCGCGGACTGAGAAGTATCGCCTGGTGTCGGGCGAAGTATCGCACGATACTGTGTCTGAATGTGGCAGTGAGCTATTTTTAGGCTATTTTATCTATCTTGCAAGTTTCGGGTTGCTAGCTATCTTTTTGAAATTTTTTGAAATTTCCAGGCGTTTTCAAATCCGTGCCACTCTGGAAAATGGGTGCCCATTTTTTTTGAAATTTTGCAAATGGTATCAAAATTTTAAGTGTGATATATCGTTGGAAAGGTCTTTCTGAGCCCAATCCAACCATGATAGTTTCATTTTCAGATTTTATCATTTGATCAAGTATTTTTGCAGATTATCAGATTTTTCATGTGCTAACCATTGTGGGTCTAACAAGTTGTGGTTGTAGGAGCACTTGCTTGAGATATTTTGCCAAAAGAACGCATGTCAAAGAGGGCTACTAATGGTTTTTGTAGGGCTGCCCTAAGCATAAAAACTAAATCAAGTGCTTGTTTAATTGCTTTTTTTAATTAAGTGCGGCATATACTAGTTGTTTCATTTCATAGGCACTTAATACTTTGTGAAAGGAATCTTGGGGTGGTAGGAGAAGTATGCTCTTCACCTTTAGGTGAATCAGAAAATCTTGACCCATCTTGAGGTTTTGGAAGCAAAGGGGTAATTGGATCTTGCTTGGTGTGTTTGGGAGAAGTTTTTGAGATAGGGGAGTATGCTCTTCACCCTTGTGGTGAATCAAAAACCTTGAACCTCAAGAATTAATCCATTCTTTGTTTAGCTTAGGATCCTTTAGCGGGCCTGCTCTTGAGAAATCAAGAGGAACGACCCAAGTGGGGACAACCTTGTCATCATTTTCCTTGGTGGCAAGTGATTCCAACTCACTATAATCTCAAGGCTATCAAGGACACAAAACCTTGGTAGACATAGTACTTATCTTCGCTTGATGTGAGTAACTTGTGGGATTGTGACCATGAGGAAAGCATTAAGCAAGAATGCTTAAGGTACTCTTGAGGCCGCGAGGTCCTAGTCCTTTATGAGGAGCAAGAGGGGTGCTATGAACGGAAACCCTTACTATGAACCATTAGATAGAGGCCACCCTATTTTAGCCGCTTAGCTTCTTGGTGCAAGGATTGATCCAAGTGGACTTACCCGGATCACCCCAAGATACTCACCATATGTGCTCCTTTGGTTGTGTTTTTGACACCTCCATGACAATGCCAATATCTCTTGTGGGCAACCACTTGGTGTGAGGCAAGGGAGCATCAAGTTGTGGGCCACGTTGCTAAGTAATGAGCCTTGTCCTTCTAGGTAGTAATTGCTTGAATTGTCTTCGATTGTGCTATACCAGTGTAAACGTTCTCAACATTCAAACAAACGGTAGCATTCATAAGGTTCTCTATTTTGATATCACAAGTGCTTGTCTTGGCAAGGTTGCTTTTGCCCTTGTTTCAAGTGTTCTATGACATGTTTGATCCTACACTGTTTGCAAACCTGTCTTTTATCTACTGCTACTACTTGTCAAACTGAGAAATTGCACTATTCAATCTACAAATTTGGTCCAAGCGCTTCAAAATTGAGTTTTTCACGTTCACTGGTCAAGAGTCATATGATATTGAAGTATCCTTGCATACCCTCAACCAAGAATCCTGAGTCATTTCTATCGTCATTGCTACAATTCGGAGTTGCTAAACTTGCACTTTAACCTGCTGTATAATGTCCTTTTCTGTTCTTACTCAAAACTGGTTTGTTACTTACATGTTTAGATTTGTTCTAGACTGAAACAAATGAGCTAAAACTATTGGATTTGAGCTTAACAAATGCTACTCTTGATCACTTGTCGCATCATGGTTACCTCTCTAGCTACTTGCTTATTGAGCTTCTTGCTCGCTGCTCGGCTTTAGTCAATTGATTGCTGTAAGTGCTTGAGCACTTTTGATGAGCCATCTCTCTATTGTTCTACTTTGACAAGTGATCTTTATTAGCTTTTCTTATCTCAAATCTAAGAAACTTTGTCCCATTCTATTAGTCAACCAACATCTCTTTTCATGCCGGTTACAACTCGGTCTCAATTTGAGCAGGAGAGTCATCCTCCGTTCAATTATACACAGTTACCTTCTCCCACTAGACGTTCAAAAGCACCCATTAGCAACAATAGTTCTAGTTCTGACCAATCTGAGAATTCTAAGGCTACACCGTGGTATAAAGGAGGTTTCCTCTTTTCCGCATTCAAGACCCCCAAAAACACAGACAGTGTCTCACTCACTTTGACTGAACAAGAAAAGTTTCAACTCTTGCAAGAACACTTTGAGCGTAAGGATAATCAAGCGCGCTTAGACAAAGAACACAATCAACAAAGGATGGATGCTACTAGGCACATGGATTATAGAGGGACATTTCATGAGCAACCTGAGACTAGTAATCATGAGCATAGACCCCTTTTTAACAATGGCAACAATGACAACAACACGCCACCAAGATCTCCTCCAAGGACAACTTTTGCTATGCCTTCTTCACCACCTAGACCTCCTCCCTCTCAACATGAGGCAGAGGCTAATGATGAGATTTCTAGTGAGGATCTTATGAGATGTGAACAAGATGTGGATTTCCAACGAATGATGCATAAGCTTTTAGAGCGTAATGGCGATCAATATTTTCAATATATGACTTCTAGAGGATACAAGCTTCCTCCCGGCTATGATGTCAGACAAATTGTCCAACAAAGAGTACCAACTGAATTGGAAGTTCTTCAAGAAGAATTACGTCGGACAAATCAACGCCTTACCAAAATGGCATTAGAAAGAGAGCCTCCAAAGGTCTCTTTTGTAGAATCAATTTGTGCTCTTCCTTTTGATAAAGATCTATACATGGTCCCGTTTCCTAAGGATATTGAGGTTCCTAAATATGACAAGTATGATGGAAATGGTGACCCTCATGACCATGTGCGTCACTTTTATGCTCTTAGTATGGACTTTCTTCATGAAGACACATATCTTCTACGCTTATTCCCCCGAAGCTTAAGAGGCCAAGCTTTGGAATGGTTTGTGAAATTGACACCACCGCTTAAGACTTTTGATGAGTTAGCTCAACGGTTTACCTAGCAGTACTCTTACAACATCCAACAACCTGTCACTGTGATAGATCTTGGTAATCTAAGACAACATCAAGGTGAGCCATTTGCAACTTACTTACAACGTTGGAGGTCATTATATTCTCGATATCCTCGTCAGCTACCCGAGAGAGAAAAGATTGACATTTTCGTCAACACACTTGTGCCTGAGCTATTTTATGATCTAAGGAAGCAACTGTTCTCCTCCTTCCATGACATGGTTGAAAGTGCATATCGGATTGAGGATGTAGCTATAAGAAAAGGGGATATTGTTATTAATAAAGATGTTAAAGGCAATGGTAAAGACAAGAACAAACCTTGGAATAAGAACAAGTATGTTGTTAATGATGGGGTTGTTGACGCTCCTAAAGTTAAAGAGCCTGCTTTCAATCTCTCCAATGCTATCTATGCAGCAAAACAACAAGAAGCTGCCAACACTCGCAGTGCTCCTAAACCTCAGTATGCAGATAAGCCTAAGAAGTCATTTCGAAAGCGAGTCTATACCAAATTGGCATAACCTTATGATGTGATCCTTAAGACTTTGGTTGATAATGGATATCTTACACTTCCTGATAAACCAGGTAACTGGGATCCACTAGATAAGCCTGATTGGTGGAGAGAGGATCATTACTGCCATTATCACAGAAACAAGGGACATCCAACAGACAATTGTTTTAGGCTTAAGGATGATATTCAAGATCTTATTGAGAATGGCACAATCTCCACTGATGGCTTAACTAAAAATTCTGATCACACAGCTTTCAAAGATCCTCTACCTAAGCATGATAAGGGGGAAACCTCTCAAACACATAAGAAGAATCATGATGCAAAGATCAATTATACATATCCTTCTAATGCACCTGTGATTAACATGGTAGAGCCCATTGAGAGTGTTCTTATGGTGAGGTCTCAAGATGATAATAACACCAATCATGGTAAGCCAAAGTTAGTCTTGCAAACACGTGGTAGTTCATCTTCCCAAAGTGAGACACTGAATGCTGTTACTAGGGGGCAAGCCAAGATTGTCCTTAAAACTGCGCAAGATCCCAAGCAAGCTTTGCCTTCCAAACAAGTGGCTCCTTTAGCCACCCCTAGCTATGATCTTGTCCAACATTTACAAAAGACACCAGCACAGATATCTATCCTTGAGTTGCTTCAGTTATCCCCTTCGCATAGAGAGATTCTTGATAAAGCTCTACGTACAACATGTGTTCCCAATGACATTAATCCAGATCAATTTCAGGCTATGGTCAACCACATTTCATCTTCGCTATCTCTCTCCTTTTCTGCAGAAGATGACATATCTATTGCTCACCCACATAATCTAGCTTTACACATTGAAGTTCTAGTCTACAACACCCGAGTCCGCCGAGTCCTGATAGACAATGGTGCAGGGTTAAATATTGTTTCTTTCAATGTCATACAACAATTGGGTTTGTCAGAATTGGCTGTGGATTCCAAGAAGAAGATTACTATAAAAGCTTATGATGAAGTGGAAAGATCTTCCAAAGGTCTTGTCACGCTGCCTGTCCGAGTGGGCCCTATCACGAAAGATATTAGCTTCCAAGTATTGGACATCCCACTCGCATATAACATTCTTTTGGGTCGTCCTTGGATCCATGACATGCAGGCTATTCCTTCCACTTATCATCAGTGCGTCAAATTTCCATACAATGGCACTGAAGTTGTGATTCCTGGAGACCATACTATTGCTATTAATGCTCTAGCTGCTGCTGAAAAATTTGTTCCTCATAATGAACCTTTTGTTGATCCTAGTACATCTCTAGCTGCTGCTGAGAAATCACTTAAGATGATGAGCCTTGGTATGGGTGAATATAAACTGGGTTCTTTTGCTTCTATACCTATTTCTCCTAGGTCATATGGGAGACCTTCTGATCAGATGCAACCTTCCACTTCTGCTATGGTGATCTTTGATACTTTTGTTCCTTCATCTGTTCCTTTAGAAGCAGAAAGAGAAGAACAAGCTATTCAAGAGTGGATCTATAGAGAGGATTCTAGAAATACTCCCATGCTTAGTAATTCAGACACAGATACAGATGAGTCACCGCTACACACTATGGCTCAAATGGGAGATGATCTTCCTTCTACTTCACTCCTTTGGGGAGAAGAATGTATATCTACTGATGATATGGCTGAGGCCTCTATGTCTAGAGCCTATGTGCCTAAAGAATCATTGCACTATGATAGACAACGTCGCAACATTGTACGACTGCTACAAAGAGGTGATCTCTCACATAATGACATGAGTATCTCTACTTCTCGGCATCTTAAGCCTCTTCCAGAAGATCCTCCCATGATAGATATGGATGTTGATGTGGTTCATACCTCTTGTAACCCACCCGACGTAGTTGATGAGTCTCGTGTAGGGTCTGATGAGTTTGTTCCCCATATTGCCTTAGTCGACTATGTTGGTCCTTCTATGACAAGTCTAGAACTAGCTACTTTTGGAGCTTACCCTATAGTCTCAACCTCTCTTGTTACCAGAGATGAAACCCCTCGCATAAATGCTATTGAACCAGTCACTCCATTTCATCTCGCATCAACACCTGTTACTTCTTCCACTAGCGAACTAGCAACAAAAAAGATTGAATCAGAAATCAAGCATCACAGTCATCAAGTCAAAAGAAAAGAGCAATGGTCGGATGGTGAAAACCACATTGTGGCGGTATCCGAACCTAAGAAAAGTAAAGATAAAAATTTGCTCAAAAATAATGACTCCAAAATAAAAGATGAGAAGTTGATTCTCTACAGAAAAATGGTGCACTACTTCAAGCATGATCTCATATCTGTTATACTTCAGCCCATTCCTAGAGCTGAGAACAAAGTTGCTAATGCCTTGGTTGCTTCGACATCCATCTTACAAATGAAAAAGCATAAATTTTGCTTCAAGTTCCTGGTGGATGAATTACGCTATCCTGCTCACAAATCTTACAATCCTACCATCTTTGCATGTCTTCCACCTCATACTCCTCCATGCCATTCTTTCTGCCATCCCTTACACTTTGCCTTTGTCTCTGGTGGCTTGTATAGGAAGGGTCTAGATGGAACTCTCCTTAAGTGTCTAGAAATAGAGGAGTCAGAAAAAGTGCTAGCTAAAATCCACGATGGCGTATGTGGATCACATTCTAATGATCCTCCACTAGCTCAGACATTGCTTAGGGTAGGTTATTATTGGTCGAACTGGTTGAGACCTCCTATTGTCACAGTTGCAGCATTTGGGCCTGGGGCCTACCAGTTCTCTACATCAGAGGAAGCAGATTCTTGATGCCCATTTCTGTCTGGGGCATCCTTTGTACATATTTTATGATCCTGAAAAAATTCCAAAAAAAAATCATATATGATGCTGAAAAAAACCTAAAAAGCATATAAAGTACTGAAAAAATGAGCATCCTAGTGAAAACCTAGCAATAGGCGCTTTGATGTCTCACCAAAAAATTCAAAAAATTCAAAAAATCAAAAAAAATAGAAAAAGTGCCTTGGTGAAAACCTGGAAACAGGCGCCTTGGTAGCAAAAATACAAAAAAATTATAAAAAAGTCCTGAAAAAATCTATCAAGTGGTGACAACCTGGAAATAGGCGCTGCTTGAGACCCTCTGCACCTATGTCTATCAGTCTTGCGTGGCGCTCTTTCGCTCCACTTCTCGCTTTGCCTCTCCTAGCCTGGAATTGATTCTTGTCTTAAGTCTAGGGGGCATATGTTGCTTTAAGCTTATCTTGGGTCTCTTTGTGCGTCTGGGTTTCTTGGGCAACTTGGTTCCAATGGTGTTTTTCAACACCACCCCAATGGTGTTTTTCAACACTACCCTTGCGTCGAGTGTTTCTTAACACTTATCAGATATCCTACCCTACAGTCTAGTATGATGCAATATTTCTCACTAGCAGATGCGATACTCAAAGTTTGACTCTATGACCTACACACACGCACTTGACTTGCTGAGATTTGTTTGAATTTATTTCTTTGCATGCTGTCTATGATGATTTCTTTGCTGAGTGGTCTCTCCCTGCGAAGTTTTCGATGATGCATAGCTAGAAGACTGAGGGTATGAGAACATGTTTTATTGCTTTTTCTGCTTGTGGGTATATTTTGTTGATCCTAACTGTCATGAGCATTTATGCTGGTCTTACTTGACACTGTGGATTGACAGGGTATTATCCTTGACTGTTTTTGTGCAAGTGCATACTTGTAGTCATCTTGACTTTCTTGTGTCTCGATGCTAGCATAATCTTGCTATATTAAACTTAGGTAATCTCACTGCACTAGTCATCTTGACCTATATGTCTTTTGATGCCTAGGTGGGATTTCCACATTTCTATCTGATATAGATCATATTCATATTCACATAGTTATGCTAGTGTGTATTGTATGATCTTGCGACGCTACCAATAACGCTCGATGATGAATATTAGATGTCTATTGGCTTTGTGACCTTGCAAGTAAACCACTTTTCATGTAGCTTGCATTGTTAGGTTCATGTTAGTTAGTTTTGCATCTTGCATATGGAGAGAGCTCTCCTTTTCATCTTACATGGACTTGTTAATCAACTGCACTCACCTTTCACTTCTTCCTGATCATGTCTTTCACTTCTTGTCTTTCATATCACATCATTTTCTCTTCATTTCGGGATCCAAACCGAAATCCGACTTCACCTTGATCACCCAAATCACCTTTTCCCCCTCTTTCACGCAGTTGGCTAACCCTTTTGAGGCCTGATCCTTCCACCTTCACTGGGGCATTCTTCACCTCTTCATCTCCATCTCTTTCAAAATTCTAGTCTTTCATTCACTTTCAAATCCCAAGTTCGAATTCCCCCCTCTATGGCGTTTACGGGTTGAGGGACCGCTTGGTTCGTGCCCCGGGTCCCATGTGTGGGGCATATCTTCACTGCTTGATGGTTATTTTGTTCTCTTTCTTCGATTATGATTTCTAGTGATTTGATCATGCTGCTCTTGCTTCTGCTTTCCCTCTACTTGATTTCGCTTTCGATCCCGAGGGGGCAGACACATCATATCTTATTAGCTATCTCTTTCCTAAGTGTTTAGTACTATCGCTACCAGGCTGACCATGCAGGATTTGCTATCTCTCTGCACTTCATTCTTTGGAGTCAGATCGCTATTTGCTTGCCTTCTTGGCTATCTCTTGCTTTCTTGGCTGATCTGAGTTGCTTTGTGATCCCAAATCGATCTCACATTTCAACTTCATTCTTTGACTACATGTGTTCCCAGATCGATCACACATTAGTCAAAGAGGGGCAAATGTATACACCTAAAAATGGTCACCTAGACTATTAGCCCCTTTTGCTAAATCATCAATTGCTTATTCTTGATCAAATCCTAGCTTTATCATTTATTCGATTATTTTCTATGGGCTAACCATTTTATCCTAAGTTTTTATTTATTTAAAAGGAATATTTCCTCCCCTTTTAATAAATAAAAAGCCCACCTTTTCCTCTTATCTTAAGTTGCACAAATAAAGCATTATTCTTATTTTATAAAAAGAGAAAAGTACTTTTTGTCTCATATGGACACAAAAGTCAACTCTTATTTTCTCATTGGAGGATACTTGTGCACATGGATTGCTCCTCTTTCAAGCTCCGCCGTTGATTAAATCTTTTGCCTCTTAATCTCCATGGTCCATTCCTTTTTCATTTCCTATAAAAGAAGAGCTCTCTTCTTCATTCTAGACACACAACTTTTCATGCTATTGTTATGCTGCAGGTTTTCTAGGTCATCTTGGAGCTTTTGGAGATATTCTTGCATCTAGGGTTTGAAGATTTGGAGCATTGTTGGCATTCATCTTGGATCTTCATCAACACTCTATCTTCTTGTCTTCATTCTTGCACCATCATGGCTTTCTCGCTTCATAGTTAGATTTCATTTCTTGCATAGTAGCTTCATTTTCATGGCATTCTTAGCTTAGATTTCCTTTATGATTTAGATTAATTCATCTAGTTTAACTAGGAGGCTTTGTAATACTTGCATCTTTCATTTCTATAGTTTAGCTTGCATTTCCATTCTTAAACTAGCTTGCATTGCATTTCATTCTTGATTCTTGAGGATATTGGCATTTTTGCCCTTGTCTTCATTGAATCTCCCATTGCATGGTTTACTAGCAAGGTTATTGGCTAAATAGCTCTAGCTGAGAGCATTCTTAAAAACCCTTGCACTCCATGCCTAGGGAGCTATGGATCGATTTGTGAGGGCTCATTCTTGAGTTTTCTTGCATGTAATGATCCATAGAAGTGTGACATATTTATAGCACACAGAAGCAAGCAGCAAGATCTATTCAGGAGTATACAGAGGAGTTCTATCGACTCCTCATCAAAACAAGCCATGCAGAAGTTGATAAGGAGAAAGTTGCTCGATACCTTAATAAGTTAAGGCCAAGCATTCAAGAGAATTTGAATCTAGTTTGAATGAATAATATTTAAGAAGCATACTAGTTTTCCCTAAAATTAGAGGAAAAGTTGAACAAGAAATTTTAGAGCAGACAAAATGGAAGAGGTCGTAGTGGAAGATCTAGTGGATGGTCACATGGTCACCGAAATGAAGATCCCAAAAAGAAGGATGAGACCAGTAGCAGTCAAAATCAGTGAGGAAACAATTTGAATCATTTCCAAGATCAGAATAATAGAGATCAAAGAGGAAGAGGAAGAGGACAAGGATCTGGAAGACGAGGCTTCCGTGGAACATGTTTTCACTGTGGAGAAGAAGGTCATAGGGAATTTGAATTTCCTCAGCGCCAAGGCAGAATAGATAGGAGAAATGAAGGCCAGGCTAGAGTTGCACATGTAGATGAAGATGTCAGATCATAATATTCTAAAGATGCTGAAAGAGGAGAAACATTGATTAACAAAAGAGTTTTATTGAGTGGTGAGAATGAACCTAAACAAAGGAGCAGCCTGTTTCACACCAGGTGCAAATGTGAGGGTAAATGTTGTGATGTGATTATTGATATCGGAAGCACTAAAAATTTTGTGTCAGAAGAGATGGTGACAAAGTTGAAGCTCAAGAGACAGAAACACCGACATCCATTAAGGATTTCCTGGGTACAAGATGGTCACAAGATCATGGTCAATGAACAATGCCTAGTGAAGTTCAAGATTGATGGATATCATGCTGAGTACTGTCTGATATCATATCTATGGATGTATGTCATATGTTGTTAGGTAGACCAGGGAAATTTGATAGATGTGTTGTACATGATGGTCATGTGAATGCATATTCCTTGACAAAGAATGGAGTGCGACATAAGCTAAAGCCATTGAATGACATGGAAGAAAAGGTATGTGGTAGTGCAAAAATAACTTTTGTTGATGGAAGAAATTTTTTAGATGGTATGAGGCATGAGCATGTATGTTTTACATTAATTCCAAAAGCTACTAAAGAGGAAGTAGAAGATGTTCCTATAGAAGTTGAAGATTTGTTGAATGAGTTTTAAGATATTGTATCTGATAATGTACCTGATAGATTACCACCAGTTAGGAAGATCATTCATCAAATGGACTTGATCCCAAGAGTGAGTTTGTCAAATAAGGTAGCACATAGAATGACACCGGTAGAAAGTGAGGAGTTGAGTAGACAAGTACATGAGTTATTATAGAAAGGATTGATCCATGAGATTCTATGTCCCTGTGCTATACCAACGATATTAGCACCAAAGAAGAATGGAGAGTGGAGGATGTGTACAAATTTCAGAGTAATAAATAAGATCACAATCAAGTACATATTTCCATTGTCATGAATAGATGATATTATGGACTGTTTGAGTGGAGCTATATATTTCTCAAAGATAGATCTGAAGATTGGATATCATCAGATTTAGATCAGAGAAGAAGATGAATGGAAGACTTCCTTCAAGACCAAGGAAGGATTGTATGAGTGGTTAGTCATGCCTTTTGGGCTAGCCAATGCACCAAGCACTTTCATGCGGCTCATGAACGAGGTTATAAAAGAATTTTTGGGTAAGTTTGTTATTGTTTACCTAGATGATATTTTGGTATTTAGTAAGATATTGGAGGAGCATATGATGCATATTCGTATGGTATTTGAGAAGTTGAAAGAAGAGAAATTGTTGATTAATTTGAAGAAGTGCATTTCTATGAAGAAAGAGTTAATGTATTTAGAATTTGTAGTTTCAGCATAAGGTCTAAAAATAGACCCAAAGAAGGTACAGGCTATCCTTGAATGGCCTACTCCAAGGAGTGCTACTGAGCTAAGATCTTTTCATGGTCTAGCTAATTTTTATAGAAAGTTTATCAAAAATTTTAGTAGTATTTGTGGACCCTTGACTGAAACAATGAGAGGGGATAGAAAAGAGTTTAACTAGACTAATGGGGCAAAAAAGAGTTTTTAATTGTTGAAACAAAAAGTTACAGAACAATCTATTTTAGCACTTCTAAATTTTAATAAGGTGTTTCAAGTATATTGTGATGCTAGTAGTACTGCAATAGGAGTTGTTATGAGCCAAGAAGGTAAACCTATTGCTTGTTTCAATGACAAGTTAAATGATGCCAAGAGGAAATATTTTGTTTATGATCAGGAATTTTATGCTATAGTTCAGGCATTAAAGAAGTGGAGACATTATCTACTTCCTAAAGAGTTTGTTTTGTATACTGATTATCAAGCTTTTCAATATTTGAATAGTCAAGGAAAGTTGAATCAGAGGCATTTGAAATGGGTTGAGTTTTTGCAGAGTTATACATTTGTTTTGAAACACAGGAGTGAAAAGTCTAATAGGGTTGTTGATGCTCTTAGTAGAAGGCAACTATTGTTGATAGAAATACAGATTGAAGTGGTTGGGTTCAAGGAACTCAAGAATTTTTATCCAGAGGATCTTGATTTTGGTGGAGCTTGGAAAGCTTGTACAGAACCTATTACTCTAGACATGACGAAATGGTTGGACTTTATCATCCAGGATGATATGCTATTCAGATAGAGTCAGTTGTGAATTCCATGAAGTTCTATGAGGGAGAATATCATCAAAGAGAAGCATAGCAGAGGATTGGCTTGACATTTTGGTCGTGATAAAACCCTAGCTTTGGTTAGTGAGAATTATTATTGGCCACAGTTGCAGCAAGACGTGAAGAAGCTTGTACAGAGTTACAGAGTATGTTATATGGTGAAAAGAGTGATGCAGAATACAGAGTTGTATTAGTTATTACCTATACCAAAGAAGCTTTGGGAGGATATCAACATGGACTTTGTTCTCAGTTTAATGAGGACTCAGTGGGGACATGATTCAATTTTTGTGGTGGTTGACAAATTTTTGAAGATGGCACATTTCATTCCCTCCAAAAAGACTAATGATGTTGTTCATGTAGTAGAATTATTTTTCAGATAAGTAGTAAGACTATATGGTTTGCCAAAGACCATAGTATCAGATCGGGATAGTAAGTTTGTTGGATATTTCTGGCGTACATTGTGAAAAAAGTTGAAGATAGATTTGAAGTTCAATTCATCGTATCATCCATAAACTGATGGACAGATAGAGGTGGTGAATAGGAGTTTGGGAAATTTGCTGAGATGTTTGGTTGGAGATAAGCCAATAGGATGGGATTTGATTTTACCACAAATAGAATTTGCATACAATAACTCTATCAACAAGAGAATTGGTAAATCACCATTCCAAATTGTATATGGAAGTAGTCCAAGAAATGCATCTGAATTCAGAAAGATAGATAAAGAAAAAATAAGTAGTGTTGAGGCTAAGGATTATGCAAAACACTTGAAGAACATCCATGAGGAAGTGAGGAAGCACATTACCAAAATGAATGCACAGTATAAGGCTAAGGCAGATGAGAAAAGGAGGCATAAAGAATTTCAGGTTGGGGATGAAGTCATGGTTCATTTGCAGAAGGAGCAGTTTCCAATTGGTACATACAATAAGCTAAAAATGAAGAAGTTTGGACCATGTAAAATACTAAAGAAGTATGATTCAGAAAATGCATATGAGGTAGAATTACCGAGTGAGCTGAATATTTCACCAGCGTTTAACATTTTAGATCTGACAGAGTATCATGAAGGAGGTGTTGAAGATGACATCATAAGAGCATAGTGGATTATTCTAGCAACTAATTCAAAAACTAAGGAGATTGAGGATATATTAGACAGTCGAGTTGGCAGAAGCACAAGGAATAGGACATATGAAGAATATTTAGTCAAGTGGAAAGGATGACCTGTTGAAGATTCATAATAGCTGATAAGTGAGGAGGTTAACCATCTTGGTTTTTCTCTACACAACTAAGTCGTGACAGGGTCACTTCTCAAATTACCCCAGGTGTCTAATGAAGGAGCATCCTGGGTGTAAGAGAAATCTTGCATCACCCAAAAATATTTTTGTTTTTGTATTCAATAAGGGCTATCTTATGTAGAGCTACTATTTATGGAAACTTGCTATTTTTAGTAAGTTGGTCATACGATCTTGTAATATTTGATTCCACATGTGGAGGTTCATCTCAATTGTATCAGACTACCAGTAAAGTTTCATTGACAAATCAAGTCTAGCTTTGGAGATATTTAAGATTTTCGGTATTGACAGCAGGGTACAGAAACTTTGAACTCAGTTTTGAAGGCTTTAAAGGCCTTAGATGAGGTCAAAAATTTAAGTGTCAGGCACTTGTGTGAGTCAAGCCTATAGAGTGCTTCGTGACCTTTCCGAATTGGGGTTATAATAGTCAATCGGAGCAATTGGCGATGACTTATGGTCTTTGGAAATTGGGTCACCTGAAATGGCAAAAAATAATTTTTCTTTTAAATTTATGTTCAAGTTTCAAAAGTTATTTTGAGTTGAATTTGATATAATAAATTGTAAAATAAAATAATTCTAAGTTTGGTCAGCCCTTTGGGCTAAATTTTTGGAACCTTCTCGGGTGGTGGAAATTGCTTATATAAAGAAGGCCCGTTGTGTTGTCTTAGGTAGTTCTAGGTAGATTTGGGTAATGATTCGAGGCTTGTCCTATAAAATATTGTAAGGGAATGCTCATGTGTCTTTACATATTATAATTCTGAAAGTTTGTAATTCCACATTTATGGAAATAATAAGAAGCCAATTTTTTGTTCTTGCATATTGTTGTTATTTCTTTGTTTATGTTGTGTTAAGGGGAGCACCCTTCATTAGGTGGTAACAAACCAAGAGTTCCTAAGTGTGTGAACAAATCACCGATTGTGAGGAATTTTACACCAGGACCATTGTTAGGGTTTCAACCCGCATCGTGAAAATGCCTCCATGAAGGGAATGTGGTAGAAGATTTGGTGTTGTAACACGAGAGGTTAGAGAGTTGCAGAGATAAGTGCGAGCACTGCAAAAAGAGATTCATAGAGGAATGAATCTTAATGTTAGAGATGAAAGTGAGGATGAAGCCGAAGAAGAATATCAAAAAGAAGAAGTCAAAATTGTGAACCAGAAGGAAGAAAGATTTTTTCAGGTCATTTCCAAGATTGGGAAAAGACCTAAGATTGAGGTTCTTAAATTTTTTAAAAATTTTAACATAGAAGAATTAATCAACTAAATCAATGAATGTGAGGAATATTTTGAGTATGAAGATGTTCAAGATCTTGATAGGGTCAAATTTGTGAAGGCCAAACTGCAAGGTCATGTGAAGATCTGGTGGCAAGAGATTCAATTGGAGCGAAATAGAAGAGGGAATGATAAAATCACAAGATGGGATCGGATGGTGGATAAATTAAAACAATAGTTCATTTATGTTGATTATGAGCTTGACCTACTGAAGAAGATGCAAAGTTTGAAACAAGCAGCAAGATCTATTCAGGAGTATATAGAGCAGTTCTATCGACTCCTCATCAGAACAGGCCATGCAGAAGCTGATAAGGAGAAAGTTTTTCGATACCTTAATGGGTTAAGGCCAAGCATTCAGGAGGAGTTGAATCTAATTCAAATGAATAGTATTGAGGAAGCATACCAGTTTTCCCTAAAAGTAGAAGAAAAGCTGAAAAAAAAATTTTAGAGCAGACAAAATAGAAGAGGTCATGGTGGATGATCTGGTAGATGGTCATATGGTGGCCAAAATGAAGATATCAAAAAAAATGATGAGGCCACTAGCAGTCAGAATCAATGAGGAAACAATTCCAATCATTTTCAAGATCAAAATAATAAAGATCAGAGAGGAAGAGGAAGAGGACAAAGATCTGGAAGAGGAGGCTTCCATGGAACATGTTTTCACTATGGAGAAGAAGGTCATAGGGCATTTGAATGTCTTTAGTGCCAAGGTAGAATAGATAGGAGAAATGAAAGCTAGGCCAGAGTTGCACATGTAGATGAGGATGTCAGATCATCCAATTCTAAAGATGCTGAAAGAGGAGAAATATTGATTAATAGAAGAGTCTTCTTGAGTGGTGAGAATGAACCTGAACAAAGGAGGAGCCTATTTCGCACTAGGTGAAAATGTGAGGGTAACTCTTATGATGTGATTATTGATAGTGGAAGTACTGATAATTTAGTGTCAAAAGAGATGGTGACAAAGTTGAAGCTCAAGAGACAGAAACACCCACATCCATATTGAATTGTCAAGGTACAGGATGACCACAAGGTCATGGTCAATGAACAATTTCTAGTGAAGTTCAAGATTGGTGGATATCATGATGAGGTACTGTGTGATATCATACCTATGAATGTATGTCATATTTTGTTAGGTAGACCATGGCAGTTTGATAGATGTGTTGTACATGATGGTTATGCAAATACCTATTTCCTAACAAAGGATGGAGTGCGACATAAGCTAAAACCACTGAATGACATGGAAGAAAAAGTATGTGGTAGTGCAAAAATAACTTTTGTTGATGGAAAAAATTTCTTAGATGGGATGAGGCACGAGCATGTATGTTTTACTTTAATTTCAAAAGTTGGTAAAGAGGAAGCAGAAGATGTTCTTATACAAGTTGCAGATTTATTGAATGAGTTTCAGGATATTGTATCTAATAATGTATCTGATGGATTACCACCAATCAGGAATATTAGTCATCAAATGGACTTGATCCCAGGAGTGATTTTGCTGAATAAAGTAGCACACAGAATGACACCGGCAAAAAGTGAGGAGTTGAACAGACAAGTACATGAGCTATTACAGAAAGGATTGATCCATGAGAGTTTGAGTCCCTGTGGTGTACCAACGGTATTAGCACAAAAGAAGAATGGAGAGTGGAGGATGTGTACAGATTTCAGAGCAATAAACAAGATCACAATCAAGTACACATTTTCATTGCCATGAATGGATGATAGTATGGACTGTTTGAGTGGAGCTGTGTATTTCTCATAGATAGATCTGAAGAGTGGATATCATTAGATTTGAATCAAAAAAAGAGATGAATGGAATACTACCTTCAAGACAAAGGAAGGACTGTATGAGTGGTTAGTCATGCCTTTTGGGCTAACCAATGCACCGAGCACTTTCATGCGGCTCATGAACGAGGTTCTGAAAGAATTTCTGGGTAAGTTTGTCATTGTTTACCTAGATGATATTTTGATATTTAGTAAGACATTGGAGAAGCATATGATGCATATTCATATGGTATTTGAGAAGTTGAGAGAAGAGAAATTGTTGATTAATTTGAAGAAGTGTAGTTTTGTGAAGAAAGAGTTAGTGTATTTGAGATTTGTAGTTTCAGCAGAAGGTCTAAAAATGGACCCAGAGAAGGTGCAGGCTATCCTTGAATGGCCTACTCTAAAAAGTGCTACTGAGGTAAGATCTTTTCATGCTCTAGCTAGCTTTTACAAAAAGTTTATCAGAAATTTTAGTAGTATTTTTGGACCCTTGACTTAAACAAAAAGAGGGGATAGAAAAGAGTTTAAGTAGACTAATGTGACAAAAAAGAGTTTTCAATTGTTGAAATAAAAATTTACAGAACAACCTATTTTAGCACTTCCAAATTTTAATAAGGTGTTTCAAGTAGATTGTGATGCTAGTGGTATTGCAATAGGAGCTATTATGAGCCAAGAAGGTAAACCTATTGCTTATTTCAGTGAGAAGTTAAATAATGCCAAGAGGAAATATTCTGTTTATGATCAGGAATTTTATGCTATAGTTCACGCATTAAAGAAGTGGAGACATTATCTGCTTCCTAAGGAGTTTATTTTGTATACTGATCATCAAGCTTTGCAATATTTGAATAGTCAAGGAAAGTTGAATCAGATGCATTTGAAATAGGTTGAGTTTTTGCAGAGTTATACATTTGTTTTGAAACATAAGAGTGGAAAGTCTAATAGGGTTGCTGATGCTATTAGCAGAAGGCAACTATTGCTGACACAAATGCAGATTGAAGTGGTTGGGTTCAAGAAACTCAAGAATTTGTATCTAGAGGATCCTAATTTTGGTGAAGCTTTAAAAGTTTGTATAGAACTTGTTACTCTAGATAAGATGAAATGGCTGGATTTCATCATCTAGGATGATGTGCTATTTAGAAGGAGTAAGTTGTGCATTCCATGAAGTTTTATGAGGGAGAATCTCATCAAAGAGAAGCATAGCGGAGGATTGACTGGATATTTTGGTCATGCTAAAACCTTTTCTTTGGTTAGTGAGAATTATTATTGGCCATAGTTGTAGCAAGATGTGAAGAAGTTTGTACAGAGTTCAGATTATGTTAGATGGTGAAAAGAGTGAAGTAGAATATAGGGTTGTATCAGCCATTACCTATACCAAAGAAGCCTTGGGAGGATATCAGAATGAAATTTATTCTTGGTTTACCGAGAACTCAGTGGAGACATGATTAAATTTTTGTGGTGGTTGACAGATTTTCAAAGATGGCACATTTCATTCCCTGCAAGAAGACTTATGATGTTGTTCATGTAGCAGAATTATTTTTTAGAGAAGTAGTGAGACTACATGGCTTTCCAAAGACCATAGTTTCAGATCGGGACACTAAGTTTGTTGGATATTTCTGGCGTACATTGTGAAAAAAGTTGAAGATAGATTTGAAGTTCAATTCATCACATCATCCACAGACTGATGGACAGATAGAGGTGGTGAATAGGAGTTTGAAAAATTTGCTGAGATGTTTGGTTGGAGATAAGCCAACAAAATGGGATTTGATTTTAACACAGGTAGAATTTGCATAATATAATTCTATCAATAGGAGCACTGGTAAGTCACCATTCTAGATTGTATATGAAAGTAGTCCAAGAAATGCATTCGAATTGAGAAAGATAGATAAAGGAGAAATAAGTAGTGCTGAAGCTGAAGATTTTGCAAAACACTTGAAGAACATCCATGAGGAAGTGAGGAAGCACATTACCAAAATGAATGCACAGTATAATGCTAAGGTAGATGAGAAAAGGAGGCATAATTTATTTTAGGTTCAGGATGAAGTCATAGTTCATTTGCAGAAGGAGCGGTTTCTAGTTGGTACATATAACAAGTTGAAAATGAAGAAGTTTGGACCATGTAAGATACTAAAGAAGCATGATTCAGGAAATGCATATTAGGTAGAATTGTCTAGTGAGCTAAATATTTCACCAATGTTTAATATTTTAGATTTGATAGGGTATCATGAAGGAGGTGTTGAAGATGACATCACAGCAGCACAGTAGAGTATTCTAGCAACTAGTTCAGAAACTAAGGAGATTGAGGATATACTAAACAATCAACTTCGTAGAAGCACAAGGAACAGGACATATGAAGAATATTTGGTCAAGTGGAAAGGATGATCTATTGAAGATTCATCATAGCTGACAAGGGAGGAGGTTAACCATGTTAATTTTTCTCTACACACTTGAGTCGTGATAGGGTCACTTCTCAAATTACCCCAAGTGTCTAATGCAAAAGCATCCTGGGTGTAAAAGCAATCTTGCATCACCCAAAAATATTTTTATTTTTGTATTCAATAAGTGCTATCTTATGTAGAGCTACTATTTATGGAAACTTGCTATTTTTAGTAAGTTTTTCATAAGATCTCGAAATGTTCTGATTCCACATGTGGACGTTTATCTCTGTTGTATCATCCTGCTAGTAAAGTTTCATTGACAGATCATGTCTAGCCTTGGAGATATTGAAGATTTTCAGTATTGGCAGCAATGTACAGAAATTTTGAACTTAGTTTTGAAGGCTTTAGAGGCCCCAAATGAGGTCAAAAATTTGAGTGACAGGTGCTTGTGTGAGTCAAGTCAGTACAGCGCTTTGTGACCTTTTTGAATTAGGGTTATAATAGTAAATTGGAGCAACTGGCAATGACTTATGGTCTTCGGAAGTTGGGTCACTTGAAATGGTGGAAAATAATTTTCATTCAAAATTTTTGTTCAGGTTTCAAAAGTTATTTGGAGCTGACTTTGATGTAATAAATTGTAAAATAAAATAATTCTAAGTTTAGTCGGCCCTTTGGGCTAAATTTCTGGAACCTTCTCGGGTGGTGGAAATTGCATATATAAAGAAGGCTTGTAGTGTTGTCTTAGGCAGTTCTGGGTAGATCTGGGTAATGATTCAAAGTTTTTCCTATAAAATATTGTAAGGGAATCCTCATGTGGCTTTGCATATTGTAATTCTGAAAGTTTTTAATTCCACATTTATGGAGATAATAAGAAGCCAATTTTTTGTTCTTGCATATTGTTTCTATTTCTCTGTTTATGTTATGTGTTAAGGGGAGTACCCTTCATCAAGTGGTATCAGAGCAAGAGTTCCTGAGTGTGTAAATAGATCACCGATTGTGAGGTAGTTTTCACCAAGGCCGTGGTTAGGGTTTCTGCGCACATCATAATAATGCCTCCATGAAAGGAACGTGGCAGAAGAGCTGGTGTTATAACACCTGAGGTTAGAGAGCTGCAGAGACAAGTGCGAGCACTACAAGAAGAGATTCGCAAAGGAATAAATTTTAATGTCAAAGACGAAAGTGAGGATGAAGCCGAAGAAGAATATCAAGAAGGAGAAGTTGAAATTGTGAACTAGGAGGAAGAAAGACTTTTTCAAGCCATTTCCAAGATTGGAAAAAGAGCTAAGATTGAGGCTCCTACATTTTCTGTAAATCTTAACCTAGAAGAATTTTTCGACTGGATCAATGAATGTGAGGAATATTTTGAGTATGAAGATGTTGAGGATCCTGATAGGGTTAAATTTGTGAAGGTCGGACTAAAATGTCATGCGAAGATCTGGTGGCAAGAGATTCAATTGGAGTGAAATAGAAGAGGTAAGGATAAAATCACAAGATGGGATCGCATGTTGGATAAATTGAAGTGACAGTTTATTCCTGTTGATTATGAGCTTGACCTACTGTAGAAAATGCAAAGTTTGAAGTAAGCAACAAGATCTATTTAGGAGTATACAGAGGAATTCTATCGACTCCTCATCAATTTAAGTCATGCAAAAGCTGATAAGGAGAAAGTTGTCCGATACCTTAATGGGTTAACGCCAAGTATTTAGGAGGAGTTGAATTTGGTTCGAATGAATAGTATTGAGGTGGCATACTAGTTACCCTAAAAATAGATGAAAAGTTGAACAAAAAATTTGAGAGTAGACAAAATGGAAGAGGTCGTGGTGGAAGAACTGGTGGACGGTCATATAGTGGTGGAAATGAAGAGCCCAAAATGAAGGATGAGGCCAGTAGCAGTCAGAATCAGTAAAGAAACAATTCCAATCATTTCCAAGATTAGAATAATAGAGATCAGAGAGGAAGAGGAAGAGGACAAGGATCTGGAAGAGGAGGCTTCCGTGAAACATGTTTTCACTATGGAGAAAAAGGTCATAGAGAATTTGAATTTCCTCAGCGCCAAGACAGAATAGATAGGAGAAATAAAGGCCAGGCTAGAGTTGCACATGTAGATGAAGATGCCAGATCATAATATTCTAAAGATGCTGAAAAAGGAGAAACATTGATTAACAAAATAGTCTTATTGAGTGGTGAGAATGAACCTGAACAAAGGAGGAGCCTGTTTCACACCAGGTGCAAATGTGAGGGTAATTGTTGTGATGTGATTATTGATAGTGGAAGCACTGACAATTTGGTGTCAAAAGAGATGGTGACAAAGTTGAAGCTCAAGAGATAAAAACACTCACATCCATATCGGATTGCCTAGGTACAAGATGACCACAAGGTCATGGTCAATGAACAATGCCTAGTGAAGTTCAAGATTGGTGAATATCATGATGAGGTATTGTGTGATATCATATCTATGGATGTATGTCATATTTTTTTAGGTAGACCATGGCAGTTTGACAGATGTGTTGTACATGATGGTCGTGCGAATACTTATTCCTTGACAAAGAATGGAGTGTGACATAAGCTAAAGCCATTGAATGACTTAGAAGAAAAGGTATGTGGTAGTGCAAGAATAACTTTTGTTGATGGAAGAAATTTGGTAGATGGTATGAGGCATGAGCATATATGTTTTACTTTAATTCCAAATACTGGTAAAGAGGAAGTAGAAGATTTTTCTGTAGAAGTTGCAGATTTGTTGAATGAGTTTCAAGATATTGTATCTGATAATGTACCTGATGGATTACCACCAGTTAGGAAGATTAGTCATCAAATAGACTTGATCCCAGGAGCGAGTTTGCTAAATAAGGCAGCACACAGAATGACACTGGTAGAAAGTGAGGAGTTGAACAGACAAGTACATGAGCTATTATAGAAAAGATTGATCTGTGAGAGTCTGAGTCCCTATGTTGTACTAGTGGTATTAGCACCAAAGAAGAATAAAGAGTGGAGGATGTGTACAAATTCTAGAGTAATAAATAAGATCACAATCAAGTAAGGGTTTTCATTGCCATGAATGGATGATATTATGGACTGTTTAAGTGGAGCTATGTATTTCTCAAAGATAGATCTGAAGAATGGATATCATCAAATTTCGATCAGAGAAGGAGATGAATGGAAGACTGTCTTCAAGACAAAGGAAGGACTGTATGAGTGGTTAGTCATGCCTTTTGGGCTAACCAATGCACCGAGCACTTTCATGCGGCTCATGAACGAGGTTCTGAAAGAATTTCTGAGTAAGTTTGTCATTGTTTACCTAGATGATATTTTGATCTTTAGTAAGACATTGGAGGAGAATATGATGCATATTCGTATGGTATTTGAGAAGTTGAGAGAAGAGAAATTGTTGATTAATTTGAAGAAGTACAGTTTTGTGAAGAAAGAGTTAATGTATTTGGAATTTGTAGTTTTAGCAGAAGGTTTAAAAATGGACCCATAGAAGTTACAGGCTATCCTTAAATGGCCTACTCCAAGGAGTGCTACTGAGGTAAGATCTTTTCATGATCTAGCTAGCTTTTACAGAAATTTTATTAAAAATTTTAGCAGTATTTGTGGACCCTTGACTGAAACAATGAGAGGGGATAGAAAAGAGTTTTCAATTGTTGAAACAAAAAGTTACAGAACAACCTGTTTTAGCACTTCCAGATTTCAATAAGGTGTTTCAAGTAGATTGTGATGCTAGTGGTACTGCAATAGGAGCTGTTATGAGCCAAGAAGGTAAACCTGTTGCTTATTTCAGTGAGAAGTTAAATGATGCCAAGAGTAAATATTCTGTTTATGATTAGGAATTTTATGCTATAGTTCAGACATTAAAGAAGTGGAGACATTATCTACTACCTAAGGAGTTTGTTTTGTATACTGATCATCAAGCTTTTTAATATTTGAATAGTCAAGGAAAGTTGAATCAGAGATTCAAGGAACTCAAGAATTTATATCCGGAGGATCCTAATTTTGGTGAAGTTTGGAAAGCTTGTACAAAACCTATTACTCTAGACAGGACGAAATGACTGGATTTCATCATCCATGATGATATGCTATTTAGAGGGAGTCAATTGTGCATTCCATGAAGTTTTATGAGGGAGAATCTCATCAAAGAGAAGCATAGCAGATGATTGGCTACATATTTTGATCGTGATAAAACCATTGCTTTGGTTAGTGAGAATTATTATTGGCCACACTTGCAACAAGATGTAAAGAAGTTTGTACAAAGTTACAGAGTATGTCAGATGCCGAAAGAAGTGAAGCAGAATACAGGGTTGTATCAGTCATTACCTATACCAGAGAAGCCTTGGGAGGATATCAGAATGGACTTTGTTCTTGGTTTACCGAGGACTCAATGGGGACATGATTTAATTTTTGTGGTGGTTGACAGATTTTTAAAGATGGCACATTTCATTCCTTGCAAGAAGACTAATGATGTTGTTCATGTAGCAAAATTATTTTTCAGAGAAGTAGTGAGACTACATGGTTTTCCAAAGACCATAGTTTCAGATCGGTACACTAAGTTTGTTTGATATTTCTAACGTACATTGTGAAAAAAGTTTAAGACATATTTGAAGTTCAATTCATAACATCATCCACAGACTGATGGACTGACAGAGGTGGTGAATAGGAGTTTAAAAAATTTGATGAGATGTTTGGTTGGAGATAAGCCAATAGGGTGGGATTTGATTTTACCAGATGCAGAATTTGCATACAATAATTCTGTCAATAGGAGCACTGGTAAATCACCATTCTAGATTATATATGAAAGTAGTCTAAGAAATGCATCTAATTTGAGAAAGATAGATAAAGAAGAAATAAGTAGTGTTGAAGCTATGGATTTTATAGAACACTTGAAGAACATCTATGAGGAAGTGAGGAAGCACATTGCCAAAATGAATGCACAGTATAAGGCTAAGGCGGATGAGAAAAGGAGGCATAAGAAATTTAAAGTTGGGGATGAAGTCATGGTTTATTTTCGGAAAGAGTGGTTTTCAGTTGGTACATATAACAAGTTGAAAATGAAGAAGTTTGGACCACGTAAGATACTAAAGAAGCATGATTTAGGAAATGCATATGAGGTAGAATTGCCCAATGAGCTAAATATTTCACCAGTGTTTAATAGTTCAGATCTGACAGAGTATCATGAAGGAGGTGTTGAAGATGACATCACAGTAGCACAGTGGAGTATTCCAGCAACTAGTTCAGAAACTAAGGAGATTAAGGATATATTGGACAGTCGAGTTGGTAGAAGCACAAGGAACAAGACATATGAAGAATATTTGGTCAAGTGGAAAGGATAACCTGTTGAAGATTCATCATGCCTGACAAAGGAGGAGGTTAACTATCTTGGTTTTTCTCTGCACACCTAAGTCATGACAGGGTCACTTCTCAAATTACCTTGAGTGTCTGATGCAGGAGCATCCTAGGTGTAAGAGAAATCTTGTATCACCCAAAAATATTTCTATTTTTGTATTCAATAAGGGCTATCTTGTGTAGAGCTACTATTTATGGAAACTTTCTATTTTTAGTAAGTTGGTCATATGATTTCGAAATGTTCTGATTCCACATGTGGAGGTTCATCTCAGTTGTATCAGCCTGCCAGTAAAGTTTCATTGACAGATCAAGTCTAGCTTTGGAGATATTGAAGATTTTTGGTATTGGCAGTAAGGTACAAAAATTTTGAACTCAATTTTGAATGATTTAGAGGCCCCGGATGAGGTCAAAAATTTGAGTGACGGGTACTTGTGCAAGTTAAGCCTATAGAGCGCTACGTGGTCTTTCCGAATTGGGGTTATATTAGTCAATCGGAGCAACTGGCGATGACTTATGGTCCTTGAAAGTTGGGTCACCTGAATAGGCAGAAAATAATTTTCCTTCAAAATTTATGTTCAGGTTACAAAAGTTATTTTGAGCTGACTTTGATGTAATAAATTGTAAAATAAAATAATTCTAAGTTTGGTCGGCCCTTTGGGCTAAATTTTTGGAACCTTCTCGGGCAGTGGAAATTGTCTATATAAAGAAGGCCTGTAGTGTTGTCTTAGGCAGTTCTAGGTAGATCTGGGTAATGATTCGAGCCTTGTCCTACAGAATATTTTAAGGGAATGCTCATGTAGCTTTGCATATTGTAATTCTAAAAATTTGTAATTCTACATTTGTGGAGATAATAAGAAGCCAATTTTCTGTTCTTGCATATTGTTGTTATTTCTCTATTTATGTTATGTATTAAGGAGAGCACCCCTCATCAAGTAGTATCAGAGCAGGAGTTCCTAAGTGTGTAAATAAATCACCGACTATGAGGCAGTTTGCACTAGGACCATTGTTAGGGTTTCAACGAACATCTCAAAAATGTCTCCACGAAGGGAACGTGGCAGAAGAGCTGATGTTGTAACACTTGAGGTTAGAGAGCTATAGAGACAAGTGCAAGCACTGCAAGAAGAGATTCATAGAAGAATGATTCTTAATGTCAGAGATGAAAGCGAGGATGAAGCGGAAGAAGAATATCAAAAAAAAGAAGTCAAAATTGTGAACCAAGAGGAAGAAAGACTTTTTCGGGCCATTTTCAAGATTGGGAAAAGACCTAAGATTGAGGTTCCTACATGATCTGAAAATATTAACCCAAAAGAATTGATCGACTGGATCAATGAATGTGAGGAATATTTTGAGTATGAAGATATTGAGGATCTTGATAAGGTCAAATTTGTGAAGGTCAGACTAAAAGTTCATGCGAAGATCTAGTGACAAGAGATTCAATTGAAGCCAAATAGAAGAGGAAAGGATAAAATCACAAGATGGGATCGGATGGTGGATAAATTGAAGCGACAATTCATTCCTATTGATTATGAGCTTGACCTATTGAAGAAAATGCAAAGTTTGAAGCAAGCAGCAAGATTTGTTCAGGAGTATACAAAGGAGTTCTATCGACTCCTCATCAGAATAGGCCATGCAGAAGCTGATAAAGAGAAAGTTGTCTGGTACCTTAATGGGTTAAGGCCAAGCATTCAGGAGGAGTTGAATCTGGTTCAAATGAATAATATTGAGGAGGCATACCAGTTTGCCCTAAAAGTAGAGCAAAAGTTGAACAAGAAATTTGAGAGCAGACAAAACGAAAGAGGTCATGGTGGAAGATCTAGTGGACGATCATATGGTGGCCGAAATGAAGATCCCAAAAAGAAGTATGAGGCGAATAGCAGTCAGAATCAATGAGAAAATAATTTCAATTGTTTCCAAGATCAAAATAATAGAGATCAGAGATGAAGAGGAAGACGACAAGGAGCTGGAAGAGGAGGCTTCCGTGGAACATGTTTTCACTATGGAGAAGGTCATAGGGCATTTGAATGTCTTTAGTGCCAAGGCAGAACAGATAGGAGAAATGAAGGCCAGGCCAAAGTTACATATGTAGATGAAGATGCTAGATCATCAAATTCTGAAGATACTGAAAGAGGAGAAACGTTGATTAACAAAAGAGTCTTGTTGAGTAGTGAGAATGAACCTAACCAAAGGAGGAGCTTGTTTCACACCAAGTGCAAATGTGAGGGTAAGTGTTGTGATGTGATTATTGATAGTGGAAGCATTGACAATTTGGTGTCAGAAGAGATGGTGACAAAGTTGAAGCTCAAGAGACAGAAACACCTACATCCATATCAGATTACCTGAGTATAAGATGACCACAAGGTCATGGTCAATGAACAATGTCTAGTGAAGTTCAAGATTGGTGGATATCATGATGAGGTACTGTGTGATATCATATTTATGGATGTATGTCATATGTTGTTAAGTAGACAATGGCAGTTTGATAGATGTGTTGTACATGGTGGTTGTGCGAATACCTATTCCCTGACAAAGGATGGAGTGCAACATAAGCTAAAGCCATTGAATGACACGGAAGAAAAGGTATGTGGTAGTGCAAGAATAATTTTTGTTGATGGAAAAAATTTCTTAGATAGTATGAGGCATGAGCATGTATGTTTTTCTTTAATTCCAAAAGCTGGTAAAGAGGAAGTAGAAGATGTTCCTGTAGAAGTTACAGATTTGTTAAATGAGTTTCAAGATATTGTATCCGATAATGTAGCTGATGGATTACCAGCAGTCAAGAAGATCAATCATCAAATAGACTTGATCCAAGGAGTGACTTTGGTGAATAAGGTAGCACACAGAATGACACTGGCAGAAAGTGAGGAGTTCAACAGACAAGTACATGAGCTGTTATAGAAAGGATTGATCTATAAGGCTCTAAGTCATTATGTTGTACCAGTAGTATTAGCACCAAAGAAGAATGGAGAGTGGAGGATGTGTACAGATTCCAGAGCAATAAACAAGATCACAATCAAGTACAGATTTCCATTGCCACAAATGGATGATATTATGGACTATTTGAGTGGAGCTATGTATTTCTCAAAAATGAATCCGAAGAGTGGATATATCAGATTTGAATCAGAGACAAAGATGAATGTAAGCCTACCTTCAAGACAAAGGAAAGACTGTATGAGTGGTTAATCATTCCTTTTGGGCTAACCAATGCACCGAACACTTTCATGCGGCTCATGAACAAGGTTCTGAAAGAATTTATGGGTAAATTTTTTATTATTTACCTAGATGATATTTTGATATTTAGTAAGACATTGGAGGAGCATATGATGCATATTCGTATGGTATTTGAGAAGTTGAGAGAAGAGAAATTGTTGATTAATTTGAAGAAGTGCAGTTTTGTGAAGAAAGAGTTAGTGTATTTGAAATTTATAGTTTCAGTAGAAGGTCTAAAAATGGACCCAGAGAAGGTACAGGATATCCTTGAATGGCCTACTCCAAAGAGTGCTACTAAGGTAAGATATTTTCATGGTCTAGCTAGCTTTTACAGATAGTTTATCAAAAAATTTAGCAGTATTTGTGGACCCTTGACAAAAACAACGAGAGGGGATAGAAAAGAGTTTAAGTGGACTAATGGGGCAGAAAAGAGTTTTCAATTGTTGAAATAAAAAGTTACAGAACAACTTATTTTAGCACTTCCAGATTTTAATAAGGTGTTTCAAGTAGATTGTGATGCTAGTGGTACTACAATAGGAGCTATTATGAGCCAAGAAGGTAAACCTCTTTCTTATTTCAGTGAGAAGTTAAATGATGTCAAGAGTAAATATTTTGTTTATGATCAAGAATTTTATGGTATAGTTCAAGCATTAAAGAAATGGAGACATTATCTGTTTCCTAAAGATTTTGTTTTGTATATTGATCATCAAGCTTTGTAATATTTGAATAGTCAAGGAAAGTTGAATCAGAGGCATTTGAAATGGGTCGAGTTTTTGCAGAGTTATACATTTGGTTTGAAACAAGGGAGTGGAAAGTCTTATAGGCTTGTTGATGCTCTTAGCAGAAGCCAACTATTGCTGACAGAAATGTAGATTGAAGTGATTCGGTTCAAGTAACTCAAGAATTTGTATCCAGAGGATCTTGATTTTGGTGAAGCTTAGAAAGCTTGAACAGAATGTATTACTCTAGATAGGACGAAATGGCTAGATTTCATCATCCAAGATGATATGCTATTCAGAGGGAGTCAGTTGTGCATTCCATTAAATTCCATGAGGGAGAATCTCATCAAAGAGAAGCATAGTGGAGGATTGGCTAGACATTTTGGTTGTGATAAAACTTTTGCTTTGGTTAGTGAGAATTATTATTGGCCACAGTTGCAGCAAGATGTGAAGAAGTTTGTATAGAGTTGCGAAGTATGTCAGATGGCAAAATGAGTGATGTATAAATAGGGTTGTATCAACCATTACCTGTACTAGAGAAGCCTTGGGAGGATATCAGCATGGACTTTGTTCTTGGTTTACTGAGGACTCAGCGGGCACATGATTCAATTTTTGTTATGGTTGACAAATTTTTGAAGATGACACATTTCATTCCTTGCAAGAAGACTAATGATGTTGTTCATGTAGTAGAATTGTTTTTCAGAGAAGTAGTGAGACTACATGGTTTTCAAAAGACCATAGTTTCAGATCGGGATACTAAGTTTGTTGGATATTTCTAGTATACATTGTGGAAAAAGTTGAAGATAGATTTAAAGTTCAGTTCATCACATCATCCATAGACTGATGGACAGACAGAGGTGGTGAATAGGAGTTTGAGAAATTTGTTGAGATGTTTGGTTGGAGATAAGCCAACAAGATGGGATTTGATTTTACCACAGGTAGAATTTGCATACAATAATTTTGTCAACAGGAGCACTACTAAATCACCATTCTAGATTGTATATGGAAGTAGTTCATGAAATGCATCTGAATTGAGAAAGATAGATAAAGGAGAAATAAGTAGTGCTGAAGCTAAGGATTTTGGAAAACACTTGAAGAACATCCATGAGGAAGTGAGGAAACACATTATCAAAATGAATGCACAGTATAAGGCTAAGGTAGATGAAAAAATGAGGCATAAGGAATTTCAAGTTGGGGATGAAGTCATGGTTCATTTGCGGAAGGAGCGGTTTTCAGTTGGTACATATAACAAGTTGAAAATGAAAAAGTTTAGACCATGTAAGATACTGAAGAAGCATGATTCAAGAAATGCATATGAGGTAGAATTGCTCAGTGAGCTGAATATTTCACTAGTGTTTAAAATTTCAGATCTGACAGAGTATCATGAAGGAGGTGTTGAAGATGACATCACAGTAGCACAGTGGAGTATTCTAGCAACTAGTTCAGAAACTAAGGAGATTGAGGATATTTTGGACAGTCGAGTTGGTAGAAGCACAAGGAACAAGACATATGAAGAATATTTGGTCAAGTGGAAAGGATGACTTGTTGAAAATTCATCATGGCTGACAAAGGAGGAGGTTAACCATCTTGGCTTTTCTCTACACACCTGAGTCATGACAGGGTCACTTCTCAAATTAGCCCAGTTGTCTGATGCAGGAGCATCCTAGGTGTAAGAGCAATCTTGCATCAACCAAAAATATTTCTATTTTTATATTCAATATGGGCTATCTTGTGTAGAGCTACTATTTATGGAAACTTGCCATTTTTAGTAAGTTGGTCATACAATCTCAGAATGTTCTGATTCCACATCTAGAGGTTCATCTCAGTTGTATCAGCCTGCCAATAAAGTTTCATTGACAGATCAAGTCTAGCTTTGAAGATATTGAAGATTTTCGGTATTGGCAGCAGGGTACAAAAACTTTGAACTCAGTTTTGAAAGCTTTAGAGGCCCTGAATGAGGTCAAAAATTTGAGTGAGAAGTGCTTGTGTGAGTCAATCCTATAGAGCTCTTCGTGGCCTTTCCGAATTGGGGTTATAATAGTCAATCAGAGCAACTAGCGATGACTTATAGTCTTCAAAAGTTGGGTCACCTGAAATGGCGAAAAATAATTTTTCTTCAAAATTTATGTTCGCATTTCAAAAGTTATTTTGAGCCGACTTTGATGTAATAAATTAAAAAATAAAATAATTCTAAGTTTGGTCGGCCCTTTGGGCTAAATTTTTGGAACCTTCTCAGGCGGTGAAAATTGTCTATATAAAGAAGGCCCGTAGTGTTGTCTTAGGCAATTCTAGGTAGATCTGGGTAATGATTTGAGGCTTGTCCTATAGAATATTGTAAGGGAATGCTCATGTGGCTTTGCATATTATAATTCTAAAAATTTTTAATTCCACATTTGTGGAGATAATAAGAAGCCAATTTTTTATTCTTGCATATTGTTGTTATTTCTCTGTTTATGTTATGTGTTAAGGGGAGCACCCTTAATCAAGTGGTATGAGAGCAGGAGTTCCTGAGTGTGTAAATAGATCACCGACTGTGAGGTAGTTTACACTAAGACCGTGGTTAGGGTTTCAGCATGCATCACAAAAATGCCTCCACGAAGTGAACGTGGTAGAAGAGTCGATGTTGTAACACCTGAGGTTAGAGAGCTACAGAGATAAGTGCGAGCACTACAAGAAGAGATTCATAGAGCAATGAATCTTAATGTTATAGATGAAAGCGAGGATGAAGCCAAAGAAGAATATCAAGAAGGAGAAGTCAAAATTGTGAACCAAGAGGAAGAAAGATATTTTCGAACCATTTCCAAGATTGGGAAAAGACCTAAGATTGAGGTTCCTACATTTTCTGAAAATCTTAACCGAGAAGAATTGATCGACTGGATCAATGAATGAGAGGAATATTTTGAGTATGAAGATGTTGAGGATCCTAATAGGGTCAAATTTGCGAAGGCCAGACTGAAATGTCATGCGAAGATCTGGTGGCAAGAGATTCAATTGGAGGGAAATAGAAGAGGGAAGGATAAAATCACAAGATGGGATTAGATGGTGGATAAATTGAAGCAACAGTTCATTCATGTTGATTATGAGCTTGACCTACTGAAGAAAATGCAAAGTTTGAAGCAAGCAACAAGATCTGTTCAGGAGTATACAGAGGAGTTCTATCGACTCCTCATCAAAACAGGCCATGCAGAAGCTGATAAGGAGAAAGTTGTCTAATACCTTAATGGGTTAAGGCCAAGCATTTAGGAGGAGTCGAATTTGGTTCGAATGAACAGTATTGAAGAGGCATACCAATTTTTCTTAAAAGTAGAGAAAAAGATGAACAAGAAATTTAAGAGCAGACAAAATGGAAGACGTCATGGTGGAAGATCTAGTGGATGTTCATATGGTGGCTGAAATGATGATCCCAAAAGAAGGATGAGGCCAGTAGCAGTCAGAATCAGCGAGGAAACAATTCCAATTGTTTCCAAGATTAGAATAATAGAGATCATAGAGGAAGAGGATTAGGACAAGGATCTGGAAGAGGAGGCTTCTGTGGAACATGTTTTCACTGTGGAGAAGAAGGTCATAGGGTATTTGAATGTCCTCAGTGCCAAGGTAGAACAGATAAGAGAAATGAAGGCCAGACGAGAGTTGCACATGTAGATGAAGATGTCAGATCATCAAATTCTGAAGGTGCTGAAAGAGAAGAAACGTTGATTAACAGAAGAGTCTTGTTGAGTGGTGAGAATAAACTTAAACAAAGGAGGAGCCTATTTCACACCAAGTGCAAATATGAGGGTAAGTGTTATGATGTGATTATTGATAGTGGAAGCACTAACAATTTGGTGTCAGAAGAGATGGTGACAAAGTTGAAGCTCAAGAGACAAAAACACCCACATCCATATTAGATTGCCTAGGTAGAGGATGACCACAAGGTCATGGTCAATGAACAATGCCTAGTGAAGTTCAAGATTGGTGGATATCATGATGAGGTACTGTGTGATATCATATCTATGGTTGTATGTCATATGTTGTTAGGTAGACCATTGTAGTTTGACAGATGTGTTGTACATGATGGTCGTGCGAATACCTATTCCCTGACAAATGATGGAGTGCAACATAAGCTAAAGCAATTGAATGACATGGAAGAAAAGGTATGTGGTAGTGCAAGAATAACTTTTGTTGATGAAAGAAATTTCCTAGATGGTATGAGGCATGAGCATGTATGTTTTTCTTTAATTCCAAAAGCTGGTAAAGAGGAAGTAGAAGATGTTCCTGTAGAAGTTGCAAATTTGTTGAATGAGATTTAGGATATTGTATCCGATAATGTACTTGATTAATTACCACCAGTCAAGAAAATCAATCATCAAATGGACTTGATCCTAGGAATGAGTTTTTCAAATAAGGCAACACACAGAATGACACCAGTAGAAAGTGAGGAGTTGAACAGACAAATACATGAGCTGTTACAGAAAGGATTGATCCATGAGAGTCTGAGTCCTTGTGTTGTACTAGTGGTATTAGCACCAAAGAAGAATGGAGAGTGGAGGATGTGTACAGATTACAGAGCAATAAACAAGATCACAATCAAGTACAAATTTTCATTGCCACAAATGGATGATATTATAGACTGTTTGAGTGGAGTTGTGTATTTCTCAAAGATAGATCTGAAGAGTGGATATCATCAAATTCGGATCAGAGAAAGAGATGAATGGAAGACTACCTTCAAGACAAAGGAAGGATTGTATGAGTGGTTAGTCATGCCTTTTGGGCTAACCAATGCACTGAGCACTTTCATGCGGCTCATGAACGAGGTTCTGAAAGAATTTCTAGGTAATTTTGTCATTGTTTACCTAGATATTTTGGTCTTTAGTAAGACATTAGAGGAGCATATGATGCATATTTGTATGGTATTTGAGAAGTTGAGAGAAGAGAAATTGTTGATTAATTTGAAGAAGTGCAGTTTTGTGAAGAAAGAGTTAGTGTATTTAAGATTTGTAGTTTTAGCAGAAGGTCTAAACACTAGTACAAAATCAACAATATATGACCAAATAAACTACCAAAAATTGTAGATAAATAACCAAATTTGGTCACGTGAGCAGTGGTAGTTTATTGCCAGTCATTTATCTCGTGACCAAATTTATGACTAAACTATTTTAGTCATTTATTTGGTCATTGATTTGGTCATATATTTAGTCATTTATTTGGTCATTTGGTAGTTTATTTAGTCATTTATTTGGTCATTTGGTAGTTTATTTAGTCATTTATTTGGTCATTTGGTAGTTTATTTGGTCATTTATTTGGTCATTTATTGGGTCATTTATTGGGTCATTTATTTAGTCATTTATTTGATCATTTATTTGGTCATTTATTTGGTCATTAATTTAGTCATATATTTAGTCATATTATGGCACAATGGAATCGAACCATCATCCTCCTACTTGTAAAGTAGGTGCTCTTCCATTGAGCTAGTGCCCTTTAAAAAATAATCATACCATGTATACTAGTTCTTTCCACTAAACATGATTTCAAGTTTTTTCATCTATAGTTCAAGGGTAGCAAAGCTTAAGGGGATGATGATTAGTGATACTTTAAACTCGATGGTGAAGTTATTCAATGTGCAATATAATAATGAAGTGAATGATGCCATTAGAAAATACATTACATGTGGCTTGTTCCCCTTATTATAATTACAAGCATATATCTTTAGGCGAAACCAGCCACATTAAATAGAGATAAAGTATGTACCAATGATCATACCTTCTACATTTTCAATCCTAATTAACCCATCAAAAGTTTTACTGCTTTAGAAGTCCACACTACTAATCATACCATCTACATTCTTGCAGCTACAACCATATAAGAAATCCTCCATCAAGGTAAGTTGAGTAGAAAACCTAAAGCCCTGATTCTATAAACCAGGGTAGGATACAATAATTCTACAAATTATTCTCATATCCAACCTTATCCATATTAGTCTTGAAAAATAGTTGTATAATAATTGTCATATCCAATTATATCCATATTAGAGGATCATGAAAAATAGTAGTAACATGCGCACATGCACGCATGCACAACTGTACACAAGGAACATGCATGCACACACACACAACCATACCCTAGGAACATGCACATGCACATGTACATACCCATACCCAAGGAAAACAATTACAGTGCCTTCATACCCAAACCTTGAACCTGTACCGGTCCCTGCCAATTCTGGCAGCTTAGATTTTACTACACAGTAGGGCAATGGTCACCCCTGAAAAGGCAACCACTCTTGAGAAAGAACATAGACAGGTAGCTTGGACTGATATGTTCCTAATTGACACAAAACAACTAAGTTCTGAGGGTGAATAAAAAGAAAACAACCTTGGTGAGTAGCTATAATGGCACTGAAGTAGCTGAACTGTTTTATTTTTTTCGGTTCCCTATTTCTTAGCTAGTCAAATTAGGCAAGCCTGATGTTTATAGATTTTTACGTTCATTGAATGATTAGTGGCCTTAATGTCTTCATGGTAGTGTCTCCTTTTTAGTTTTTACTTTTAATGCTTGTGTACTATAAACTTCTCAATGATTTTTTAAATACATAATTGTGTATGAGTTTCTGTCAAACCACCCTAATAAAACCCCACTATTCTATCTAAATAAAAAGGTGTGCATCTCCAAGTTGCAGTAAACAAAGATGCAGAAATGATATTTTCCTCCTGCATATAAAGAGGAAGATGGTCTCATTCCCAATTAAAACTAAGAAATTATATAACTCATTAGTTATCACCCAACTGGTTTTGTATCTAGGTTTTAAAACATGACAGTTATATACTGAAACAATCCCCGATGGTGTTAATAAAAGTATAGACACAAAGAAAGTCACACTTATCCCCAAAGTAGAGATGGCAATGTTGTGTACCTCAACAACATCAGCAATAGTAGTTGTCATATCAAATGTGATTTCTTCAAATGTGTCATCTAGAAAATAGATGATTGTTGTTAGTTTTTTTCCAATCAATAGAGCTTCTATCTCTTCACATGCAGGTATATTCCGTCTTGGCCCAGCCTTGACAGACCGCTTCAAAGCATTCCACGTATTCATAGCCAAGGCATGGACTTCGGGATCAGTACTAGGAGCAGTGGCAACATCGTGGACATATTCAAACAAGTATGTTGCAATATCTTTTCTAAGGGGCATTGCAAAAGCACATAAGTACATAAGTTCCCATGCCTTTAACAAATAAATCCAGCAATAAAATTACAAACAAAAATAAGTTTACTTGAATAGCTTTACAAAACATTAAATCACATTCAACTTTCAAGCTGTTCTAGTAATAAACTTTTCTACTTTAGAAACAGTATGAAACAAAATTAAAATCAGCCTACATTGAGAAAGATACATTTCTACTTGATTTGGATATGGTACATATAATCAACTACAACAATTGTTTATAACTTTGACTTTATATTGAGTCTAATAAAACAATAATGTCTCAAATCAGTCTCTTGTGTTCACAATAAAAAAAGAACTCAAAGCAAATGTCTTTCTTATGACAAAGCCATGCACAAAGTTTAATCATAAATCCTTAATAATAATATTTTTTAATTTTTCTCCTTTGACAAACAGTGAGAGTCATTATCAATAGTTACTGTAAATAGATTAGAGTCAAAATGAAAAGATCTTATTAATCACTGAACTATATTGTGTAATGCATTTAATATTGGGAACTCATTAATACATTTATTTATAATTATCAACATGGCCAATGAAGAAAATTGTTTGGCATCATTTATAGATGCATAAAACCATAGTTCACAGAGAATCAGACTTGGACAGTATTCGACAAGCCCAAAATTTTGACTCAACAACTTAGAAAGTACCAAGACAGGATATGTAGGAAAGGATGGTTTAATGTTATGTTGCACTTCTTAATGGATTCAAAGGGTTTTTAAGAAGTTTTAGTGTGTTTTAAATACTGTTTAGAGTGACTATTCCTGAACAGTGAATAGGATAACAGTGAGTTGTTCTAGTAATAATAAGAGATTTTAGTGACCTCTAACTTCCATGAATGGTGGGATATATGGAAGAGGAATGCTATGACATAAGTAATATTTTCAAATGTGTTTCTATGCAGGGTTTATGTTATTTGTGTAAAGGTTAAAGCACACAGAACTCTTGGTTACGAGAAATGGAGGAATGACTGTCATAAGAAAACACGGTCTTAGTACGGGAGACATATCTCCCAAATCCACCACTGGATCTTACTATGATTTGGATATGTTTGAGAGAAACTAATTCCGCCCATCCTCGCTGGAGTGATTGAGCAATTTATTTCTTATTCAAAAGTTACACCTATTTGTGTACGGGTCTGTCCAGAGACAATAAGGAGGCATATCTTTAGTGATTGGGCTAGTGAGCACAAAAATGACACACGGATATGTATGTCATTTATCACAAGAAAAACAATATACTGAGACAGGAACCAGAGGATCTAGCAGTTGTGGACTTCAACATATCAAATGTCCAATCAACATATATAATCACAATAGGAAAATTGTATGTTGAAAGAAAGGCATGCAAACACTTGTATGTCACAAGAAAAACTATATAGTACATACAAAGACAAGAACCAGAGGGTGTAGCAGGCTCCAACATTTCAAACATGAAATCACACCATCCAAAATCAGACTACCAAAGAGAACATGTATTCTTACCTGTTAGGATTATTGCAGGTTTGTTTTGATATCTAAGCAAAAAGCTCATCTCGAAGCTCAACATGTTTCAACGTATGTTTATAGAGTTTTGTAGCAAGTTCTATATGATCTTGCATACTTAAAAGATTTTCCCTATCAGATGCATCAACCTCCATGTACTTCAGAACAACCTGGAACAATTTCACTGCATGACTTATAAGGTTTCTATTGATTCTTAATAACGATGTTGGAATAGGTTCCTGCCAACAATTTCAGATATAGTATTTATTTGAAATCCCTTGGTATGATGTTGAATAATGAAGACACATTCAATCATTAAAATGCAAAACCAAGCAATAGATAGCTCGAAAAAAGATAAAATAAATGGAGTTAATCTAAAAATGTTCATCTTTCCATTTCAAAAGCATCCTTGATTAAGATCCAAAACAGCAAAATAAAGTAGAAACTGAAGTAGAAACATTTAAATTATTAAAGCAAAAATCTGTTATCACCACAGATAAATAAAGATTATTTTATCAACACAACTACAACTTTTCAGTAACACTAAATAATAAACATTCGTACTTTCCAGAGCACCTCCACTCAAGAATAAAATATAGGTAAACTTACTTTTTGGAAGCAAAGCATATCCTCTAATGTGAATTCCTCTCGACCCTGTGGGGCTATAGACTTCTTTAAAAAAAAAACACGTTTTCCTCCAGACTGCATTTGCTTCTGCATGGATCGAATGAATCCTTCAACCTAATACAAAGCAAGATGCATACACTTGATGTTATTGCAACTTAAAATCACTGCACTTGAGTTGCACGCAATTTCACATTTGAAAGTGGTTTTTCTTCGGATTTTATAGTTGGAAATGCTATGGTTGATATGTATGCAAAATGTGGAAGCATGGACAAGGAATCTAAACTCTTTGACAAAATGCCTCAAAGAAATGTTGTCTCGTGGACTGCAATGATTGTAGGATACACACAAAATGGATTTGTTATGTTGTCTCGTGGACTGCAATGATTGTAGGATACACACAAAATGGATTTGTTGAAAAGGCTTTAGAAACTTACAAGAAAATGCAAGTGGTAGGTGTAACACCAAAGTATACAACCTTTGCCAGCATCCTTCCAGCTTGTGCGAAAATGGGAGCTTTGGAATAGGGTATTGACATCCATCAAAGCATAATGGAAAGGGGTTTTTTGTCAGATGTTGTAGTTGCAAGGGCCCTAGTAGACATGTATGCAAAATGTGGAAGCATAGAAATGGCACATGAACTGTTTGACAAAATGCTTCAAAAAAATGTTGTCTCGTGGAATGGCATGATTGCCAGATATGCACAAAATGGATTTTGCAAGGATGCTCTAGAAATATTTGAATTGATAAAGCACTCTGGAACATGTCCTAACATTGCAAGCTTTTCTTGTGTTCTATTTGCATGCAGCCATGCAAGTTTAGTGGATGAGGGTTGTACATACTTCAGTCACATGAGTAACACTTATTGCATTACACCCACATTTCATCATTATATGTAAATTGTTGATCTTCTTGCCCATGCTGGCTATCTTGAGGACACCCTAAACTTTATAATTAAGATGCCAGTTATACCTATGGTGGTTGTGTGGATGTGTTTTCTTGGTGCTTGTAGATCACATATGAATATGGGCTTAGGAGTATTTAAAGCGACACTTCTTTTTTATTTGGATCCTAAAAATGCTGCAACTTATGTTGTTCTCTCAAATATTTATGTAGACATTGGCAGGTGGGGTGAGGTTCAAATGGTAAGGAGTTTGATGAAAGATAGAGAAATATAAAAGACCCCTGGATGCAGTTGGATTGAAGAACATAAACTGGTACATTCTTTTCATGCAGGAGACAGGTCACACCCACAAGCCCAAGAGATTAATGCAAAGTTGGACGAATTGGCTTGGGAAATGAAGGTAGCAGGGTATTTTCCAGAGGCAAGACATTCACTTAATGATGTGGAAGAGAAGGAAAAGGAATTGTTTCTCTTCCACCATAGTGAAAAGTTGGCAATTGCATTTGGTTTGTTAAACATGCCCCCTGGAACATCTATAAGAGTTGTTAAGAACCTTCAAGTATGTGCTGATTGCCACACTGCAACAAAATTTATCTCCAAAATTGTTGCTAGAGAAATTGTTGTAAGAGATGTGAACCGTTTCCATCATTTTAAACAGGGACAGTGTTCTTGTGGAGATTTTTGGTGATGTTAAATGAAGTGATTTGAAAATTAGACATACTCTATAATAACATGCACCGTGTCAAACCTTCAGTAATCATGTAGGGATATGGTTCTATTTTCAGTTTCAAATTTATTTATTTTTCATTTTGAGTGTTTGAAATTCTAGACCATGTTGTTTTGTAAAACTAGCATAGCTTTATTATAAAAAATCCATGGAAGGATATCGTTTCTCACTTAGATTTTGAAAACTAAAAAATAATCCTTTCACCACAAGACAATTATTGAAATGAGCTACACACTAACATCCACGCCTACACCATCATGACAAATTTGAACTATATCTATGATAGACTGTTATCAATAATAGAAGTTGTTGGTAGATTGCATGGTTGTGACAATTCATCAAATTGATCAATTGATCAACAAATAAATTAGATTCACGTTGATGAATTATGTGGTCAAATACCCCCAGTAATTACTGAGGAGTTTGGTGTTGGAGTATACACTCTCTCTGCTGTTGTATCACCCACATGGAGGCCTGAGTATGGTTGCAATTTGAGTATATTGCCAAATCATTATGTTTGTGTATCAAATGGCACTGTTATTGAATGAATAGTAAACCTTGGAATTTAATGTGCAAACTATGAAAGATTGATTCAAGCAACAATTATAGGATATTGGTCAGATGTTTAGAATTCATATATTCAAAACAAATCCATGCCTAGACAAAACTCTTTCATGGAGATTTATGATTTATGAGATGAAAATTAGTGAAGCTTAATTGCAATTGCAATCAAAAACATTTATGAGAAAAAAAATGACAGAGCTTAACTAAAGATAGTTGATCTTAAAAGTCTTTTTTTGTTTAAAAAAAAATATTATTTTCCAGGGTTTACATTGCATATACCGAGGGTTTCTCCCTGACACTGTGAATGTGTTTCACACATACCTTGGACAAACTTACAGTCATGGTGACAAACCTTGCGTGTGACCAGGAGGGACCAAATCTGGGACCCATACCTGGTCTAGTTCTATATGGGTGTGTTCACATAAATGGGCAAAAGTGGTGATGTAGCTTACAAGCTATGTTGTTCACGTTGGCTTCAGGTTCGACAGCTTGCTGATGATTGATAATTTAATGTCAATTGTCAAATGTTAAAGATAAATTAAAATTTGTTTATATTTCTATGTTGAAGTTTCTTTGTGTCTATCTCCTCCTCCTTACCAATTTCTATGAGCTCTACCTCATAATCATCCTAATAAACAATGCATGCTCCTTGGTCATGCATTGGATTGATTTGAAATGGATTAGTTAAGCTAGTGAGATCAGTTAACATAGTTATAAAGCGGTTCTCATGGAGCTCTGGGTCTCCAGCATTTGGCACAAAGAACAACTTAATCAATTAAGCATATATGGAGTAAATCAGATTCACGCTGATGAATTATGTGGTCAATCAAATACCCCTAGTAATTACTGAGGAGTTTGGTGTTGGAGTAATTGTTTTTTCTTTTGTAGTTTGTTTGTATGATCAAATTTGTAGATTAATGCCCATTTCTAGGCTGAAGTAGAAGTGGGAAAGTAGAGTTGATACCTTTGCAATGAGAGAGAATTGGGAGATTGGATAGGATGAGTGAGAAGCATTGCATGTTTGGATGATGCTACATCTCTAGATGGAGAAGATAGAGTTCTCAAGTTGGAAGATGTTCTTTAGAGACAAAAGAGCAGCTTGATACCCATGTGAAAGTGCAGTTCTGTGGTGACTAAATTCTTGCAACAACAGCTCTATGTAGAAACAAACAAAAAAACATTTTTCCCCCTCAATTTGGAGACTCTTTGCTACTATGATCTGCAATATCTAGCTGCCACTGTTCACACAAATGCCAAGAAGCTGTATATCTTGCAATTTTTGAAATCTCATGGGGGTACATTAAGTTTATAAGTTTAAAGCCATATTTAAAAAAAACATATTGAACTGATGGATTTTGACTCGCAAGCTATGCTGACAGTTTGGGTTTGAATGATTTTTTTAAAGGTTTGAATGGTTCTCTGCAATTCCACAGGGTACCCAAACTTTGTAATTTTTTTAAAAAATTGTGAAGAGAAATCTACCCTCTACTAAATGATATGTGATGAAGTTCAATCTGAATTGTTTAAAATAATAAAGGATAAAATACAGTTGAATCTAGGTATGGTATTCAAAATGTTCTCCTGCAGAATTTTATAAGAAAAAAACTGCCTTGTTATCATAAACATCTGAAATATCTTGGGTGACTTTCTTATTAGTCCTTTAGACTTTCTTATCCCAAACACAGAAATTTGTTACCTTAGTAACAACTTATCCAATTGTTGGGATGCCTGTCACTGTCCCTTGGCAGAGTTTCTTTGAAATCTACAATAATAAATTTGTTTACTAATAATAATAATCAAAAGTAGGATATTTTTTAATATTACTATTGTGCGTTTATTTAGCGAGTGAAAGTCAATTCCACTGTCATTATCAACATTCTCCTTGTCACATTGAATGTGGAAGTTTTCAAAAAGATCGTCAAAGAGATTTGTTCAAATGTAGTGAAGTTAATTGCAAGCCAGTACAAAATCAATGTTTTGAAGAGGCTCAGGAAACATTTGAGCAAATACAATTACTAGTGTAAAGCTAGAACCTTTTCCAACATCCTTTCGATTTGTGACAAAGTGGAATCTTAAAAGCTAACACAATTGGCAGATTCATCCACCTTTGCCAATGTCCTCCTTGCTATGCAAAAAGGGAGGATTTGTAATATAAATGCACACAATAAATTTGAAGCAAATGTAAGTGGGAAATGTAATGCAAAATTCTACTTGATGTTTGTGAACATCCTCTTGAATGGATTTAAAATGAGAGCTTTGTAACCTGGTATGGACAACCATCAAAATGCCACTAATCTAGTAGTCGCACATGCTAAAAGTGGAATCATAAATAAAGTGCCTATTATTTGACACAAAATATCAAAAAATACGTCTTCTCAAGGAGTGAAATGGAATAACTGTGAGACATCAACATCAACATCAACATATAAAGCATAGAAAATGCGTGAAATGTTTGACAAAACACTTGGATGAACTATTGTTCGATGGTAATGATCAATGATGATGCTGATTTGAACAGAGTGGTGGTTATGGAGAATGGCGTCCATTACGTTTGTCCCTCTGGATAGTCAAAAGAGATAGGTTTTTGATGCAGACTAGCATGATAATCGATTTCTGGTGGGTTCTATTTGGTATTTTTTTGTCACCGTGGAGGTTTTGCACTCAATATTATGTTTGGAATGACATGCTTACACAGAGGAATCAAACAAATTGTTCAAAATGCCTCAAAGAGAGGACATACTTAATGGAATGAAGTAATTTACGACTATATAAAATTGAAAAGGGGTATGAAACATTCAATACAAATGCAATTGGCTAGTATAAATCCATCTCCTACAAAGTTTGCCTATATTAACATAAACAAGTTCAATAATTTTGAGATTTGAAAACTACATAGGTGTTTATATTTACTGGAAATAAATATGTCTTTTAGGCTGCCCAAAAAAATATGATAGTCATACCTGTAATCATTTATTGTGTGTCAGGTTGAGGATCTGGAGACTCCATATGAGATTCATTTAATGTCTGGGGTAGTTGAAGATTTTTGCAGTAATGAAAATTCATAAAAAATCACAAACAATCTTTTCTACAACTAAGGAATGCAGATATATATGATAGTAATGAAAATACCAAGAGCTAGGTAAGTGTGTGCAATCCAAGATGGTAAAACACAATAGTTAAAATTATAAAACATCAACCATATAGTTGTTGAAAGAAATGAAATAAATTTGTGTTTGACCTGGTAATCTTATAGGTCACCACTATTTTGTTGCCAACTAAATTTTTATGAGAAAACTTACAGAAAATGCATTTCAAGCAGGACCGCTAAGAAGTAGTTGTGTGTGTCGAACAAGGCTGCCTAAGGCAGCAGGCCTTGGCAACCCTCTGGAAAATGATGGCATCCCTGAAGCAGATGTCTGGTTCTCTGATCCTGTACTTGAGGTGAAATAATGGGGCTGACTCTCATATCCTATAAAAGTGAAAGAAAAATATAAGCCATCAAGTAACTAAACATATTAATTAAAAGTGAAAGCAAAATATAAGCCATCAAGCAAAATATAAGCCATCAAGTAACTAAAAATATAACATATCATTCCCAGATCTGAGCTCTGAATTCTAAAAATTTGATTCAAAAATAGCAAGGTATGCAATTTTAATCAAATTTTGAGGGTTGTAGGGTTGTTTATTGAAAGGGTTCAAGGTTGATAATGCTTTAATCAATGATTATGAGCTAAGGTTTACATTTTGTTAGGGTAAGTTATGGTCAGATGGTTTACTCTTTAGGTCTTACATCTGTCCTAGACCTTCCTTTCCTCTTTTCCTTTAATTTGCACAGAATCTTGGAAGAATAGATTGAATGTCTTTATTATCTATTTATATGTGTCTTTACTTCAAGAAAAAACAATTTACTTGGAGCTGTTATTTCTTTCCATCTCTGAAACACGGGGGTTCTATAATCTTTCATTCATGGCTTCTTCATCCTCATCTTAGCCCAATGCTTTTAGTGAAATTGTACCCAAGTGCAACAGCTTACAATCTTCACCATCTTCCAAAGTATTTGATGTATTCATTAACCACAGGGGTCCTGATGTAAAAGACACTCTTTCCCTTCAGCTTTATAGACTTCTTGACAGAATGGGAATTTGAGCATTTCTTGATTCCCAAGAGCTTGAATTTGGGGATTCTGTTCCTTCTACCATTGAGAATGTCATCCGTTCTGCATCAGTTCAAGTTGCTATTTTCTCTGAGAATTATGTGAAGTCTCCTGAAGGTGTTTAGAGGAACTAGATCTCATGTTACAGACCAGTGCTAGGATTATTCCTATTTTTTATCATGTCCAGCCTTCGGACCTCCGCTACCCAGAGAAAGGGGTGTATTCTAATGCATTCAGTATGTTTATAGAGAAGGGCAGGTACTTGAACATGATTGAGCAATGGAAAAAAGCTCTTTGCTCTGTGTCATCCATCTCTGGCTACGTACTCACTAAATTTAATAGGTGAGACTTTTCCCCTGTTTCTTTTTATTCATTTCATTAACATCAGTGACTATTTTGTTAAAAAATTCATAATATTTTTGTCCCTCATAAGGTTTACCATTTTTTTGATAAAAGGCTTTCTTTTTCATTGTAAATTTTCAGTATTTAGAAAAAGATGTAAAGAGGATTTTTTATTTATTTATCGATCGCAAAGTATTTCTGATCAAAGGCATGCTTTTTTGTTAAATTTCTAGTAATTGTAATAAACTCTGTAAAGAGATAGTGTATGATGTTCATAAAGAGGTAGAAAAGAGAAAACAATTACCCATGGCAAAAAGCCTAGTGGGACTTGATGAAATTGTAGAAGGTTTTGAAAGGACTTGTTGCAAGAAAAGAGTGGACAAAGGCAACATCATTGGCATATATGGGATGGGTGGATCTGGAAAGACAACTCTTGCTAAAGAACTGTTCAATCGCAAGCGATCGGAATATAATGAATCTTGTTTTCTCTTCAATGTGCGAGAAACAAATTGTATTTCCTTGCAAAGCAAGCTCCTAATGGAACTGTTCCATGAAAAGCATTGATTTTAGAGTATAGATGAAGGATCTAGCTATCTCCAACATCATTTGGCAAGGAGCAATCACTTGCATTTCCTTATTGTTTTGGATGACATTGATCATGTGCACCAGCTAGAAAAATTATTAGTGAGGGATATGCTAAGTCCTAGCAGTTTGCTAATTGTCACAACCCGCAATGAGAGGGTGTTGATTAGGTCCAAAATCAGCATTTGTTATAAGATGAAAGAAATGAATAGGGATCATAGCAGAAAGATTTTCTGTTGGCATGCATTCTACCAACCATCTCCAGTGAGTTATTTTGAGGATTTGGTTGAAAGCTTTGTAACAGTGTGTGGAGGCTTACCTTTGTCTCTCCAAGTCTTAAGAGGACTTGTTTTTGCTAGTAAAGACATGCAATATTGGCAATTACAATTGGATAAAGTTCTTAAAATGTTGCCAGGAGACATCAGACACACACTAAAAATAAGCTTTAATTCACTGGATAGCGAGGAGAAATGAATATTTATGGACATATCTTGTTTCTTCATTGGAAAAGACAAAGAAATGGCCATAAGAGTATGGGAAGGTTCAGGCTGGAGTGCAAAACATGCACTTCAAACCTTAAAAGATAGATGTCTTGTTATGTTTGATAGAGTGTATGAAACTAAATGGCATGTTGTTTTCAAAATGCATGATCACCTCCGTGATTTGGGAAGGGAAATGGCAGAGAAAATGATTCCTCCATGATGTAAATGACAACCTCAATATCAGAAATCATTGGTATGCCTCTTCCTTTGAGAAGACTAAGATATCTATATATTTCAGCAGGCCATGGAGCTATACGAGGTTGCATTGAGAATTTACAGGTATTTATTACTACTTATCAGGAGCTAAACTACAGCATAATTTGATTGAGAAATTGAGGGCGCAATGATATCCTAATAATAGAAGTTATTTGTAACTACCCTATTTTTGAGGGAAAAGAGAAGCAAGTGCCATCAACCAGCTGTTTTAGAACTTAAAGGGTTAAAAAATAAAAATTTCCTTGCTGTCATTTTTTGGTTGTGTATAGGAGTGCATTTGATTAGATTGAAGGAAGAGTTTGAATTTATGTAAAATATCTTTCCGATATACATGATATCTTTTGTGCTTTCCCACTGGTATAAGAATTATTATCTATGCTGCATGATTTTTTTTCTGCTATATTATTTTTGTCTGTTGTGTTTCTGCAGTTTTCTGCAGTTAAAAGGTTTGTCATAGAGCACTGTAAGGTTGCTGTAGGTTGCACAGGTTGCTATAATAACTATGCAGGTGGTCAGTGGATTATCTGTAGATTTAATGTCAGACCAAGCTCTTAGAGATGAATGTTTTATGCCTTGTCAATTATAGATAGCAATCATTATCAGGCCTCCCTTGCATGCTTGAATTTACTGTCGCATGCATTGCTTTATGGTTTGACATGAAGTTTGGTATAAGGGAAATTCATTTTACATCTTGTTGAGTGCACTATTTTCTAAATGTTTTGACATACATACTAAGTCATGTTGAGATATTTTCAGATGTCCTGCTATAGTCAATAATTTCACAATCAGGGTTCTGTATGAGCCAAAAATGTGTTGTATCAATTTTAGACACCAAATCTACTTCCATGAGGGCAAAGGCATATAAAATGTAATTGATGGGTGTTTCTATTGGAATCATATTAAAATTGGATTATTGATGCTGAGTGGCTGAAATTTTGCAGTAACAATAAACACCACAGCTCTTATACCAGCCGAACAAGAGCCTGTGATGCCCCAACTTAAAATATATGGTGAAACAGTTGTGTGAATTAAAAAATTCAATACTGTATGTTGAAAATAATTAAATCAGCGACATATATTAGATGCATTCAAGCTAAGTAAATAAATAAATAATGTATAATTATACAGGCATGTTAAATACCCCATCTATAAAACACACTATCTTTGTCTGTTTCATTTTCACATAAAGCTCTCTTACCAATTTCAAAAGATTTAATTGTAACTAACTCTTCCATAAAGTCTTATACTATTCCTTAGAACATTTAAGCATCCCATTAATCTAGTACTAAATTCTAATATCCACTTGCAAAGAAATTGAATGATGCCTTTTAGCTACTGTGTGTCAAGCCACTGTAGATTCCTAATATTCTGCAATCTACTATTGACAGATTATGTCAATCTTGCGCATTACAGGAAAGAGGACAAAAATCAGGAGCATTGTGTTAACTTAAAAAGAATTTGCTTCCAAATAACTCAATTTCTCAATCAAATTATGCTATATCTTCCTGACAGACAGATTGCTTTTAATTTTGAGAAACATTGACTCAAAAGCTTGCAAGATCAACCATAATTAGTAAATGATGTTGGTTTTTAGTGTCCTTTTAATCTATCTATAGGACCTATCGAATTTTGTAAACCCTCACCTCCATTTTTTTAATGAATAAGTCCTATTCAATTTTATATTAGTATAAAGAATATAATACAATATTCAATCACACCTCACCTCAAAATTTGAATGTCGAATAGCTTACAACTACTTTCACTATCCTCTTACCTTGAACTCCTCATAGTCGAAAGATAAGAGGATTCACTTCAAGTTAGTAGTACATTGAGAGGTCTAACTTGCCTAGATAATTATTTTGTTTTCTTATAGGTAATGCACTGCTGTTGTTAATTAGTTAACAAAGTTATTTTTCTGAATTACAGAGAGCCCCAGAGAATCTGATAGTGAATGGGATAGCAGCTGAAGGAACAGAGAAAAACTTTAATGCAAATCTATTATCAGATGTGACTGGTAACAATGCAGAGGTTGATATTACTGAGAATTCATTCAAGAAAGCAGTGGTATCATTGGAAACACAGTCATTGAGTGCAGGGATCATATGTCTTGTGATTCTAGCTTCTAATCCCATGGGCCATATGAGTGGCATGTAATCTCTAATAGGAGAATATGTCTCTACATGTATGGTTACTGTCCCAACACAAATAAAGCATGTTTGGAAGTTGCAATTTGGTAAAGCCCCAATAAAGAAGGGGTGTATAATTAGGGTGAACAAAGATGAAGGATGGAAATCCCTAAATGCCAAAATAGTTGCAAACAAGTTGGAATCAAAAAAACATATTTCGAGCAGGGTTTTTTGGTGCAGCTGGAAAGACCAGCATTAGTGAGAGGAGAGAAATGAGGTTGCAAGGGAGGTGAGAGAGGTAAGTGAATCTCTTTTTTTTTCAAAAAATCTGCAACCCCCCCAAACTGCAGGTCAAAATCCTAAGGAAATATATGCCAGGGGAGAAGGAATGCAATTTAATATGATCTAAAAGTTACACCATTGATTGGGAGAGGAGATCATTATTGAAATAAAGACACTGCATAAAGAATGGTTAAATGAACATTCTTACAATGGGAAGAAGAACAAAAGGAATTTTGAGTAAGAAAATAGAACTAAATTTTATGTTTTCAATGTCATCTGCTTGGGCCGGAATAGGGATTCTTGAGATATAATCTGTTTTACATACTATTAGTTGAATGAAATACTAGTTTGTGTTTGGAATGGAGTCGAGGCAATCTGTAAGAAATATGAAACTATTTCTAATGACACTAAACTATTTCTAATATGCCTCTAAATCATTTGGTACTGCTCATTTATCTTTAACAATGAATTGGGTACCAAATTATAGGATAGTAAAATACACAAACAGGAAGAAAATACATCACCTAGGACATCAATTTTTTTCTTATACACAAAACCATTTAAAATAAAATCAATCCCATCTTTAAGAAGGAAAGGGGAACAAAAGACCAATACCTTGAAGATTGAATTGAAGAACAATGGAGATGAAGGAAATCTCTGCTGCAAATCCTTCTATTTTATCATGATTTCTTCTGTCCTCCATGGAGAAAATGCAAAATGTTGTTTAGAAAATTGGTAATATATGAAACCCTGGCGGACGGAAGGATTCTCATCAATGAACACTGCTTAAGCGGCACATTCAGCCCTCTCTCGGATCCAATCTCAGCTCTCGTTCGGGACAACCGGCACTTTCTGCCTAAGGAAGCCATAATAGCATCCCTCAGCAGGATGCTACGAAACAAACTGCTCTGGGCTATGGGGATTCTGAAAATGAAAGCATGGAGAGTTTTGCCGAAAAGGGAACGATGGTTGAGTTGCTTGGAGGGTGGAACAGAGAGCGTGAAAAGCCAAAAAAAAAAAAAAAAAAAATCCGCTCGATCCTTTCCGTGGGAAGGAAAAAAAATTAGCAAACGCGGAAGCCAAAAAATTATGCTCAATCCTTGCCGCCTATTCACATATTACTATTTGGTTTTTATTTGTAGGCAATTATCTTCTTCATTCTGAAAAATTGTAGAATAGGAAAATTTTAGAATGGTAGTATTACATCTGTATGGTGATAGTGATTGATTAATGAATCAAGTTATGCTATTGCATGGGGTCGAATAAATTGAAATAGATATTTTAATTTGTCCTTATTGTATGACTAGTAATTAATTAAATTAATAAGATTTATTTTAACTTTTAATTGATTAATTTTTACATTTATATAATTAGTAATTATGATAAATAATATATTTTAAGTGGTCTATATTATATAGACATAATTGGTGCTATATTTATTTTATCTTAATTATTTTTTAATTTATAAAGATAATTAAAATAGTTTTGGCTAGGAGTTTATATAGGTTCAAGAGGAAACTATTCTAAGTCTAGCTAGTGTTCTTTATAATTAATGTATCTAATCACTCAGGGCAAGTTTTCTAATGATTTAAGCTCGAATTTGGGTTCTATTTTGTAGCTTTATTTTATGAAATCACTAATAATTTCTTGCTTGTCCTCTCATCACACCATTAATCATGGAGTCAATAATTTGTTGTTTGAATATTTTTATTCCTTTATAGTGTTAGCCTATTGGTGAACAAGCAATACTGGTCATGAAATGAAACCTATAAGTATATAATTCTATGATATTATCAAATGTTATTATAAAGGAGTTATAATCATTCATTAATCTAGTCATTTTTATTTGGGTGAGTAATTATTTAGTCATTTATTTGGTCATTTATTTAGTCATTTATTTGGTCATTTTACCTAATGAACAAATTGGTCATTTTACCCAATGACCAAATTGGTCATTTATTTAGTCATTTTACCCGATGACCAAATTGGTCATTTATTTAGTCATTTTAGTTGTGATTTTACTTGATGACCAAATTGGTCATTTATTTAGTCATTTATATTTGTGAATTGCAAAAAATGGGTAGAACATGATCAATTTTAGTCATGTGACTAAAATTTTTAGTCACATGACTAAAAGTTTTACTCACCTGGTCATTTATTGCCCAAATTCTACTAGTAAAAAATGGACCCAAAGAAGGTACATGCTATTCTTGAATGGCCTACTCCAAGGAGTGCTACTGAGGTAAGATGTTTTCATGGTCTAGCTAGCTTTTACAGAAAGTTTATCAGAAATTTTAGCAGTATTTGTGGACCCTTGACTGAAACAATGAGAGGGGATAGAAAAGAGTTTAAGTGGACTAATGGGGTAGAAAAGAGTTTTCAATTGTTGAAACAAAAAGTTACAGAACAACCTGTTTTAGCACTTCCAGATTTTAATAAGGTGTTTCAAGTAGATTGTGATGCTAGTGGTACTGCAATAGGAGCTATTATGAGCTAAGAAAGTAAACTTGTTGCTTATTTCAGTGAGAAGTTAAATGATGCCAAGAGGAAATATTATGTTTATGATCAAGAATTTTATGATATAGTTCAGGCATTAAAGAAGTGGAGACATTATCTACTTCCTAAAGATTTTGTTTTGTATACTGATCATCAAGCTTTGCAATATTTGAATAGTCAAAGAAAGTTGAATTAGAGGCATTTGAAATGGGTTGAGTTTTTGCAGAGTTATATATTTATTTTGAAACACAGGAGTGGAAAGTCTAATAGGGTTGCTAATACTCTTAGCAGAAGGCAACTATTGCTAACAGAAATGCAGATTGAAGTGGTTGGGTTCACAGAACTCAAGAATTTGTATCCAGAGGATCCTAATTTTGGTGAAGCTTGGAAAGCTTGTACAGAACCTGTTACTCTAGACAGGATGAAATGGCTGGATTTCATCATCGAGGATGATATGCTATTCAGAGGGAGTCAGTTGTGCATTCCACTAAGTTTTATGAGGGATAATCTCATCAAAGAGAAGCATAGTGGAGGATTGGCTGGACATTTTGGTTGTGATAAAACCCTTTCTTTGGTTAGTGAGAATTATTATTGGCCATAGTTGCAGCAAGATGTAAAGAAGTTTGTACAGAGTTGTAGAGTATGTCCGATGGCAAAAGGAGTGAAGCAGAATACAAGGTTGTATCAGCCTTACCTATACCAGAGAAGCCTTGGGAGGATATCAGCATGGACTTTGTTCTTGGTTTACCGAGGACTCAGTGGGGACATGATTCAATTTTTGTGGTGGTTGACAAATTTTTGAAGATGGCACATTTCATTCCCTGCAAGAAGACTAATGATGTTGTTCATGTAGCATAATTGTTTTTTAGAAAAGTAGTGAGACTACATGGTTTGCCAAAGACCATAGTTTCCAATCGAGACACTAAGTTTGTTGGATATTTCTGGCGTACATTATGGAAAAAGTTGAAGACAGATTTGAAGTTCGATTCATCACATCATTCATAGACTGATGGATAGACAGAGGTGGTGAATAGGAGTTTAGAAAATTTGCTGAGATTTTTGGTTGGAGATAAGCCAACAGGATGGGATTTGATTTTACCACAAGAAGAATTTGCATACAATAATTGTGTCAACAAGAGTACTGGTAAATCACCATTTCAGATTGTATATGGAAGTAGTCCAAGAAATGCATCTGAAATGAGATAGATAGATAAAGGAGAAATAAGTAGTGTTGAAGCTAAAGATTTTGCAGAACACTTGAAGAACATCCATGAGGAAGTGAGGAAGCACATTACCAAAATGAATGCACAGTATAAGGCTAAGGCAGATGAGAAAAGGAGGCATAAGGAATTTCAGGTTGGGGATGAAGTCATGGTTCATTTGCGGAAGGAGCAGTTTCTAGTTGGTACATATAACAAGCTGAAAATGAAGAAGTTTGGACCATGTAAGATACTGAAGAAGCATGATTTAGGAAATGCATATGAGGTAGAATTGCCCAGTGAGCTAAATATTTCACCAGTGTTTAACATTTCAAATCTGACAAAGTATCATGAAGGAGGTGTTGAAGATGACATCACAGTAGCACAGTGGTGTATTCCAGCAACTAGTTCAGAAACTAAGGAGATTGAGGATATATTGGATAGTCGAGTTGGTAGAAGCACAAGGAACAGGACATATGAAGAATATTTGGTCAAGTGGAAAGGATGACTTGTTGAAGATTCATCATGGCTGACAAAGGAGGAGGTTAACCATCTTGGTTTTTCTCTGCACACCTGAGTCGTGATAGGGTCACTTCTCAAATTACCCCTAGTGTCTGATGCAAGAGCATCCTAGGTGTAAGAGAAATCTTGCATCACCCAAAAATATTTATGTTTTTGTATTCAATAAGGGCTATCTTGTGTATAGCTACTATTTATGGAAACTTGCTATTTTTAGTAAGTTGGTCATACGATCTTGGAATGTTTTGATTCCAAATGTGGAGGTTCATCTCAGTTGTATCAGCCTGCCAGTAAAGTTTCATTGACAGATCAAGTCTAGCTTTGGAGATATTGAAGATTTTCGGTATTGGTAGCAAGGTACAGAAACTTTGAACTTAGTTTTGAAGGCTTTAGAGGCCCCAGATGAGGTCAAAAATTTGAGTGACAAGTGCTTGCATGAGTCAAGCCTGTAGAGCGCTTCGTGGCCTTTCCAAATTGGGGTTATGATAGTCAATCAGAGCAACTGGCGATGACTTATGGTCTTCATAAGTTGGGTCACCTGAAATGGCAGAAAATAATTTTCCTTCAAAATTTATGTTCGGGTTTCAAAAGTTATTTTGATCCAACTTTGATGTAATAAATTGTAAAATAAAATAATTCTAAGTTTGGTTGGCCCTTTGGGCTAAATTTCTGGAACCTTCTCGGGCGGTGGAAATTGCCTATATAAAGAAGGCTCGTAGTGTTGTCTTAGGCAGTTCTAGGTAGATCTGGGTAATGATTTGAGGCTTGTCCTACAGAATATTGTAAGGGAATGCTCATGTGGCTTTGCATATTGTAATTCTGAAAGTTTGTAATTCCACATTTGTGGAGATAATAAGAAGCCAATTTTATATTCTTGCATATTGTTGTTATTTCTCTATTTATGTTATGTGTTAAGGGGAGCACCCTTCATCACATATGATGATCTCAATACAAGTATCATATGTCATATCCTTGGACAAGAATCTCCAACTTATGGGAAGAGATATACCTATCTTAAACATAATGCCATCCCTCCTAAATTATCCAGAAACCAAAAGCGTACCTTTCTCCGCCAAGCCTCCCGTTATATCCCAATCTTTGACACCTTGTATCGGTGAGGTCTTGATGGTACTCTCTTATGATGTCTTGAACATGATGAAGCTCAAACTACCTTGCAAGATGTCCATGAGGGTATTTGTGGGACATATTCAAGTGGTCCTTCCTTAGCTAAGAAGCTCATGCGTATGGGTTACTATTGGGCCACTATGGAGACAAATTCCTTTCAATTTTCTAGAAAATGTAAGAAATGTCAGATTCATGGGAATCTTATTCATGCACCAGCACAGGAGCTCCATCCTTTTGCAACTACATTTCCATTCAGTTAGTGGGGACTCGACCTTGTGGGTGCAATTCACCCTCCATCTTCCAATGTCCATAAGTATATTATCACTACAACTGAGTATTTTACTAAATGGATTGAAGTTGTTCCATTGATCATTGCAATTAGCAAACAAATATCCATGTTTCTCCTTAATTACATCATTTGCAGATATGGTATCCATATGCATCTTATCATTGATCATGGGAAGAAATTCAAAAATTAGGATATGGATGAATTATGTGAAGAATTCCAAATCTCCCCTCATTATTCCACCATCGAATACCCCCAGGGAAATGGCTAAGTTGAGGCATCTAATAAAATCATTGTTAAAATACTTCAAAAGACTGCCAATGACGTTGGTTGTGACTAGCATATCTAATTGAATCTTGCCTTATAGGTTTATCATATATCCATTCTTACTCCCATTGAAGCCACACTATATTCCCTAGTTTATGGTTTAGAAGTTGTCCTTCCCCTCAAGGTTGAGTTACCCTCTTTGTGAGTATCCTTAAGAGATTTAATTCCAAATGAAAAGTATAGAGTATCAAGGTTACATGAACTAGAATTGTTGGATGAGCGAAGACAAAGAGCCTTTGATCACTTGAAGGTTTATCATCAAAGGATGTCTCAACAATATAATAGTAAAGTGAAGCCTAGATACTTTCAGGTGGATTATTTAGTTCTTCATGAAAATCTCAAAAATCAGCAACATCGTGAGAAGAAGGGGAAGTTTGAACCCAATTGGTTGGGTCCTTTTGTGATTACTGCAGTCTATGGATTGGGAGCTTATCATTTGTCTACATCTAAGGGTGATCTCTTGGATGAGCCTCTCAATAGTATGCACCTCAATAAGTTATATGCTTAAAGTCCCAATGCAAGGGATAAAAATACAAAAAATCATAAAAATCATAAAAAATCAAAAGAAAACTGTAATAAAAATAAGTGGTGAAAATTTGGCAATAGCTACCATTTGTGACAAGTTAGCTCCTCTCTCTATCAGGATTATTCTAGTGTCTCATCTGATGTATATATCCATAATAAACCTTCTAGTCTAGGTTGTCAAATCTAATGTATATATCCATAATAAAATTCCTAGTCCATAGCATCCCATCCGATGTATATATCCATAACAAAATTCCTAGTCCATAGCATCCCACTCAATGTATATACCCATAATAAAACCCCCCATCATAGCTTTTTTTTGTGCTTCAAATTTCATCCTATTTCATGTATCTTTCTTCATCCCTAATAAGTCAATCTTTTACCTAACTATGGGCATGTCCTCGACCTAGTTTTGGAAGTGGATCTATGACATTTGTGACTCATAGAGGATAAAATGGAGTGTATTCACTAGACAATAAACACAGTCAAATTCTCTTTCATAATGATATCTTGACGATGACTCTTAATTTGTGATATATCTTTCAAACATGATTGCTTACCTACACATTTGTCTTGTTCAAACATCATCCTACCAAATCAAAATCTTATCAACGATCTTTTGGAAAGAAATGTGTATCCATGGCAGGTATATTAGTATGATTGTTATAATTTATGCATTCATCTTTTGATTTCATTTTTATCATGTTCCCTATGCTATTTTGGAATGCCCTTGGCATGATTTTATCACTCTCATATGCCATTGACTAGAATAGCCGTGATGGGGCATGATATTTTTCTTTGATTGTATTTTTTGGAGTATTTTCCAATGAAGTCAAAGGAACAAGTAATTAGGGTGTTTCTACATAAGTTCCTTCATCAATTTAATAATCATAAAATCATACAATTTATGTTGTTATGAAAATGCTATTAATAGTGGCGTGCCACACATACCTCGACTCTAAATATTTGTTCCTCAATGGAGGGGGAGAATATTCCCTGTATGTTGATCATGCGAGTCAAACTCAAATTATCTTGGTTTAATTATACTTAGATGTTTGTCAAGCTTTCTATTTTACACTCCATGTAAGAAGTGCTCAGGTCATCCTAGTCTAATTATACCATGATGCTTACATTTTTCTTGCAACATAAAGAACTCAATGATGATAAACAAATTCAGGTTATCGTGATTTAAGATGTTTTCTGAAGTTGTGGAGATATTTATTTATCATTACATTTTGCATTCATAAGGATTTGTTGCATAAAGTGCTCCTTTTATAGAATTTGTAGGATTTCTTGCTTATTAGGTTATCTGGTTCATTATGTCCATTCTTCTAGTCTCAAACATATTGTTATTTTAATTGAGGACATTGACATCAAAACACATGTTATGCATTTAATTTCATTTATCACTTTTTCACTTTTTCATTTAGCTACATTATCATATTATCTTATTATCATCTTATTTTCTTATCATCTTCTCTTATTATCGTATTATCTTATTACATTATTACCATTTAGAATTTTTCATTTATCAATATACATTATTCATTTTATGAGTAAGTATCCATTTTTATTTCATTAATTATTATCATAATCATTATGAACATGTGCAATATATAAATTATATTATACAAACTCATCATTCATTTTTCGCATTTTATTGCATTGCATTAGGTAACCAAATTTAAAGATTATATCATCATTTAGGCATTCATTGATTCATCTAAGTGCATAATGTAAATAACATCACAACATAATCATCACCACATGTAGCATCATAGTATTACATCATCACATATAGAATCATAAAACATGTATATCTACATAAACATAACTCATCACATCCTACATATGTCAGTTTCCATAAGAAAATAAACCATAAAAATGCATCATAGCAAGTCCATCACATAAGAGAATCCATCATATAATAGTCCATTAAAGAGAGTTCGTGCATCATAAAACAATAAAGAGTCAAATGTAAAAGTGTCCAATGATATATCAAAAATAACAATGTCCATAAAGTCTAAAATACATCATGGTACATAATACAAATCATCAAAGTGTATATAAAACTATCTAAGAGCTTCTACCACCTGACTCAGTCTATCTATGCCTCTGTACTTATATAAACATAATAGTTCTATCTATGTCGCTAGATCCTGTCTATGGTCTCAGAGGTCGTGAAGTTGTGCCCCCACTGTCCCTTGGTACTTGATGATGTATTAAGGTCCTCATTGCATATGAGCTCTCTCGGAAGATCCCTATACATTGGTCTCTAGGCACAACCTATTTTTATGCCTCTTTCCAGTAGGCAATCTCCCTAGTGGCTCTCAACATTAGTCGTAAATTGCCTGCATGTGGTCCTAGTGCCTATGTGGACTCTAGCTCATCTAATAGTGTATTAGCCTCTCCTAGCCTCTCTATAGCCACATCTCACTCTCTCCTCACCTCTATCAACTCTAACTCTAGTCTCTCGACTCGTCTCTCTAGCTCTAGGACTCATTCTTCTTATACCTATGTTAGTGCTAGTCTGACTAGAAACGTGTCAATATCTATGTCCTTGTCCTCATGTGCCTCTCTCAGAAAAAATGCGTCATGGCCCTTCATATCCATACCTCCCTACTCATCCTATACACCTATATCAGGCATCTATACATCCTCTCCTTCCATATCGAGCATCTTCTTATCTTGCATGGGCTCATCATGTACCTGCCCTCCTTGTACCTGTACATCCTCCATTTATGCTTGTACTGGTGCCTATATATCAACCTGTGCTGGGGTTTCTACCTATATCTATATAGGTGGTGGTCTAGGTACCTTCCTAGCTAGGGGTGGCATGAGTCCCTATGGTCGCACCCCACCTCCTCTCATCCGTGGTCCAGCTCTATGCCCTCTACCTCTATCAGGTCCACCACCAACATCATCATCATCATTACCTCTACCACCTCTCCCTCTACCCCTATCACCTCTTCGCCCTCTCCCTTGCCTCTTGTCTCTCCTCTCATCTCTCACGTCTCGTTGCGGTGGCCTCTCCTCTGGGTCAATCAATTGGGGAAATGGGTGACCCCTTAGATATCTCTTGTACTCTATAGACATGCCTGGGTCCCTTACACCTTGCATCATCATCCATTCTTGAAACAGAATATCCAAAAAACTCATGTCTCGTAATCTAATAATAAACCATAGGCCCCCAGTCTCATCTCTCCTAGTGAGTCCTAGGAAACTTTTTCATGCCCTAAAGAATCCCTTGAATCTAGTCAAACTATCTCAAAATCCAACCTACCATCTATCTCTCAATGATAAATGGAGTTCTTCTAATCAACCACCATAACTTGAAATAGAAGCCTAGTTGCCTCTCATCATCCCATGGCTCACAATCCAAGTATGGTCTCCAAATAATGTCATTAATCGTATCCAGCACGTGCCTCCAAAACTCTAACTATCCCAACTTATGATGAGACTGAATAGATGTGTACAAAAAGATAGAAGGCTTCCCCACACCTTTGAATCTCATGGCCACTGGTCTGGTAATCACAACATGCTCCCATGTCCATACATGGAGCAACGTAACTCCTGCAGATAATGAGGCACCTCTATGATATACCACCTGGTATAGATGAGCTAATAAATAGACACCCCATGCAAACTGTGCACCCTCCTCCATCATGTGTTGTAGGGTTTGGCCCTAGCCAACTACAAATCCATGAGAACATTAATCTAGACATACATAGCCACCAATCACTCTAGACAAAACAACAAGAAGAGGCTCGTATAGGTCAACCATATCCTCCCAACTAATCTTTTTCTCATCAATGTCATCATCTCTAAAGACATCTCATCACTCTATCAAGCCCCCATTTCAATCATATTGCACCAAATCCCCTGTGATCAGAAGACACAGGATGCGGTATAAATCCTCTAATATAACAGTCATCTCTCTTATCGGGAGATGAAAGGTGCTAGTCTCAGAGTGCCACCGCTCTGCAAGTATTGTCAATATCCCTAGATTAACCCTAATCTGGGGCAATTATATGATATGATAAAGACTGGTCACACCTATCAACACTCTGTTAGTTTCATAAAGTGTCAGCCTCAGGTTTTGAGTAATGGGATATCTCTCACGTGACATCAAAATGTCAGTAATGTCCTCCTATCACAATCAACCACCACAAAAGCACTATCAGGTCTACTATACAAGTACAGACTGATCTACATATCTATCCTATATCTAAATGAACCACATGTTTATTACATGTCTAATCGGATAATTCTATCAATTATCTAATCAAGTAGGTTGAATAGTGACCATGAAACGACGTTGCCTACCTTCAAATGACAAAATTGACAAGTTGACAGAGAAAATAAACTCAACGACTATAGTTTGACCTAATCTACCTAATCATATTACTAATTTCATCCACCTAAACAAATGCACAACATAGAAAAATGTATGCACAGAATCCCTCCATGATTGCAGAGAAACAACAGTTGTGCAGTTTCATCTAACACATATGCAACACATTTATGTGTATGCGCAGCTTCACCAATGTGCACATTTTTTTCCATAAATGCGTGACTTTTCAAAATCCTAAAATGTTTGTGTATTTACATCATATGTATGCAAATAATTACCATGAAGCAGTGCAAACATAGCATATTATTGCGCATACATGCATCATAACTGCACATTCATTCCCCGCCTATGAACAAAAAAAATTGTACCTAAACCTAAACTAGATTCTATTAGGAATAGTCCCAAGAGATAACTGAGAGGGGGGGGTGAATCAGTTATCTACAAGATTAAATTCTTAATCCAATTAAGTATATAAGAATATTAACCATAAACACAATGAAAGAACACTTAACACAATACCACAATTTTGGTTACGAGGAAACCCAAATAGGTAAAAACCCCAGTGGGAATTGACACCCACAAAGAATTGCACCAGTGTATTATGATCCATGTTAGAAGATCTTACAACCCTATTAGGAGTTGAACTTTACAATGCAATAAGTACAGTGACCTAGTCAAGGGTCGAACCCTATTAGGATTCTTTTACAATTAACCCTATTAGGGGTGAGGATGCATTGTTTGAGAGCGCACTGCTCAAAGGGATGAAGGCTACAACCTTCTGTTTAACAGATACACACTATATCTAGATCTTGGTGAACTACGCATAGACCTACCATCTTGATCAGTTCCAATGGATAGCATATACTTTCTTTTATGTCACATAAACCTTCTACTAATTTCTCAACACTTGGCCCTCTCTTCTCTACTCTTATCTATCAACTCTAAACCATACTTTAGCAATCACAAATGACTGTCTATAAATATCTTTCCTCCAAATGATATAATCAAGTTAGAACCATCTTGAAATCATATTAGATAAATAATACAACTCTCCAATAACACCTTAGTTGGCTCTACTAAGCACACAACATAAATTAGGACTTCACAATTCCATGTGAGTAGACACCACGCTACACATAGTTGGCTCTACCAAATTAACTCCAACTTTCTTCTTATGCTGAACTACATCATGTGCTCTTAACCAAATGTTTGTAACTCTCCTCTTAGCCTAAATCCAAGCATGCATACCACCATGATAGGTGTAACTGCTGCAATAATATAAACACTGTCGGCTCATCCAAATAAACTCAGGAAACTATGACTATCAACTTGGAGACTTCACAAATCAACTTCTATTGCATATCTGACTCTGCATCCATGAACATAACATCATACATATGTCTACAACATAAATATAAGGGTGCAAGGCTCTTCTAAAACTGTACTATAAATCATATCTAGAACTGTTCCTGGGACCTGTCAGGAACACTCACTGATATACACAACTATATAACTGACTTTACTCATAATCAACCTTTACGTCTATGATATCATCTTAATAACATATCTATGAAACATATGCTAAAGAAACTATCCATCAAACTTCCACACATGTTGCTTACCATATGTTGTCATCAATGACAAACATACAAACAGAAAACTAGCTTGATGGCAAATCTCCAACAATCTCCCCCTTTGGCATTGATGGCAACATATGAAATTAAAAACACCACCAATCCAAGTGATCAATTCTTTTATAACATTCTCCATTTCCTCAACAAAAACTCCCCCAAGGATGGATCCTCCATCAACTTCTGAAAGCTCTAAATATCAATTGATGCAACTCCTCCTTTCTTTATATTTAGTACTAAATATGCCCCCCCTTACTGTATACCTTCGTTTCTATCTTTTTTCTTTTCTTGTCTTGTTTTTCATGACTTCATATATACTCCCCCTTTGACATCAATGGAAAAGGGCACCAACACATTCAGGCATTGGTACCACTCCTGAGGTAGAGTAGTCAACCCTTCATTAGTCACTGAGGACTGATGCACTTCTGTAATTTCTAATTAGATTCAGGGAAGGGAATTACTCCCAACTTCTCCCTGAGATACTCAAAAGTATCCTTAGGTAAAGGGTTTGTGAATATGTCTACTAGCTGATCTTTTGTACTCACATAATCCACCATTACTTCTTTCTCTGCTACTTTCTCTCTTAGGAAGTGATACTTTATCTCAATATGTTTTGTCTTTGCATGCATCATAGGGTTCTTTGGCATATTGATAGTTCTAGTGTTATTACAATGAATAACAATAGGGTAATCAATCTGAATTCCAAAGTATTTTATCATTTGCTTGATCCATACAATTTTAGAACAATTCAATGCTGTTGCAACATACTCTACTTCTGTTGTTGATTGAGAAATACAATTCTTCTTTTTACTTGTCCAAGTGACAAGTCTATCACCAAGGAATACAACTCTTCCAGAGGTACTCTTCTTGTCATCTATACATCCTACCCAATCTGCATCTGTATATACATGAAGCTTTACATTCTCTGAATTAGGATACCATAAACCATAGTTTAAGGTTCCATTCAAGTATCTGAATATTCTTTGTACTGCCATGAGATGACTTTTCTTAGGTTCTACTACAAATATTCCAACAATACCAACTGCATTAGAAATGCCTGGTCTTGTTTGTGTAAGATATATTAGTTTACCAATCATATACTTATACAAGGTTATGTCTACTAGTGGTTAATCATCTTCTTTTGAAAGCTTACATCATGTTATCATAGGGGTACTTGCTAGCTTGCAATCATCCATCTTGAATATCTTCAAGATCTCTTTCACACGCTTTGTCTGATTTATGAATATACCTTTGTCTGTCTACTACACATTCAATCCCAAGAAATATTTGATAGGTCCAATCAGCTCATTTCAAATTCGCTCTGCATTTCTTTGGCAAATTCTGCACTAAGCTTATCAATACCAACAAAGATAATGTCATCAACAAATATAGCAACTAACAACAATCCATCAGATGTTTCTCTTATGAATAAATTACAATCTACTGCACCTTTATTGAATCCAATCTTAGTCAAGTATCCATCAAGTCTTTCATACCATTCTCTAGGGACTTTCTTAAGTCCATAGAGTGCTTTCTTCAATCTGCATACCATATCAGGTATGTTTGATAAGGTGAATCCTTCAGGCTTCTCTATGTATACTTCTTCCTGTAATTCTCCATTCAAGAATGCTAACTTAACATCCATCTAGTAGACCTTAAAGTTTTTGTATGTAGCATAGGATAGAAACAACTTTATGCCTTCCAATTTTCTTATTGGGGCAAATGTATCAGAGTAATCAATTCCTTCTCTTTGTGCATATCCTTTACATACTAATCTAGCTTTGTTTATTACTACTATACCATCTTCATTCATCTTATTTCTGAATATTCACTTGGTCCCAATCACATTCTTGTCAGTAGTCCTAGGGACCAATTCCCATGTATCATTCTTAATTATCTAATCTAATTCTTTCTTCATTGCTTCATGCCAATCTGAATTATTACATCCATCTTCAACACTTAAGGGTTCAATCTGTGATAGTAAACCTACCTCTTCATTTTTTGTGGAACTCTTTGCTTTTGACCTTGTCATGACCTTACTATTCTGATCTCCAATGATGTCTTCCTTTGAATGATATCTAGATCTAAATTTAGGAGCATTGGGTGTGACTCTCTCATCCGATTTCTGAGATTCTTCCTCACTAGATTCAGGGTCATTGAACAATACATCAATGTTGTCAAATATCTCATCAACAACTATTTCTCTAGGGGCGGGTTTAGGTTCTTCTTCAATCATAGGTGCATAATCATGATATCTTTCTTGAGTCATAAACTTCTCATCAATCTTGACATGAACACTTTGAATGATCTTTAATCTCAAGTCAAAACATCTATAAGCTTTTCTTTTGGTAGAGTAACCAAGAAAAATACCTTCATCACTTCTTGCATCAAACTTGCCAATGGCTTCATCTCTCTTGATGTAGCACTTGCTTCCAAAGATTTTGAAGTATTTTACTATAGGTACATTCCCAAACCATAGCTCATAAAGTGTCTTATATGTGCCTAGCCTCAATTGAATTCTATTGATGGTGTAAACTGCTATATTGACCACATCTCTCCAATAGGTGTGTGCAACCTTTCCTTCAATCATGATGGTGTGCACTGTGTTAAGGATGATCCTATTCCTTCTCTTTACAATTTCATTCTACTGATGGGTTCTAGGAGCACTTAGTTGTCTCTTTATCCCATGTTCTTTGCAGTACTCATAAAATCTGTTAGAGGTGAATTCTCCTCCTCTATCTGATCTTAGACATTTGATCCTTAATCCAGGCTCATTTTAAACCTTAGCTTTGAATATTTTGAACTTTTCAAAGGCTTCTGATTTATCCTTTAAGAATACAACCCACATCATTCTAGATTAATCACCAACAAACAAAATGAAATACCTTTCACCATAGTATGATCTTGTTTGAGTTGGTCCACATAGGTCTGTATGAATCAAATCCAACTTGTTCTCTACCAAATTGTCTTTCTTCTGAATGAATTCCTTACATTCTTTCCCATCACACATTCCCTACATATTGCATCAACTAGTTTTTCAATACTAGAAAGATCTCTTACTACCTTAATATTACTTATCTTTACTATGTTATCAAAATTGATATGACATAGTCTCTTGTGCCATAGCCAACTATCATCTAATTTAGCAACAAAACAACTTGCTTCTGGATTAAGCTGAAAAACATTACATTTAGTCTTTGATCCTGATGCAATTATTTCTCCCTCCTTGTTGTTAATGATGCACTTGTTGTCTTTGAACTCCAACCGGTAACCCTTGTCAAGCAACTGTCCAACACTTAATAGGTTATGCTGCAAACCATCAACATAAAGAACATCATCAGTGTTGTTCTTTCCATCCAAGGTGATGGCTCCTCTACCTATGATAGGTTTAGGAGTGTTGTCACCAAATCTAACCATGCCACTTTTGTACCTATCCAAATGTACAAATCTATCCTTGTCTCCTATCATGTGATGTGAGCAACCATTGTCAATGATCCAATCTATCCTGATGTTTGCTTGTGAAATTAGTGCTAATTCTTGTGAGTTCTTTTCATCTTCAAGAGAAATAAATCCAATTTCCTCCTCTTCTGATTCTTCATCTGATACTCCATCTCTAGCATACTAACATTCCTTTGTATACTTAGGCTTGTAGTTATTTATGAACTTCTTAACTCTTGTAGAACACTTAGATCAAAGTGACCAATCTTATCACATGAGAAGCATTTGAATGGTAACTGACCTTCATATTTTTGTTTTCCTTTCTTTTCTCTCTTAGCAATCATAACAATGAAATCATCTAGTGCTTTTTCTTCATCATAATCATCAAAATTGTCAGAGGTGTTCAAATATTTCTTACCATGGACTAAAGCTTTGAAGGTAGTTTCACTTTTAGGCTCTGTCTTCAGACTTGATATTTCAAAAGATGAAATCTTGTTGATTAAGGTCTCTCTTTTGAAGTTTTCTAAAAATTGCATAGTCTAATCAAGGTTGTTTATCTTGCTCTCATATTCTAGTGTTAAAGTAGTCATCAACTTATCCATGATGTCTTCTTCTGAAATTTCTCCACCATTGTTTATGATTCCAGCAATTGCTTCATTAATCCTTTGATTGTAGGCTCTTATGTTCTCTTTAGGTAGCATCTCCAATGTATTGTACTTTTTCTTCCATGTCTTCATGCGTGCATTCTTTTCTTGGATGTCTCCTTCAAACATACCTTCTAGATACTTCCAAATTTTTTAGGCTTTATCTAGTTTCTTGACCTATGAAAACTCACTGTCAGACAGGGTGCTGATGAGTGCTTCTTTGGAAATAGCATTTGAAGTGAACAACTCATTTTTCTTAAGAGTTACATCTTCCTTTGCAAGATCTGATAAAGAAGGAATCTCAATTTATTTAGTAGCCACATCAAAGATCTCAAAAGTAATGCACTGCAAATGTGTCATCATCTTGTTCTTTCAGTCCAGTTAATTCTCTCCATCAAACTTAGGACTTTATTTTCTAAAGAATGTCATCTGATCAACCTCAAGCTGTTAAATTTTCTTTCTGAGGCACTTGGCTCTGATACCAATTGTTAGGAATATCCCCAAGGGATAATTGAGAAGGGGGGTGGGGTGGGGGGGCTGAATCAGTTATCTACAAGATTCAATTTGTTATCCAATTAAGTATATAAGAGCATTAACCATAAACACAATGAAAGAACACTTAACACAATACCACAATTTTTGTTACGGGGAAACCCAAATAGGTAAAAACCCTAGTGCAAATTCACACCCACTAAGAACTGCACTAGTGTATTATGATCCCTATTAGAAGATCTGGCAACCTTGTTAGGAATTGATATTTACAATGCAATAAGTACAGTGACCTGGTCAAGGGTCAGACCCTACTAGGAGTCTTTTACAATTAACCCTGTTAGGGGTGAGGATGCACTGTCCAAGAGCACAATGCTCAAAGGGGTGAAGGTTGCAACCTTCTGTTTAACAGATACACACTATATCTAGATCTTGGTGAACTGCCCAGAGACCTACTATCCTGATCAGTTCTAATGAATAGCATATACTTTATTTTATGTCACATAGACCTTCTATTGATGGCTCAACACTTTGCACTCTCTACTCTGCTCTTATCTATCAACTCTGAACCATACTTTAGCAATCACAAATGACTACCTATAAATATCTTTCCCCCAAATGATATAATCAATTCGGCCTATTAGAACCATCTAGAAATCATATTAGAGAAACAATACAACTCTCCAATAACACCTCAATCATCTCTACTAAGCACGCAACATAAATTAGGACTTCACAATTTCATGTGAGTAGACGCCACACTACACATAGTCGACTCTACCAAATTAACTCCAACTTTCTTCTTATGTTGAATTGCATCATGCACTCTTAACCAAATGTTGTTAACTCTCATCTTAGCCTAAATCCAAGCACTCATACCATCATGGTAGGTGCAACTACCACAATAATATAAACATTATCGGCTCTTCCAGATAAACTCAGGAAACTGTGACTGTCAACTTGGAGACTTCACAACTCAACTTCTATTGCATATCTGACTCTGTGTCCATGAACATAACATCATACATATGTCTACAACATAAATATAAGGGTGCAAGGCTCTGCTGCAACCATACTATAAATCATATCTAGAATTATTCCTAGGACCTTTCAGGAACACTCACTGATATACACAACTGTATAACTGACTTTACTCAGAATCAACCTCTGCATCTATGATAACATGCTGATAACATATCTATGAAACATATGTTGAAGAAAATCTCCATCGTACTTCCACACATGATGCTTACCATATATGTTGTCATCAAGGACAAACAAACAGACAACAAACTAGCTTTTGGGAAAATCTCCAACAGATTCAACCTAAAACATGCTAAAATTCAATCTAAAACATGCGCAATCAATTGTGAACAAGGGAGGATCGAACCACCTACCATCTCTCCATAGTTGGTTGGCCTTTGAAACCATGAGATGTGTTCAAATCGATGATCAAGAAGTGGGAATGGTATCTTGCTTAGCTCTTCTCTCATCTCTTCAAAGCTCTGCTCTCTTGATGACAAGTGTGCTAATGATCACATATCGGACCCTTACACCCCTATATATAGCATGTGGACCCTATTTTCTTGGTGCATGGACCCTACCTACTGAAATTCTTCTATGAACCCATTTTCTTGTCAATTTCTTTTGAATCTTTTTGTGAGATTGATCGTTGCCTAAAAAATAAAAAATAAAAAACACATTAAATCTCTAAAGTTGTCGATCAATCTCTCGAGGGGGCATGCTAGTGTCACTTTTGATTGGGGTAGGGGCAATGTGTTTGATTTATCTTTGAAACAATGCAACCATCCTATTATTTCAAAGAGGGGCAAAATGTATACACTTAAAATTGGCTTGATATTAATTAAATTTATATTATTTAATTAATGTTTATTTCTTCTATTATTAAATAAATAAATTATTTATTTATTTAGTATTTTCACTTTTCTTATTCTTTTTATCCTAAGTCTTCTAATTAGTCCTATTAAAGTGATTTTGTGAATTATTTAATTATACAATCACTATATGACTAAGTCTTTTAATCCATCTCATGAACCTAGTCACTTGACACATCACCTTGGCTAAAGTAATTAATTTATATTAATTATTAATAAGTCATAATTATCCTCACCCACATGTCCTATTCTTAAGGGCTATGTGGCCTCATGAGACTCGGTCTCATGACCACATGTTCTCTTCCAACTTGGTTAAGACCACATTCCCTATTCCTTAGGAGCTTCTCTAGCCACCTCAAGGATTCAAAGGTGACTCATGGGACACTTGTGCCAAGAGTGCTCATGAGGAAAATGTCTTCCCACCTTCTTCTCAAGATTCTTTGTGAGACACTTGACATGTGTCTTTCCCTTCCAGTACCTTACACTCCCCTTTGTCAATGTAGGAGGAACATCTCTCCTATTCCTCCTCTCACATTCCAACTAAATCCCCATTTCTTTCAACCCCTTCAACCAATTCAATTTTAATCCTAGGATCTTCCACCTTTCAATCTCCACCCTTAGATCCTTCCACCTAGGCTTGAGTCTTCCAAAAATTTATAAAATGAACCTTCTCTTCCTTTGAGAGCCTAATAGAAATAGTGATTTCAAGCATTCAAGTATCCAAGAAATCAAGCAACCAAGCCATTTTAGCACTATTTTGAGCATTTTATACCATCCTCATCCATCTAATTTGTATCTATTATCATAGAATAAAGCAATCTAGATTTAGGCTAGTTTTGCATATAATTCCACTATCTTCACACTTTGGAAACATCTTGGGAAAAGGAGCACATTTGAAATTCTAAGAGCTCACCAAATCTGGGAATTCAAGGCTAGGAGAACAATGCAGACAAGCTACATGGGTAAGTGAACATAAAAGTTTTGTTTTTTATTCATTTCTTACTTTTTAATCTTCATTAGAACGGATTTTAGATATATTTGATAGCTAATAGTAGTTAGTATTTCATTTCTAGTAATAGACATTAAATTTTCATACAATTATCTTTCTTCAATTTATCTTTAGCATCCTTCTAATTCTTGTTCAGACATCTAGATGCAATATGACCAATCTTATTAAAATTGAAACATTTCAAGGGTAATCTTTCATCATACTTACTAGATCCCTTAGGTATTCTTCTTGCAATCAAGGATTCAAGTTCATCAATCTTCCTTTCTTCTTCCATGATTTTTTCCCAATCCTTAGCATATTATTTGAATTTCATCCTTAGCATAGTAGTAGAGTTTTCTCCCCGATCATAATTAGTCAACCTTTGGAAGTTCCTTACTAAGTGTAGTCATATCATAGGAACAAAATCTTCTAGCCAAATCTTCTCTTAAAATAGGTCTTATGATTCTCAATTCTTCAATAGAAACCACCTTCTTAGTGTAACATGCTAGAAAAGATCTCAGAATCTTGTCAACAAATTCATTATATGTCAAGGTTCCTCTAGCACATCTGATTTCATAGACCAAATCATTCACTCTTTATAAATATATTGAGGTAGTCTCTCCTTCACTCATTTTCATGTCTTCATATTTATCTTTTATTCCTAGCAAACTTAGCTTTCTTAACATAAGTATACCTTCATTAATAGTTTCTAATTTTGTCCATAACTCATGTGCAATCCTCAATCCATAAATGTGTGAATATTTTGAATTTGATAAGGTGTTGATCAAAGCCTTTATTGCTAAAATTTTCTCCTTGAATTTCTTATTCTCATCTACAATAGCATATGTTACGTCATTCAGAATAGTATAAGGCTTCTCAGTGATGTGACAGTATTCATCTCCTATTCCCATGCATATCAGGTAGGTAGTAATTTCCTCCTTCCTATTGGTTCCTGAATAGGATTTTAGACTCAAAGAGACACCAATATACCTAAGAATGATTTTGAGGAGGGGTTAATTCCAAATATGGGGATATCAGTAGGTAACTGAACCAACTATATGGACACGACTTCCCTCTACACTTTTGGGTCTGCAAAACCAAGGCGGTTGTACCTAATCTAGTAACATATGGCACTTTTAGGACTTTAAACTGGATTGAACAAAGTATATGATAGCAAGAAAGTACTAAATGGTAACCAGTCATTCATTGACTCTCCATTGCTATGATGAATAAAATGGCCTTGTGACCTCAAGACTTTGAGGGATTTTAGGATTAGTAATGATTAATATTTGGGTTTCTTGTAAAATATAAACAACCATGCCACACTTGTAACACCATAGGAGATACTAATTTCTAATTAGTACCTTGTCCATTGGGAATTATATCTAAACAAGATATAGAATACAAGAACAACTACTAGATTCATCAAAGATTCCAAGCCATAAACATGGTAAACTAGACTCTTACACTACTTAAAAACATCCTTCCTGTTGAACCAAATGAATCTATGCTTCACTTAGAGACTTTTAACTTGATCCTAGATCAAGGCTGAGAGATAAAATATATATGTTAGGAATAAGGTGTCTCAACCTTGGATAATTCCTATTCTTATTATTTGTTTTGTAAAATGTAGTTCTTGCAAATAATGTTGATGTGTCGGCATCTTGAATTGTGTGTAAGGAGATCATGGCTAAAACGGTTATGACGGATTCCTATGACACGTAAGAGCTATGTCAGGAAGATTCAATGATAGGTGAAGACATGTGACAATTGATAAATTTGAGTACTGTACACTCTTCCCCAATCATGGGGTTCCTATTTTCTCAGAGAATGGTAAAACCCTAATACGGTTATCTTTGGGAGTAGCCCTAAAAAGTGAAGCGCATGATATAAGCCTTTTTTTAGGGTTGCGAAGAGATGTGATGCGAGTGTATGGTTGGAACATTTTTTATGCTGCCGCGATTTTTCTTCAAGTTTTTGGAAATCTTCTGAAAGAACTTGCATTGCAAGTGTATTGTAAGCTGTAATAGTTTTGATCAATACATTGTACAGGTTTTGGAGTGCTGGGATTTTTACCGAAAGGTTTCCCCAGGGTATATCATTGTGTCATTCTCTATTTTTCTATATGCATGGTATGTGGTTGCAATATCTTTGTTAAAGTAGTTAACAAATCTGAAATTGTAAGGATTTATAAGAATTTGCACAATACTCTCCTATAGAGATTAGTGTAGGAAGTTGTTTCCACACCTGAGTTTCCTTACAATATACACAAGTAAACCCTAATGCAATGAGTTAGAAAACTCAAAATTCATCAAGAACAACTAAAGGAGAGATCTGAGAATGAAAAACCATGTTAAGTATGAGGATTCAAATCCTTGTATTACAATCTGATTTAGAAATACCATAGAAAATATATAAAAGATGAAGAAGGTTTTTCCCTCCTATTGATACAACTAGAAAAAAGTGTTACACTTTGGACTGAGGATGCACATTCATCTTTTCAGCCTCCTGTGTTCAAGAATTTTCAACCAACTAGCTAGCAACCCCTATAAATGATCATGAAAAATCCTTTATACCATGATTGCAACAAGCATCTGATCATTTAGAGCAAAATTCAAACGTCAACAACTGGATACAACAAGAAATAAAAGCAAACAAGAAAGACTAAAAAATTGAGAAGGATCTAAATATGGTTAAAATGGAAGCTTAGTAATGTACCTAACATTCAACACTTATTCATTTGAATTGAAATTGGAATTGGAATAGCATAAGTAAATCTAAAAATACTTGAAAATTAATTAGGTCAAGATACATACCTCAGCATGAAATTGATTCATAAATACCTATTTTTTGAAGTTTGTGTGAGGTTTTCGAACATTTTGCAACTAGATCTGTGATCAAAAAATTGAGACGGAGAAAACTCAGAAAAGTTTCATTTTTTTGGTAGCAGGTCGAGTTTGACCCTCATAAAAGGTCAAATATCACATTTTTATTCTGAAGCCCGATTCTGATTTTGTTTGCAAATCTTGGAAGTTCAGCGAAAAGGGTACTCAAATCTGTCCTCTAATTCTTGAAATAGCGATTGTAGATATCTAAAAAAGGGGGTTTTAGGGGTGGCTATATAGGGTTTTGCCTTAGTCAAACCCTCATTTTGGTGGTCTCCACCTCCACGAATAGCCGATTGAGATAGAATGTGTGTGTGTATGTATTGAAAGTGTAATGCCAAGATCTAATCCTCTAGATCAAAACCCTAGCATGAATATGTATGAAACAACAATGCATAGATTTGAATGAAATAGAAAAGCATACCAAGCCCCCAAGGTTGAAGTACTTCTACCAAACTCACAATCCGTAATTGTTACTCCATGGTTGAATGCTTGAAAATTGATAGTGGTGGATCAAGGAAGAAAAGGATCTCTCTTGCTCCAAGTATGTGTTCACAAAGATGCTTGATGTCAATAATGGCTTGATCTTCTATATCATCCTCTTGCTATCTTTCATCTTCACCATTCCTTTCTTGCTTGAAATCTTCTTGCTCATAAAATTGACTCCTTGAGAGCACTTGATCATGAGAAAACTTGATGAATCATGGATGATCTCACAAAACTTGATGGAGAAAATGAGAGAGGAAGGCCTCCTTTTATAGTGAACTAGGGCATAATCCTCTAGAGGGGCCACCTTAGAGAATTAAATCCCAATTAGGTCCTAACCTTTAGAAAATATACCTAGATTAAATTCAATTAGAGAATTTACCATATAGAAACCCGAAATGTTCAACCTGGAGGCGGGAAAACAAATATCCCGAAAGCCCGATGCCCGAAAATCAAGAATTTGAAAAATTTGAAGGGGTCAAAATCAAGGTTAGACCTAACATAGTCAGGTTCAAGCTCAATCCTGACCTAGTTAGGTTTGACCTCGAACCTGACCCTGGGCCCAGATTCACTCAGAACCCAGTCAGGAGGTCCCAGGGATGCCTAGAAACCTAGAAATGACATCAGAACAAGACAGAATGCCAGGGATAGACATAAAATCATATGATTACTATGATGAAGGCTAGGAGGACCTATTTCTAAGTCCTACCTAGAAAATAGAGCTATGAAAAATGGAAATTAAGGAGAATCCTTGGGATCCTAACCCCAATTTCACCTAGAATGAAGAAGATGAGTGCAAAATGCATCCTAAATGCAAGTCTATCATGATAAATGTACTAAAAGAGGGTGCTAAACCTATCAAGATGGAAGTTCTTACATTTTAAGATGATACATTTAGCCCCCACTTTAGCTTAGATATGACACTACGTGAATATGCAAGCTAAAGTAAGAAAACATCATAGTAAATGAAAAGGATATAGCCAAGTCCTCGATGTAAAGATCCTGCAGAAAAATGTTAGAACCTGCAACACACAAGGTTCCTAAAAATCTATAAATCACCTAAAGCTTACTATATGATAATTTGAGAAGTGTATAGAGCCCCTTATGCCCCCCCTGTTTCAGCTTTCTACTTCAGAAGGATGAAACAGGGTGATAAGAAAAACTCTATATAGTGGATATGCAGAGTGTTGAAAATGCCTTTCCTAAACCAATTATAAGGATTCCTAACCTTCCTAAACTAGTTCAAGGAGTTAGGTATCTTAATCACAATTCCAATGCCACTGATCGCATTGAAAACAAAGTTACCGAACTCAAGTTATGATGAAAAGAGTGGATGTATGTCTAAATGCATAAGAAAGAAATTTCAAGTTTACCCTAAGAAAACCCTAATTTGAACTTATAAAAGAGATGAAAAGCAATACTTACTCATTCTTACCATTTACAGATTCGAAATGGGAAAGCAAGATGCTGAGAAGAGAAGAACTATGAGCGACATGCTTAGAGTCTCTGAGACATAGCTTATCTACCGGACGGCCACTACCTAAGGTGAGTTTTGTTGTTATCCACCTTTGTTCTTTTCAAATTCATGTTTTTATAAGAAAGGTCGATTTTACCCCCTTTAGGTTGACCCTGACCCATTTAGGTCGACATTAACCCATCTAGGTTGACTTTGACCCATGAAAGTTGACATTGACCAGAGGGTTTTTGTCATGTTTTTGAGCTGAGGTTGACCTTGACCCAAAAAGGTCAACCCTAACCTAGTAAAGTTGACATTGACCTAATAAGGTCAACATTAACCTAACTAAGGTTGACTTTGACCTAGTTCAATTAATTTTGCAGATTTGATGATGTAGATTACTGATATGATTTTTGTTTGTACTTGGAGGACCTAGTCTTCTTCCAAGAGCATCCCTTTGGGGAATTGCTAGTGAATGTCAAGGAGAGATTGTCTGAGCTTGATGATGAGGGGATGCAGTTACTGAGGGAAGTAGGACTATACTGGGTATCAATCCTTTCATAGATCAGACTACATCGAGCCATGTTGTAGGCTCTGATAGAGAGATGGGATGAGGATACATGCTCCTTCCATCTTCCTTCTGGTGAGATCATAGTGACTTTAGAGGATGTCTACAGGATCATGTGACTTCCAGTTCAAGGGGAGACTATCAGACCCAGAGCATAGTGTGGTAGTGAGGAGATCCATGTAGACATAGAGTCCTGTATAGGTGTGCATCCACTGATGTAGAGCCGATCAGATCAGATCCTACTATCTACCGTACTATCAGGCCCTACACCTTTAGTACAAAAGGTGATGTTGTGTATAGTAGCCTTGGTTGTGTTACCCAACTCAAAGGGTACCATATTTTGTTCACCTCTGACACATCTTATATAGAAGATGGAGAGAGAGAGGAGTGTGCTCTCATGGGGTCGCAACATGCTTGCTCATCTATACCATGAGTTGGATCAGCTAGTGAGGTATCAGCAGGAGAGTCTATCGACATGCACAATTTTGTAGATATGGATTTTTGAGCATTTTGCATGTACATGTCCACAAGGAGTGCCAGTGATGGTAGATGTGAGCACAGTGAGAGCCTTCACATATCCTTTGAGAGATGTTTGGCAATTTGGGGATATGCTCTATTGGAGAGTACATCTAGACTGCATTGCCAGCACCGATGTGATATGGAGACCCTACTGCCAAATGACAAAGTGGCCTAAGACATGATTCTAGATGAGACATTCATAGTAGTGTAAGCTGCTAGAGGGTCATCAAAGTCATATAGTGATGCCCTACTATTATGATCAGGTGAAGAGGTAGTTTGACCTATTACAGGGAGTCCCTAAGGTAGTACCTCACTATGTACATCTGATGAAATACTATCAGAGACCCGGTGCCATATGTTGACCATCAATAGCAGACATAGAGGATAGAAATGTAGAGGAGATAGAGGATAGAGAGGTACTATCAAATGTAGTCTATTTAGACATGAGATAAGATTACATCAGGTACTGAAGTTTGGAGGGACCCATCCTATCTTTCCTGAGGATTATCCTACAGGTGATCCAAGCTTTACAGAGGGGACACATTGGGATAGTGGAGCCACTGAGGAGGATGAGGATATCAGAGATGAGGAGGAGCACATCTTTGAGGGAGAGCCCATGGAGGAGGAGGAGAGATCAGATGAGAGAGTGGAGGAGAGAGATGCGGACATGCCCTTGGGTGGTGATACTGGTGCAGATATACCTATTATTCATGCATCACCACTGAGATCATGATGGCCCCCATGGCCCCATATAGAGACACCACCATTGGGACTGAGATATAGTGAGCATGGAGAGAGTAGTCACTCCATGCCCCCACCATCTAGGCACTTTAGTGATGTCTAGGAGGGAGACCCAGGTATAAATTTGATTGAAATTTGGTTGAATATATGATTTGATTTGAAATAGATAGGATAATGGACTGATAGAAGTTTTTCTTTCTATAGCTAGTGTAGCGGAGTGGAGGAGCTTTGTATCCAAGGTTCTCAAGGATAACATTATATGCTACTGACTACTAGCTGATGAGTGAGAGTCTTCCATTGGTCATAGAGATCCTAGCAGACATGCCAACATCTTTGTATGTATCCAGCGAGAGCTGAGGATGTGCAGAGAAAGAGAGGAGAAGATGATGGCAGAGATACAGAGTCTTCATGAGTGTGTATAGGGTATGAGCATATCTAGAATCCATACATGGACACACAAATCTTCATCTTCCCATCACAGAGCAAAGAGATCTGGGATTCATTGGCCATCAGAGAGACATAGTAATAGACGTAGTGATAGATAGGGCTATTGGCCTCATATTTATCAAAACTTGAAAAACTAAATTTTTTATGAATGAAAAAATTTCTCTACTAATTAGTTTTGTGTTCAATTACTATGCTTTCATCAATATAAAACTTAATAGAAAGAAAGAAAGAAAGAAAGTGAATAAACATATTCAATATGCAATTTTTACTAAAACTACATAACCTATCAAATAAATCTTTATAAGGAACATATAAATGCACATGAAACAAATGAGATTAAGGGTAATAAGGTTTAAGATGCATAATATTAATGGGTTCCTTAAAATAAACACCATCCATATTAGCAATTTTATAAGCACTCGAACCAAAGTCTTCAATAACAACAAAAGGTCCAAGCCAATTAGGGCTAAATTTTCCTTTTTCGCTTGGTAAAGCATTCACATTCTATTGATTCTCATAAAGGACTAAATCACCAACCACAAATGTTTGTTCAATTACCTTATGATTGTATTATTTCTGAAGAGATTTATGATAATATTTTATATGTTCTAATGCATGTATTCATTGTTCATCTAACATTTCTAATTCTTGTAAGCATTGTTCACAAAAAGTATCTTTATCAATTATCCCATGAAAAAAAATACATAAAGAAGGTATTTCCAGTTCCAAAGGCTTAATAGAATTAGTACCATAGACAAGGTTATAAGGAGAAGTACCCATGGTGGTATGAACACTAGTCATATAGGCCCATAAAGCATAAGTCAATTGAGTATGCCAATCTTTTGCATGCTTATTAACTATTTTTCTCAAGATTTGTTCAATAATTTTATTTGATGCTTTAGCTTGTCCATTAGATTGAGGATAATAAGGAGTTGAAAATCTATGTTGAATCCTATATTTCTCCAAGAATTTTGCAACTTATTTATTTTTAAAAGATTTTCCATTATCTGAAATTATCGTCGAAGGAATACCAAATCTTGTTATAATATTATTAAGGATGAAATCACAAATAACATCCACCATTGTTGAATGAAGAGGGATAGCTTCAACCCATTTCGTGAAGTAATCTGTAGCGGTGAGAATGTAAGTATGTCATTGAGAAGAAGTCAATGAGATTTTTCCAATAAGGTCAAAACTCCAAACACTGAAAGGCCATGGAGAAACTTGATTACGAAGCTCACGAGTAGGAGCATGAATCAAATTACTATGTTTTTGACATTGAGGACATTTCTTAACAAACATGAAAGAATCTTGTTCCATCGTTTGCCAATAATATCCCATTCGAAGCAATTTATTAACCAAAGATTTTCCACCAAAATGTCCCCCACAAGAACCAGAATGAGCCTCCACTAAAGCTATAGGAATTTCAGTTCTATTAAGACATCGTAATAATAACCCTTCATAAGAGTGTTTGTAAAGTGTATCTCCTAAAATGATGTATCATGCTGCAAGTTTCTAAATAAGATTACGTATGTTCCTTGTTGCTGATTTAGGAAAATACCTTCCTTCAAAAAATGCAAAATATGTGAATACCATTCATCCGAATGCAAATTGAAACAATCAAAGGTGATCTAATAAAAAATTGTAGGGCATTTAAGAGTTTGTATAGTAAATTGAAAGTTTTCTGCATTGTTCTCAAGACAAACCAAGGAAGCTACACTGGCCATGGTGTCTACATGTCGATTATCCTTCCTAGGTAAAGTCTGAATCATGTAAGAGGAGAATTGTGAAAGAACATCAAGAGCTAAATCTCTATATTGTGTCATTTTAGCATTTTTAGTCTAATATCCTCCTTTAATCTATTCAACTATCAATTGTGAATCTCCATATATTTGTAAATGTTGGATATTGAGGGATGAAGCTGCTCGTAATCCAGCTATAAGAGCTTCATACTCCGTAATGTTATTATTACAAGGAAAGGTTAATTTATATGATAAAGGGATGGGTTTTTTTGTAGGGGGAATCAAGATGATACCCACACCAGAACCTGTCTTACACTTAGACCCATCAAAATATAATTCCCAAAGATCATCCTGTTGAATAGCTAGGATATTATCATTAGGAAATTCTATGGAAGTAGAACTTTCATCTAGGTAGGGACAAGGAGCTTCGGCTAGATAATCTATCAATGCTTGTCCCTTAATAGAATTTTGAGAAATAAAATTAAGATCAAATTCTATAAGCAACATCATGCATTTTGCCAATCGACCTGAGAGATTAGTTTGTGAGAAAAGATGTTTCAAAGGATCAAACTTGACAATCACATTAACTTCAGCATTTATAAGATAATGCCTGAGTTTTTGACATGCATAAACTACTACTAGACATTGTCTTTCTAAATCTGTATATCATTTTTCATAATCAAGTAAAGTCGGACTAATGTAAAATATAGGTCTTTCCTTACCATTATCGTCAATTTGAGCTAACAACGCACTCACGGCCCATGGAGTTGCTGAAGTGTATAATTGAAATGGTTTATCAAAATTTGCAGGCTACAAGATAGGAGGATTCACAAGATACTCCTTAAATTGCTCAAAATTTTGTTTACACTCCTCATTCCAAGAGAAAATGGTATCCTTTCTAAGCAAGGAAGCAAAAGGGATAGTTTGGTCTGGTAAATTAGAAATAAAGTGATGAATAGCTTGTATTATTCCTTGTAAACTTCGTAACTGAGAAATATTCTTAGGAGAAGGCATATTAACAATAGCTTCAATCTTTTCAATATCTACTTTGATGCCTCGCTTAGAGATTATAAATCCTAATAATTTCCCTGAATCAACTCAAAAGACACATTTCTTAAGATTCAATCTCATATTATAACTTCTAATCCTTTCAAATATCTATCATAAAATAGTAACATGATCTTCTCTTTGTATAGATTTTTCCAAGATGTCATCCACATAATCCTCAAGAATGTTATGAATGTAATCATGAAAAATCAGAGTCATAGCCCGTTGATATGTTGCTCCCGCATTTTTTAATCCAAAAGGCATCATGACCCAACAAAAGGTTCCCCAAGGTGTTATAAATGTAGTCTTAAATTGATCTTCAAGGGGAATAAAGATTTGATTATATGCCAAAAAACCATCCATAAAAGATAACAAAGCATGGCCCACTATTGAATCCACAATCATATCAATATTAGGTAGTGGGAAATCATCTTTCAAGGATGCCTTATTTAAATCTCTAAAATCAGTGCACATTCTTATATTATTTTCTCCTTTTGACATAGGAACAATGTTTGAAATCTAATATGAGTAATCAATAAAATGGATAAATCCAAAATCCAATAGTTTTTCAATTTCAACTTTGACTAACAAAGCAATTCATGGATTCATCTTTCGAATGTTCTATTTCACTAGTTTCATATTCGGCTTTAAAACAATGTTATGAGTAACCATCTTAGAATCTATATTTGGCATATCAGAATATGTCCAAGCGAAGATATCCTTAAATTCAACCAAAAGGGAAACCAACTGATCATGTTCATCTTGATTCAAACATTTCCCAATTTTAAGTATCCTTTCAGAATCATTTTCATCCACTTGAATATCAATAGTCTTAGTGATTAACAAATCACTTCTTATCAGAGAATCCATCAGTAAAGGAAGAATATCCTATTCTTCATGTTCTCCAAAATAAGAATATGTTTTTAAACAATAAGGCTTTCCTCGTTTGTGATGAAACTTAGGTAGATCCTCATAAACCCCTAAAAATTCCATTAAGGTTTCATCTTTAGGAAAAATATCCAAAGAAGATTGTTGATTAAGGTCAATAAGCAATGGGTTAACCAATTTCAACTATCCACTACAAATATGATTAACATTAAGAGTAAAAGCTGATGGTTGTCTATAAGGATTAAATCCTAATCCTTACGTATGATCATAGACTTCATTATCCAAAGGTATTTGTATACCTTGTTCATATTTACCACATCATTTCCCATTAAATCCTAATTTCTTAAGCAAATGATAACCAGGGCCATATCAATCAGTCATGTCAGAAGGAGTCCAAGGAGTGGCATATATCACAATGTCATAACAATCAAGCTTTATAGTGTCAAACATTTCATTAATTGAAGCAGCAACGAAATTACTTTTTAATTCTTCAAACAACAAGGAAGAAATAAAAACCTTTTTCTCAAATTCATTATGTTGCTTCATGAATTCTAAATCAGAGACCTTGTATTCTCCAATAAACGTAGGGTTAAAATCTAATGTCCCCCAATCATCCTCAGTCAAGGAAGAAGAAGAAGATGAAACTTCTTGTTGTTGAATCTCAGGTTGTTTTATCTCAGATTGTTGTATCTCCGATTGTTTTTCAATCTCTTTATTAGGTTGAATAGGTTCAAAGTTCTTAGCATATTTTGCATTTAAGCAAGGGTTTGGGGCATCGTCCACATGTAATGTTTACATTAGGTTGTTATAGATGAACCTAACCTTGCGATGAAGAGTAGAAGGAACTGCATGCATAGTATGTAGCCATGGTCTTCCTAAAAGAAGGTTATAGTTGAGAGGTCCAGACATAACATGAATAGGAGTATTTAGAATAACTGGACCTACTTTAACAGGTAAGGTAATAATGCCCAAAGTTCTTTTTGCAATATTATCAAATCCACATATAGGAACATTATCAGGTTGAATAGTAGATAAATCAGCTTTAATTGCCTTGAGCATATCCATGCTATAAACATTAAGTCCAGATCCATTATCAATTAAGGTTTTTTGAATGATACTCTGATTAATAGAGACAGCCACCATAAGAGCATCATATTGATTTTGCACCTCTAAGGAAGGTAAATCATTATCAAAAAATAAAATAGGAGGTATAGAAGGCATAGTATGCATACAATCCAAAATAGAATGAATGTTTTCTTGATTAGGAGGAAAAGTAGGAAGAGTAGATAGAGATTTTTGTAATGCCTCATGATATGTCAAGGAGGTTTGAAGTAATTCCCATAAAGATATCTTAGTAGGAGTAGCACGTAATTGGTCAACTAAGTTCTACTCCTTAAAGGTAGATGGATACCTAGGTGCTTGAGGAAGCATAGGTTGAGAAGGAGGTAAAGAAACTGGAACAGTATGCTAAGGGTTATTCCATGTGCGATAAGCATGTGAAACGGAATCAGTGTTATCAAAGAAATCCAAAGGATCTCTAGGTTTACCCTTAATTGTTATACAAGGACATCCTTTTACCGTCATCAAAGGTGTAGGATATATCATTTTAGGTTTATCAATGTTGCAAATAGTGGGACATGAAGGTAACCATGCACACATCCTATGGTAAAGGTCAATTGGAGAGGTTGTGGAGGAGAGTGAAATAGGAATAGGATCCATGGAGATCATATTCGAACCATTTTCATCCTCACTACCATGTACCTCATTAGGGAATCTATCCTCTTGTACAATAAAAGCATCATCAAAGTACTCAAAACAAGAATCATACATGTTGAATACAAAGAAAGCACTAAAAGCATGAAAATGTAAATATTTTTGTATTTTTAAAGGAATTTTGCAATTTTTTTGTATTTTTGAAATATAAATGCAAGAAAAAAATATAATCTTATTAGCATACAAGATTTAAATCTAACACCATAAAAGAAAGAGTTTTCGTAAACGGGTTCACCAAAATGAATATGGTTAAAATGGAAGCTTAGCAATGTACCTAACATTCAACACTTATTCATTTGAATTGAAATTGGAATTGGAATAGCATAAGTAAATTTGGAAATACTTGAAAATTAATTAGGTCAAGATACATACCTCATCATGAAATTGATTCATAAATACCTCTTTTCTAAAGTCTGTGTGAGATTTTGGAAGATTCTGCAACCATATCTGTGATCAGAAAATTGAGACGGAGAAAACCTAGAAAAGTTTCATCTTTCTGATAGCAGGTCGAGTTTGACCCTCATAAAAGGTCAAATACCACATTTTTATTCTGAAGCTCGATTCTGATTTTGTTTGTAGATCTCAAAAGTTTGGCGAAAAGGGTACTCAAATCATGGATGATCTCACAAAACTTGATGGAGAAAATGAGAGAGGAAGGCCTCCTTTTATAGTGAACTAGGGCACAATCCTCGAGAGGGGCCACCTTGGAGAATTAAATCCCAATTAGGTCCTAACCTTTAGAAAATATACCTAGATTAAATGAAATTAGAGGATTTACCATCTGAAAACCCGAAATGGTCAACCCGAAGGTGAGAAAACAAATATCCCGAAAGCTTGATGCCCAAAAATCAAGGATTTTGAAAATTTGAAGAAGGGGTAAAAATTGAGGTTGGACCTAACCTAGTTAGGTTTGAGCTTGATCCTGACCTATTCAGGTTCAACCTCAAATCTAACCCTGGCCCCAAATTCACTTAGAACCTAGTCAGGAGGTCCCAGGGATGCCCAGAAACCTAGAAATGACTTCAGAACATGATAGAATGCCAGGGATAGACATAAAATCCTATGATTAATGTGATGAAGGCTAGGAGGACCTATTTCTGAGTCCTACCTAGAAAATAGAGCTATGAAAAAGGGAAATTAAGGAGAATCCTTGAGATCCTAACCCTAATTTCACCTAGAATGAAGAAGATGAGTGCAAAATGCATCCTAATGCAAGTCTATCATGATAAATGTACTAAAAGAGGGTGCTAAACCTATCAAGATGGAAGTGCTTCCATTTTAAGATGATAGAGGATCAGATCAAAAAAAATTTACAATTATTTAGGTTTCATCATTCAAGGCTAACTGTAAATACAAATTCAACTGATTTCTTGTTGCAAGCAAAAAAAATTAAATGCCAGAACCAACTTGGAAAATATTGCATGTACAGGACATGGAAACAACTGGCATCCAACAAAATCTAGTCGCCCCTATCAAACAATATTCCTCTGCATTAACTCAGCATGGAACATCAAGGAACAAAATCAGATTAGGTGGCTACCCACACCATCTTCATCATTTCTTTACCTACAACCATCCTGGAAAAATAAAATTAGATCTAGCCTTGTCGTATCTAATTCATTGTTCAAAATCTTGTAGAGAAACCCTTGAACAATTTTGAAATCTGATAGTAATAGCTAGTTGACAAATTTTAAAATGTGATCGTTGATCCTATCTCTTCCTGGCACATCAAATGGTTCTTATGATTTAGCAATAGTCAACTAAGCCCCTTTGAAGTTACCTAGCCACATCATTACTATTGGTATCCAATAAAAAATGAGCATATCAGCAACACCTAGCACTGGACCCACTTTGACATCGGTCTTCATCTCTTGGAAGATCGAATGGCTGTTGCAAATCCGAAATGAACATCTATCCTGCATCTTCCCTTTGTGGAGTCATGACCTCCATTGGATCTTCTCGAACCTGCCAAGACTTTATCTTAACTCTTAGTCATATGGTGAACACATGACTGAGGGTATTCTCCAAGTCATGAAATATTTTACTTAACTAAGGTTTAGTCTAGAGATCATGTGAACAAAGGCATTCGCATGATCACTCAACATTTCTTTGACCCTGGGTTCCATCAAGTGAATAAGTGACCACCACTCGATCAATATCTCATCAACAGTCTAGATCAATCTTGAAACCTTTACCTTTAACTCATCTTGATCATGAGATCACGTGACTAAAGTATTCGCTAGATCTTAGAAGATTTCACTTAACCTTGGTTATATCTGGAGAACATGAGATACCCCTTATTCACCAAGTCACCAAATCTTTCACTTAACCCCAAATAGATCATGAGATCAAGCGCCAGCTATTGATCTTGTCCACCATCCATGGTCCTCGCTGAGTCACTAGATGTTAAGTGACTTAGCCATTTTATCAGGAGATCAAGAGATAACCGTGTTGGCTAGTTCATTGAATCCTAAGCCACTAACCATTAGAAACAAGAGAACATGTGAACACTCAGTCACCAAGTCACCGAATCTATGACTTAACCACCATGCTCAAACTTGATGCTAACCCTTGACTTAACCTAGGCCATTTGGAGAATAAGTGACTAAAGAAAACTCAGAGTTGCTAGATGTTTGCTTGACCCTGGGTTACATTACAAGAACACGCGCCAGCCGTCGATCAAGATCAACATCAACAGTCCTTATTTGACCTCAAAATGTGTCTTGCCTTGATCGAATCATCTAGAGATTCAGGGATTGAAGGAAACTGAGACCACTCACTAGATCTCTAGATGTTAGGAACTCAGCCATTAAGATCATGAGAATACGTGACCACTGTATTCGCTAGATCACCAGATAAAATGACTAACCACCCAGGAACTTGGAGAACTACTGAACGCTTTAGTCATAGATTCGTTGAATAGAAACATAACAGTCTAGGCAAGGAAATAAGACATGTGCGTAAAGGGGACTTAAGTAGCTAGGAAAAGGTAATGAAGAAATAAACTTGGCCAAGCGTTTTGGACTTGGACAATTTTATGGAACCCTAGGACATGAATAAATCCTATTTCTCAGACCTTAAAATTTCCATACCTCCCTATTTTTTATAATTCAGCACATGCGCTCTTGACTGGAGCATGGTCATACCATGAATTATCACTGGCTAAGGACACAAGCCATGAAACCTAATAGATTTTCTTCACTGATAAAAATAAGTTGCAGCCAGGGAAAGAAAAATTCTTAGGATTTTGCAAGGAATGGGCTATTTTCATCAAATTTTGGCTATGATAGGAAAATGGGCTAATAGTGGCTTTATCTGGAGATGCATGCCTCTTTTCAGCTAACAAGGATTCAAGATTACTGGAAGAAGAACACCACCCACAGAACAAGAACTGATAGGGAACCTTCTCAAAAACTGGCAAACAAACTAGGGAAATGGGAAAAGGAAACACACAACTAAAAGAAAAATATTTACAAAATTTACAAGATCAAAAATTACTTGGTGGCCCCTAGCCACCAAAGAAAAATCAAAACCCTCCTGAGTCAAAGGTCTGATTTTCATTCACATATGTGACCAAACATCTGAAAGTGTCATGACATTATTGCTGCCAACATATGTGAATATTTGTGGGCTGAAAAATGAAACTATACTTATCATGGCCCATCCATTCACGACCACTTACATGTTCATACTCCAAGAAGTATGGAACATCTATTATCTCCTCTTGCTGAGGACTGGAAATATAACATTCATCTAGTGAAAATAAAACATAGTGATTATCATGCACTACTACAAAATTACCTGGCTGAGAAGGACTTGGATTCCTCAAATTTACCTTCATGCATTGCTTTAGCCACTGAGCAACTTGGTTCCTCCAAGATATCTTCATGAAGTGGATCATGAACCAAGTGAAGGTCTCTTTCATAAACATTGTGACATGGGGACAATTGATCTACATCATTTTTTTCATCAGAAGAGTTTCTGTCCCAATCATTGAAGACTAAGTCCTCAATACTATCACCTTCACTATCATATTCATCAAAAGAAGGAAAAGAAACTAAACTAGAGACTTGTTCATCATTGCAATCTTCATAACAAGACAACACACTACCATGGTCTTCATTCACTTCTAAAAACTTAATATATAAGGGGGACTCATGCAAACATGAATCATTATCTTCATCATTTTGAACATATGCCTCATTATCAGTGTCAAAACATATATCAATAGAGTCTAATATTTGCTAACAACATAGATGTTTACATTTATTATATTTAGCTGTCAACAAATCAAAGATCTCATCACTATTGAGAAAAAGGGAGCCCAACTCATCCTTACTATCTTCATCAAAACCTTCACTCAAATAATCTTGACTTTCAAATTCAGACATCTCTGAACAAGTTGAAGATCTTGCATACAATGATTCTGATTCCTGCTCACTACTACAATCTGAATACTCCTCTGACATGACATTATCATTTTGAGAAATACCTCTAGCATTAAACATGGATTTCTCTAGAATACAACTTGTATTCTTTTCTTGTTGATGATCCTTTTGTAACTTAGTTCATTCATCATCATTAGCAAATTCTTCTAAGAACATCCACTTGAAATCAGTCAATGAAGAGATGCATTTTGGGGGTAAATTTAAATACCAATCAGATGCAACCCCTTTGAGGGATCTCCCAAAAAATATCATACTAACATCCTCCTCATAAATCTGATATTTTACAACAAATATGAAGAATGTTGGGACATTCTCTAATGTTGATTCAGACTGATCACCAAAAATTAGAATTAGATCCATGAGCTCACTATGAAAAGAATTGGGGGATCTTGGAAGATGAGCACAACTTAAAGCTCTATCTAGCTTGATAAAACACAACCTTCTAGACTGGCCTTTCACATGGTTATCCATATGATTTGAGACAAGATTAGAACCACTCATCCTATGTCACTCTTCCCTTTACACTAGTGTTGAACACTTGATAGGGAAACATTGTTCACTATTGATTTTCATAAAAGCAAGGCACATGGAAATCAAAATACCTAGAGTTACCACAATTGAAACTCAACTTGTTGATTGGGAAGTAGGGCAGATCTAGAGCCTTCTTTGTAGCTCCATAAGGTTCTTTTTTTTTTAGAATCACCACCTCCTTGAAGAGGAAAATATTGTACTTATCTTTGTATCTCCTTCCAATCAACAAAAAAATTCACCAGGATTACACATTGTTTATCAACAACTACACTGATCAAACAGAGAACTCAGAGTTTCCACCCACAACTTGGTGAGATGACATAATTGCTTTTTGAATTTGACTCTATACTATGGCCTCCCTAGTAGAGTCTCCATCATGTTGGCTCCTGAAAAGGATTTTATACTCAAAGAGACACCAATATACCTAAGAATTATTTTGAGGAGGGGTTAGTTCCAAATATGGGGATATTAGTAGGTAACTAGACCAACTATAGGGACAAGACTGCCCTCTACACTTTTGGCTCTACAAAACCAAGGTGGGTGTACCTAATCCTGTAACATGTGGCACTTTTAGGACTTTAAACTGGATTAAACAAAGTAGATGATAGCAAGAAAGTACTAAATGGTAACCATTCATTCATTAACTCTCCATTTTTATGATGAACAAAATGGCCTTGTGACCTCAATACTTTGAGGGATTTTAGGATTGGTAATGATTAATATTTGGGTTTCTTGCAGAATGTAAACAACCATGCCACACTTGTAACACCATAGGAGATACTAGTTTCTGATCACTGCCTTGTCCATTGGGCATTACATCTATAGCAAATATAGAATACAAGAACAACTACTAAATTCATTAGAGATTCCAAGCCATAAACATAGTAAACCAGACTCTTACACTACTTACAAACATCCTTCATGTTGAACCAAATGAATCTATGCATCACTCAGAGACTTTTAACCTGATCCTAGATCAAGACTGAGAGATAAAACATATACACAAGTAAACCCTAATGCAATGAGTTAGAAAACTCAAAATTCATCAAGAACAACTAAAGGAGAGATCTGAGAATGAAAAACCATGTTAAGTATGAGGATTCAAATCCTTGTATTACAATCTAATTTAGAAATACCATAGACAATATGTAAAAGATGAAGAAGGTTTTTCCCTTGTTTTGATACAACTAGAAAAAAGTGTGACACTCTGGACTAAGGATGCACATTCGGCTTTTTAGCCTCCTATGTTCAATAATTTTCAACCAGCCAACTAGCAACCCCTATAAATGATCATGAAAAATCCTTTATACCAGGATTCCAACAAGCATCTGATCATTTAGGGAAAAATTCAAACTTCAACAACCAGATACAACAAGAAATAAAAGCAGATAAGAAAGCCTGAAAACCCAAGAAGGATCAAATCAAATCTGATGTATAATTATTTGGGTTTCATCATTCAAGGCTAACTATAAATAGAAATTCAACTGATTTCTTGTTGCAAGCAAACAAAATTAAATTCCAGAACCAACTTTGTAAATCTTTCATGTATAGGGCATAGAAACAACTGGCATCCAACAAACCCTAGCTACCCCTGTTAAACAATAGTCCTCTACATTAACTCGGCATGGCACATGAGGGAAAAAAATCAAATCAGGTGACTACCCACACCATATTCATCATTTCTTTACCTGCAACTGTCCTGGAAAAATCAAATCAGATCTGGCCTTGCCATATCTAATTTACTATTCAAAACCCTGCAAAGAAACCCTTAAACAATTTTGAAATCTGGCAATAACAACTAGTTGATAAATTTTAAAACATGATCATTGATCCTATCTCTTCCTAGCACATCAAACGGTTCTTATGATTTAGCAACAGTAAACTAAGCCCCTTTGAAGTTACCTGGCCACATCATCACTATCGACATCCAATTAGAAATGAGCATATTAGCAACACCTGGCACTGGACCCACTTTGAAATCGGTCTTCATCTCTTCAAAGATCAAATGACTATCGCAAATCTGTGATGAACATCTATCCTGCATCTTCCCTTTGCGGAGTCACTACCTCCGTTGAATCTTCTTGGACCTACCAAGACTTTATCTTAACTCTTAGTCATCTGATGAACATGTGACTGGGGGCATTCTCCAAGTCATAGAATATTTTACTTAACTCCAAGGTTTGGTTTGGAGATCATGTGAACAAAGGCATTCACACGATCACTGAACATTTCTTTGACCCTAGGTTCCATCAAGTGAATAAGTGACCACCACCCGATCAATATCTCATCAATGGTCCAAATCAATCTTGAAACCTTTACCTTTAACTCATCTTGATCACAAAATCACACACTGAAGTATTTGCTAGATTTTGAAACATTTCACTTAACCCCAATTATATCTGGAGAACATGAGATAGCCCTTATTTTCCAAGTCGCTAGATATTTCACTTAACCCCAGATAAATCATGAGATCAAGCACCAATAGTTGATCTTGTCCACTATCCATGGTCCTTGCTGAGTCGCTAGATGTTAAGTGACTTAGCAATTTTTTTATGAGATCAAGAGATAATCGTGTTCGCCAGTTCACTGAATCCTAAGCCACTAACCACCAAAAACAAGAGAACACGTGAACATTCAGTCACCAATTTGTTGAATCTATGACTTAACCATTGCACTTAGACTTAATGCTAACCCTTGACTTAACCCAAGCCATCTAGAGAATAAGCGACTAAAGAAAACTCAGAGTCGCTAGATGTTTGCTTGACCCTGGGTTACATTATGAGAACACGTGGTAGCCGCAAATCAAGATCAACATCAATGGTTCTCGTTTGATCTCAAAATGTGTCTTGCCTTGACCAGATCATTTGGAGATTCAACGACTAAAGGAAACTAAGACCACTCACTAGATTGTTGGATGTTAGGAACTTAGCCACCAAGATTAGAAAAATATGCAACCATTGTATTCACTAGATCACCAGATAAAATGACTAACCACCCAGGAACCTGTAGAACTGGCAAACACTTTAGTCACAGATTCACTGAATAGAAACATAACAGCCTGGGCAAGGAAATAAGATGTGTGTGTAAAGGGGACTTAAGTAGCCATGAAAAGGTAATGAAGAAATAGACCTGGCCAACATTTTTGGACTTAGACAATTTTATGGAACCCTAGGACATAGATTAACCCTATTTCTCATACCTTAAAATTGCCATACCTCCCTAGTTTTTGCAATTCAGCACATGCACTCTTAACTGGAGCATGGTCACACCATGAATTATCCCTGGCTAAGGGAGCAAGCCATGAAACCTAATAGATTTTCTTCACTGATAAAAATAAGTTGCAGCTAGGGCAAGACAAATTCTTAGGATTTTGCAAGGAGTAGGCCATTTTCATCAGATTTTGGCTATGATAGGAAAATGGCTTAACACTTCCAAATCAAGTAATGGTTTCCATCAAACTTTGGACTCTCTCTTCTGACAATTTTCATGATGGATATCCTTCAAGCGGTCAAGCTTCTTCAAAATGATATCTCTGATACCAATTGTTATTCCTAAAAGGTGAAAAGAACAACTAAGAGGGGAAGAGTGAATCAGTTGTGTGTACGTAATTACTTTAATTCCACTTTATCCACTCATATCTAAAAGATAAAAAATAATACAAGATCCATAACATAGAACATAGAACAAAAAGATTTATTCTCAAGGAAAATTGGTTAATGGAAAACCTCGGTGGGAGTCAAACCCACTAGATGAGTGTACTCTTTTAAAACTACTACCGGGTTAAGAGAGAAATAGAGAAGAAAGGATGCACTTGCAACCATAGGCTTACAACCCAATCTACAGGCTCATTACCTAGAGCTCACTACTCATAATGCAATCTCAAATTTGGCCCTTAGTTGGGTTCACCAATCTATCTTCAATTACAATGGAGTGGACATATAGTCCTTTACAACTAAACTCACAAATAGAATCTCCTATACCAAAGTAGTTCTAATAAAGTACAAATTTTTCCTTAAGGACATAACACAAATATACATATACCTCTCTCTTGCATACATACTCTCAATTACAAAATGATCTCTCATTTACATCAATTACATAGGATAATCCTGCACTAGGTCAGCTAAGACCTATTACAATAAAGATATAAATATTATTCTCAATCTTGAATGCAGTGAAAATCAAGTTGGCTGAGACTTATATAGGACCCAAATCTTCAAGCTAAACCATCACCAATGCATCACCAAGAATCAAAATTCATTAATCTATTAAGTCGTCTAGAACTCAAATGAAGAAATGCCAATGCGCTACCAAAATAGAAAATTTGATCACCTCAACCAATTTGAACCAACAAAATGATCCAAGAACACCAACAAGAAACATGAATACCATCTAGAACCTTTGCATCATCTTCAATACAAAATCCAAACTCATCTTTATCTCTAATCAACATTAACACTAAAATACCAAACTCTGACATAACAAAAGATAGTGTGTTGTATTCTAAATCATGAACAACAATAGTTGTGAATACAATGATAAGGAAACATGCAATCACTAGCTTCGCAACCTCTAAAACATCAAATCCTAGTCATACCAAATCAAATACTCATACATTGTTCATAGGAATATTGTGACACTAGTAACCAACAAAGCAATCATTTCTCATTCAAGTTGTCATACCAACCTCTGTTAACCTCTATAGATGATCTATAGACATCTCATAACAATAATTCACCATTGCATCTCAATATCTTCAGCATAGAATCTAAACAATTGAAATCCTCCTTACGAAAAGTCCAAAATGCACTGTCTGAGATAGCAATAAGTATGTTGACATCAATGACAAAACATTAATGTCAGCATGCCCAAATCCAAAACTTTGACATGCTCAACAATCTTCCAACATGTATCATTCTTGAAGTGCAGGTTATAACCTTTATCCATCAACTACCCAACACTAAGAATATTATGTTTCTAACCTTCAACATATAATACATCATATGTATTATTCTTACCATCTAGAGAAATAGAACCTCTACCTATTATCATACCACCAATTTTGTCTACCAATCTTACCATGTCACAATCATACTTCTCAAGATTCACAAATTTTCTCTTGTCACCAATCTTATGGTGAGAGAAATGGTTTTCTATTACCTATTCATCCTTTTTGACAACTTGAGAAGCTAGGGCTTTTTCTTCAACAACACAATCAGTAGAACAAGTAGGCATAGGATCATCAGACTTAGTACCTTCTTCCTTGATAGAAATGAATAAACTAGAATGATTAGGATTCACAAATTAGTATACTCATCTTTGATAGAAATGAATATGAAATTATCATCATTCTTGTCTAATTTATTAGCTATAACTCCATAATCATCATCAGCTTCATCAAGAGAAAAGTATCATTTCTTCACCATAGTAGGTATGTTCTTCCATTTAGCATCTCTCTTTGGACATCTAGAATAAAAATGTCCTATCTTATTGCATGATACATATTTGAGAGGCATATTTTCTTTGTACTTATCAGAAGGATCTTTAGGTATTCTCTTTGCAATCAACACCACCAGCTCTTGAAGCTCTTTTTATTCTTCTTCCATTTCCTTCATCTCCCTCCCATACCTTGACAACCTTCTTGAGAATTCTTCACTCTAATCTGATCTTTGCATGTCCTTCCTAGATACCATGGCCTTGAATGTAGTCTCAACCTTGAGTATTGCATCACCAACTATACCTAACTCAAAGGAAGTAATCCTTCCAACCAACTTGTCTCTTGTCACATCTATCACTATCCTAATATCCTCAATGGCTGTAAATTTATGACTATAGGAAGGGAGTAGTGATCTTAGCACCTTAGAAACAATCTCATCTTCTTGCAAGGTATCTCTATCACATCTAATAGAAGTCACAATCTCATTTAATCTAAACATGTAAGAGGAAGCCCTCTCATCTTCACTCATTTTTAGTGCTTCATACTATCCCTTCAAACTCTACAACTTGGAAACCTTCACTTCATTGTCTCCTCCATTCAAGGTCTACAAATCCTCTCATATATCATTAGTCACCTCCAATTCCATGGCATTGGTCATTTCAACATCAGTCAATACAGTCAATAAATCTTCCATTCCCCTAATATTGGCTTTGTAATCACTAATCTCTTATGGAGCTCTAGGGTTTGCAAGAGGAATGTGAGATTGCTTAGTAACCTTCCAACAGTCTTCATCAATGCATCTGAGATGCACTATCATGAAAATATTCCACTAAGTATAGTTACTTCCATCAAACCTAGGACCGTCCTTCTTATATGCTGCCATCTTCAGATCTACCTTAAGATGTTAGGCTTCCTTAAAGAGACCAGGCTCTAATACCAATTGTAGGAAATAAGGCAGAAAGAAACTAATGAGGGGTGAACTAATTATTTCTAAAATACTACATCTTCAAAGCCTTTAAACAAATAAACTTTGAAACCCTTATGTCTGATTAATGATGAATAAAGAAAGTATGCATAAATTAGAAAGCATCCACAACACACAACCCAAAGATTTTTATCATGGAAACCTAAATGGGAAAAATTATAGTGGGGATTGAAACCACAATAAGAATAATACCTTGTTAGAAGTAAAGCTTATTACAAATGAAGAACATTGAGTCATGCTACCTAGAGCTCACTAATCAAAATGTCTTGGGCTACAACTCTAAGGAAGGCTTTCACCTTACAAGATGACTACAATGGTCGATCTTACTACTATCAAGAAATTCAAGAACTATACAGTAGCATCTATCTCATGTCTAGATCAGCTTCATTGGAGCACAATCAAATATTTGGTCAAATTCTCTCCAACTCCTTTAGATAAGTGATTCAACCTCCAATAGATCTACACTCTAGATCTACAAGAAACATACATGTCTACTACACATCCACATCCATAATTTTTTCTCTAGATAATTCATCAACCATAGTCAACAAAAACCTATCTTTAAAATTTTCACTTCACAATGCCAAAATTAAATAATATTGATCAAGTATGTTGGCCAAAACATAGCATTGATGCTTATCAAACACCTCAAGATCATAACACCAACTTGAAACATCTTACTGATCGATCATAAAATGTTTTTCCAATCATGTCAGCCAAGAACACAAGAAAGACTAACACAAATTGAAAAATACTTCAAATCACATCACCTTTATCAATGTAGATTGCCAACTTAATAGGAACATAATCCAAGAACATCCTTAGGCATCTTGAATAACACAAAAATAATCAAATCCACCCCATCCATTGGATTTTCTATTATTATATGCTTAAACCTCAAGAACATAGTCAACTACCTCTTTGAGAACAAAAATATACCTTGTGGATCACTAAATCATAAACCTTTTGATTTGAGGACACCTCACCATATCCTAAACACACTCCTATGTGTGAAACCAAAAATATCAACCTAAACATGCACATTGAACTGATCTCTATGACTCTGTCACTTCACTAGCAGTAGGAAAATAGCCAATCACCATATGTAATCTCAAAACTTGTCCAAATCATCATGTGAACCCCTAAAATTTGACATAGAACAAGTAGAGAAACTATACATCAGCCCATGAGGTGTTTGACTCCTCATTTTCAGTAAGTGATCCTTGCCAAACCTCTGAACATGCTTCTCCATTGGCCAAACTATATAAATAGATATGTTGCATCAATGAAAACACATCCAACTTTCCAAAACTAGGAATAGGAGTAGGTGTAGATGCAAGTGGCATGGACATAGGAACTGGTGACTCTATCCTAGCTTCATGGTGGCATCATTCTCTAAATACCTCACCCACAAATGACTCTTACACTCATGCACAATTAGATTCCAACATAGGTTTAGAGGAGGATAAGAAGCTTGCAAAGAATCAATAGCATCATTGTCCATTGGGGAGGCCTTTAATTTTTTGATTGGTAAGAAAGAAGGCCCCATCAATGAGGTAGGAGGCTTTAACAATACTACATATACAGACTCAATAGTGGGTGTTATTCCCCATTTTTCTCTAGAAGAAAGAAAAGGAACAAGGGGCACCCTTAGAGGCTGAGAGATAGGTGCCAAGGAAGACAAATAAGCACATGGTGACCTCTTACCCTTACAATAAATGGTAGGGCAAGTCATGTCTACAAGGATGGAAAGCTATAATTAAGGGAAATCCTTGGAATTTTGTAGCATGGGTGTCTTTATCTTGTCCATGCTAGGTGCAGTTACAAGAACATAAGGCACTAAAAGAGGCTTCGAGGTCTTCATCATATGAGTAACTTTTCCTTGAGGAACACACTTTCCTTAAGTCCCTAATGAAGATGGAAAGGAAGGTGAAGCATGGTGCAAAGTAGGGCTTAGTTGAGATGCATGATTAAAGATAAGAGGTTTCACAAGTGCTATTTATTTAAAGAAAAGATCCCTAATATAATACATATTGTATGCTATGAAAAATAGATCCTCCAAGGGAAACAAGAGCCCTACCAAAGTTGGCTAGAAATGATCCAAAAGAAAGCCCCAACAAGATACCAAGGGTTTATACCTAGTATCCTAGATATTATGCACAACACCCTCATGGGAAAACTTAAGACACTTCATACAATAAAGGGGATCATTCCCATGGAGAAAATTTAGGAGACACCTAGCTTTACGCACAATAAATTAGACTTGAGAATAAGGAAAAGAGTTGTAGATACTGCATTCGGTCGCTCAACTACCATCGTGGTGGTAAATCCTACAGGGGGAAGAGATAGTCCATTATGTGTATAGATGGTGGCCTTTCACTTTGTTGGAAAGAGACACTAATATCAAGCTTGTATGTTGTCATTGATGGAAACCATACATGATTCATATGGTCACTTATCTTATTTTGTACATACCAAAGATCAAATTGCTAAATTGGCTAAGTATGGAAGAATAGGGCCAATATAAAGGCTACAGTATATGGATTGGTACAAATAGTAGACCTCATGTTTTGAGTTATGTAGCTAGGATAAGAATAGATAGGGTATTATACTACCTTATTTTATAGTCTCACTAATTGATGATGTCAGATGATCAATTTATGGAGCTATGAGTGGTAGAAATCAGTATTTAGTGAAGAACAATCACAATCAGCTAATAGATCATTAAGTGATCTTAAAAGATTGATTAATTGATCACTTTATCAGTTTGTTTTGATTGAGATGACATGGTAGAATTTATTTATGGCTTTTTTCAGGGTTAGCATAAAGATTTGTTAATGGATTTGGCCAACACTTCACACACTATATTTTATGTTCTTGAGGTTAACTGATAGAGATATATTATTTTTACAATTGGGTTTATAAGGTTGATTTCTTGTGATGATTTAAGAGAGAAATGTTTAGATATGTTATGGTGAGTTTTTGTACAAATGAAGGATTGGTAATCAATGGTTTGATTGATAGTTGAGAAGATATTTTGTATTATACTTGCATGGTATTGTATTGGCATATGTGATGCTATCTTTAGGTCACTATTTTGGATTGTAGTCCAAATTATTTTGTAAAGCAGTATGCTTTCCTCAGGGTTGTAGCCTTTTTTTGTAATCGAGTAGTGATCTCTAGGTTGTAAGTCTGAATGCATGTTCATTCTACTCTTATTGTACTCAAACCTTTAATAGACATTATTTATACAGAAGTAATTACTTTTGGGTTCCATCCCCATTGTGGTTTTTCCCTTAACTGGGTTTCCACAAAAAATCATGGTGTTATGATTATGTGGATGTTTATTTTGTGTTTCAGTTATTTACTTATCATTGCATTTTTTTTAAATTTTAGCAACTAGTTTAATAAGGTTAAAATGATTAGAACATTGATTCACCCCCCCCCCCCCCTCAGTGTTCCCTAATATCAAAAATTGTTATTAGATTTTTGTTTCTTGGAGGAATTTTAAAAGACTGAAGAAGATCCCAATGGAAGATTCAACAGTTTCTAGCACTGTTCAAAGAAATCTCTTGGTGGTGCTTGAAGATCTTGAAAAATAAATTGTCATAACCTAGAATTGGACAAGAGACTCAAAGATGTTGAAAAATTCATTGAGAATTTGAAGGAACAATTGAAAACATCTAGGGATAAGAGGAAAGATAATTTTGAGTAGTTAAAGAAGAAAGGAAGCACTGATGATTCACATGCCTTGAAGGAGAAATCATATGAATGTGAACATCTTGCAAAAGACAAAGATAACCTAAAACATGAGATGGAATCCATGGTAATGAAGATGACAAATGAGATTGAAGGAAAAAGAATGAATAACATCTTGAGCAATCCTTGAAGGACAAGTCTGATGAATATCATAAATTGAATTGTGAGATTGGACAATTGTTGCTTGATCTTGATGAATCTAGACATAATGAGAAAGAGCTTGAAAGGGTTAATGAAGTTCTTAGAAGTGAGCTTGCTACAACTAGTGAAATCAAAGAAAAAATCAAATCTAGTTTAGTGAAACTTGATGTACATCTTGAGAGTCAAAGAGAAAAAGGAGATACATAAGGACTTGGTTTTGAAAAGGGAGAAGTTTTTAGATCTAGTCAAAATAACATCTTATCATACAATTTTTAGGAATGGGAACACTGAGAAGGGGGGGGGGTGAATCAGTGTTCACTGTATTTTATCTTTTCACTTTAATCTTTATACTGAACTTAAATGCTTAAGTACTGAATTAAACATTCACATAAACATGAAACATGAAATCAACACATGACACCAATATGGTTATGGGGAAACCCAAATAGGGAAAAACCCTGGTGGGAATTGACACCCACTAATATTCTGCACTAGTGTTTTGTGATCCTTGTTAGAAGATCCTTAAGCCTGTTAGGAGTTGCTTTACAATGCTTTAAGTACAATAGACCTTGTCAAGGTTTAGACCCTGTTAGGGGAGAGGACTCACTATCCTAGAGCTCACTGCTCAAGTGGTGAAGGCTACAACCTTCTGATCTCAGATACACACTATATCTGCTGGATGAACTGTCACTATGAAATTGCTTGTCAGATCAGTTCCTTTGATGTGATGATGCTTTGAACTCTAGAAAAGCTCTAATACATCTTATAGTGTCTTCGCACACTTCTGATTTTCTTAACAAAACTCTCTATCAACTTCCATGCTAATTACAATGGGCGCCTCTTATATTTATATGCACATACAAAATAAACAACTAGGTCGGCCCTTAGACCTATTACATACACCACTTCCAAATGAATTGGCTTAAGCATGTTTACAATCAAACATACATATATGTCAAATACCTAATTACAATAGGTGCATAACCTTGACAACATTAGAATATAGTTGCAACTCAAAATGATAACTGTCGGCTGCTTACTCTGATCTTCACTGGCACACACTGGCTGTGCAACTTCAACTGACTGTATCTTTCTCATACTTTCACATCTGATCATGCGCTCATAGACTAAGCATGAATATAGTCTAACCAACTTAAATTCTTGGGCACATACCATAATTTTTCCATACACATGTGCATTGATGCTCTGAGCTGCAGGAACTCTGTACACTATCCAGTCTTTAATACTTAATTAATTTCTGATCTTCTCATCAGGTGCGCTGACTCCAAACTACTATATGACTTTTTGTACATAATGACAACACTATATCAAGTCATAAACATCAATATAGCCAACTTTCCAACAATAATTAGATGGAGAAGTCGAAGAGTTCACGTATGAAGAAACCTAGTGCAAAGAACTTTAATGGGAGATTCTTTTCATGTAACAATTTTGGTCATAGGGAAAATCTGCAGAAGAAAACCTAATGCACCATCCTTTTCTGGATATTATTTTACTTTCTACAATTATGGACATAAATCAAATGAGTGCAGAGGCAAATTGAACTATTTTGTGAAAAAAGTGAATATTACATGTTACAAATGCAACAACTTTGGGCACATGGTGAAGCAATGCAGATTGAGGATAAATCAAACAAACACAAGCTATGGAAATTCAACTGTGATATATTTCAAATGCAATAATCCTTATTATATTGCTAAGTATTGTAGATTCAATAATGCTAATATATATATATATATATATATATATATATATATATATATATATATATATATATATATATAAGAGGTTCAATTAGAAGAAACAATGTGCAAAATAATGATAAAGGAAAAAAGATTGATGTTGAAGAGGCTAGGAAGAACATGAGAGAGACATAGGTACCCAAAAACAATTCAGAAGGTAATGGAGGATCCACACCTACCCCTAGTGTGTAAAATTTATTTAGAAAGTAAATTAGGTCAATGACCTAAGGGGATTTTTCATAAAAAATATTTACTTTACCCCTCAATAGGAAATATCGATGGAAGTGATTGATGTAGTCAGATGTAAAATTGAATCTAGATCACAATGAAATCATTGTTGAAGGATTATGAATAGGTTTTACAAATTGTAGATAGATTTTTGAGTCCCAAATTATATGTAGCTTTTTGACCTATGGTATAATGCATTAATTGTGATTACTTTTTGGTCATGTGAAAGTTTAAAAGGGAAATTTGAGACTTCATTTGTCACCTTACCATCTAGAGAATGAGCTTGCAGAGTAATTTGAGGAGATTTGAGCAGAGACTAGGAGAATTTTCAAATATCAAATTACAAACCCTTTTCATCGACATAAAAAAGTATTTATCAATTTGCGACTCGGTATTTTGATTTTGAGATTATGGATACACCTTTTATAGTTCACATGGGGGATTGACCTAGACAAAAATTCAAGAAACACCCCTATACGTCTATGGAAGATGAACCAGATGGTGCATTTTCTAGAGTTCCTTATGCATTATTATATGTCAAAGACATTAGGGAATATATCTACTAAAACATTGAAGAATTAGGTAAAGATTCAATATGTTAGATGTATGAGCCATTATGTGTTGATGGTAAACTGAAGGATGGGATCAAAATCTTGGAAACCATGAAGATAGCTCAAGTCATGAATTTTCGAATCTTTGATGAGACTGAATGGATTAAATATGTTATGATCCGTATGCATGATAAATTTATGTGGATAGACAAGCCATACAAAATCACCAAGGAAGTGTTAGAGGTTGTCACAAGTTTCAATGCTAGTGGAGGAGTTTCATCCTTAAGGACCATTAAGAAATATATTTCTACTCAATTGACTAGATCTCAATTGGACAAATGTGAAATGATAGTGAATAATATTAGGAAACCATAAATTAGGCTAGCATCAATGGTTTTGGGATACAAGGTATATCATTCCAACAGGGAAAAGTCAATTTCTAGCACTATCATGCATACTACCTATAGGTTTGTGAAGGAAAATACAAAGTATTATATTTGTGAGGTTTTGAGAGTGTAGCTCTTAGAGAATTTGGCCAAGATAAAGAAATACAAGAAGAAAATGTTCAAGTATGGTTCATTGATTCTTTATATTTTCCTCTATTTCATGAACTATTTCCTAGTATTAATAATATTACATGAAAGAAATATGTTCATGTTGTAATTCAGATCAAAAAAATTTATCAAATGTTTGAAAGTACATCTAGGAGAAGTACTATATGGGGATACTTTAAAGGTTTTCAAGAGGAAATGTAGAAAAGCTACAAAATTCCTAGAGAGATGGTGGAGAAATATGAAGATTCTATTTGTTTCATGGTATAAATTGATGAATGTTTGATTGAAGTAGTAGAGTCAAGGACCTCATGGGTTATGCCTATATGTTACAAAGTTGATGTTGATCTACTTGAGTTGTATGTGTAAGATTTTATAAAAAAGCTAATGGATCCTAAAGATGAATAAGGAGAAAAGCCTAAAATTTCAATTGGAGGTTAAAAGATCTATGATGGAAAGGAAAAATAGAAAATAAGTTGAACTGATGAGAGAAAGAATGGGATTTTGAAAAGAAAAAATGGCAGAAGCTAGGAAGAAATTTAAAGAGGAAGAGAGAAACAAGGTAGAAGCAATGGATCCTATTAATGTTGATGATGATGAACCTCATATTTATATACCTATTATATCATCATCTGGAGGTAGACAAACAAGAATTCTAGTGAAGACAACAATTAGTCCTAAAAAGCCTATAATTTCCAAGAAATGTGATACACCAAAGATACCTACACCGAAGGCAACCCAGTCCAAACTAGTTATATTGAAGGACAAATTTGAATCTACAAGAAAGAGTTAAGGAAAAAACCAAGAGAGTGTATAAAGGGACTAAGGATGATGATAAAGATGAAGCTACAAACTTTTGCAACACAGTAAAGCAACTGAGAATAGAAGGAGCCAAGGTAGCTAGAGTTATCAGTGGTCCAACATCAAAAGATGATCCAGTAAGTAAGAAACCAAAGATTTACATTGGTAAGACACATTTTACAGTTAATGATGTATTCAAGAATATGATTTTTCATGGTATATTAGTTTAATTGCAAAGATATTAAAATAGATATGATGAGAAAGAAAGGAAATTACTAGAGGAAGGATTAATTGTCTATCTGAACAAGTATAATAGTGTTTTAGTGGAGATCAAAGGGACATTCCTAATGATCTATCTGACATCTTAGAAGCAAGAAGGTTGACAATACAAGATGAGGATAGGAAGATTAGAGAGATTAATTTAGTTAATATCTATCCTATTGTTGCTAAAGATGAAATTAATAACATTCTTGAGCAAGCCAAGAAAGAATTGGTGAGAAAATCAAGGATAAACAAGCTTATGGTTGGAAAAATAGAAGTAATCAAGGAGATAAAAGAAGTAATGACAAAAATCTTATTGAACAATTGGCATTATGTTGCACTGAAGGATAATAGGAAGGAGACACATGTTGATACCATTATTTATGACAGTGAGCTTCTTTATGCAATGGATACTTCATTTCAAATGTGTAATGAAGAGCTTGATGTTTTGATTTCTGAAGTACCTATAACTTGTTTAGTTCATTCTATGGTTGATGAAGAATGTATGATAGCTGGAGTTCCCAAAATTTTGATGACTATGACAAAAGAAGACTATGATCTTGATGACAAGGAGAAAGGAGGTACAACAAAATATAATCAGACTAATGATCAATCAAAGATCTCAAATGTTGAGGTAGATAAAGGATTAGTTGAGGCAGAAAAAACAACTGATGGTAATCAAAAGAAAGATGAAGTTATCAGAGAAGAAAGAGAAAAAAGTCAGATCAGGCTCATGCGGGAGTTGAGGAGAGAGTTCTTGAGGAGAAAATTGAAAACAAAATGGAGGCAAGAGACACTACAAAGGTAGAGACTAAATTTCTTGATGAGGATAGCAAAGATATGCATGAGATGGAAATCATTTCAAGTCTAATTTAGTTGGACACTCTCAATCTAGTTTAGTTGATGGGACGTGCTTCAGTAGCTCAAGCCAATGCAAGGGAACAATTTTTTAATACTCACATGAAGGATGATAAATTTTTAGCTTGAGAATCAAAATTATTAAGTAAGATCATGATGACCCACATAGCATATCATAATGACACTTAATGGGTTCAGCTTGAGGGATTGTTGAATGTAGTGATTGGTCACTTTGACACATTAGAAAAATTAGCACTAGTGAAGGTTCGAAGTGAATTTTATGAGAAGAGGTTCAAGCAATTGATTTCCATGATTGCAAATGAAAAATTATCATTGGGAGTTTTAATTTAGAGGGTAAAGGATTCCCTAACTGAAGGAGGGAACATTTATAGATCTTTCATTGAATATCTTAAATGTGTTTCTAATATTGATAACATTATAATGGATAGTGATGTGAATCTATCTGAGATAGAAAACGCATATGATCCTTTGAAGATCTTAGATTCATACCATGTAGTTCAAGTGACTTCATTAAATATAAAAATTAAAAACACTTGCAACTGAAAGGGATAGAGTTAAGGGAAGGACCACTGAGTTGATCAACTTAATTGTTCCTAAACTTGATGTTTTGATGAACAGTTTGAAAGAGGAAGAGATAGCCTACACCTATCTTGATGCACCTAACCTTGTTGTTGCAAATAAGTTGGATTATGCCATCTATGTCATATTGAAATAATGGAGAGCATGAAAAAGAAATAGGAAATAGATTTTATTTCCCTAAAGAACAATTTGTCAGATGTATTGAAACTATTGTAAGTATTTTTGCATGTTTGTACATAGGTAGATTTATATAAGATTTTGGTAGTCAAATTTTGTGGAACACCCTAGTCTTTTCCATTGATGTCAAATGGGGAGAGATAAGGATTGAAAAATGAGGCATTCAACTCAGGCAGAGCACATGTTTTTGGATAGGGAGAGTAATCTTTTTGGAGTTTGGCATTTTTTTTGGACTCTTAGTAATTCTTCACTAAGTATTTCCATCAATGCCAAAGGGGGAGATTGTTGGAAAGAGACACTAATATCAAGCTTGTATATTGTCATTGATGGAAACCATACATGATTCATATGGTCACTTATGTTATTTTGTGCATACCAAAGGTTAGATTTCTAAATTGGCTAAGTGTGGAAGAATAGGGATAGTATACAAACTATAGTATATGGATCAATACGAACAGTAGACTTTGATTTTTGAGTTGTACAACTAGGATAAGATTCTACAGGGTATATAGTACCTTATTCTATTATCACACTAGTTGATAATGTCAGATGATCATGTTATGGAGTTATAAGTGGAAAAAATTGGTATTCAATGAAGAACATCACACTAGTTGATAATGTCATATGATCATGTTATGGAGTTCTAAGTGGCAAAAATCGGTATTCAATGAAGATCAATCACAGTCATCCAATAGATCATTAATCGATCTTAGCAGATCTATTAATTGAATAGTTTATCAGTTTGTTTGGATTGACTCAACATGGTAGAAGGTATTTATGGCTTTTTTGAGGTTAGCATAAAGATTTGTTAATTGATTTTTTCAACACTTCACATGCTACATTTTATATTCTTGAGGTTGACCAGTTGAGATATTGTTTTTGCAATTGAGTATATAAGGCCACTGTTTTGTAATGATTTAAGAGAGAAATGGTTGGATATGCTATGGTGATTTGTTGTATGAATGAGGGATCAATAATTAGTGGTTTGATTGACAGTTGAGAAGAAATTTTATGTTGTACTTGTATGGAACTATATTGGCATATGTGATGTTATCATCAATTCACTATTTTGGATTGTAGTCCAAATCATTTTGTAAAGAATTATGCTTTCCTAAGGGTTGTATCCTTCTTTTGTAATTGACCAGTAAGATCTAGGCTCTAATCCTAAATGCATGTAAATTCCACTCTTATTGTACTCAAACCTTGAACAGGGTTATTATTTCTGTAGAATTAATTAGTTATCTGTTCCATCCCCATCGTGGTTTTTCCCTTAACCAGGTTTCCATGCAAAAAATCATGGTGTTATGATTCTTTGGATGTTTGTTTTGTGTTTCAATTTTTTTATTTTCATTATATGTTGTTATTGTTTCAACAATCAGTTTAATAAGGTTAAAAGGATTAGAACACTAATTCACCCCCCCCCCTTCGCAGTGTCCCTAATATCAACACACTTGTCATAACTCACTCGATGTAATTTGTTTATGAAGAGAACCTCCTCTATAATGAGATCTAATCTACATGTAGGATTAAACATAACACCACTAAAAAAGTTTCCATTAATCTATGCAGGGATGTATAGTGGAGAAGGCTCTCTGCAATAGGGATCATCTAGCGGTGTCAATGATACATCCACATTATTAGTCCTCTAGTTCAAAGGTGAGATAGGAGTGATAGTAACCATGTTCACCAATAAATTTTCACTTGATGTAGGAAATAAGATGATGATGATAAAGAGATAAAGCTTGTTTTTGGTTCACATCAAGTTCACAAAAATGTGGAGAACATAATTTTCCACCCTAAAATGTGATGGAACCTCAAGGGATGAATCGACTCAACTTCACCTCACTTTACTAGTACTTTGGTGAGCTAGGGAGAATAATTAATTAAAGGAAATAAGCACTAATTATTAGCACAAAATGATAGAATTGAAATAACTATATAATACAAAAACATAAAAAAAATTATCCTATAAAATAGATTTAGGACACCAACGTAGCATTGGTACATCCTCTATGGACATAATATAGGACCCATACCATAAATGTACAAGACGGAAAAGTAAATAAATAGAATTAAAGATAAACTAGTTGTGAATAATAGAAAGTGTTCTAAAAAGTAGGAGAGGAAATATCACAACGTGTTTTAAATAAAGCTCTCAAAATGACGCTCCATTCGACTCCTCAAAAGTGCACACAATAAGCCAAGAAAAATTTGGGTTGTTTGTTTAAGAGGCCTATTGAAGTCAAACCCTACTTTGGTGTTTCCACCTCAACAAATAGCCAAAGTATGATGTATGAAAATAATAATCTGAAAATGATAAAAGATAGTATATAAATGATTAAGAAACATACATATGCTTAAAACAAAATACAATGAGAAAGTGTGAGGGACAAGATCACTCTCCTTTAAAGCTAATAAGTAAGAGCTTGGTGAATTGAAGGTGGGGGCAAGCTTGAATGTGAGGGAGATGGTGGAGCTATAATGCCAAGTGAAAAAATAGATGAAAGGATGTCCTGAGAGCACTTTGAATGATCAAGAGAGAGCCAAAACTTAGTCAATAAGTGATTCAAAATTACTAAGAAGATCCAACAGAAAGGAAATGAGGCCAAAATGAGGGTTTAATCAAGCCAAAAACAATCCCAATATCGATCGCCTACTACAAGAGGCATTCTACTATCATAAATAGCAAGTGTAATATCCCAACAACCACCTCTAATTTGTAGATTCATAGGACAAATGTGTGTTGTGTGGATATATCTACAACACGAATGTGTCCTAAATTAAATAGTCCACATGGTCGATGTGTTAGATTAAAGGATATGAGAAAGGAAAGAAAGATGAGATGGATCTTAGGTGGAAATTCAATTTCATGTGAAGATTTGTTATGAACCAAATAATTGAACTATACCTACAATTTATGACTGTAGGTGTATGTAGCATTGGTTAGATAAATAAAAATGACTATATGATTATTATGAGAAATGATTTATTAGATATACATGTAATATATATAATAATTGATATTATTATATATATATATATATATATATATATATATATATATATATATATATATATATATATATATATATATATATATATATATATATATATATATAAAGTTAATCTATATTTATTCTTATAATAACTATATAGTTAAATTAATAGATTAGATTAATGAATAGACATGTCCCATGAAGGGAAATATCTCTTCTTGTCTTTTCCATGTATATATACAAGAGATCAATGCATTCGAAAAATACATACTTTATAAGAAGTTATATTACATTTGAAATTGATCTCAAAAAATTTAACATGGTTTCAAAGACAGACTCCTTCTGTAAAGCTTAACTTCTTGAAGGAAAGACCTGGGAAAGGACAATTTATCAGAAAGAACATGGGGGGATTATCTTGTACAATACATTGAGGAATGAATATCTAACATAAAATGATAGGACACTACTCAAAGGAGGAATAACCCTTGGAGATTTGAGATTCAAATGTAGATCATTCGCTCCTTTAGAGATTGGTGATTCTCCTTAGAACTCAGATTAAACCTTCAATCGTTGATACCTTTAGCAATGAATACATCTACCAATGGCATTGTATTTTATTAAACTCTAACAACAACCAATGTTTACCTCCATTCACATAATAAGGGGTAACGTCAACATTATCTATACTGTAATGATGAATATTTGGAGGTTCGATAATTCAAGTATAAAAAGGAGACATTGTCAATGGGAGTAATCAAAGACCATTGTTTCAGATTGATTACACAGAGTATCATAATACACGTAGAATCAATAGAGAAATGGAAAGTCAATTGTCCATCCACTACCATCAACAACACTATTGGAATGGAGTCAACATTTAGGCTGTTACGAATAGATATGTTTCTTTTGACATCGAAGGAAAGGGACAACTATGGTATCACTCTATGTATGAAAAGTTTGAGCCTTTGCAATAACAACGGTCTATGAATGATCGTAGAGACAAAACATGCACAAAATACATTGGTTTCTAAAAGCCACAATGATTGCATGAATCAATCACAAATTCCCAGTGATGTCTCTGGAGTAGAGACGTCTCACTATAGAAGATACGGGAATATCATTTTAACAGACTTAGGGGACATTACAATCAGATATTTCTATGTATAGTATTGTCCATTGAAATATGAAGGAACATGACTCATCCTATGAGAAATATGTGGCACCAAAGTCATACATTTGGATAAGACCATTATATCACTAAAATCAATGACACTCATTATCAACAAAAGACAACCCTATCATTTATGGAAGATCATTATTGAGTGAGTTATATGCTACAATTCATCAATGCCCCATAAGATGAATTGTTAACTCAGCTACTAAAACAAAAGGGAAAATTCATGTCGAGTTCTAATTTGAAAGACTTGATTGTGTTCAACTATCTCAATTAGCATAGTTATATTCATCAACGAGTATAAATAATAGAATAAATTCCTCATTGGTGGTGGCAGATCTATACAGCCCCATACAAGTATATATATTTGGAGACGGTGATTGACAAATCACCTACAACGATAGGGTGATCCACATTAATTCATTAGGTCATTAAATAAATAACCATTGGAATCTTCCATAGGGAGCTACTTTTAATCTAATTCAGTCAAGTCACCACCCTTTTGTATATTCACAATGATCATAACAAAAGAAGCAATACGAGTTTGCAAAAAAAAAAAAAAAAAACTACACTGGCAAACTAATAGATGAAATCAGTGATTCTTATACCTCTATAGAAATTGAAGAAAAGTGTGATTGGTATAATAAACAAATTGTATGAACATCTCTATCATTACGAGTGGAGTGACTTGTGCGAGTGATTTCCAGACAACTGTGGATTGGGCAAGAAGAGTGAAAGATAAAATAAGATTTGAAAGAGGCATTCCATGCATATAGAATAAGATGAAAATCTTAGTTTCTGATTGTATCACTCTATGGTAAAGATGGGAGACCAATCACTATGGACATCATATTTGAAAGCACTAATATTGAAATTTTAGCCTCCGATAGCGAAGGCAGGTAATCATCATACTAGTCATAGTTAATGACAAGAAATAGTACAGTGAAGTAATAAAAGAGTTGATGGAATGACTGTTACACTCTCATCTTCTAGTATTGGCATGGTGTAATAGAGACAAGAAAATCGTCATTCTTGGCCCCTTCGAGAATGACATCTCGTTATGGGGATATACTAAGTTAATAATCATGTGACTTCATTATAAACATAGACAATGATTGAGTTTCATCATAGAATTATTCAATGATACAATAGTGGGAGTTTTATCATGTGATTAGAAGATATATATATGTTTTATGATTCAAAAGGAGATTCAGACAAGTGCATGTGGTAGCTCCAGTGCAGAGGGAGAGAAAGAGGGAAATCACATTGGGAGATGATGCTCATGGATTCCTTGGTCAAAACCAAAATTATCAAGGAAGACTTTTTGCTCTCTAATCTTTAGGACTGGCCCAATTTCAATTGAAGGCTTTGTTGCTCAAGGGTTCAAGTATCGCCTAGAGGGTGTTATCCTTTGACTACAAGAGATAAGTATTTTATGAGTATACCTTTGAATAGTAATCATCAATTTTATGTAGTTAATTCATACTATAATATTGGAATAGTAAATCTTGTATGCTACTATATTTGGTATTTCCATTCGAGAATGTTTTAGTTTTATGAACTATTTGTAATATCTCTCTAAGATGCTTTTTGGATAGATCAAAAGGCATAAGAGATTTTATTAAAGAGGGAAATACCTTGATGCTTGTACTCATGGAACTAAGTTGATGGCTGAAAATGTTTCTTTGAAGAGGAGGAAATAACATTCAGAGGGAGAGTCTGATAGAAACCTTTAGAAGAAACCATTGATGAAAAAGGTCAAAAGGTTGTGATAGGAGAGATTGATAACCTACAACCGATTGAATATCTTGATGGAATGAATGGACAAGTAAAAGAAAGTGATTACAGATCACCAAGCTACTAAAGTGATATTTAAGAAAATTAAATCAGTCAATGTATTGTCATTGATGTCAACAAGTTTTGACTATACTTATCATGATAGTTACAAATATCTGAAGAAGAAAAATGGTAAAGGAATGAGATATCTACATGAAGATGAGATGGATATGAAAGATATGGCTAAGGTATACATTGGGTAACTTAATGATGAGTCTATGGCATCATGTGGTTCACTTGATTATATTACATGACTTTTTTATGTATTGAAGATAATAACTAAACAAGTTTATGTGGTCAGTAATTGAAGATTTATGTATACACCAAGATAGTATAGTATATATTGATTACACTATTAACCGAGTAGGTATTCACCGACATATTCTGGTATTGACCGAGTGAAAGAAACAAATAAGTTTATAACAACTGATTGAATTAATGAGCTAGACAATTGCTTATGATTCTGAGGTAGAATATAAAGTTTTTTATAATGATCTAACAACTGACAAAATTCAAGATTGATCAAATGGAGAAGGATGAAATGTGTTATAGACACAACTACCAAGAAATCCTAAAGTGAAAAAAGGAACGATGGAGATTAAGAGGCAAAATCTAACAGATGATAAGAAAATGGTTTATGAAGTCTATTTAAAGAGACATGAGATTCATTATTGAGTTTGGAGCTTCTTGACACTGTAGGATAATTCACATGAAATGACTATTTTCATGCATCGCTGATCAAACTAGTTATAGATAGAACCGAGCTAAATTGTAGGCATTACCAAGCGTCGGTGAATTGTTCACTGAGTTGAACATGTTGGAGGATATGAAGGTTTGAAGTGAATATTGATCAAAGGAGGTATTTTGAGCTTAGCATAGATCTAAAAATCTGCAAATCTTAGTTATATTTGAATCAGATCATTACTATATCAATTTAACCATTGTTACAGCAAAATCTCTTAACTGAGTGGACTTAACAGTCTTTTGTATTTCAATATGACATTCAATGGATGTTGTTGGTTTTCTTGTTGACCCCATAGTGAATTTTAGTCAAGGGAGAACTGTTAGTGATAAATCCTCTGACCAGGTCACACCTTACAATGTGTTTTGTAACCTTTGACAAGGTTGGATCCTAACTGAGCGCACTTCAGAGTAGTGAATTATTTTGGGTTTTCGATCCCAGGTGGTTTTTCCCCAAACAAGGTTTCCACGTTAAAAATTTATGTGTTGTGTATTTGATACATGATTAGATTGTTATTTTACTTTACACATTTCATAACTAGTCAGATTGATAAACACATTATTGAATTGATTGTCAATCGGTAGATGAAGAGAAAGTTATTGTTGATAGCTTACAAAGTTGATAATTTATTTGAAAAGTTTGAATATATACATCTAGGAGATTTGGGACTATAGGATAACTAGAACTAACTAATTCACCCCTCCTCTCAGTTATCTAACAATTGGTATCAGAGAACATTGGTTTCTTGGAAGGAAAGTTTAAAGGACTTAAGCTAAAGATCACAAGATGTATAAGAGAGAGGTTCCAAAGCTAAACAAAGACAACTTCTTGACATGGAAAATTAGAATGACTTTGCTTATATCTAGAATTGGAGAATCTATAGTATTTTACCTAGAAAATGCTTACATTCAACCATCGACTGGACCTATGATTATTCATCAGTTGAGAGATAGACATGAACACAACATGACAATGATAGAGATTAAGTTTTCCTTAATAGATGTTGAATTTGAAGATATCAAGACATGTACATCAGTCAAAGCAATGTGGGACAAACTTACACTAGTTCACAGAGAATATGTGAATGTGATGAGAGCAAGAGCTAAGAGTCTTAGAGGAAAGTTTGATGACATGAAGATGAAAGAAGGAGAAAAAATTTCATAATACAATAACCAAATCAAGGAGGTTGTCAATGCTATCCAAGGAGCAGGAGGTGTTATTGATGAAGACACTGTTGTGAGTAAAATTCTTAGAACCTTGTTGCCTATCTATGATATTACAGTCTCTGCAATTCATGAAATGAGATCTACCTTGGGTAATACTCTTACACTTGATATCCTAGTTGGTAAATTGACTACTTATGAGTTGAATAACTATGATAATAGTATTGTATCAAAGGTTGAGCTTGCATTTATGTCATCTTTGAAAATTGGAAAATCAAGCAATAAACACATGATAAGAAATGAGAGTGACAGTGACAGTGATGAGGATGAACTTGATGAACTTGAAGCATTAATGGCTTGGAGACTACAAAAAGGTAAAGGAAGATACAAAGGGAAATTACCTTTGGTTTGTTTTAACTATAAAGAGATTGATCACATTGCAGCTAGGTGTCCTAACCAAAAAGATGATGACAAAGACAATGAACCATCCGGTGATAGAAAATATGATTGGAGAGATAATCGAGATCGTAGAGGCAATCGACACTATGATAGAAGAAGTAACCGAGACTACAAAGATAAAGGCAAGAGAGCATGTTACCTTGTTGAATATGATGATGACACTAACACTGACACTCACACCAATGAAAATATTAAGGTGGTATTCGTCACTTTGAAAGAAGATTCAGAAGAAGAAGAAAGGTGCGTTGAAACAACACTTATTTCTAAAGTTAGCAAGAATGATACATGGATTATTGATATTGGTTGTACTCATCATATGACTAGTGATGAAGACATATTTGAATACCTTGAACATTATAATGGAGGATCTATTAAAATGGGAAATGGCACACCTTGTCTAGTAAAAGGAAAAGGATCTATCTTGTTGAACAATAAGATTAGATGTGAGAATGCATATTGGGTAAAGAGACTTAACTATAATTTATTTAGTGTAGCACAGCCGAATAACTCAGGTCACCGAGTTGCATTTGAAAGTAGAAAGGTGAAAATCTACAATGAGACTGGAAAGTTGGTCGGGATTGGTGAGCAATCAAAAGGTAATCTATTCTATCTTGATAATGTTGAAACTTCTTTTTTAATGGCTACAACTGAAGATGTGTGGTTGTGGAAAAAAATGTTATGTCATGTGAATTTTGACAACATGGTTAAGATTAGTAAGAAAAGAAAATTTAGAGGCTTACCGAGCTTATCTAAACCTGACCATGTCATGTGTAAACAATGTCAAATGAGAAAAATGTCAAAATCTAGTTTTAAGAGCAATACCTATTCATCTAAAGCTATTTTGGAGTTGGTTCATACTAACTTGTGTGGTCCTATGAGAACTCAGAGTTACTATAGAGACAAATACTTTAACTTATTTTTTGATGACTACTCGAGGATGATGATAGTTATATTTTTGAAAGAGAAATCTGAAGCCTTCAAGATGTTTAAACACTATAAAGCTAAAGTGGAAAAAGAAAGTGGAAAAGAGTTAAAATGCTTAAGATCAAATAGAGGTGGTGATTTTATTTCTGATGAGTTCACTAACTTTTTTAATGAGCATGGAATTAAAAGACAGGTTTATGCACCGAGAAAACCACAAGGGAATAGAATTATTGAAATGACGAATAGATCCATAGTTGATTGTGCTAGAACATTGATGATTGAAAATGATGTTGCACAAATGTATTGGAGAGAATCTATTAGCACTATCATATACATATTGACAAGAGTACAATTGAAGAAAGATTCAAACAAGACACCTTATGAGTTATAGTATGGGTACACACCAAATGTAAGTTATTTCAGAATATTTGGAAGTAGATGTTACATTTTGTAAGATGATAGAAATAGAAAATTTGATTCTAAAGGTGATGAAGGAATATTCTTAGGATATTCTACTAAAATTAAAGCTTACAAATGTTTGAATAAGGTTTCTAACAAAATGATTAAAAATAAAAATGTGAGAGTTGATGAGTTTGCTGAGAGAAATGATGAAGAAAGTAAAAATGAACTAGAAGACTATGATAGATTCACATACATTGAGCAACCTAACATTCTACCCAAGCCATAGGTTGAAGTTACTAAGCAACAGGATAATGACACCGAGCATCATCCTATAGACACCGAGAATCAGTAAGTAGCTACCGAGGAAGATCTTGATCCTACACCAACTAATGAACAAAGAAGAGAACAAGTGTTAGCAAAATATGTGAGAAGACACCATCCATAGAATTAGATTATTGGTGACAAGCAAGTTGGCACGATGACACGAAGTAAGTTGACAAATACCACATGTTTAGTTTGTGAATTTGAACCTAAAAATATTAAAGATACACTTGAGAATGATGAATGGATTAAAACAATGAATGATGAAATTGAGAAAATACTGAAGAACAAAACATGGACATTGGAATTGAGACTAAATGATAAAAATGTTATTGGAACCAAATGGATATTCAGAAAAAAGTTGAATGAAAATGGTGAAGTCACTAGGAATAAAGCAAGACTTGTATGTCAAGGATATGCACAATAAGAAGGTATTGATTATGGTGAGACTTTTGCACCAGTTGCAAGACTTGGAGGAGTTAGAATATTACTTGCATATGTTGTCTACAAAGGATTTAAAGTATATAAAATGGATGTCAAGTCTGCATTTTTGAATGGGATACTTGAGGAAGAGGTTTACATTGAACAACTTGAAGGTTTTGTTGATCCTAATCAAAAAAACATGGTATGTAAGATTCAAAAAAGAATTATATAGACTGAAACAAGCACCGAGAGAATGGTATGAAAGACTGCATTCATATCTTATTAGTATTGGATTTGTAAGAATAAGTGATAAAACCAATTTATATTTGAAAGGAGAAACTAATGACAAGATTCTTATTGTTGAAATTTTTGTTGATGATATCATATTTGGAGGACATGATAATATATGAAAATCATTTGTTGATGAAATGAGAAAATAATTTGAAATGTCAATGTTTGGAGAGATTAAATTCTTTCTTGGTTTGCAAATTCTACAACAATGTAAAGGGATATTCATAACACAATCAAAGTACATCAAAGAAGTGTTGAAGACCTTTGGAATGGAAGATTCAAAATTGGTAGGTACATTGATGGTCATAGGATGCAAATTAACAAAGGATGATCAATCAACTGAGGTAAATCAAACACTATACAAATCAATGATTGGAAAATTGATGTATGTTGTGCATAGTAGATCGGATATTGCACATGTCATTGGGATTGTAGCAATATATTCTGCTAATCCTAAGGAATCACATATGATTGTTGTTAAGAGGATCCTGAGATACTTGAAAAACATAGAGAATTATGGTTTATGGTACAAGAAAGAGGGAAATTTTGAACTACAAGTTTACACCAATACAGATTGGGCTGGAAATATTGATGACCAGAAGAGCACTACTGGTGGAGCATTCTTTTTGGGAGAAAGATTAGTTACTTGGATAAGAAAGAAATAGGCATGTATTTCTTAGTCTACTACCAAAGGAGAATATGTTGTTGTTGCTAATTGTTCAAACATTGCATGGATTAAAACAACTTTTGAAAGGGATGAATGAGGAGATCATTGATCTAGTGATAATATATTGTGACAACACAAGTGCTATAAACATTTCTAAGAATCCAGTGATGCATGCAAAGACAAAGCACATATCTATTAAGTATCACTACTTGTGAGAACAAGTACAAGAAAAGAAAGTGAAATTGGAGTTTCTGAAATTAAAAGAACAACTTGCAGACATATTTACCAAAACCTTACCTAAGGATACATCTAAGTACTTGAGGACTAGACTAGGGGTCCATCCCCTATCTATCGGTCACTAAGGTGATCAAGAGGTTGCATCAACCTATCCTTTATCAAAATATCAAATGATGTTGATGCATATTGTTCACACTTTAGGTTTCCTAAGGTTGTGAAAGTTAAAACAAAGAACACTATATATTGGTACATGAAGGTACGTGATCTAAATCAAACACTAGAGATAATATTTTGGCTACTACAGATTCATTTATTGTTTTTGGAATTGTTGTCAAAGGGATAGAAAGAATCAATGAAATATCTATCCAGTGGGAGAGAAGAGAAAGGGAGAGAAGAATTAAAAAGAAGATCAAATCTGGAGGGAGAGTCTGCATGAATTGTTGTGTATTGATTAAACATATTAAAAGTACAAGCCTAGGAGAGCTTACCGAGATACAACATTTATCTATAGAGTTGTAGTGTAGATGTTTGGTATTCTATGGCATATTTCATATTGTGTTGCCATCAATGCCAAAGGGAGAGATTGATAACCTAGAACTGATTGAATATCTTGATGGAATGAATGGACAAGTAAAAGATAGTGATTAGAGATCATCAAGCTACTAAAGTGATATGTAAGGAAATTAAATCAATTAATGTATTGCCATTGATATCAACTAGTTTTGACTATACTTATCATGATAGTTACAAATACCTGAAGAAGAAAAATGGTAAAGAAATGAGATATCTACATGAAGATGAGATGGATATGAAATATATGGCTAAGGTATATATTGGGTAACTTATTAATGAGTCTATGGCATCATGTTGTTGACTTGATTGTATTACATGACTTTGTTATGTATTGAAGATCAGAACTGAACAAGTTTATGTGGTCGGTGTGATGCCCAAAAGTTGGGTCAAAACACAACCAACAAATTTTAAAATAACATTGCAATATTCAAAATGATGCTTGCTTTCCTTTACATGAGTATCATAATAAATACATCTACTAAATACATCAATCTTTATAGTGAAAGATCATTATAGCAACATGCTTATCTTTCTTATTTTCCTTTCCAAATTTACAAATTTACAAGTGCTCCAAAGAAAGAAGAATTACATCATATAAATAAAAAATAAAAAAATTTGTTGGTTGTGTTTTGACCCAGCTTTTGGGCATCACAAAATTCTTCCATAGCTTTGGACTTGAGGGCTCAACAAAATTCTTCCATAGCTTTGGACTTGAGGTAGGAAATCATGTGCTCTCTCTATTTTTATGAGTTGTTTGTAATTGTGATCATGTTCTTGGCTTCCCATGGTTGGTCATGGTGGTAGCTTGCATTGTTTTGTGTTGTGTTTTAAGCTCCCCATGGTTGGTCATGGTGAGAGCAAGCTTGCAAATGTATTTTTTTCATGTAATTGGATTTTGGGTTGTTTACTCTTAGATTCACTCACCCTTGGGAGGGAAGAGAAATCAAGAGGGGGTGTGGGAATGGAGGAAACTCCATGTGTAGAGTCTCCTCCATGTGTGGGGAAAGATGAACTTGGGTGAGTGATTTTCCCCAAGAAACCTTGCATTTAGCCTTTGTGGCAATGGGGGTATAAGGAGGGAAAATTGGCCATGTGTGCCTTGTATGTATTTGAGAAATATGGGTCCATGTGTGGCCTTGTTTTATTATGCAATGGTTATCTCCATGGTTTTGTCTACCCACACCCTACAAAGGAAATTCATGGAAATTCCTTAGTTTTCTTCTTGAGGGAATTTGGGATTTTTACCAATGTTTATAATCTTGTTGTGTTTGTGTGTGTATGATTGTATCTTGTTCATTGTGTTCTCCCCAAGCTCGGGGGTGGTCTCATGAGAGGCCTTGGATGGGAGGAGAGCTCCCATGGTCTTTTCCTTGCCTTGTTTTTACTTGCAGAAATTGAAGTCAGGATGTATGAAGATGAAGATGTTAGAAATTCTTGCCTTGATGTTTTTGAATGAGGAAATCACTCCATGATTTGGATGCTTTGTTGTAAATTTTATATGATGTAAATTTTATAAAGATTCTCTTTTCACTTCTTCATTTTGGAGAGAGCTTCAGGCAGCATTGGGCACTAGGCTCAATTTCAGTACAGCCTATCACCCTGAGACAGATGGGTAGACCGAGAGGGTCAATCAAGTTTTAGAGGACATGCTTCGCATGTATGTTATGGATCATCAGACCAGGTGGGAGGAGTACCTTCATCTTGTGGAGTTTACCTATAACAATGGGCATCATACATCATTGGGAATGCCTCCTTTCCAGGCATTATATGGTAGACCTTGCAGGACCCCACTGAGTTGGGATAGGATCGAGGACAGAGTTTCTATTGGTCCTGAGTTAGTTTGAGATATGGAGCAGCAGGTCACCCTGATTAGGCAGCGTCTCTTAGAGGCTTAGGATAGATAGAAGAAGTATGCAGATGCGAAGAGGGTTGACTGAGCATACCTTGTGGGAGATAGAGTATTCTTGAGAGTGCGACCGCACAAGAGTCCAATCCATTTTGGAAAGGGCTCTAAGCTCGCACCTCATTTTGTTGGTCCGTTTGAGATCCTAGAGAGGATAGGGCCCGTTGCTTATCATCTAGCCTTGCCACCTAGCCTGTCACGCATCCACGATGTGTTCCATGTATCAGTTTTGTGAAAGTATATCTATGATGAGTCTCATATTATTGACTGGGATGCCTTGCAGGTGGAGTCAGATGGCAGGCTGGCACTAGAGCCCATTCACATTTTGGCTCGACGGACATTGGTACTTCGAGGCAGAACGCTGGACCAGGTTAGGGTCTAGTGGGATTGCTATGATGAGGTCACAGCCTCATGGGAGGATGCAGCTCAGATGAGGGCCCAGTATCCGCACCTCTTTGATGAACTCCAGGAGGATGTTCATACCTAGAGGGGGTGGATGTGAGGCCCACCTTCGGCCCACATAGTGATCCTGTGTTATGCATATCAGCCTATCTTTTTTATTATGTTTCTTTCAGAGATACTTGGACTCTGTCGACTACTGTTATATTATGTTTGACTCGTTGGACTATTTTTTTTGATGATTCTGCATATGGGATCCATGATGTGTAGATTTGGTTTATGTTTTTATATGATGTTTTGTGAACCTGATGATCTTGATGATATTTAAATTACGTTATGGAATTTCATTTGAATTATGCAATCAAATCATGAATATTACATGCAATTGAAGTATGAGTTGAATTATGCAATTGAATGATTAATTTTTGCTATATCATATATGGTTATTTTAATGGTTTTCTTTCTTGAATTACTGATGCTGCATTTAGGTATTGCAGGTGGAAGGACCATGGAAACACATTCGGGGAAATCACATTGAACGTAGGGTAACTAGTTAAACCAAGGCCCCGTCTATTAAGAGACCTGAGGCCTCGTTGTTAAGTATTTATATTCGTAACAGTAATTTGAATGATTGTGTGTTTTAATGTTGTGACATTGGACGTACCTTTCGTGAAATGTTATTTTGTAAAGTGTCGCTTGACACTAATGTTAAATGTTATCGAGGTACGTCGTGTGTTGTGTGAGAGCACTTGCTAGGAGTTTTAGGGAAATCTTAGCACACCTTTTTGCCATAGGAACCATAATGCAGTTTCCATTCCCCATTTTCGATCTTTTTCCTCGACATGAGTTTAGAGGGTTAATAGTGGCCTTAGGAGATAGTTTTATGCTAAATTTGTTAACCCATTCAATGTACCCATGGGTTAGGGGTATTTTCACCTTTTTAGAAGCCTAAAATTGACTTTATGACCCTTTTAAAATTTCATATTCTATCTTGAGCGAAAATTGCAACTTGCTTGATTGAACCTTATTTGTGAGGTTAGGTGTGGAAGCCCTATTTAGAGGAATTTTTGGCTAAGGATAATTCATTCACCCATTCTCTATTTTTAGAGAGTTTCTAGAAAGTTAGAGGAAAAAAGCTTGAAGCTTGGATTAGGGCTCAACAAAATTCTTCCATAGCTTTGGACTTGAGGTAGGAAATCATGTGCTCTCTCTGTTTTTATGAGTTGTTTGTAATTATGATCATGTTCTTGGCTTCCCATGGTTGGTCATGGTGGTAGCTTGCATTGTTTTTTGTTGTGTTTTAAGCTCCCCATGGTTGGTCATGGTGAGAGCAAGCTTGCAAATGTATTTTTTTCATGTAATTGGATTTTGGGTTGTTTACTCTTACATTCACTCACCCTTGGGAGGGAAGAGAAATCAAGAGGGGGTGTGGGAATGGAGGCAACTCCATGTGTAGAGTCTCCTCCATGTGTGGGGAAAGATGAACTTGGGTGAGTGATTTTCCCCAAGAAACCTTGCATTTAGCCTTTGTGGCAATGGGGGTATAAGGAGGGAAAATTGGCCATGTGTGCCTTGTATGTATTTGAGAAATATGGGTCCATGTGTGGCCTTGTTTTATTATGCAATGGTTATCTCCATGGTTTTGTCTACCCACACCCTACAAAGGAAATTCATGGAAATTCCTTAGTTTTCTTCTTGAGGGAATTTGGGATTTTTACCAATGTTTATAATCTTGTTGTGTTTGTGTGTGTATGATTGTATCCTGTTCATTGTGTTCTCCCCAAGCTCGGGGGTGGTCTCATGAGAGGCCTTGGATGGGAGGAGAGCTCCCATGGTCTTTTCCTTGCCTTGTTTTTACTTGCAGAAATTGAAGTCAGGATGTATGAAGATGAAGATGTTAGAAATTCTTGCCTTGATGTTTTTGAATGAGGAAATCACTCCATGATTTGGATGCTTTGTTGTAAATTTTATATGATGTAATTCTTCTTTCTTTGGAGCACTTGTAAATTTGTAAATTTGGAAAGGAAAATAAGAAAGATAAGCATGTTGCTATAATGATCTTTCACTGTAAAGATTGATGTATTTAGTAGATGTATTTATTATGATACTCATGTAAAGGAAAGCAAGCATCATTTTGAATATTGCAATGTTATTTTAAAATTTGTTGGTTGTGTTTTGACCCAACTTTTGGGCATCACAGTCGGTAATTGAAGATTTATGTATACACTAAGCTAGTATAGTGTATACTGAGTACAGTATTAATTGAGAAGGTATTCACTGACACATTCTAATATTGACTAAGTGAAAGAAAAAAATTAATTTTATAACAACCGACTGAATTGATGAGATAGACAATTGCTTATGATTCTGAGGTAGAAGATAAAGTTTGTTATGATGATCTAATGGATGACAAAATTCAAGATTGATCAAATGGAGAAGGATGAAATGTGTTATAGACACAACTACTGAGAAAGCTTGAAGTGGAAAAAAGAATGATGGAGATTAAGAAGAAAAATCTAACGGATGATAAGAAAATGGTTTATGAAGTCTATTTAAAGAGACATGAGATTCATTATTGAGTCTAGAGCTTATTGACTCTAGAGGATAATTTGCGTGAAAGGACTATTTTCATGCACCACTGATCAAACTGGTTACACACATAACCGAGCTGAACTGCAAGCATTACCAAACATTAGGGAATTAGTCACCGAGTTGAACAAGTTGGATGATATGAAGGATTGAAGTGAATATTTATCAGAGGAGATATTTTGAGCTTAGAATAGATCTGAAAATCTCTAAATCTTAGTTATATTTGAATCAGATCATTACTGTATCAATTTAACCATTGTTACAGCAAAATATCTTAATCAAGAAGACTTAACTATCTTTTGTATTTCAATATGGAATTCAATGAATGTTGTTGGTTTTCTTGTTGACCCCATAGTGAATGTTGGTCAAGGGAAAAATGTTAGTGATAAATCCTCTAACCAGGTCACATCTTACAATGTATTTTGTAACCTTTGACAGGGTTGGCTCCTAATCGAGCTCACTTCAGAAGAGTGAATTATTCTAGGTTACCAGTCCCATGTGGTTTTTCCTCTAATAGGGTTTCCACGTTAAAAATTTATGTGTTATGTGTATTTGATGTGATTGGATTGTTATTTTACTTTACACATTTCATAACTAGTCAGATCGGCAAACACAATATTGAATTGACTATCAATCAATAGATGAAGAGAAAGTTATTGTTGATAGCTTACCGAGTTGATAATTTATTTGAAAAGTTTGAATATATACATCTAGGAGATTTGGGATTGTAGGATAACTAGAACTAACTAATTCAGCCCCCCTCTTAGTTATCTAACAGGTTGATGCATGTACTTGGAGCTTCCAATGGAAGCTAATTTATCATGAATGTTTGGTGTTGCCAAGCGTAGGGATTGATCCACAATTTATTACATTCACTCTTGTTACTATGGAATCGGACAAGTACTACTATGAATAATATTTTGATCAAAATTTTAATAGTGAGTAAATGATCATGTACCATATGATGAGAGTCTCTTGGAGAAAAAAATAAATCATGATTAAAACTGTGTATGCTTCCATAATAGAGGGAGCTACTAGAAGATCTCCCAAATTGATCTTTGAGAATTTTTTATCATAGTGATTCAGAGGGAGTAGACCATGTCAAGATGGTTTCTTTAGTGACCAGTAGTTAGAGGCATGTGACTCATAGGATCAATTTACAACATTTGTGATCCATTATTTTGTATCTTATAGAGATTCCTTATCACTATGTGAGAGATATGGTGGACAGAAACATGATCTAGTTGGAATATATCAATACACGAGATCAGACAACAAACACGCTTGTTAGAATGAAAGTTGAACACTTCAGGAAAGGTCTTGGTATTATTGAATTTTAATTTGATTTGTAATCTATACTAATATATATAAGATGTTTTATGTGTAAACTTATTTTGTCATGTGTGTTGATATATGACTTTATGGGCTCTACCCCTTGTGTTCATCTCTAAAAGGTGATGATTTTTTGGAAATGATCACATGTATTCAAACATTGCAAGATGACGATCTTGCAATGTTGATATCATGATGACTTGATATCATTCATGGATGTGCCATGATCTATTATGGTAGACATTATGTGACTATTGGCTTTCCTTTGGCACCAAACTTTTTAAAATTTAAAACTAATCTCAAAGGAAAAATATTCTCAGTTGTCCCATATCTTATATCTTTTTTTAAAACAAAGCCTTTGTAAAGTTGATATTTTTTAAAGGGGCAGCATTGCAAGAGGAGTTGTCAAACTTGAACCTTGAACCACAAGTTCAAAGTTCAAAGTTCAAGATTCAAGATTCAAAATGCATTTGGTCTCAAACAGTAAGTTGTTAGTCTTTGTATTTGTTCAGTGTAATGTGCACTCCGCAGATTGCATTTTGAATCTTGAACCTTAAGTTCAAGGTTCAATATTCAAAAGGCACAGTTCAAAATTTGAAGTTACAATTTAGAAATGGCATCGAGGTTGAATAGTGACAATGGTGTATACTCTTTTTGAAGAGTATTATAGAAGTGCCATCATCGGCAAGGAAGTGTCTAGCGGATATAATGCATTGATGGAGAAATTGATAATATAAAGAAAATATTGGGAGGATTTTTCAGGAATATGCTTCTGCATGAGAATATAGTTATTTGGTAAAAAAATAAGAGCATTGAATTTTATCCAAATACTTTCAGCTATGTGCCATTGGGATAAAGGTATTTTGTAATGGTTTCCAAATTTCTTTAAAGGAATTGACTGTGTTTCAAAGGCTTCCAAGACAGTCACATACATTGGCATATGTAGACCGAATGGGAACATCCATTTTTTTTTATGTGTTGATCATGTTTTGACAGAGGCACCGATGCAAATTAAATTTAAGGTATGGCCTCGTAAAACAATTCCCAACCTAGAGCATTCTAGTGGATAACATTTTCTTATAAAATAAAAATGTGTTCAAACATTGGCAGAAATGGGTAGCACCCTGGGGAATGTGACATGATTATGAGGAGAGTATAGGTAATGCATGTAAACTGTTTGACAAAATGTTGACTCGAGCATGGCAGCTAGTCATTCGTTTGGAAAGGTTTGTTGTGCAGTAATCTTAGAGACAAAAGAAAATCAGAATATATCAAATAATTTTTAATCCCGACATACATTACAAAGGCACTCATGCAGGTTAACTGATGATAACCATTTCAAAGGATTTCTTTAGCAACTTATAATCACAAATTTGTTGATGACATTAAAATAGTCATTTTGTGGGGGGCATAACTCTCAATTAAACCATTGGATCTTCCCAAATTTCAAATATGTTGTGAAAAGGCAAGTTTTCCAAATTTTCACTAGATGGATTTCAAAAATTATATCTGGTTTGAAAGATATAAATAATATAATACATGTTTTTAAAATGAAACATATTTCCAGATTAATTTATGATGACAGAAAAATCAGTCTCAGTGCGAGGGCCATGACTTTTCATTCCACCATTGGAATTGGCCAAGTTTTTTATATGTTGTTAATATCCAAGTTTTGAATCCTTCCACTAGAGCGATCAAGCAAATATTTCTTGGTCCAAAAGTTATGAAGGACTGTGTATGGGTCGATATGGAAATCCAGCAAGTATCCATTTTCCAGAAAAATTTCTTCAAAGAATAGAATGAAAGAGTTATTGAAGTCATGTCACACATAAAATATTAATGATAATTGTCGAGTATGTGCTTTAATGAAATGAGGAATATAAAATATAACTGAGGACACCTGTCAGTTGCTTCCTAGTGGAAAAGAGTTAGTTTCCAAGAATCAGTTCTAAAAACTGAAAAGCTTACGAGAAGTAAAATGTAAAAAAGTCAGTTTCCAAGAATCAGTTACAATAAATGTGCAAGACATTATAATTTTCAAAGACTCAACATAATCTGGGCTCTTCAGCTTCTTTTCCAGCAATTAGTTGGCTACAGGAAGGGAGATCATTTTCTGAGTAGCATTGTAACAGGGAGAGAGGAGATATATTTATTATTTTTGCAGCTTGTTTAATGACAGGGGATAAAGTGATACGTTGGTTGTTTTTCTATGCATTTGAAAATAAAGAGAAGTGTGTCTTCAGATCTGTTGATCTGGAAATGTAATTTTATGAATGAAGTTAATCTATTGGTTTCTTCATTTATGTTTTTAGATGCAGTCCTATCTCATTATTTCAAGTGTGTGCATGTTATGAAATTTGTTGGTTTTGTGCATTCATATATGCAATACAGAGTAGTAAGTCTTCTCTTCATTTCTCTGCTATTGGGAAGATTGAATGAGTGATCTTTTGGCTATTAATTTGTTTCTTTCCTAAGTTATAAATTGGATAATCGCATGCATTCCATATTAATGGGTGAATCTAAGTATGCCTTTGTATCTTTTGGTTAAAGACATACCTAGTTGTTTTATTCATTACAAATCAAAAGAAGGGAGTTGAGCCTTCACATCAAAACTTAGAGAGCACTTGCACATAGCGATTACAAGTGACACAATTGTTAGTTCTAGATTTTGTCTTGTTATTTGGGCATTTGTGAGTCATTTTGTGAATATTTGCAAAGGGGACAAATATGTTTACTAACATATTTTTGGCGACTCTACTAGGGACTTAAATCAAAGATCAGTTCTTTTTATTCTCCAGATTCTGGAATTATCTATGTGTATGCAAGGTTGGCGACTCTGATAAATAAGATGCAAATCCAAAGGATTGCAAGAAAGGGGAAAAGACTAGACCCCAATATCCCAGACATTCTTAAAATGGATGACAAAGTGTTGCATGACTTATGGGATCAATGCAAAGAATGCATTTCTCATGCTGTCAAAATAAAGTTGATTGTAGAAGATCATCATACATCTACACTTTTGTGGAAAGTCTCTATGTTAGATATCATAAATTAAAAGATCTGCAAGAGTATGAAAAAAGGGTATCAAAGCTGAAAGAAGAACTCGTAGTAGATGATGATGGAGCTCCAGTCATTCAGATTTCATCTCACTCATATAATTACCTCGTTATGAATGAGCAAGAAGTTCAACAAGAAGTCATTCAACCTCTTGAAAATCAAGCATTGGTAAGCATAAATGACTGAAATGAAGCTGAAAAATGTGTGAGTTTTAATAAGATGGATTCGTTGAATGATGTTTTCTTTCAAGAAGTAGAGAGTTTCAGTTTTGAAAATGAAGGGAATCATCTTGTTTTAGAAAGCATGGAAGGAAATAATTTTTAGATTTACCAGCAACCAGAATATGAGATTTTTGGTTTTAATTTAAGAATGAGTAAAGATAATTTTTTATGCTTAAAAGAATGCAATTAACCTACTCTAGAATCTTTTCATTTTAAAAATGAAGCTTGTACTGATGACAAAGTGAAATCTAATTTAGATAAATATTCTTCTCATTCTACAAATCTGATTAAAGGAAGAAGCTTTCAGAAAGATGTTAACTTAGTTGAAATATTACAATCTCAAGAGACAATTAATGGACTGGATAACATTTATCTTTGCCAAGAAGAAATAATAAATCAATTTTTGTTAGATGGTGGAAAAGGAAATTCTTATACAAGTGATCCAGGAATCAATTTGTATCAAGCTCTTGTCTCATATAAAGAATTTTCAGATTTAATTGCAGCAAGGAATGATGAAGTAATTTCAGTCAAGTTGGATCCAATGAGTGAAGAATTTTCTTGTTATTTCGGTCTTAGTTTAAGTGCTGAAAATTATTTTGTGAAAGATGGTTTTGATAGTAATGACTATGAGATAGTTGTAACATCTTCTTCAGAAATCCTCCTGCCTTATTTTTTTAGCTAGAAATGGTGAGATGTCTGGGAAGCATAGCGCATAAGGTTCAAGAAAAATGAGAATTATATGATGAGTTATGGGTTTTTGGTTTTGGATATTTGTTCACTAAACTCTTGTATACAATTAATTCAATTTTCAGCAATGAAGGGGTTGCCAGATGGAAGTTATGTTAGGTTATCTCATTTGCATGCAGCTTATTGTTTCGGAAAGGCTCATTCTTCTCACAACTAGGACCAATGGATTTGTGTAAGTATTCATTTCCCATAGATCTTGTGGCGGTGGTCTTCTGCTGATGTGCATACTTGTATATAGTTTAATTTACTTGGTTTTTAGCTTGTTGGTAGTCTAGGTGTTTTGGTGTGTTTTCATGCTTCCCTCTCCCCCTCTCTGCTAGAAACTCCCTATTTTATGTGCTTTGACTCTATTCCCCAATGGCTAGGCACTGATCTCCTACTAGAGATAGTTAGATTCTCTATGCCCCTCTTGGCCCACATTCCCCAGTCAGAGCCAGTTTTTGGCTTGCCTTTGGCACCCAACTTTTTAAAATTTAAAACTAATCTCAAAGGAAAAATATTCTTAGTTGTCCCATATCTTATATCCTTTTTTTAAACAATGTCTTTGTAAAGTTGACATTTTGTAAAAGGACAGCATTGCAAGAGGAGTTGTCAAACTTGAACCTTGAACCGCAAGTTCAAAGTTCAAAATTCAAGGTTCAAGATTCAAAATGCATTTAGTTTCAAACAGTAAGCTGCTAGTCTTTGTATTTGTTTAGTGTAATGTGTGCTCTGTGGATTGACTTTTGAATCTTGAACCTAAAGTTCAAAGTTCAAGGTTCAATAGTCAAAAGGCACAATTCAAAATTTGAAGTTACAATTCATAAATGGCATCGAGGTTGAATAGTGACAATGGTAAATACTCTTTTTGAAGAGTATTATAGAAGTGTCATCATCGGCAAGGAAGTGTCTAGTGGATATAATGCATTGATGGAGAAATTGATAATATTAAGAAAATATTGGGAGGATTTTTCAGAAATATGCTTCTGCATGACACTACTATATTTGTGGCTAAATTTTGACAAAAACTTCCGACGGGGCTTTTTTTTAATGAATTTGGTGTTTTTTTTTTGTAATAGGCCCCAATGGTGTCAGTATTCTGATGGGTTTTAAATAGACCATCATAATTTTGACAGTTTCGGGGTATAGATGAAAAAAAAAGTGGAACACCCAAATCATTTTTATTTCGATTATAGAGAGGAGCGGGAGAAAACACATGGGTGAAAGCTGAGCACGAGAGAAGGTATGTGATTTCTTCATCTTCATTGCATTGCATTTTATTTGATCATGAATGGTCTCTAAAATGACCACATTCTACTGGTGTTGTGCCCTATCCCATGCTTTATCTCTATTATTTGATGTTATTGGTGTTTGTGCTCAAGGATATCGATTCACTATTTTGAAATGTTTGAATTCATGTTTGTTGATATTACTAGCACATTTAATGATGCCATTATATATTGTTGAGATGCTCATTGAGATGACTGCATTCTACTGGTGTCGTGCCCTGGCCCATGCTTTAACTCCATTATTTGATGTTATTGGTGCTTGTGCTCAAGGATATCGATTCACTATTTTGAAATGTTTGAATTCACATTTGTTGATATTACTGGCACATTTAGTGACACCATTGTATATTGTTGAGATGCTTAAACATACTTATTTCAAATACATTGCATTTTATTTGATCGTGAATTCTCACTAAAATGACCACACTCTACTAGTGTCATGCCCTAGCCCGTGCTTTATCTCCATTATTTGATGTAATTGGTGCTTGTGCTCAAGGATATCAATTCACTATTTTGAAATGTTGATTGTGGTTATCAAATGGATAGTCGTGAGCTTCTAGTTAGGATCCATTTGTATTGATAGCTTAGGGCATCAAATGTATTGTATCATTGATAGTTGAGACTTTGTTAAAAGGAAATAGGACAAAGAATGATTTTAATTTATTCTCTCTATTTTGATCCCTAAGTAGCTTACAACCCTAGAGAAGTATATGTAGATTTATAGATGCAGTTGTAGGATACATAGCAACTGATAATTCAAAAGAAATCCATGCATCCAATTTGAATAGAAATTAATAAAAAGAAATAAGGTCCTCCAATGGCCCAATCATCCGGACCTTGACTGTCCCTTTAACTAGTGACCCTTCAAAACCGGGTTATCATGCAATCAGTGAGTGATCCTTCATTTTCCTGGTCTTCCCTACATCCAAACATATTGGAAATACACAATACAATGATAACAAGTCTTTCACAATCCCCCTTCCCTCAAGGAACACTATCAACCATCCCTTCCACATAGCATTTCATTTTTGTATGAGTGGATTGTGTAGGAATAGTTAACATTAAACAAGGAGAAAAATCCTCAACACATCTTGGAAACAATGTAGTTTTAGACACCAAATTTTCTCAACTCAAGCTAGTCACTAAGGCCCTTTAAGTTACCAAAATCCTCATGTTGAAGATTTTTTTGGATTATATGAGGTATAGGCATACATAATAAACACTTAATGTTCAAAGAAAAATTTCAAGTTAGCAACATTCATCTAATTTTCATGCAAGGAAAACCAAGAACCATTATCTTCAAAGATTAAAGAATTTTTTCTCACAAACACAGGTACCATTGAATGGGAATAGAAAAGTTAAACTCTCACACAAAAGTGACATAAAATGAAACTATAAGAGTGACTCTAATGCCTGTATTTTGTTCATAAATATTGGGATTTTTTAACATTGGAAAACTCTTTAGGAAGATTCAAAGTTCATTATTTAAATAATAGAGGTTTAGAACCCTTAATCCGCTGATTATACCCCTTTACCAGTCACAATCACCAACACCAGTCAATTTCTTGACTTTATTAACAACAAAAATAGTATAATGATTTCATGAACGTGTAAATATAACAAAAGGAAATGTTCCTATATCATCACCCAACCAAGATCACGTTCAAACACACATATGTTGCAAAAAGAGGATTACCAGAGTTGTGGAGAATTTAATCTTTTATTGATATTCCTCTTCTTCTTTGTTTCATACATCTTTATGCAGAACCCTCTACTATCACCTTAAGGAGACCAACTCAACTTGAGGATTCAAAAATTACCTTGGAATCCACTCAAGGAATTAGCCTCAACTCAAGGATTAAGTAGAGTTCCCTGACTTTGTTAATCACTTCCACAACCCTACTACACAAGTTCACTTCCTCATTTCTTGGCAATTCCTCCTAGCACCATCTCCATCCTAGGCCACCTAGTGCACCTAGTGCCTCCACCATGTCAAAACCTCAACTAGGATTTTCACCTTGATCCTAACATCAAGTATAATCTCATCATGGTCTATTCGCCATGTTTCAACACCCCATTCACTCTGATCTATTCAACTTACACCATTCTTCTTCTACAGCCCTTCTAGGCCTATCTAGTAGCCCTACACACACTAGTACATTAGACCCACTTTTTATACCAACATTTCTGACCAAGCACTAAAATGGTTTTCCTTGGTTGGTTTATAAAAGGAAAATTTTGATTTTTTTTAAATCCAGTCCTATGTTGGTTGGTATTTCGAAAACCATACAGGTTGTCAAAATTCTGACGAACACAGGAATATAACTTTAAAAAAGAAACATAGGGTTTCATTTTATATTCAGCGTGCAACAAAGCAGAGGTGAAAGAGAAGGCCTCAACTCCACCTGTAAGAACCACTCTTCTCTATTTCCATTGTTTTGAAATTGATTATGTAGTGGCAAATAGTGTTAGTATTCAGGAAGATGTGTTAATGTACCCATGGTTTTGTGGAGTTTGTGTGTCTTAGTTTGTTTGATATCTATATCTCTGTCGAGGAAGGAAGTCACTGTTGACTGTCAAATCCAGTCATGCAACTTTGTTGATAGATTTAAGTTGTTTTAGTTTTGTTAATTTTCAAAGAAAAGTAAATTTCTAACAAACTGAAACAAGACTATTATTCTCAACCTATCATAAAGTTATGGCCCTAACTTGTATCTTATCCATGGAATACTTAAGACCAATGGATGAAAGTCAAGTTAGGGTAGAATATTTCAATAAGCTCAACACTCAGATTTGCAGGGGATGTTAAATTGCTTTAGGGCCAATGCCCTAAACCAGATGCATTACATGTATTTAGTTAACAAAATAAATAACATTGTAATAGTAAGTGAATGGAATGAGTATTGAACCTATTGATTTCGGGGTCTAGATTCATCAAAGATAGTAAGCATCAATACCAACATCCCGTAACCACCCTTGAATTATTCTAGTCGAAGTTGACCTAGCCTGATCAACTAGGTTAAACATTCCTGAGACCATTCAGAGGTGTTGAGGAAGATTGATGTTGTTTGTGGATTCAAGAAAGAAATAGAGGAAACAACAATACAATGCTAAATAGCTATGCCTGAATCTGTTGATAATGTTAGAAAGTAAAGATCCCCAAGATAACTAAGAGGGGGGAGGGGGATGAATTAGTTATCTAATAATTAAACAATTTATCAACTTCAATAGATTTAAACCATATAATCAATGTAGTAACCAACCATAGAAAGATAGCCATGCACAATGACACAATAACACAAGATATGTTGACTAGGGAACCTCTTGATCAAAGAGTAAACCCCGGTGGGAATGATGCCCACAAAATGATGCACTAATATGAAAGTTCCTTGTGAGAGGATGGACCTTGTTAGGAGTCTTATGAAATACATTCAGTACATATGAATCCTTGTTAGGAGATTTTGAATCCTTGTTAAAAGATTCTAACCCGGTTAAGAGTTATGGAAGACTGAAGGACCCACTGCCCAAACAGCTTCAAGGCAAGATCTTTGAACTCACTGTCCAACAGATCTTAGAATTATTCAATAGAATAATATGAAATATGTTACCTCCTTCACACTATGCCAAAACCACACTCTCTACTACACAAGATTACAAATCCAGATCTCTGTACTTGCAAGTCTTCCTTCATCACTGAATTAGCTCTTTTCTTCAACTCATGCATACATTCGCATCACAACTTTCATAATTTCATATCACAACTATTACAATCCCATAATCCCATGTCATAACAAGGAAAAAATTCCTTCCTTTATACCACACTCAAATAATTACAAATGAGTCGGCATGCAATTACAAAATAATAATTTCAACACGCTACACCAAGAATTACATAAAACTGTCAGCTTCCAAATGTAATAACTCTTCACTCATGTCACCTCAAAGTTTTCACAGTGAACTACGTCACTACCAATGTGTCTCAAACTTCCCTTTAAATACACAAAATCAGATTCCATCCTGATTAGGAGATATCCTCTGATTACCAAACATCGCTACTCAGGAACACTGCCAGAATACTGCTTCCACCAAAATGCTTATAACTTTCATGAATGAATGAATTTCTTTTTGTGCTCTTAACCATAGGTTAATAACACAACAAAGAACATACCATCAATTTCACATAATCCCAAATGCAATATCCCATGTGTTCAAAACAAAACTATGCTTGCTACTCTGCTAAACTCCAGAATATCATTGTGTTGACATCAATGACAATCATAGTCATGAATGCAACAACCACTGCTATAGAATGACTGCCAATCATCAAGCATTCATTCCTAACAATCTCTCCCATTGGCATTGATGGCAACATAGATGAAAAACATCCAATGTTCCAAAAATCCAATCACTGCTGCTCAACTGCTCTATTGATCTTCATCAATCAAATCTTGCTTCGTTTTCCTATTCAACCTCTCTAGAAAATGTAGTTCCTCAATGTTTTTCATGATTCTCTCCCCCATTGACATCAATGACAAAAATTCCATCACTATGTCAAACAATAGCTCAATGTCAAAAGACATTTTTTAGAAAATACATTCACAAGAGTCCTCATGACTCAACTTAGATACACATACTCTCCCATAGAGGAAGTACCAACATCCAATCCAGAAGAAAGATAGGTGCATAAACCACTGGACAGATGCAACCATCTACATCTTTACTCAAGAGTAGGTTGGGGCATAACCCCAAGCATACCTCTTAGATACTCAAATATATCCTTCGGCAAGGGCTTAGTAAATATGTCTACTATCTGCTCCTTTGTGCTAATGTACTCCAATCTAACTTCTTTATCTGCAACTTTCTCTCTTACAACATGATACTTGATCTCTATATGCTTAGTCTTAGAATGCAATACAATATTCTTAGACATACTAACTGTACTGGTATTGTCACAATGTATGACAATAGGCTCATCAAACTTAATTCCAATATCCTTCAGCATTTGCTTCATCCAAATTATCTAGTTACAATTGTTTGCTGCTGCTACATACTCTACTTCTGCTGTACTCTGTGAAATACAATTCTGCTTCTTGCTCAACCAAGAAACTAATCTTCCTCCAAGAAAAAAGGCTCCACCACTGGTGCTTTTCTTATCATCAATGTTGCCTCCCCAATCAGCATCAGTATATGCACATAAGGTAAAATCATCAGAATTTTCATACCATAATCCATAGTCCATTGTACCTCTTAAATATCTCAGTATCCTCTTTACTACTGCATAATGTGACTCTCTAGGTTCAGCTTGAAATCTTGCTACTATTCCAACTGAATGTGCTATATCAGGTCTAGTGTGTGTCAAGTACTGCAATCCGCCAATCATGGATCTATATTTCTTTTGTTCAACTGCTAGTGTCTCATCTTTACTAGATAGTTTATGTCCTGTAACCATAGGTGTTCCAACTGGTTTACAATTCTCCATACCAAATTTTTTCAATAAATCATTCAAGTACTTTGTCTAACTTACAAAGATGCCATCTTTGTTTTGTGTTATTTTTAATCCCAAAAATTATTTCATTTCTCCAATCATACTCATTTCAAATTCTATCTTCATTTCATCAGCAAATTTTTCACTAGCTTCATCTTCTCCTCCAAAAATAATGTCATCAACAAAAATAACTATAACCAACAATCCATTCTCAATTTATTTTGTGTACAAGTTACTATCAACTGTTCCTCTTGTAAATCCCAATTTTAACAAATACTTATCCAATCTTGCATACCATGTTCTAGGTGCTTGCTTTAGTCCATATAATGCTTTCTTTAGTTTACATACCATGTCTCCTTCTTGAGTCAAAGGAAAACCTTCAAGTTGCTCAATGTAGACTTCTTCTTCCAATTCTCCATTCAAAAATGCTGACTTCACATCCATCTGATACACTTTGAATTTCTTAAATGCTACATAAGCCAAAAACATTCTTACTGCTTCAAGTCTTGCCACAAGGGCAAAAGTCTATTCATAGTCAATTCCTTCTTGCTACGAGTATCCCTTACATTCCAATCTTGCTTTGTTTCTTACTACTTCTCCTTGTTTATTCATCTTGTTTCTGAATACCCATTTAGTCCTAATCACATTCTTGTCTTTAGGTCTAGGGACCAATTCCCATGTCTTGTTCTTCTCAATCTGATCCAATTCTTCTTTCATAGCTTTAATCCAATGTTCATCTTCACAAGCTTCATTAGTAGATTTAGGTTCAATTTGAGAAATCAAACATAAATGTACCTTCTTTCTAGTCATAACTCCTCTGTCCAAACTTCCAATAACTTGCTCAACAGGATGATGTCTTGAAATATACCTGTTAGGTGTCATAGTCTCAGATCTTGTCTCAACTATAGATTCTTCTTTAGATTCTTCTTTGTTTTCTTCAGCATGACTTTCATTCAACAATTCACTATCAGTCTCAAAAATTGTTCAGTAGATTCAATGTTAGGCTGAGGGTTAGTTTCTTCATCAGATTCATAATCAAGCATTCTTTCTTGAATTTTAAACTTCTCATCAACTTTCACATTTGCACTTTCAACAATAGTCTTAGTTCTCTTATTGTAACATCTATAAGCTTTGTTTTTCAAAGAATATCCAAGAAAAATTCCTTCATCACTTCTAGGATCAAACTTTCCTATATCATCATCTCTCTTAAAATAACATTTGCTTCCAAAAATTCTAAAATACTTAACTGAGGGTGCATGTCCAAACCACAATTCATAAGGTGTCTTGTTTGTGTCTTCTTTGATTTGTACTCTATTCATTGTATATACTACTATATTTACTGCTCCTCTCCAAAATGTTTTTGCCAAATTACTTTCAAACAACATAGCTCTTGCTGCTTCAGTCGCTGATCTGTTCCTTCTTTCTGCAATACCATTTTGTTCAATTGTTCTAGGGGCTGAAAACTGTCTCTTAATGCCATTCACTTCACAAAAGGTGTTAAACTCTTTAGAAGTAAATTCTCCTCCTCTATCAGATCTCAAACATTTAATCCTCATTCCTGATTCATTCTCAACTTTATTCTTAATTACTTTAAACTTATCAAATGCTTCAGATTTTTCTTTCAAAAATGCAATCCACATCAGTCTTGTAAAATCCTCAACAAGAATCATAAAATACCTTTCTCCATAGAATCCTCTAGTCCTTGTAGGACCGCTCAAGTCTGTATGAACAATCTCCAACTTCTCTATAGATGTGAACTTCTTGCTAGGAAATGAACTCCTTTTCTACTTAGCCATCACACATTCCTTGCAAATCATGTTAGTAGGCTTCATAATCTTAGGTAAATCTCTTACTACAAGTGTAGAACTCACTTTCACAATATTATCAAAGTTTATATGAAAAAACCTTCTATGCCATAACCAACTGTCATCAATCTTAGTCATCAAACATGTCATCTCAGTAGGGTTCAACTGAAATACATTACATCTGGTTCTAGATCATGTTCCAATCAAATTTCCATCTTTATCCTTAATCACACAATTTTTCTCAACAAACAAAACTTGATATCCCTTATCAACTAACTATCCAACACTTAATAGATTATGTTTCAATCCATCCACAAAGTAAACATCATCAGTATTAGTCTTTCCATCAAGAGTAATAGATCCTATACCTTTAATCAAACAAGGTGCATTATTACCAACTCTAACAACTCCTCCATCATGATTGCTAAACTTTATGAACTTTCCTTTATCACCAGTCATATGATGTGAACAACCACTATCTATAATCCAATCAGCTTTCTTTTCAACTTGGGAAACTAATGTTTTTTCTTCTTTAATATTAAATTTAGAATTTTCTTCTTTAATGGCTACAAATCCTATGTCATCAAGGTTATCATTATCACTATCACTCAAATGTCTTTCAATTCCTGCTTCAATTTCTTCATCATTTGCATAATGACATTCTTTAGGTCTTCTATGCTTAAAATTGCTTCTATACATCTTAACTCTCTTAGGACACTTAGATGCATAATGACCATATTCTTGACAAGTCCAACATTTAAAGATTTTCTTACCATCTGGTTCTCTTTTCACAAGCAAGGCAATACCTTCTTCAATCTTCTTATCTTCTTCAGATTTGGATTTGCTACTGCTGGCATAATCTCCACTCACACTTGTACTTCTTGACAAAGTAGGTCTGATGCTTAGAGCACTGAATGTTGTCTCCATTCTTGGTAGTTCTCCTAATAATCTCAAATTCATTTTTGCTGCTTCCAATCTTCCAAGAAGAGTCTCTCTTGAAAAGTTCGGTGTACAAGGTATCACTTGTTCAATCATTTGTGTAGTTTGCCTGAATACCGGTGTCAATGTTCTCATAATTTTCCATATCACTTCATTCTCTGATTTTTCACCTCCACAAGACTTTATTCCTGCAACAATTTCTGACATCCTACCAATATAGCTTCTAACAGATTCATTTTCCATCATTCTTATGTCTTCAAATGCACAAATCCAATTATGTAACCTAGATTTCTTTGCATGTTCATCACCTTCAAAAGTAGAATGTAAAGCTTTCCAAATATCATAAGCTTTAGTTAAACCTTTTACCTGACTGTATTCATTCTTTGCAAGTGCTAATAAAAGTGCTTCTCTTGCAAGTATGTTACACATAAAGGTTTCTCTTTCATCATTGGAACAAGTCTCAAGTCTATCTTCCTCAATGATAGTTCTGTTATTCTTTGTAATCAACCAATAACCTGGTCCTAAACACAATAGATGTGTCTTCATCTTTTCTTTCCGGCTGTCAAATTTTACTCCATCAAACTTGGGGCTTTCTTTCCTGAAATTTTCCATAGATCTCCTTAAGTTGTTAAACTTTTCTTTCAAGGACCTGCTGCTCTGATACCAATTGTTAGAAAGTAAAGATCCCCAAGATAACTGAGAGGTGGGGGGGGGTGAATCAGTTATCTAATAATTAAACCATTTATCAACTTCAATATCAACTTCAATAGATTTAAACCATATAATCAATGTAGTAACCAACCATAGAAAGATAACCATGCACAGTGACACAATAACACAAGATATGTTGACTAGGGAACCTCTTGATCAAAGAGTAAACCCCGGTGGGAATGATGCCCACAAAATAATGCACTAATATGAAAGTTCCTTGTGAGAGGATGGACTTTGTTAGGAGTCTTATGAAATACATTCAGTACATATGAATCCCTGTTAGGAGATTTTGAATCCCTGTTAAAAGATTCTAACCTGGTTAAGAGTTATGGAAGACTGAAGGACCCACTGCCCAAACAGCTTCAAGGCAAGATCTCTGAACTCGCTGTCCAACAGATCTTAGAATTATTCAATAGAATAATATGAAATATGTTACCTCCTTCACACTATGCCAAAATTGCACTCTCTACTACACAAGATCACAAATCCAGATCTCTGTACTTCGCAAGTCTTCCTTCATCATTGAATTAGCTCTTTTCTTCACCTCATGCATACATTCGCATCACAACTTTCATAATTTCATATCAAAACTATTACAATCCCATAATCCCATGTCATAATAAGGAAAAAATTCCTTCCTTTATAACACATTCAAATAATTACAAATGAGTCGGCATGCAATTACAAAATAATAATTTCAACACACTACACCAAGAATTACATAAAACTGTCAGCTTCCAAATGTAATAACTCTTCACTCGTATCACCTCAAAGTTTGTGTAGTGAACCACATCACTACCAATGTGTCTCAAACTTCCCTTTAATTGCACAAAATCAGATTCCATCCCGATTAGGAGATATCCTCCGATTACCAAACATCACTACTCAGGAACATGCCAGAATACTGCTTCCACCAAAATGCTTATAACTTTCATGAATGAATGAATTTATTTTTTTTCTCTTAACCATAGGTTAATAACACAACAAAGAACATACCATCAACTACGCATAATCCCAAATGCAATATCCCATGTGCACAAAACAAAACTGTGCCTGCTACTCTGCTAAACTCTAGAATATCACTGTGTTGACATCAATGACAATCATAGTCATGAATGCAACAACCACTGCTACAAAATGACTGCCAATCATCAAGAATTCATTCATAACATATAAACTCTTGGGAAAGAACCCTGTGACAATCAAACCGAGAAGTGGAAGAAGTGGAGGTACCCTGTTGATTAGTGGAGTTTAGTCTGTGACTAAAGTGAGTAGACTATTTATAAACCTTCACATACATTGAAAATATTTTATGTTAATTTGAGAGTGAGGGTTTTATCCAACCCTATTCCATACATGCTTTAAGTATTTTTTTTATTCTATTCTAAACCCTAGTCAAGGTTTGTCGGTATTGAGTAAGGTATCTTTATTTTGGTTTGTATATACACTATTTTTTATCCTTAACTACTGTCGAGGTCTTGTTGCAAAGATTGTTTAGTTTCAAGAAAAGTTGTTTGTATTTGTTTGAAGATCAAGACATATAATTGGTTTGTGATTAATGATTTACTTACTCTAATTTATTATGAGAAAAGAAAAGACAAACCTACACATTTCTTAAAAGTTTTCTTAAGGAAAATGATAATAATATTTTTTTGTATAATTAGACACATGCACAAAGATTGTTTGAATAACTTGCAAATCATTTCTACAAGGTAGTTGTATTTCAATTGGACAATGAAGAATATTATATAAACATGTTAGTGGGAACATTATCAGTGTACAAAAAAAGGTTTTGTTTATTCAATAAACATTCATTGTTCATTGTGCACACTAGTTTTAAAAATCATAAATATCTGGTTGAGAATATTGTAGTCTTAATTTACTATGATACACTATTTGGTACATAAGTATCACATGTACCCAAGAATGTATTATATTGGATTATGATTACCATTTCTCTTAGATATTTTGACTTTGTATAAAAATCAAAGGTAAAGAGAGAAAAAGCCAGTGAGACATTGAAAATTCTATCAGTGAGATATCATTATTAGTGAGACCTATGCCAAGCCAGTGAGGCATTGTAAAATGATATTTCACATAAGCCAGTGAGGCAATTCAAGTAGTTTTATTCTCTAGAGGGTTTCTACTCAAGACAAAATCCATGTTATATTCTCTGTGTGTCTTATCTATTTTGTTATCCATTTTTATTTTCATTACATAATACTTCAGGTTTTTTTTAAGTGAAAAATGACTTGTAAATTGTTATATCACTAATTCATGCCCCCTCTCCCCTCTTAGTGATATTGCACTCCAATAACACTCTTTTTACTCATCACATTGATATTTCCATCAAGTGTGCCATTGAGATCATCCTTGAACATATCCTACATCAATTAGAATCCTTGTAAACTAAGCTAAATGCTAATCCTATACCACCTCCCCTCTACACTTCTACAAAGACATCATCAATATGGACCTTGAGCATAATTTCTTCTTAGGATATTCTCTCTTACATGCTCTCCCTATGTGTTTTGTGACTCCCAATTTAAAATATATAATGGTAAGGGGGTTCCCATGACCCATATTCACTCCTTTAATGCCACTTTCCTTGAGTTCCTCTATGATGGCTACTTGCTTGCTAAAAATTTCCCTTGCACTCGAAAAGATTATGCTTTGGAGTACTTTTACACACTCCTTCATAGCTCTAATGATCTTTATATTAAGCTAGATAATTACTTTATCTAACACTTTTGATGAAATATCATCTTGAAATTTCCCTTCTAGCATAGTCCAATACGAACAATAAAATATTCTAATGCCTCGAGTTTTTACCCAAGACATTATTGGTAAAAAATATGATGACCAATTTATGATACAAGAATAACATGTAATGCAATTCATAATGCATTCTTTCATGCACAAGGTCATGAAACCAAATAATGAAACACTTGGCATATTCACCAATACAAAATGCAAGATGAGAGAAGCAAAATGCTTAGAATACCATAGGACAAAATAACATGATCAACTCAAATATTGAGACATGGAGGAGAGTCAAATTCTCAAGGATAACTTATAAACCTTGACAACTTGCCTACCAAGGTGTGCACTTTTGGCATCTTGGAAAATGGAACCAATAAGACAATCTTACACTAGCTTGGGCTTCAAGGTCTAAATTGTAAGAAGTTTAGATTGTAGAGCTAAATTTACATGGCTCAAACTTTGGGGTTTAACAGCATGTTTGATGCAAGGGCATCCTTAGGGCTCATCACAAATTTCCATTGTACTTGGGAAGTTAAGAACAGGTGGTAAATTGTACTCTTGATAGCTGGTAAATAATTTTTGATGAGTAAAATTGAAGCATTTTATTGTATCATGTTATTGGATGATGCAATTTCAGAGTAGTTAATTTATATATGATTGATTGGTCTAGTATTAAAATGTGAGGTTACTTTTATTGGTTCAAGTTTTTGTTTTAGTGAATGGATTTCTATAAGTTGACAGTGGTGTTTGGTTGGAATTGTTTAATTTGTGAAAGGTTATTTTGAATCTAAAGTCAATATCTTTTTTCCCAATTAATTAACCTTCTTGCACATGTGACTTGAATTGTCTCTTGTCCCATAAGTAGTGAAAACTACACAAAGACAATAAATAAAGATAGGTATAAGATTTCATACACTCAAACATAAAGCTTTGAAAGATAATATGACACCTCTTGTTACATACATAGTAGCCCTGTAGCTGACTGTCATATCAGTGGGTAAATTTTACATCTTTTAATCTGACCATCTTTTCATCATGTAGTCATTATGAAAGTAGTAAATATCATCCCTCAAGCATTGAATAACATTGTTTTGAGGCACTCTTCTTGAACATGAATCTTTTCTTTCACAACACTGTCATTCTATTTTGTAGAAACACTATCAATAGTCTCTTTATGGAATTGTTGATCACCGCACCTTCACATTCATGAAAATCTATTAATGCTTGCATCTTTGTCATGATATAGTACCATCATTTCAATCTTTGAATATCACTACCTTTTAGAAATTGTCCCTCTTTTGATTTTTATGACATCATTCCTTACTATGGCTATGAACCTTCATAACAGTGCATGTTCTTTATTCATTGTGCTTTGCAATCATGCATGCATGACCTCTATTATCTCTTGATGACTATTATAAGATTGTCTTTGTGACTTATCATAAACCATATGAATCATTATTTTTTATCACTTTATACCATTGTGACAGTGGATAAGCATTGAAGAAGAACTTTCTTTAAGCATTTCTTATGCACATTATTTTGGCATCTTTTTAAATCATGAATTGTTACACTTATCGTCACCTCATCAAGCCTATTTGATAGTCAACCTTGTCTATAAATAAGAACTCAAAAGTGTTGTTTGTCATTGGGACTAATCTTTTCTTACAAATTTGATCACCATTTATTGACATCCTTTTGATAGTCACTTCTCAATTCTCTTGGATGCATTTTTTTCTTTCATTCTTACTATTCCTTCACATGACTGATCATCTTTTGTGCTCACTATCATGAGGAACTCTATGACACTCTAAAAGTGCCATTCCAACTTCATCAACATTGTCTTTTCCATTTGCAGTGTATACCACTACTTTTGATGCATGTTGAATGCCCTCCCATTTAGCTAGTGTCTCCTCTAATAGTCATCTTTGAATTTTGTCCTTTTCTCTCTACTTTTTTAGACAATGCCATTCTCTACCTTATCATCTATGTCTACTCTTTACTTTGACATACATTCTTGGAAGTTACTTTGAATATGGTGGATCATGTGTTCTACATAGTATCATTGCCTGCTCTTTTCTTTTATAGTGACTATCACTATTCTTCACAAGAGTGCTTTTGTCACTTACCATGACTACTAGATATCTAAGAATTCAAAACTCGTAGAAGCCCTCCTCAAAATATTCCTATTCTCTTATCCATCATAGTGAGGTCCTTTCATGACTTATATCTTCCCTACAAGTCTATTGGTGTATATTGTACCAGAGTTCTATTATCCATGATTGCAAAATTGTCTTGTGGTAGTGAACACATCATTAGAAACAAAATACATATCATTGCCTCTCCTCTTGAAAACATCTCTATATCTTATATTGACCATTAAATCACTACTCTAATTTTTCCCTTTACCACTGCTACTCCTTTATACACAGTCACCATGATTCCTCATGCTTGGTATGGTTTTCCATTTCTTTCATTACATTGGACATTGCTTCCTTGTAAGATCTAATGCCTTCAATCTTTTTTTTATCTCACAACTCATAAGGATTGATGTGATGATAGCCTCATGCTCTTCATTCTATGGTATAAAACTTTGTACAAAACATGCACCTCTTGATGCTACTGCCAGCTTTTAGTCTTCTCTTTGAAAGACAATATGACACCTCTTGTTACATACACTATGGCCCTGTAGCTGACTATCATATCTATGGGAAAGATTTACATCTTTTAATTTGACCATCTTTTCATCATGTAGTCATTATGAAAGTAGTAAATATCATCCCTCAAGTATTGAATAACATTATTTTGAGGCACTCTTCTTGAACATGAATCTTTTCTTTCACAACATTGTTATTCTATTTTGTAGAAACACTATCAATAGTCTCTTTATGGAATTGTTGATCACCGCACCTTCACATTCATGAAAATCTATTAATGCTTGCATCTTTGTCATGATATAGTACCCTCATTTCAATCTTTGAATATCACTACCTTTTAGAAATTGTCCCTCTTTTGATTTTTATGACATCATTCCTTACTATGGCTATGAACCTTCATAACAGTGCATGTTCTTTATTCATTGTGCTTTGCAATCATGCATGCATGACCTCTATTATCTCTTGATGACTATTATAAGATTGTCTTTGTGACTTATCATAAACCATATGAATCATTATTTTTTATCACTTTATACCATTGTGACAGTGGATAAGCATTGAAGAAGAACTTTCTTTAAACATTTCTTATCCACATTGTTTTGGCATCTTTTTAAATCATGAATTGTTACACTTATCATCACCTCATCATGCCTATTTGACAGTCAACCTTGTCTATAAATAAGAACTCAAAATTGTTGTTTGTCATTGGGACTAATCTTGGCTTACAAATTTGATCACCATTTATTGACATCCTTTTGATAGTCACTTCTCAATTCTCTTGGATGCATTTTTTTCTTTCGTTCTTACTATTCCTTCACATGACTAATCATCTTTTGTGCTCACTGTCATGAGGAACTCTATGACACTCTAAAAGTGCCATTCCAACTTCATCAACATTGTCTTTTCCATTTGCAGTGTATACCACTACTTTTGATGCATGTTGAATGCCCTCACATTTAGCTAGTGTCTCCTCTAATAGTCATCTTTGATTTTTGTCCTTTTCTCTCTACTTTTGTAGACAATGCCATTCTCTACCTTATCATCTATGTCTACTCTTTGCTTTGACATACATTCTTGGAAGTTACTTTGAATGTGGTGGATCATGTGTTCTACATAGTATCATTGCCTGCTCTTCTCTTTTACAATGAATGTCATTGTTCTTCACAAGAGTTCTTTTGTCACTTACCATGACTACCAAAGATCTAAGAATTCAAAACTCTTAGAAACCCTCCTCAAAATAGTAGATATTTTACTTTCGCCTAAGTACCGTGAAATTTCCTCCAAAACATGTACTATTGTGAAAATCATCACAAGTCCATTTGTTGGAGGGAAATTCATAGTACACATGTTTGGAGATCTGAAGGAAACAAGAGAATTTGAAGAGTCACGAGTGGTGAGAAGATTCTTTTGAGTAGAAGCTTTGGAGGCACTGTAGATCAGTCCATATCTTTGGTCGCAAATGTATATAGGCAATGTAGATCCTACATACCAAAATTTCATCTTAGTATTGATTTCCTTCTATTGTGAAATTCAAACCCTATAATTAGGAAAATGTCAACCAATGCAAGGAGTGCAACCAAAATTTGGAGAATTAATCAAATGGACACAGCTCAAAAATTACGAACATGGCACAATCTTTAGGTAAAGTGATTCTTATCAAGGGCACTATCCGTCCACATCTGAACATGGTTGTTTACTGGCTGCCCTTCAATAGGAAACTTGACTATACCTATTTGAACATAGTTCAAATCCCAAAAGTCTACATTTCTAGGACTATTCAGCATTGTCCTAGTCAATCCATGTTTGTATGTTTTCTGCCCATACCAACCTGTATCACCTACCTAAGTAATAATTTGAGTAGTCCTCTTACACATGTACTATTGTGAAAATCATCACAAGTCCATTTGTTGGAGGGCTACTCAAAGTACACATGTTTGGAGGTCTGAAGGAAACAAGAGAATTTGAAGAGTCATGAGTCTTAAGATTGTACTTAATATATCCAAGCTTCATTCAATGGTACATTCAAACATGAAACAAACCATTCTTAAACCAGATTAAACTAGTAAACCAAAGGACATACTGATTATAAGTAAACTAGTAAACCAAAGGACATGCTTTTACTACTAAGTCTCTATTTGTTGGGCATACTGATTATAAGTACTTGACATATATCACAAATGTTGCTAATTAAGGTTGGTGGGATGATTACGCCTATCCTGGAAAAAGACTATCAAATCACTATGCTTTCAAATCAATTACCTATTGACGTATCCCTTGCGAGGGAGAGAAGCCAAACACATAAAGAACATGCACATAAACACAACAATTGAAAAACTTAAATGGAATATACCAAGAAGTACCAAATGATGAATGCTCAATTATTGTAATGGAAAAGCAATATCAGAACCGTCCATTTCTAGAACTTGATTTTTCTATAGTCCAAATGATTTTTCTTATTTCTTGTCTGTGCTTGGTGACAAGATTTTGAACATTGTTGACATACTTAAATTGAATACACAATACCAAATGATGAATGCTCAATTGTTGTAATGGCAAAGCATCAGAACTGTCTATTTCTAAAATTTGGTTTTTTATAGTCTTAATTATTTTTCTATAGTCCTAATGATTTTGAAAATTGTTGACAAAGAGTGTTTCTTTTTTTTATTATAGTATAAATAATTTTTCTATAGTCATAATGATTTTTCTTATTTCTTGTCTTTTGTCCTTTTTTTATTTCCTATGTATATGCTTCGTGACAGGATTTTGTCACCTTCTTTTGATGGTATATTTCATTCACTCTATGTGAAATACTATTGTGTTCACTATTTTATTTCAGCTTCATATTTCTTTCATTTTTCATATACACAGATACTACACATGCTAATAAAAAAATGAGCTATTTGATTTAGGTTTACTTTTCATTATTGTAAATGGTTAATATTTTTTATGGTACTCCTTGGTGTATTTCATATAAAAATAATAAATGTAGTAACGATGGTGTCGTGCATTATTGATATAGGTTCAATGACTCTTGTCAATGTGTCAAACTGTCAATGTGGTGGTGGGCAGTGTGTGTTGAAGACTTCATAGACATCGAACAACCCTAGATGACAATTTTGGTGCTGCCAAAATAGAAAAAAGGTTGCTAATGTGTATCTATTTAAAGTTTCTAATGTAAATATTAGTCATTATAATATAAGAACTAATGTAGACTAGGTATCACAGGGAAATAATGGTTGCAGAAACTTTAGTTGGGTCGATGACAACTCATCTGCATCTATCTACCCATCTCCACTTATCTGTGATGAAGAATTTGAGTGCAAAACATGTCAAGCTAGGGCAAATTTTAAAATTATATTTTTATGATGCCTTCTCTGTATTGTAATCGCATATCTTTGTTGCGACCATATGCAGAGATGAACTCAGGAATTAGTTAGTTTAGTATTTTCATATTGTAACTAATATTTTAATATTGATATGACATAACTTCTCTTTGCCTCATGTGCACATATATATGGTTTACATCTTTTTTTAGAATAATTCTTCATGTTTATGACTCAGGTGAGCCCCAATCTACTATCAATCACATGATTTAATGTATAGTGTTTTCTTGGTTATTCCATTTGTTCCTTGACCTTGACTATGGATTGACTATCATTTTCAAGCTTGAGCGAGGCTTCATACCACGTAGCATTTGCAGATTTGTACGCAACGCTGATTTATGCTAGAGGTAAACTACATGTGTCATGTAAACAACATGGTTGAATTTAATCTCTTTTGCATATTTTCAAGAGTTTTCCCACCAATACAATCATAAATAATGCATTGAATGTAATCTACAAATGTTGCATGGTATGAAGTCTCACTGAAGTTTGAGTGCAGTGTGGTATGAAGTCTCCCTTTAATCCAGTGAGGGATTGGAATGAGTTCATTTTGGATATAAAGGAGAATGGGGATACTCAAAGAGGAATTACACCAGAAAATGAGAGAAGGTATAAACATGACAGCTGAGAAACATAAATGCAGATTTCACAACAGTTGAGAAACATAATTGTAGGCATCACGGTCACAATTTTTTGGAGACAACACAATTGAGTTGTATACCCAAGCGATGGAGTGCAACTTCTACACCTCTCATTCCAAGTTGACACTATGGGATACAAAGACCATAGATAAGGAATAAATTTAGAGAGTGGAGGAGGTCCATAACAACCAAAATAATACAGGATGAACCTCAAGTTAAATGAGGCAACTGAAAACATTTTAATAGATTTTTATTATTAAATAATGAAATTTATATATACTAGTGTTCTAAGCCCCCTCTAACTTACTCATCTAGAAAATGAAACTACAACCTATTGGGATTGAGACAAACCTTATAGAAAAACAACAACTAGGAATGATTGCTTTCCAACATTTGTTGAATACATCTGTAGCTCATGAATACAAGGTGTAGCTCATGAGTACAAGGTCCTCCAATAGATGTTCAATAGATGTTGGAAAGTGATCTTTCCTAGTTGTTGTTGTTCTATAAGGTTTGTCTCAATCCCAATAGGTTGTAGTTTCATTTTCTAGATGCGTAAGTTAGAGGGGGCTTACAATAATAAATCATGTAATGAGGGGGCTTAGAACACTAGTATATGCAAATTTCATTATATAATAATAAAAATCTATTAAAATGTTTGCAGTTGCCTCATTTAACTTTAGGTTTGTCCTATATTATTTTTGTCATCATGGCCCTCCGCTCTCTAAATTTATTCCTTATCTATGGTCTTTAAATCCTATAGTGGATCAATTTGGAATCGGAGGTGCAGAAGTTACACTCCATCACTTGGGTATACAACTCAATTACATTGTCTCCAAAAAGATGTGACCATGATGCCTACATTTATGTTTCTCAGCTGTTGTGTCCTAGGACCCCTTATGACCCTTTACGACCATTTATGATCCCTAAGAATACATCTTAGAGGTTTTAAAATGTTGTAAAGGGTCATAAGAGGCTTCTAGGAGGGGCCAGATGAGCTTCCACCTTCACGTGGTTGGCCTTGTTAAGTAGAGAATGTTATACTCTTCTCGAAACAAAGAGAAGGTCAATAATTTAAGGTCTTAGTCCATGGACAAATTAAATTAGACTTACTATCCAAAACACATAAAAAAATTCACATAAACACAACTGAGAAACATAAATGTAGATTTCATAATAGCTGAGAAACATAATTGTAGGCATCATGGTCACAATTTTTTGGGGACAATGTAATTGAGTTGTGTACCCAACTGATGCAGAGTGACTTTTGCACCTCTGATACCAAGTTGAATACATTTGTTGGAGGACCTTGTATTCATGAGAAACAAATGTATTCAACTTGGAATCGGAGGTGCAGGAGTTGCTCTGCATCATCTGGGTATACAATTACATTGTCTCCAAAAAATTGTGACCATGTTGCCTACAATTATGTTTCTCAATTGTTATGTCCCAGAACCCCTTATAACCCTTTATGACCATTTACGATCTGTAAGAATACATCTTAGAGGTCTTAAAATGTCGTAAAGGGTCATAGGAGGCTCCTAGGAGGGGCCAGATGAGCTTCCACCTTCACACAGTTGGCCCTATTAAGTAGAGAATGTTATACTCTTTTCAAAACAAAGAGAAGCTCAATAATTTAAGGTCTCAGTCCACTGACAAATTAAATCAAAGGATTTTTTGAAGTCAATAAAGTAGGCAAAAGCCTCATCACCCAGAGTGTCCCATATTTTGTCAACTAAGTATCTAAGAGTCGCTTTGTGATCTATGGTGGAGTGTTTCGGTCTAAAACTAGCTTGTTTGTGTGAAATAAGATAGAAAATGTGTGACTGTTTGTAAACAGTAAACAACAATGACATAATATTGTTGTGCTTAATTTGATAATATATATATATATATATATATATATATATATATATATATATATATATATATATATATTAAAAAAATTAAATTGTATGTCGATATTTCGACCAACAAAGAATAGAAATATTGACGAGAAAGCTATACATTCGACATTTATTGTGACCCATTTATGTCACAATTTTGATGTACATTGGTCACAGGGATAAGGCTATAACCAGAAATTCTTCCAGGTTGAAGCAATGATTTTGACATCATTTATGTCGATAGTTCAACCACTGGGGACATCGCAATAGTGATAGAGATTTGAAGTGTGGTATTTTCAACAAAAAAATCTAACGACCGTTATGGTCGATTAGCCAACCAATAGGCATCTAATAATCAACTAAACCTCATTGAAAAACAAGCTAAAATTTACTAGTGACACAAAATTCAGCAAATTACACCCAAAGTCTCCAAATAACCTGGAAAAGTACTTACCTTTTCAAATACCCTTTCAGAGTTACTAACCCCATCTCAATCTCAGTCTTCCATCCTTTGACTGGTGAATAATTCCATCCCTAAATGGTCTTCTCCTAGGCCTAATTAGCCCTCACTCAACAAAGCAACTCCTATTTCCACTTGTCTTCAGGACTCAAAGGCTTAAAATAGTATATGTGGTAAAAATTCATGAAATACTAAAGAAGACATGCTATTTGTCAGACAAATCTTCATTGTCCCCCACAAAAAACTAAGTAATAACTACTCTACCCTTAATTTGTTTAACAATGCACCATATTAGATAAAGTAGGTTCTATCACACATGGCACAAACTCTTTTCAAACTCATAGTATGTTGCATGTGTAGTACAAAACTCATGAGATTCTAAAGAAGGCCTCACTCTTAATCAATTATAAACATGCCATTGTTTCAATTTTGCTTGCGAGTTATGATAATTGTTGTAAACATGCCATTTGTTTAGTTTAGTGTATTTATTTTTGTGTTTAATGCATTTGTTTAGTTTAGTGTTTATCTAATATGATGAATTCTTAAACAATTAAGGTTGGAGTAGACATAGTTATCACACAATTTTTTGTGTGGTACAAGGAAGAGTTGGCTGATTAAGAGTGAGGCCTTCTTTAGAATCTCATGGTTTTTGTACTACACATGCAACGTATTGTGAGTTTGAAGAGAGTTCGTGCCATGTGTGATTATTAAGTAATGGGAAAGTTATGATGATTTAATTGTAGAACTACTGGTCCCTTGAAATGTTCAAAATAAAATTCTCAAAAGATGCACTCTCATGGAATATGATGACTTCAGGTTATGCTAAAAATGGATCTATCTTGTATCACTATGCTCTTATCCTATGTCAATATGGGATATTTATGACACGGTCTAGATATCCATCAAGGCATAAATAAAATTCAACTTTTCTCTAATGTTGTAGTTGCAAGTAATGAATTTTAAATTTTATTTTCTTATTCATAGAAGCTTGCAGTATAGTTTATTTTAATGTAGACAATTTAGACAGTGTATTTGCCTATAGTGTTCCTTATTCTTGATTGAGGATGACAGGCACATGGTCGCTAAACTGGACTTTCATAGTACAGTTAGATTAAAGAGGTGATTATTTTGGTAGTGAAGATGAGAAGAAAAACACAATTCATTAGTTAAATATTTTGTATATAAATTGGGTACTACTTTTGTAAGTAGTTTTAGCTCATTGTTTTGTAATGTAATTTTTCAATTTCAAGTATTTTATCTCCTATTTATTAGGTGCATGAGATGAAGGTTGAATGTAAGAGTCTTATAATGTTGAGTTACCTTTGGATCTTGAGTTTTTGATACACCTATGATGATCTTTCTCAACAAGTATTTTATTCTATTATTGTTTTTTGAATAACATATTGGGGAAATACAAAACTGTGTACTTCTACAAGATAGTCAACACAAAATTGAAGCATCAAACAAGACTTGATCAAGTTGCAGGTGGAACATGCACTCAAATAGTAAGTAATGTAGAATAAAAAAATAAGTAATATTTCATGTCTACATTTTGTTATTTTTTGAGATTACATCCATGTTCTATATTCACATAATGGTTCAAAATTGAAATTTACAATTCGATAAAAGTACTGACGGGTGTTGTTCCCTGCACCCTCAATCAACAACTTGCCTCCATTTGTTGTTCCCTAGACCCTCAAAAAGTGTTAGATAGGTATATTTTTCATTTTAAGATCAAATATAAAGGCCCCCTTTTTTATGCGTGCACACACACACAACATATACAACATATACAACCTTCACCATGCATATTTTCCTAAGCACTACTAGGACCTTATACCCTGCAACAAATGTATTATTGTGAAAATCATCACAAGTCCATTTGTTGATGGGTCTAGCTCCCAGTAGTGCTTGGTCAAATTTGATGCACTTCTGATATATTTTGTATATAATATATATGATATTTTATTTTGATTTACAAACTACTATATTATTTGAATATCTTTCTTTCTTGCCACAATAGGAAAGAGTTTGAGGTGGAAGACTACAATAAAAGAAAGGTTTCAATTTGGTATACTATACTACAACATCATTTCATAACTAACTTTTCAATTTCTATAGATAATTAGGTTATAGATAATCTAAGTGAAGAGGGATCATGTTAGACAATCCAAGTGAAGAAGGTAATGGGGATACAATCAATAGATTGTGGTCTAACTTGAAAAGAAAAGGCGAAGGAAAATGTTATTGTCCCTGCAATATTTGTAAGGGCTTAAACACTAGAAGATTGCTAATCAAAAAATCTAAGAGACATTGTAGGGATAATTGTCACATTGAAGGAGGGTTTGATTATCATGAATTAGTAATTTTTTTGTTATATTTATTTAACAATTAATATATATATGAAATAAACTTCATGATGAGATCATTATCATAGTTTATTTGTGTTCATCATTTTTATATAAGTCGACCTCCCTAGGGGAGTACATGATATGGACCATGGAGGTGCGAATATGGAGAATATGACTTTGGAAGTGGAGGACCATGGAGGTGTGAATATTGAAGGTGAAGATTATGATCCCATGGAAGATGATGATCATGTGCCATATAACACATTTGAAGATGATGGTACTAATACATTGATCCATGACACATTTGGTACTGGCACAACTTATGATGATGATCAGGATGATTTTGATGTCATCCATGATATACCTCTACTTGAGAAGGCATCCACGACCCTTTACAAAGGCTCCCAAACAATTGTTCTCTTTGTTGTATTTTTGTTGTTGAACTTGAAGATTATGAATGGTTTATCCAACATAACAATGTCACGTATGCTAAGATATGTGTCATCATAGTAATTAAAGGGTGAAACATGTACCATAAATATTATTAATATTAACAACTTATATTTTTTTCTATAGATTGATAGGTGAGTTTTTGTTACCACCATCGAATATTCTCCCTCGCTCATACCGAGAATTATGTGCCACTATGAAAGATATTGGAATAGAGTATCAAGTAATAAATGCTTGTCCCAATGATCATATTATTTATCATAAAGAACATGAATTTGCAATAGAATGCCCTAAATGTCATATGAGTAGATATTGAATAGATCAAATAACAAAAAAGATGTCTCACAAGGTTCTTCGTTACATCCCCATTATACCACGTTTGCAAAGATTATTTAGGTGTAGTAGCTTGGCACAATTTATGGATTACCATGCACGCAATAGGATTCAAGATGACATTATTCGAATGCCTACGGATGCTTCTATATTTAAGGACATAGAGGAAAAGTGGCCGCACTTTATCGAAGAACCTTGAAATCTCAAGCTTTCAGTGGAAGTCGATGGTGTCAATCCATTTGGGGAGCTAAGATCTATTTACTCTGTTTGGCCTATTTTTTTCATCAATAATAACATCCCTCCATGGATGTCAATAAAGAGGGAGCACATTATGTTGACAATGATTTTTTTAGGTATTTGATCATTTAATAGTTATCTATATGTAATTATAAATCTTACAGTAAAATGGTCACAATAATTATGTAATGTTGTTGTTCATTCAACTAGATGAATACCAAGTTAAAGATATGAATGTATATATTGAGCTTCTTATCAATGAGTTGGTGGAGTTATGAAATGATGTCACTATGTATGACATCTCTAGACCAATAGGAGACAAACAATTTAAATTCTATGCAATTCTTGTATGGGCAATACATGATGCCCCAAGGCTAACACATTTTTCTGGTATGTTATGGTGAATTCAAGTTGCACATGATAATTTTAAATATAAAAATTAACATATTTAATCCAATTGTATCATTATCTTGTAGGTCTTCAAATAAAGGAAAAATTTGCATGTCCAGTTTGTGGTCCAAAGATGAAATCTCATCATTTAAAAAGTTTAGGAAAGCAGGTGTTTGATGAGCATAGATACTTTCTCTACAAAAATCATAAGCATCGAATTATCGAAAAACATCTTTTCAATAGGAAAGAAGAGACTACATCTAAGCTACGAAGAATGACACCTCGCCTATAGAAGTTGGAATATAATAGAATTAATCGTCAAGGTACGACCGTTCTACCTAATGGTTTATGTTTGGAATTTGTATATTTATATTGTGTTTTGTTTACTGATTATGTGATTGATGATCATGAATGTTGTTAAGGAAATACTCCTGAGCACCTTCCAAAGGGACTAAAAAGTTATTCCAAACAATTTAGTAGGTTGCCTTACTACGAGCAGCTGCAAATTGTGCATTTGTTTGATACTATGCATATTGGAAAAAATGTAATGAAAAAATTGTGGAAGTTATTGGATGGAAGGCATGACAAAGTAAAAATTGTCAAAATTTGTAGCGACATTCATGAATCCAATCATGAAATAAAAAATTTCATTGAATCAAATAGAAATGGAGAACTGATTAATATAAGTGCTCTTCCTTGGTTATTAATAGAGCAGCAAACTCATGACATAAAAGAAGTCATCCGAAAAATTTGATTTCTCACAAGATTTGCTGCAAACATAAGCAATACCATATCAAAGAAAAGTGAGTTTGGGCCAGGGTTGAAAATGCATGATTGGCATATCTTCATCAAGGTAAGTCATGTTCTTTTGTATTTACAATATATTTGTAAACTACATGTACTTCTCATTGTATTATGTGAGAAAAAAATGACATGATTATTTTTATAATTGTTGCAGTACATGCTACCCTTATCTCTCAGACAACTTCGACAATAACATCAAACAAGTGATATATGATCTTGGAAAATACATGAGGTAAGCAATGATATTTGCTCAATTTGTTATATATATTGTAAAGTCTCGTGTTTATATGTTTTTGTGTCTTGAATGTCTTGTAGGTGGTTGTCATCTAAAGAAATCCATAAAGAAGATATAAAATATTAGAAGAGAAGAATTCCTCATCTAATGTGTGAAATGAAAAAGTGTCTACCTTCAACATTTTTCAATGCACAAGAACACTACTTCATACATCAAGTTGAGGAGATTGAATTGTGTGGACTTGTACACACTCGGTCAATGTGGATGGTTGAGAGGCACCTAAAAATTTTTAAGGCTTTGGTTTGGCAAAGAGCACGTCCTGAGGGTTCTATGGTGGAGGGATATATGGTATACCATCCTATGGTGTACATTACTAAATATCTTCCTAAGCTTGCAGAAAAGATCCGTATAGATCGTATTTGGGATCTCGACACCATTAAAAAAATTTAAGGGGAGTACTTGGTGGGGAAAGGTAGAATGAGGAAAGTGAGAGGTAATAAATTATAAGATGTTATTGCAGCTATTAATTAATTCTTAATCTTTAAAATTAATCAGTTGTAAGTCACCTATTTATTTTTTGTACAGTTGCTTGAGAGTGAGATGCAATACATTTGTATATTGCAAAAAATTAAGATTGGATGACGATATGGATTGAACAATGTCATCATTTAGGTTGCACATTAACATTGGAAGTTGTGTCTTCATTGCTTAATGAAGCTCATCGTAATAGAGATCCAAATGTTACACAAAGGGAAATAGATTTAGAACATGGTTTAAGAGGTTTCTAGGTACGTATAAATTTGTTAATCACTCGTACGTTTATGAACTCTCGATGAAATAATTTATACATGTTTGACATATTTTTTTAGGTCAAACATCATAGGGCTATGTTTTGCAATGGTCATAAATTTTGCATCAAAAATTTTGATGACACAAAAAAAACTTATGATTCTGAGATAAGTGCAGTCTTTCAGGTGACTAATATTTCATCTAGAAATGAATTACATCCTCGAGAGTTTGAAAATTGATACTATGGAATTTTGGATGATATACTTGAGTGTGACTTTAATTTCTTCAAATTAGTTCTCTTCATCGTCAGATGGTATAGGCTATGACTTAATCAAAATGATACTGATAGAACTGTTATTGAACATGAAAATGGATTTCCAATGATTAATAAAAGGTGATTTGAGCCAGTTGGGGATGAGCCCTATGTTTTTCCAAGCCAATGTGAGCAGGTATTTTACTCATAGGTTCCACATAAATCAGGTTGGTCATTTTTTGTTAGACATGATCCAAGAAGAAGGCCAATGAGGTTTAATGCAATGGAAGAAGAAGATTGCAAACAACTAGAAGATGATGTAGATGATGATCACAAACAATAGTTAGTCGATGATGTTCTTGACGCAAATTTTCTTGAAGAAGAAGATGATGATGATGACAATGATGCTACTAATGATGATGATGATGATGATGATGATGGTGATGATGATGATGATGATGATGATGATGATGATCGCAACAATGACGGTGGTGGTGGTGATGTCGATGACAATGATGATCATGGTGATGAGTTGGATGAAGAAGAAGATGAATGACATGAATGAAATGTACAGTTACGCGATCACTGCTTAATCTATTTAATATTGATTTCTTGATAGAAATGTGCAGTTATGCGATCAATGCTTAATCTAATTAATTCATGATGTACCTTTTAATATTTTTAATTCATATGGGATGCTTATGGTTTTTAATGTACTAACTATGTGTTTTTGAGTATATGTATCATGAATTTTTTAGCTAACATAAGATAATTGAATTACATATGTAGGTACCCGGACCCCTTTCACAAGAATCCCACGCAGTCTCATGGATTGACAAGTATAAATCAATACACCCTATAGAGATTAATGTATTTCACAATTTATAAAATATCTCCCATTACTCGCTATCTCTCTCATTTGATGGAGTGTAGGTAGTAGGAAATAAGTATTTGTCAGATGTATCTTCCTTGAGCAAAGAAAGTGAGTCATGTAGTATGTTTGAATTAGGAAGATCAACTAGAGGTCAAAAGACTAGAAGGAAATTCAATAAATGCATGAAATTTTTCCTTGCTCAAGGGGGGTCATGTTCTTATGATGATGAAAGAAAAGGTGACATTGAGGTGCCCTCTAGGTACCAATATCTACAGAAACAATGGGTCCCTAAGGAATTTCCTCTAATAAACACTGATTTTAGTGTTAAAGGCAAGATATATCACATTTCACCATCGTCAATACATGGTTTGGGCCTATTTTCCATGGATGGCATAAAGGTCTCTTACAAAAAAGTTGTTGAATTGATGGAGTATGTTGGACCTTGTTACGATTACAAAAGTTGTATGTGAATTGTTCAATATAAAAAAATTATGTGTAGGTATGCACTCTTGTAAAATTATATTCAACAAAAAGATAATGAGTAAAGTAAAAAAGTGGCTATATATATTGACGAAAGGCCAAAAGTATCAGGGAATATTGTAGGTTTTATAAATAGCATGTGACCTTTATCAAATATTAAGTAACTCAATTGCATATTTGATGAAGGGTGCTCCCCTTAATACCACAAACATATAACAGAAACAGAGAAACAACAACAATATGCAAGAATAGAAAATTGGCTTCTTATTATCTCCACAAATGTGGAATTACAAACTTTCAGAATTACAATATGCAAAGCCACATGGGCATTCCCTTACAATATTCTGTAGGACAAAGCCTCGAATCATTACCCAAATCTACCCAGAACTTTCCTAGACAACACTACGGACCTTCTTTATATAGGCAATTTCCACCGCCCGAGAAGGTTCCAAAAATTTAGCCCTTAGGGTTGACCAAACTTAGAATTATTTTATTTTACAATTTATTACATCAAAGTCAGCTCAAAATGACTTTTGAAATCCAAACAAAAATTTTGAAGGAAAATTATTTTCTACCATTTCAGGTGACCCAACTTCCGAAGACCATAAGTCATCGTCAGTTGACCTGATTGACTATTATAAACCCATTCTGGAAAAGCCACAAAGTGCTCTAAAGGCTTAACTTGCGCAAGCGCCCATCACCCAAATTTTTTACCTCATTTGGGGCCTCTAAAGCCTTCAAAACTGAGTTTGAAGTTTCTGTACCTTGCTGCCAATACCGAAAATCTTTAATATCTTCAAAACTAGACCTAATCTAGCCATGAAACTTTACCGACAGGCTAATATGACTGAGATGAACCTCCACATGTGAAATCAGAACATTTTGAGATCATATGACCAACTTACTAAAAATAGAAAGTTTCCATAAATAGCTACCCTACACAAGAAAGCCCTTATTGAATTCAAAAATAGAAATATTTTTGGGTGATGCAAGATTGCTCTTACACCCAAGAAGCTCCTACATCAGACACCCAGGGTAATTTGAGAAGTGACCCTGTCACGACTCAGGTGTGCAAAGGAAAACCAAGATTGTTAACCTCCTCCTTTGTCAACCATGATGAATCTTCAATAGGTCATTCTTTTCACTTGACTAGATATTCTTCATATGTCATGTTCTTTGTGCTTCTACCAACACGACTGTCCAGTATGTCTTCAATCTCCTTGGTATCTAAACTACTTGCTAGAATACTCCCCTATGCCACTATGATCTCATCTTCAACACTTCCTTCATGATACTCTGTCAAATCTAAAATGTTAAATACTGGTGAAATATTCATCTCACTAGGCAATTCTACCTCATATGCATTTCCTGAATCATGCTTCTTCAGTATCTTACATGGTCCAAACTTCTTCATTTTCAGCTTGTTATATGTACCAACTGGAAACTGATCCTTCCACAAATGAACCATGACTTCATCCCCAACTTGAAATTCCTTATGCCTCCTTTTCTCATCTACCTTAGCCTTATAGTGTGCGTTCATCTTGGTAATGTACTTCCTCACCTCCCCATGGATGTTCTTCAAATGTTTTGCAAAATCCTCAGCTTCAGCACTACTTATTTCTCCTTTATCTATCTTTCTCAATTTAGATGCATTTCTTGGACTACTTCCATATACAATCTAGAATGGTGATTTACCAGTGCTCCTATTGATAGAATTATTGTATGCAAATTCTGCCTGTGGTAAAATAAAATCTCATCCTATTGGCTTGTCTCCAACCAAACATCTCAGCAAATTTCCCAAACTTCTATTCACCACCTCTGTCTGTCCATCAATCTGTGGATGATGTGATGAACTGAACTTCAAATCTATCTTCAACTTTTTCCACAATATCCACCAGAAATATCCAACAAACCTAGTATCTCGATCTGAAACTATGGTCTTTGGCAAACCATGTAGTCTCACCACTTCTCTGAAAAATAATTTTGCTACATGAACAACATCATTAGTCTTCTTGTAAGGATTGAAATGTGTCATCTTTGAAAATCTATCAACCACCACAAAAATTGAATCATGTCCCCGCTGAGTCCTCGGTAAACCAAGAACAAAGTCCATACTGATATCCTCCCAAGGCTTCTCTAGTATAGGTAATGGTTGATACAACCCTATATTCTTCTTCACTCCTTTTGTCATCTGACATACTCTGCAACTCTATACAAACTTCTTCACATCTTGCTGCAACTGTGGCCAATAATAATTCTCACTAACCAAAGCAAGGGTTTTATCATGACCAAAATATCTAGCCAATCCTCCACTATGCTTCTCTTTGATGAGATTATCCCTCATAGAACTTCATGGAATGTACAACTAACTCCCTCTGAATAGCATATCATCCTAGATGATGAAATCCATCCATTTCATCCTGTCTAGAGTAACAGGTTCTGTACAAGCTTTCCAAGCTTCACCAAAATCAGGATCCTCTGGATACAAATTCTTGAGTTCCTTGAACCCAACCACTTCAATCTGCATTTCTATCAGCAATAGTTTCCTTCTGCTAAGAGCATCTACAACCCTGTTGGACTTTCCACTCTTGTGTTTCAAAACAAATATATAACTTTGCAAAAACTCAACCCATTTCAAATGCCTCTTATTCAACTTTCCTTGACTATTCAAATATTGCAAAGCTTGATGATCATTATACAAAACAAACTCCTTAGGAAGTAGATAATGTCTCCACTTCTTTAATGTCTGAACTATAGCATAAAATTTCTGATCATAAACAGAATACTTTCTCTTGGCATCATTTAACTTCTCACTAAAATAAGCAACAAGTTTACCTTCTTGGCTCATAACAACTCCTATTGCAGTACCACTAGCATCACAATCTACTTGAAACACCTTATTAAAATCTAGAAGTGCTAAAATAGGTTGTTCTATAACCTTTTGTTTCAACAATTGAAAACTCTTTTCTTCCCCATTAGTCCACTTAAACTCTTTTCTATCCCCTCTCATTGTTTTAGTCAAGGGTCCACAAATACTACTAAAATTTCTGATAAAATTTTTGTAAAAGCTAGTCAAACCATGAAAAGATCTTACCTCAGTAGCACTCCTTGGAGTAGGCCATTCAAGGATAGCATGTACCTTCTCTGGGTCCATTTTTAAACCTTCTGCTGAAACTAAAAATCCCAAATACACTAACTCTTTCTTCACAAAACTGCACTTCTTCAAATTAATCAACAATTTCTCTTCTCTCAGCTTCTCAAATACCATATGAATATGCATCATATGCTCCTCCAATGTCTTACTAAAGATCAAAATATCATCTAGGTAAACAATGACAAACTTACCCAGAAATTCTTTCAAAACCTTGTTCATGAGCCGCATGAAAGTGCTCAGTGCATTGGTTAGCCCAAAAGGCATGACTAACCACTCATACACTATTTCCTTTATCTTGAAGGCAGTCTTCCATTCATCTCCTTCTCTAATCTGAATCTGATGATATCCACTCTTCAGATCTATCTTTGAGAAATACATAGCTCCACTCAAACAGTCCATAATATCATCCATTCATGGCAATAGAAACTTGTACTTGATTGTGATCTTGTTTATTGCTCTGAAATTTGTACACATCCTCCACTCTTCATTCTTCTTTGGCACTAATACTGCTGGTACAACACAGGGACTTAGACTCTCACGGATCAATCCTTTCTACAACAACTCATGTACTTGTCTATTCAATTCCTCACTTTCTGCAAGTGTCATTCTGTGTGCTGCCTTATTCGGCAAACTCACTCTTGGGATCAAGTCCATCTGATGACTGATCTTCCTGACTAGTGGTAATCCATCTGGCACATTATCAGATACAATATCTTGAAACTCATTCAATAAATCTGTAACTTCTACAAGAACATCTTCTACTTCCTCCTTACCATCTTTTGGAATTAAAGTAAAACACACATGCTCATGCCTCATACCATCTAGGAACTTTCTTCCATCAACAAAAGTTATTCTTGCACTACCACATACCGTTTCTTATGTTTCATTCAATGGATTTAGCTTATGTCACATTCCATCCTTTGTTAGGGAATAAGTATTTGCACGACCATTATGTATAGCACATCTGTCAAACTGCCATGGTCTACGCAATAACATATGACATACATCCATAGATATGATATCACATAGTACCTCATCTTGGTACCCGCCAATCTTGAACTTCACTAGGCATTGTTCATTGACCATGACCTTGTGGTCATCCTTTACCCAGGCAATCCGATATGGATGTGGGTGTTTCTGTCTCTTGAGCTTCAGCTTTTTCACCATCTCTTCTGACACCAAATTGTCAGTGCTTCCACTATCAATAATCACATCACAACACTTACCCTCACACTTGCACCTGGTGTGAAACAAGCTCCTCCTTTGTTCAGGTTCATTCTCACCACTCAGCAGGACTCTTTTGTTAATCAGTGTTTCTCCTCTTTCAACATTTTTAGAATGTGATAATTTGGCATCTTCATCTACATGTGCAACTCTCGTCTGGCCTTCATTTCTCCTATCTGTCCTTCCTTGGCATTGAGGACATTCAAATGCCCTATGACCTTCTTCTCCACAATGAAAACATGTTCCACGGAAGCCTCCTCTTCCTCTCTGATCTCTATTACTCTGATCCTAGAAGTGATTGGAATTATTTCCTCTCTGATTCTAGCTGCTATTGGCCTCATCCTTCTTTTTTGAATCTTCATTTCACCACCATATGATCATCCACCAGATCTTCCACCATGATCTCTTCCATTTTGTCTGCTCTCAAACTTCTTGTTCAGTTTTTCCTCTACTTTTAGGGCAAACTAGTATGCCTCCTTAATACTGTTCATTTGAACCAAATTCAACTTCTCCTGAATGCTTGGCCTTAACCCATTAAGGTATCAGGAAACTTTCTCCTTATCAGCTTCTGCATGGCCTATTCTGATAAGGAGTCGATAGAACTCCTCTGTATACTCCTAAACAGATCTTCCTGCTTGCTTCAAACTTTGCATTTTCTTTAGTAGGTCAAGCTCATAATCAACAAGAATGAACTATCACTTCAATTTATCCACCATTCGATCCCATCTTGTGATTTTATCTTTCCCTCTTCTATTTCACTCCAATTGAATTTCTTGCCACCAGATCTTCACATGACCTTTCAGTCTGGCCTTCACAAATTTGACCCTATCAGGATCCTCAACATCTTCATACTCAAAATATTTCTCACATTTATTGATCAAGTCAATCAATTCTTCTGGGTTAAGATTTCTAGAAAATGTAGGAACTTCAATCTTAGGTCTTTTCCCAATCTTTGAAATGGCCCGAAAAAGTCTTTCTTCCTCCTGGTTCACAATTTCAACTTCTCCTTCTTGATATTCTTCTTCAGCTTCATCCTCGCTTTCATCTCTGACATTAAGATTCATTTCTCTGTGAATCTCTTCTTGCAATGCTCGCACTTGTCTCTACAGCTCTCTAACCTCAAGTGTCACAATACCAGCTCTTCCACCATGTTCTCTTCGTGGAGGTATTTTCACGATGCGTGCTAAAACCCTAACCACGGTCTTGGTGCAAACTACCTCATAGTCGGCAATCTATTTACACACTCAAGAATCTAGCTCTGATACCACTTGATGAAGGGTGCTCCCCTTAATACCACAAACATATAACAAAAATAGAGAAACAACAACAATATGCAAGAACAGAAAATTGGCTTCTTATTATCTCCACAAATGTGGAATTACAAACTTTCAGAGTTACAATATGCAAAGCCACATGAGCATTCCCTTACAATATTTTGTAGGACAAAGCCTTGAATCATTACCCAAATCTACCCAGAACTGCCCTAGACAACACTACGGGCCTTCTTTATATAGGCAATTTCCACCACCCGAGAAGGTTCCAGAAATTTAGCCCTTAGGCCCGACAAAACTTAGAATTATTTTATTTTATAATTTATTATATCAAAGTCAGCTCAAAATGACTTTTGAAACCCAAACAGAAATTTTGAAGGAAAATTATTTTCTGCCATTTCAGGTGACCCAACTTCTGAAGACAATAAATCATCGCCAGTTGACCCGATTGACTATTATAACCCCATTCTGGAAATGCCACGAAGTGCTTTATAGGCTAGACCTATGCAAGTACTCGTCACCCAAATTTTTGACCTCATTTGGGGCCTCTAAAGCCTTCAAAATTGAGTTCGAAGTTTCTATACCCTGCTGCCAATACCAAAAATCTTCAATATCTTCAAAACTAGACCTGATCTAGCCATGAAACTTTACCGACAGGCTGATATGACTGAGATGAACCTCCACATGTGAAATCAGAACATTCCGAGATCATATGACCAACTTACTAAAAATAGAAAGTTTCCATAAATAGCTGCCCTACACGAGATAGCCCTTATTGAATTCAAAAATAAAAATATTTTTGGGTGATGCAAGATTGCTCTTACACCCAAGATGCTCCTGCATCAATATTTGAGGTGCGCAAGGAAAATCATGTATTTGTATGTGCGATAAAATCAATAAGTGCAGGGGAAGAGTTGCTTATTGATTACAATTTGAATTGCATAGATACAAACAATGTCACTATCATGGGGGTGTAGGTACATACTATGTACCATTAAATAATTGAGTTTTTTTTCCAGCCACATTTAGAGAGTCTCCTCACCATCCACCTCATCTCCATCATTATCTTCTAATGAAATTTATTAATGTAGTCCTTTCTAATTATTGGTTAACTTTAAATAATAACACAGGGCCACAATATGGAGCAACCACATAGAGGGTTCAATGATGATCCTACATGCACTTCTTCCTAGTAGGTAAACCTCTTTGTTATTATACTACAAATTAGATAAAAGCAAAATGTTAAGTAGTGTTTTTTATTATATTCTTTTCATCACTGTTTCAGATTAATTATAATAGTGTTAGTAATATTGTTGTCACATACAAGTGGTTAGCCAAGAAAGGGAAAGGAACCCACAATCCCTGAAGAGGATTCCTTTGACGAGGACCTAGTTGTTGATTTCACTACTTGTGATGACCCGGCCTCTGCAATAAAAAAATGCCTCCACAAAATTGAAAAAAGAGTGGCTGAATTGGCATCTATATTCCCTCCGACTGTTGAGTCACAAAAGAGGGAAACTAAATTGATGCACCTATCTCAAAATTACAAAGTATTAATGTAATTTTTAATTATAACAAAAGTTCAATAATATTTTTTATGTTATACTAGTCTTTTATGTCATTAAAAAATAAGCGGATGTGTTGCTTTTATAGCTTTTTTGCGTAATTTTGATCCTTACGGCCATGATGAGGGTACTATAGCTGGTTCAAGTAGATCGCATGTTAGACTATTTTTTTTACTCTCTAACAATATTGTCCATGCTAATCATTGCTTTTATTATGCTCTAGCAATATTATTCTTCAGCACATGTCAATGATCATTTACTATCACCGCCTCATACGATGGCAGGCTCAGATGTACAACATCCTACAATGTCAGCAACGCATAGCATGGCCACAGATGCCATGGCACCGCCTACTCGTACACAGATTATATATATATATATATATGTGTGTGTGTGTGTGTGTGTGTGTGTGTGTGTGTGTGTGTGTGTTTATTTCCCTTGAAGTATTCTTTCTTAGGGGCATTTCGTAATAGATTCAATTTATGCAACAAGAGATACATCACTTGATGATGAATTTCTTGGATGTACTCGTATTCCTAGTATGGGAACGGTGAAGGATTGCATATTGATTGTGAATGACAAAGGAGTTCCCTTGAAAAAATAAAAACTTCCAGGTACTTTAAAGATTGGACCTTTTTTTTACTATACTATTGTATATGTTAATTACACCTTACATTCAATATGAGAAGCTTACATCTATTGTATTCTTATTTTATACTATTATATCCTTCGACTAATGATCCCATGATTATTTTGTAGGGAATGATGTTTTTTATGATAAACTTAGTGATGAGTGTTTGCAGATATTCAGACCCACCATTTGTACAGGGTGGAACATCATATCTGAACTAAAACCCCAATCCACTATTTTGATTTCATATCATTGCTAAGATAGTTATCATTACATCCATTTCTTAAACTATATTAAAGGTAATTTCACTTCATTTTTTAATCTAACACTTTTTTTTTCTTAAAAGGTGGAAAAATCCAAGATATAAAGTTAAAGGATGCTCTCGTAGAGAGTATGACAAACTTATTTGGACCTCGTGCATTTGAGAAGGGTAAGCTCCTTCAGAAAGCTAGGTTATGTTTGAGGTATATTAGGGACCGGTATAGGTGTACATTATCCAAAAACCCAAACTACTAGCACCCCCCTTGCATTCCTGATTTAGAGTGGCAAAAACTTATTTTGGATGTGAACGAGAAAAATGAAATAAAAAAAAGAAATACACCACTAGACAATAGAAGAAGGTATGTGATATTGTTAGGAATGTAATTATGTACTAAATACTCTTCATATTTATATGAACTAACATATTTCAATCTCTTCATAGATTGACTAACACATCAAAGGCAACAAAGGCAAGACTACAAAAGCACGGGAAACACAAGCTAGGTTCTGGCGATTATTCCAAACTTGTTGAACGAGTTGTAAGTGTTAATATTGTCAAAATTAAATGAGAAAAAATACAATCTGTAGATGGCTTTTAACACTGAAAATAATAATTTGATCTTTATAATATTTATTTATAATTTGCAATCTTTTTTGTTTTGATGAAACAATGAAATAAAATTTGACAATACCAAGAAAAAATACAAGGTGCGGAGTTCAAAATAAGTCTCACAAAAGAGGACAAGATAATTGGCTTCCAACAAGGCTATAAGGTTGTGGCAAAAAGAATAAGAAGTGCACAAGGTTCTACTGATGGATCCATCACGGTAAGTAAGCTAAATAGATGATATTTCAAATTTAATTAGTTACCAATTAGTTTATTTGATGTTAAGCTCCAACATAAAGTGAGTAAATTTGTTTTAAGTAAGAAAATAATGATAACATGAATGCGTATGAAATTGAAATATAGCCTGCCAATTCTAGCCGTACACAACTTGTGCATGATGATGACAATGAGGATGTGCATTAAAGTAATACAAGTAAACATCTTAAATTGATTGGTGTAGTAATACAAATTTAATTGCAATTGGTGTTTGGATTAATGTAACAATTTGTATTGTAGCTATAGAGAGTGTAGAGGTCGATGTTAATGAGCAGGTTGAGGTTGAAGCCGAGGCCGGATAAATTGATCTTGATGTTGATGATGTGACTAGATCAGGTAAAGACCTATACGATTATGGCCTTTAAAGTACTAAAATACTTTAAAATGTTTTTAATATTTTTAATTTAACCCTTTTATATGTTATTGTAGATGAACCCCCTTTGCATCAATAGAGAACTAGGTGTGCATTGAGATCTAATGAGAGGGGAGATGATCATGATGATATCGATGCTCCTCTTAGTAATTAATTCTTAAAAATCAGAAATCAAAAGAAAAAAAAGAAATGATTGTCATCTATGCACCTTAATTGATAATGACTGATTTTTATATGCCAATGAATTTAATTATGTGCTATTGAATGTTCATAAATTTTATAATGTGTTAATGAATGTTATTGAATGTTATCATGTGATAATTAATGAATGTTACATTTTATTAATGGATGAAATAATAAATCAATGTTAGATGTTAACGGGAATTTAGAGTGATGTTAGGGGGGGTGGGGCCAAATGAGCTTCCACCTTCACGTGGTTGGCCCTGTTTAGTATAGAATATAAAACTATTCTCAAAACAAAGTGAAGCTCAATAAGATTGTTGCTTATATAAGGTCTCAAGTGTAGCTTTTATCCCACTCTCAACATTGCAAGGCTTCAAGTGGTATTCTGAGATTGGTTTCTCCATCTCCCACTGACATCTTGTCTTTCTCCTAAAAACTATTACCAAGCTCTAATACATGGATGAGCAGAAGATGTCCCTTACAAGCTGCCCATATATAATATGGTAGATCTAGGGAACAAATATACTACAACATAGAATGAGTCAACTTGAATCTATAGTTTCTTCATTCACAATGAAAATTCAATTACAAGCCATATTTTAGATTTAATATTCATATTCATCTTCATCATGATCATAGCCATCATGGTCAGCATTTGGTTCAACTTCATTTGAACCACACTCCATGTCAGGTACCATTAGGCATGGAGTGTGATCATACCCATGTTACCATAATAATGAGTTAGCCTATAAAATTATGAATAAAATACCTCATGTATCATATTTAAAATTTTCAAAAGTTTCAAATGTATATGCAAATGGATTTTTGAGGGTGTAAAATAGTTTTTCACGTGGAACCCATTTTTTGGCACCCACAACTATAGGTGCACCCGAGATTGGCCTAATTGTGCTATTTCAAGGATCACCACCCATGACTTGGTTAAGATGATGAATTATGTCAATGCCTTTATTACCAAGGAATCACCGCCCGCCATTATTAAATATTAATGATCATTGTTTCCTAAAGGTAATCATTGTTTGTGTATTTTGATCACCCAAGTCTTTGGTTGTGATTTGCATGCTGTGATGTCAGAAGTGGTGGTATGACATGCTGGTTGGATTATAACATATTGACACTTACACCATGAAGAACACAAATGATTAAACAGAAAGAGAGGACCAACTGAACCATCTTGTGGTCAGTCTATATCACATTGAGAAACAATGTCAAGACTTGAGAATCAAAATAAGAAAAGAATGAATGTGAAGTTTACATAGGTAAACAAAAATTTAACTCTGGAAATTATTCAATCTGGCCAATTCACCTATACTAGAACTCAATGAATTTAGGATACATCAAATAGAAGAAAAGTTTCTTCGAGACCATGAATGATCAACAACATTCCATGATTTTATTGAAAAGATTTTACATCAAAAAACAAAACACTAATCAATATTATCATTAAGCCATAAAATATGCCTTTAAAGTTTAGAAGCATCACAAAAACTTTCAAGAAACATAGTACTATCCAAAACAAATACCCTCCTAACGGTTTGTATCTGCTAACAATACTTCTACCAAAATTTCATAAATTTTCAATATTCCCTATCTTATTCTTGACTGTGAACAGTTCTCCTTAAGAAACTTCCCCTATACACCTAGAACACAAGAAACTAATCTACTCTAATAAGCCTCTCCAACCGGTTTACAACCTCCATGTAACCGGTAATAGTTTTTTATTAACTATTTGACTTAGTTTGGAATTGGCCTTCTCTCATTGGTGCTTTACAATGCTTCTAATGATTATGATGATGTTGATGTTGATGTTGATGTCTATAATTTATTTCACTTATTGATGCTTTCCTAGATTGAATTTTGAATTTCTAGGCTGGAGAATAGTTTCAAAGTTTAGGGTCTATTCTACATGATACTTTTAGTTACAGCTCAAATGCAACTCAACATATTTTTGATGCTAGGAAACCCACTACAGAAACTCATCCACAGGTGAAATTTAATGTTTTGAATCTTGGCATTGTTAATGTTATTACTTTTCCTCATGTTTCATATTTGTGAAAATATTTCTTGGCACTATTTTCTTTTTCAATTCCTATATTTGCAGCTTTTTAGATCATTAACATAAGCATTACATGTCTTTTTTCAAAGTTTATTCTAACACTATATTATATCTTATTCTTATTACAATGTTCTTTGTTGTGGGGCAAGAGGTCAATCTTCATTGTCTTCATTGTGGGGGACAGTGAAGATTTTTCTGACAAATAGCAAGTCTTCTTTAGTATCTTATAATAACATGCTAAACTAATAAAGGTGTTATTTGCATTTAATCTACCAATTACTAATAGATTAAGCATATTATTACTATGCTTAATGTTCCATATAAATGCATTTAACACAAAAACAAATTTACAAAATTGAACCAATGGCATGTTTACAACAAAGGTCTAATAGAACTTCCAACAATTCTTAAACATACTTTATCTGATATGATGAATTCTTAAACAATTAAGGTTGGAGTAGTCATAGTTATCACACAATTTTTTGTGTGGTACAAGGAAGATTTGGCTAGGTCAAATCTTCCTTCCTGCTAGCAGTCTACAGAATTAGACCTTTATTAACAATTCATCATATCAGATAAAGTATGTTTAAGAATTGTTGGGACTGGTCATTTGGCATGTATTAAATAGAATAGAATTTTCAGCATATTATTATCATTCTATTTCTTTGTTGTAAACATGCTATTGGTTTAGTTTTGTAATTTTTTTTTTGTGTTAAATGCATTTTTCTAAACCAATTGTTAAACAAGAAAGCAGTAGAAGTGAGGAGGGGTCTTCTTCTGAGTAGATTGATAAAGATCGTGCACCTCAAGAACCAATTCATAAGGTGCCAATCATGTTTTCTATTCTCTTATATTTTTGGATTGGTAGATCTCCTTAGTTTCATGTCCTTTCTTTTGATTTCTATGGATGAGATATATATCTTGCATTTAACATTCAACTTCTTTACATTTTAGAACATGTAGTGTGTTTCCTGAGGATTTTACCAAATCAAATTTTAACATAAACCAAAAATACCAAACTAATTTCTTTCCCTTTCAATGGTTTCCAAGATGTGTTGAGGAGTTTTCTCCTTGTTGAATGTTAACTGTTCCTGCACAATCCACTCATACAACAGTGAAATTCTATGTGGAAGGGTGGTTGATAGTGTTCCTTGAGGGAAGGGGGATTGTGAAGGACTTGTTATCATTGTATTCTGTATTTCTAATATGTTTGGATGCAGGGCAGACCAGGAGAATGAAGGATCATTCACTAATTGCATGATAACCCAGTTTTGAAGGGTCATTGGTTGAGGGGACAGTCAAGGTCCAGATGATTGGGCCATTGGAGGACCCTATTTCTTTTTATTAATTGCTATTCAAATTAGATGCATGGATTTCTTGTGAAATATCAACTACTATGTATCCTACAACTGCATCCATAAATCTGCATATACTTCTCTAGGGTTGTAAGCCACTTAGGGATAAAAATAGAGAAAATAAATCAAAATCATTCTTTGTCCTATTTCCTTTTAACAAAGTCTCAACTATCAATGATACAATACATTCGATTCCCTAAGCTATCAATACAAATGGTGCCTAGCTAGAAGCTCATGGGGTGTCCATTTGATAACCACAATCAACATTTCAAAACAATGAATTGATATCCTTGAGCACAAGCACCAATGACATCAAATAATGGAGATAAAGCATGGGCTAGGGCATGACACCAGTAGAATGTGGTCATTTCAAAGAGCATTTCAGCAATATACAATGATGTCATTAAATGTGCGAGTAATATTAACAAACATGAATTAGATCTTTATTAACAATTCATCATATCAAATAAAGTATGTTTAAGAATTGTTGGGACTTCTCCTTTGGCGTGTATTAAACAGAATAGAATTTTTAGCATATTATTATCATTCTATTTCTTATTTGTAAACATGCCATTGGTTCAATTTTGTAATTTTTCTTGTGTTAAATGCATTTTTTCAAACCAATTGTTAAACAAGAAAGCAATAGCAGTGAGGAGGGGTCTTCTTCTGAGTAGATTGATGAAGATCATGCACCTCAGAAACCAATTCATAAGGTACTAATCATGTTTTCTATTCACTTATATTTTTGGATTGGTAAATCTCCTTAGTTTTATATCATTTCTTTTGATTACTATGGATGAGATATATATATATATATATATATATATATATATATATATATATATATATATATATATATATATATATATATTGCATTTAACATTCAACTTTTTTTGTCAAGTTGAAAGGGCAAGAAATTAGTTTGGTGTTTTCGGTTTATGTTAAAAGTTGATTTGGTAAAATCCTCAAAAAACACGCTACATGTTCTAAAATGTAAAGGATTTGAATGTTAAATGTAAGATATATATCTCATCCATAGTAATCAAAAGAAAGGACATGAAACTAAGGAGATTTACCAATCCAAAAATATAAGTGAATAGAAAACATGATTGGTACCTTATGAATTGGTTTTTGAGGTGCATGATCTTCATCGATCTCCTCAGAAGAAGACCCCTCCTCACAAAAAATGCATTTAACACAAAAAACATATTTACAAAACTGAACCAATGGCATGTTTACAACAAAGGTCTAATAGAACTCTCAACAATTCTTAAACATACTTTATCTGATATGATGAATTCTTAAACAATTAAGGTTAGAGTAGACATAGTTATCACATAGTTTTTTATGTGGTACAAGGAAGATTTGGCTAAGTCAAATCTTCCTTCATGCTAGCAGTCTACAGAATTAGACCTTTATTAACAATTCATCATATCAGATAAAGTATGTTTAAGAATTGTTGGGACTAGTCCTTTGGCGTGTATTAAACAGAATAGAATTTTCAGCATATTATTATCATTCTATTTCTTTTTTGTAAACATGCCATTGGTTCAATTTTGTAACTTCACTGTTGTATGAGTGGATTGTGCGGGAACAGTTAACATTAACCAAGGAGCAACTCCTCAACACATCTTGGAAACCATTGAATTCGATAATAAATGAGACCTAACACCAACACTATTTCTTCCATTCACTTCTACCAAGAATAAAGTATTTAATCCATTCAACATTACATATAATCATTAGACAGTTACATTTCTTGACTATGTAGAGGAACAGTCATGACCAAAATGATCAAAAGTACTTTCACCCTTGCACAAGCTATTCCAAACTTTAAGTAAAATGAGCAATATGCTATATCAAATCATTCATATTCATAGTAACCATTCAAAGGATCATTTTTTCAATGAACCCTCTGACTGTACCCCTGTGGCAGAGAAAGGAAACCTCAAAATAGAGAATGGAAACTTAGTAAAACCAGTCTATGCCATTGTTTGTGAGGGTACAGTCATGATAAGTGCCTCTCAAACCTCTCTAAACATGTAAGATTGTCTTTAAATACTTTATTGATCTCTTCTAAACATTAACCAAATCAAACCTACATTTGAATCCACACACAATAACCCAAAATGAAGGGTTTTGTATCCTTTAATGAATCTCAATCACTGGTAACGCATGGACAGTCAAACTAGTAGTCTCCAAAGCATTCAATAAGTGAATATGAATGTTTGAAAACTTTCCTCTCAACTTCCCCAACCACTCCTAATCGGTTAGAGAGATTAGTTGAGTGTTTAGACACTAAAACTTCTCATGCAACTCCCAAAATTTCACATACAAAATAAAATTAAATCCATTTATGAATTAAATCCAGTATTCCAAAGGACTAATCCCAACAATTCTTAAACATACTTTATCTGCTATGATGAATTGTTAATAAAGGTCTAATATACAATGGTCATGCTAGTAATATCAACAAACATGAATCCAAACATTTCAAAATAGTGAATCGATATCCTTGACCACAAGCACCAATAACATCAAATAATGGAGATAAAGCATGGGCTAGGGCACAACACTAGTAGAATGCGGTCATTTCAGTGAGCATTCATGATCAAATAAAATGCAATGCATTTGAAATTTGCAGTCGAATATGATGTCAAAGGCTCGAAAGATGTCTATCAAAGATACCAATCAAAGATGAAGAAATCACATACCTTCTCTCATGCTTAGCTTTCATGAAGGAAGATTTGATAGCCAAATCTTCCTTGTACCACATGAAGAACATGCCATTGGTTCAATTTTGTAAATTTGTTTTTTGTGTTAAATGCATTTAAATGGAACAGTAAGCATAGTAATAATATGCTTAATCTATTAGTAATTGGCAGATTAAATGTAGATAACACCTTTATTAGTTTAGCATGTTATTATCATATCAGATAAAGTATGTTTAAGAATTGTTGGGATTGGTCCTTTGGCGTGTATTAAACAGAATAGAATTTTCAGCATATTATTATCATTCTATTAGACCTTTATTGTAAACATGTCATCGATTCAGTTTTCTAAATTTGGTTTTTGTGTTAAATGCATTTTTCATAAGGAGGGGTCTTCTTCTAAGGATATTGATGAAGATCGTGCACCTCAAAAACCAATTCATAAGGTACCAATCATGTTTTCTATTTGCTTATTTTTTTGGATTGGTAAATCTCCTTAGTTTCATGTCCTTTCTTTTGATTACTATGGATGAGATATATATCTTACATTTAACATTCAACTTCTTTACATTTTAGAACATGTAGCATGTTTTCTGAGGATTTTACCAAATCAACTTTTAACATAAACCGAAAACACCAAATTGATATCTTGCCCTTTCAACTTGACAAAATATTTGCATTTGACTGCTAACTGCAAGCAACTGAATGATAAATCCACATACCTGTATGCATTTAAATGGAACATTAAGCATAGTAATAATATGCTTAATCTATTAGTAATTGGCAGATTAAATGTAGATAACACCTTTATTAGTTTAGCATGTTATTATCATATCAGAAAAAGTATGTTTAAGAATTGTTGGGACTGGTCCTTTGGCATGTATTAAACATAATAGAATTTTCAGCATATTATTATCATTCTATTAGACCTTTGTTGTAAACATGCTGTTGGTTTAGTTTTGTAAAAAAAAAATTTGTATTAAATGCATTTTTCATGAGGAGGGGTCTTCTTATGAGGAGATTGATGAAGATCGTGCACCTCAAAAACTAATTCATAAGGTACCAATCATGTTTTCTATTCGCTTATATTTTTGGATTGGTAAATCTCCTTGGTTTCATGTCCTTTCTTTTGATTACTATGGATGAGATATATATCTTACATTTAACATTCAAATTCTTTACATTTTAGAACATGCAGTGTGTTTTCTAAGGATTTTACCAAATCAACTTTTAACATAAACCAAAAACACCAAACTGATATCTTTCCCTTTCAACTTGACAAAATATTTGCATTTGACCAATAACTACAAGCAACTGAATGATAAATCCACATACATGTATCTTTGAAAAATACCTGGAATATCAAAAAGATGGCTAAGTGGTTGTCGCCATGATTTTTGCAGTCGAATATGATGCTAGAGGCTCGAAAGACATTTCCTGTCAAAGATACCAATCAAAGATGAAGAAATCACTTACCTTCTCTCACTTGATTAGCTTTCACCCTCTCCTTTTCTCCCGCTCCTTTTCTCTGCAATTGAAATAAAAATGATTTGGCTGTTTCAAAATAGTGAATAGATATCCTTGAGCACAAGCGCTAATGACATCAACTATTTTGATCTGAGGGTACCCTAATGTTGGCAAGAGGTATTTTATTAATAAGATTACTCTGCAAGCTTGAAGAAGCGGTATATTTTGGAAAATGAAGAGTGGAAAGATGATGATATTCCTGAGATCATTGATGGACACAATGTTGCAAAATTTATTGATCCAAATATCTTGCAGAGGCTTGAAGAACTAGAGAGGGAAGAAGGGCTTAGGATGGAAGCTAAGGGTGATGAGGATGATGAGATGGGGGAAGTGGAGTTGAATCTTGATGAAAAGGAAGCTCTAGCTGCAATTAGGAAGAAGAATAAGATGCTTATCGTCGAACATAAATTAAAGAAGAGTATTGCAGAGAGCAGGCCTACCGTACCAAGGAAGTTTGACAAGATCAAGGAATATTGCTTAAATAGAATGGGAAGACATCTTTCTAGCCTGGGCCTAGATCCTTCAACAATTGGGATAGGATCCAGACCCAGGCTAGAAAGATGTCTTCATTTCTATTGTGGATAGGCTCTTCTGCTGCAACAACTACAGACTGTGATGTAGATATCACAATAGCTGAGAAACATAAATGTAGGCATCATGGTCACAATTTTTTGGAGACATAACATAATTTAATGGTATGTCCAAATGATGCAAAGCAACCACTACTCCAATTCCAAGTTGACACTATAGATTCCAAAAACCATAGATAAGGAATAAATTTAGAGAGCGGAGGAGGGTCATAATGACCAAAATAATACAAGATCCTATATTATTTTGGTCATTATGACCCTATATTATTTTGTTCATTATGGCCCTCCTTTTCTCTCTAAATTTATTCCTTATCTATGGTTTTTGGATCCTGCAGTGTCGACTTGGAACTAGAGGAGTAGTGGTTGCTTTGCATCATCTGGGTATACCACTCAATTATGTTGTGTCTCCAAAAAATTGTGACCATGATGCCTACATTTATGTTTCTTAGTTGTTGTGTCCCAAGACCCCTTATGACCCTTTACAATCCCTCAGAATACATCTTAGAGGTCTTAAAATGTCGTAAAGGGTCATAAGAGGCTCCTAGGAGGGGCCAAATGAGCTTCCACCTTCACGTGGTTGGCCCTATTAAGTAGAGAATGTTAAACTATTCTCAAAACAAAGAGAAGCTCAATAATTTAAGGTCTCAATCCATGAAGATGCTAAAAAAACAATGAGAATTGATGATGGAGAGTTTTTAGATTTTGAGAAGATGTATATCCAGTGGAGGCCAAAAGGGATTTTTGTGGAGATTTACTAGAGTGGCTATATACATACGAGGGTTTCCAGATTGAGTACCAGTGTAGTGATGATGATTTAGTAACCTACATCTATAAAACCTTCACAAACATCCCTTCTTTGGCCTCCACTCATACATCTTCTCAGAATCTAGAAACTTTGGATACTATTTCTCATCCACGCATGAAATGTGCTAGTGATTGTATAAAATTATTTCAGGCCTCCAGTATTGATGAGCTGAACAAGTGTAAAATATTTTTGTGAGACTGAGATCAATTATATTGGATATGGTGCAGTGTACATAAAGGCAAGGCGGTGATTATTCTCAACAATCGACAGGTATAAGTCTTCCAGGCCTTACTCAGTAGCTAGGACTAAAGATAATAGAGCTCAAGAGACCATCATAGTTGGTCTCTTTCTTTGGTCTATATTATTGACAAAATGTTTTACCTTTCATTAGCTCATCAAATGCGGGGATTTGAAAGAACTTAATGGAATATTTTCATGTATAACGTACATTATTTTAGTTTGACATTGAATGAATTTATATACTTCGCGCACTTGTATACTACAAGTGCACGAAGTAGATAAATTCATGCAATGTCAACTTAAATAATATACGTTATCATGAAAATATTCCATTAAATTCTTTCAAATCCCTAGATTTGATGAGCTAATGAAAGGTAAAACATTTTGTCAATAATATAGACTGAAGAAAGAGAGAACCTATGATGGTCTCTTGAGATTTGTTATATTTAAGGTGCATATCCGTTGATTTTTTGACACCACTGAAAAGTCTTTCGATGGTGGTGCTATACCTCCAATGACATTTCCCATCAGATGTTTACTACAGACCGTCGCTATGTCAATAGATATAATCTCAAACACAACTACTCTTCGAAAGATAGTTGCAATAGGAATGCTATACCTCCGAAGGGTTTACTTGTCAAATAATTACTACAGTTCCGTCACTCTTCTAACAGGTACAATATCGGAGTAAATTTTTTTTTGATAGATATTTGTGATAGGAATGCTATACCACCGATAGGTTTACCTGTCGGACAATTACTGTATCTCTGTCATTATTTCGACAGGCATGCTAAATCTCTGATAGGTATTCCTATTAGAGAATTATTGTATAGGTGTTGCTCTTCTGACAATTATGTCTGACAGGATAGCCTCATGATTTTTTAGAGTTCTGATAGCTCTACCATAAGAAATTCCATACCAAAGCTCATTTTCATGTGCTAGATTTCGATTCAAATGGATGTCAAAAGACCGATGATTATCACTTCTGTCACAATGTGCGATGCAAAAATGCTGATGGATGCATATGTCAAAATGTCGACAAATAGGCATTGAAAATCTAACAAATGGCCATCAAAATTTGGCCTCAAATGTACTAGTGTGAGAATACAATTATCTAGTAAAAAAATAAGAGCATTGACTTTTATCCAAATACTTTCAGCTCTGTGCCATTGGGATAAAGGTATTTTGTAATGGTTTCCAAATTTCTTTAAAGGAATTGACTATGTTTCAAAGGCTTCCAAGATAGTCACATACATTGGCATATGCAGACCGACTGGGAACATCCATGTTTTTTATGTCCTAATCGTGTTTTGATAGAGGCACCGATGCAAATAAAATTTAAGGTATGGCCTTGTAAAATAATTCCCACCCCAGAGCATTCCAATGGATAACATTTTCTTGTCAAATGAAAATGCGTTCAAACATTGGCAGCAATGGGTAGCACCCTGGGGAATGTGACGTGGTTATGAGGAGAGTACAAGTAATGCATGTAAACTATTTGACAAAATGTTGACCCGAGCATGATAGCTAGTCATTTGTTTGGAAAGGTTTATTGTGCAGTAATCTTAGGGACAAAAGAAAATTAGAATATATAAAATACTTTTTAATCCCAGCATACATTACAAAGGCACTCATGCAGGTTAACTAATGATAACTGTTTCAAAGGATTTCTTCAGCAACTTGTAATCACAAATTTGTGATGACATAAAAATAGTCATTTTACAAGGGGTGTAACTTTCAACTCCACCATTGGATCGGGTTGAATTCTAGATATGTTTTATAAAAACTAATTTTATAAACTCTCACTAGAAGGATTTCCAAAATATTATCTAGTTTGAGAGATATCAATAACAGAATATAGTTCTACAAAAGTAGACATTTCTAAAATTTGTTGATGACATAAAAATAGTCATGTTGTGGGGCCCATCACTCTCAAATAAACTGTTGGATCTTCCTAAATTTTAGATATGTTGTGAAAAGGAAAGTTTTCCAAATATTCACTAGAGGGATTCCAAAAATTATATCCAGTTTGAAAGATATGAATAACGGAATATAGGTTTGTAAAATGAAACATATTTCCAGATTAATTTCTGATGACATAAAAATTAGTCTCAGTGCAGGGGCCATAATATTTCACTCCACCGTTGGATTTAACCAATTTTTGGATATGTTGTTAAGAGACAATTTTTAAAGCCTTCCACCAAAGCGATCAAGCAAATATTTCCTGGTCTGAAAGTTATGAAGGATTGTGTATGGGTCAACATGGAAATCCAGCAAGTATCCATTTTGCAGAAGAATTTCTTCAAAGAACATAATGAAAGAGTTATTAAAGCCATGTCACACATAAAATATTAATGATAAGTTTGGAGTATGTGCTTTAATAAAATGAGGAATATAAAAGATAACCGAGGACATCTAGCAGTTGCTTCCCAGTGGAAAAGAGTTAGTTTCCAATAATCAGTTCTAAAAACTGAAAAGGTAACGAGAAGTAAAATGTAAAAAATTCAATTTCCAAGAATCGGTTACAATAATTGTGCAAGACTATAAATTTTAAAAGACTCGGCATAATCTGGGTTCTTCAGCTTCTTTTCCAGCAGTCAGTTGGCTACAAGAAGGGAGATCATTTTCTAAGTAGTATTGTAACAGGTAGACAGGAGATATATTTATTATTTTTGTAGCTTGTTTAATGATAGGGGATAAAGTGACTTGTTGGTTGTTTTTCTATGCATTTGAAAATAAAGAGAAGTGTGTCTTCAGATCTGTTGATCTAGAAATGTAATTTTCTAAATGAAGTTAATCTATTGGTTTCTTCATTTATGTTTTTAGATGTAGTCCTATCTCATTATTTCAAGTGTGTGCATGTTATGAAATATGTTGGTTTTATGCCTTCATATATGCAATACAAAGTAGTAAGTCTTCTCTTCATTTCTCTGCTATTGGGAAGATTGAATGAGTGGTCTATTGTCTATTAATTTGTTTCTTTCCTAAGTTAAAAATTTGATAATGGCATTCATTCCATATTAATGGGTGAATGTAAGTATGCCTTTGTGTCTTCTGGTTAAAGATATACCCAGTTTTTTTATTCATTGTAAATCAAAAGAAGGGAGTTGAACCTTCACATCAAAACTCAAAGAGAACTTGCACATAGCCATTGCAAGTGACTCAACTGTTAGTTATAGATTCTATCTTGTTATTTGGGTATTTGTGAGTCATTTTGTGAATATTTGCAAAAGGGACAAATCTATTTACTAACAGTGACGTAATGTCAGTGCACATACCATAACTAGGATATATAAGGAGAATGTAATATTCTTGAGCATATCATCCTTTAATTGTCACGAGTTATGTGATACTTATAATCACGCGTTATGTGATGTTTGTCTTCATGAGATATGTGAGACTTCTTATCACAATTTATGTGATACTTATCATCATGTGTTATGTGATGTTTGTATTCACGAGATATGTGAGACTTCTTGTCACGAGTTATGTGATACTTATCATCATGTGTTATGTGATGTTTGTCTTCATTAGATATGTGAGACTTCTTATCACGAGTTATGTGATACTTATCATCACGCGTTATGTGATGTTTGTCTTCATGAGATTTTTTAGACTTCTTATCATGAGTTATGTGATACTTATCATCATGTGTTATATGATTTTTGTCTTCACGAGATATGTGAGACTTCTTATCATGAGTTATGTGATACTTATCATCACATGTTATGTGATATGTGATAACTTAATCATAAGTTAAAGTGATATATCATATCATGAGATAGATGATATATATATATATATATATATATATCTTTTATCACAAGTTAGGAGATATCTATACTCATAGAGTTTATTGTGATGCATTCTTGTTCATACTCTTTATCTTCCCTAGCTAAGACGGAGTGTTGATGCATAGTAGTTTTGGTCAAATATAAGGAAGATTGCTTGGATTATTTAAATATGAGTATGTGTGTATGTATGTCAGTTCACAATGTGAACTAACATACATACACACATGTGCATTAATTGTGCCTATAAGAATAATCATTCTAAATGTTTTACCATCATCATTGGATATGATCGAAATACTATACAAGTATAATAATCTATGTAATCATACTACTTTCATCTTCTCTTGCTATGTATCAAGCAATGAACACTGGTAGTTGCATTCTACAGATCAAGTAATGATCTTATATCATCTATATTAAGGATTGTGTAATGATCTAGTACTATGCACATCAGTATAGTATGCAATGATTATAATGTAATGTTTATCACTTGTATTGGAAGGTGACGATCTTACAATAACTTTACCTTCTATTGTGATAGACATCTTGTGATGGCTAAAATAGATCATAATAGTTAAAACTTGTGGATAGAATCACCGATAGAATCATAAGAGGGAGTGTTGATGTATGTAGCATCGGTCAAATAAATAAAATTGACTATATGATTATTATGAGAAATTATTTATTACATATACATAGTAATATATATAATAATTGATATTATTTTATATATTAATATGCATATATATATAAATTTAATCTATATTTATTCTTATAATAACTATACAGTTAAATTAATAAATCAAATTAATGAATATACGTGTCCCATGAAGGTATGTGTCTCTTCTTGTCTTTTTTTCATGTATATATACAAGAGATCGATGCATTTGGAAAACATATACTTTACAAGAAGTGCTATTACATTTGAAATTGATCTCTAAAAAATTAACAATGACATTACAGGATTATCTAGTCCTGATAGAGTGAGTGCAACATAGCTTTGTAGGATCTATTACCCAAATTCTCCTATTCTATACAAATTTGGCTAAATCTATCCCATGGTCTCTTTTTTTACCCTGCCAAGCATCCCTGAAATTTTCATGATTTTATGTCTGGTTTCCTGGTCTCTACAATTTGTTCTATCCCCTAGTTTGCAGGTCTAAAGTTTGAAAAAAAAGTGACCGTTGTGCCCAAAAAACCCTCAAAGCCCTAGGCCAGTTTCTATTTTCAAGTTACTTTATTGGCCACTTAAGTTTTTAAATTCCCCATGTGCATTTTTCATTCATTGGCTAGTCACTAGCTCTCTATTTTCTTCGGCGATAATCCTTTCTATTCGGAGATTCAACAAATGCCTTGTCCGCGTAATATCCTAGTGTTCGGCGGTTAAGTCCTCAATGGTTAGCGATTCAGCAAGCGGTCTATTCTTCCTTTGGTCGTGTAGTCGCTTAAAGAATTTGGTAGTCTCAACTTTTGGGGGTCCCAGCTAACAAATCAATGGTGGGCGTATCTTTGCATAGCCTCTTTCTGACACATGAGATTATGCGTCATCTATTAGATCTTCCAGGTATGCAGCACTTCAGTTTGGGGTGGGTCCACTGCCACATTGTACTACATGGAAGCTCTTGATTGGTTGAGAGGTGACGATTTGTAAAGATGTCAGAGTGGGCCCAGAGAACTACATAACTTTTAATCCAATGGATGGCGCATGATCTCATGCATTGTGTCAGAGCCATGACATTATGTGTCGACCGTTGATTTCACTTTGTTGTTAGAGCCTTGCGGGTGGGTCCTCATTTGCTGATGTGCTTGCCTGTGATTGGTTGTTGAGTGCTGAAGAAGACTTATAGGTGGACTGGTGTGTTAGTGGGGTCCCAATTCTAAATGGATCAACGGTTCGCGCATGATCAGAAGGAATATTCAGGGGCTATGAGATCATGCACCCGTTGTTTGATCAAAATTTTAGTTGCAGTGGGTCCGTCATCTGAAAGGCCACCGAGGTATTTGCTGATGAGGCGATCAGAGAAAATAAAAGGTTGACAAGTGGCATCTAGGCCTAGGGTTTGAAAGGTATTCTATGGCTCGGTGACTAAAGGATTTTGCATGTTCTCAGAATGTAACCAGGGTTAGTAAGAAGACTCATCGATTCAACAAAATTCTTTGTTCACTGAATTGCTTGACCAGACTGAGGTTAGGCCAAAGTTCTTCGCAACTTAAAAGGGGTCTTCAGTTGTGCATTCACTAAGTGACTTAAATGGGTAAAGTCAAGGTGGGTCCAAGCTGGTAGAAGTGTTGACGTGCTAAAAGTTTCATTGGTTGTGGTGTGTTGATGTGGATTTTAACTTTTCAAGGAGGCTTCCAACTGTTGTCGGGATGATCTAGGCCGTTCATTTGCTCGGAAAGTGAAATATCAATGATCGCATTTTAAAATTGGACCTGTTAGCCATTGCTATTCAAATTTGAATACGTCTAACAGGGTTTTTTGCCAACGATCGATTCAGCAAGCTGTGAAGCAATAGAGTAGCTGAAGAATTTATGTCTTTAGGACATTTGCAGTTGAGAGGATGAGAAAGAAAGTTAGGGCAGGTTGTCTTGGGTCATTTCTTGTCTCTAAAAAGTACCATTTTGAGCATTCATGGCGAGCCTGAGTTGAAAAAAGTTGATGAATCAAGGTTGCTTGTCCGCGGACAGATGCAGTACAGGGATGGACAAGTAAACAAAATATTTGATCAGCCATGATGTTGCAGAGATACAATTATGATCAGATTTGATTGAGTTAGGGTTTGATTATTTCTATTGTAAATCTTTCTAACCCTAATTAAGTTTTGACTCCTGCCTGCATGCAAATAGGAGATGTATATATTGTTTTTGTGAGCTTTTAGAGCTCAAAGTTCACATTTTGTAAAGAAGAAAGTCTCTTTCTTAGAAGGCTATCCGTGGCATTTTTTCTGCCCTCTGGTTTTCTACATTGTATAATCTCCCATTCATTATTCAGATATTGCAAAGGTATTTTGTGACATCTTTTATGTCCCTATGCTTCCTTGTCTGAATTCTCTCTTATTGAATTGAAGTATGGGTATGCCTTCAATGATATCTTAGGGTTCCTGATCCCTCTCTCTTTCTGAAATATATGTGTATTCTTGTGAGTGATTTTATTTGAATGCTCTTGTGGGTATACTTCAACCCCCTGATAATCTGTCTCATTCCTATACCAAGTTGCATAGGCGAATGTTTGTTTGCAGGTTGTGGATTGTGTCTAAATTCTTAGGAATGTTGTTGTTTGTGAAAGTTTTCTTCCTTTTCCTGAATAGCCTCTTTCTATTGCAGACCCTTCTATGAAATATTGATGCAAGCCTATTTAGTGGATTGTGATCCCCTAGACCTAAGTTTATTCACTGATTTCATTCTCTATACTAAGATTCAAACCATCATTTCGGTGTATCACCTAGTAGGTAGTTTGCTTTCAAGTCATTTCCCTTTAAAGCATTCCTTATATCCCTTTCCCCTCAAAGTTTTAGTTTCATGTCAAGAAGAAAATTAAGGTGATTATCCAAGAGGAACCAGCCTAGAACCTGGAGGTCTCATCTTAGTTAGCATAGATCCCACAACCTAGAGATGATTCCCATATTATACTAAGTTATCAAGACCAAGAGAGCTTGAAACAAGTGTGCAAACTTAGTGTATAACAATTCTGGCACACCCGATGGGATAGTAAGAAGTTCATTGTTTGAAGTTATGCTATCTCTTATATACAGATTGCATAATATAGGCTTTTAGAAGTTTTTCTATCAAGTATATCTGGTGACTCCATTGGTGTAAAGATCAAGACTAACCTTGTTCAAGGTTTATGAGAAAGATTGAGACTAGGAGCTCAAAGCCTACTGAATTTTTAGAGCTACCCTCAAAAAGAAGTTACGAGGGTAGGTCAACTCAAAGGACATCCCCTATAAGGAGAGTTCAGTCTACACCACCTGATACTTCAGAAAGGAGACCTTTTCCCTTTCATTCTAGAAGAAGAGGAAGATCTCTAACCAGAGATCTAGAAGAGGATTCAAATCTAGCAACAAATACAACTCATTTAGTTGTTAATCTTCAAATCACAACTCCTACAATGGCTAGACAGTATGCTTTCGCACCTTTCAAACAGGGAATTCCATTGACTTTTGTTGTACATCATGATGTACCCTTGGTGGCACTAAAGAGTTTACTTGATTTCACAGGTGAAGGGAAAACAATTGCTTTTAAGCACATAAGAGATGTGACCACCATTTGTAGCATACACAACATAACCCAAGAAGATGTGGCCACAAAGTTATTAGCAGCCTCTTTAAAAGGTAAGGCTCTTGAATGGTTTAGAACTCTAGCTTTTGGTTCTATTAATTCATGGGATGGGTTAGGAGATGCATTGAGTAAACATTTTGAGGATAAATCAGACAACTTGTCTTTAGTTGAGCAGTTGACAACCATTAAAAGAGACCCTCAAGAGCAAATGACAGATTATAATAGTAGATTCCTCAAGACATGGAATAGAATCACAGTCTCAGTGAGGCCATTAGCTAACCATGCTTTTCTATATTACTTACAAAGTCTGAATGGTCAAATTTATGTCATGATCCAATCTATGGGTGGTACCTCTTTACCCCAAGCCTTTGACATAGCTATTAGGGCTAAAAACTATTTAATCCAAGCAGGCATGATATAAAGAGGTCACCCATGCCCATTTTTCCTAGCCTTCAACCCATTGCACCTGCACAAGTACCCCCATTTACCCCTATTCCCACCATATTAGCACCTCGGGCTAGTACTAGTGGTCAAGAGTTAGGAGCAAGTTTCTCTCAAGAGTTACAAGAGATAAAGAACAATCAAGAAAATAGTAAGCAAGAAATGACAAATTTGTTGCAGACCTTGACTAAAGAGGTCACAAATCTAAAGAAGCAAGGTCAAGAAATCAGACCACCCTTTCAGCCACAAGGCCAAGGTCCTAATAAACAATATCAGAATCAAGGACAACCTTATTAGCAAAATAGGCCACCATACCAAGGAGGTTATCAAGGATAAAGGAAAAATTTCAATCAAAGACCATTCCAACCATATAACCCTAAACCTCTCAATTCTGCAAATCCAATTAGGGATATAGTCCCTGGTCAAAATAATATGGCTATGGATAATGAATGGTGTTTTCCTTGTAATCAGCCTCACAATCAGGCTACATGTTCAAATGGATGGATGAACCAAGCTCTAATGGTTCAAAATGCCTCACAAGCTCAATCAGAGGCCTCATCCAGTGGGTCAGTGCCCCAACAAGAATCACAAGAAAATGAGACTACTCTTTTCAATTGGGAGAAGCCTGACTTCAATGGAGTCAATGATGAATTTGCTATTGCTGCTAATACAAAAGAAAAGAGAAGAGCTCAAGAGATGGAGCGGGAAAATTTTGGTACTAAAGCCACTACTTTTGCAAAGCCACTTCAACAAGCTACTCCCACCACATAGCAGAATACTCCTGGCATTACAAGCAAAGAGGGCCAACCTTCCAAAGAGGTGGAGCCCATCATGGTGAAAGCACAACAAAGAGTACACACTATGACACCTTTCAATATTGTAGACAACATGAAGAAGGTGAATGTCACCATGTCTATGTGGGACTCTTTGGCTATCCTGGGGCAGTCTGAAATTTTGAAGAAGGCCATGACTGAAGTAGCAACTCCTCAGCCTGCAAAAGAAGCTGCAAAGCTAGTGTTGGTTAACACTGATCAAGAAAAGGAGGCTCCAAATAGAAACTCCAAGACCAATGCCATTCAAGGTAGGAATTCAAAACCACCTCCCTTTTATGTATCTTTAATTATTGGAAAATCTCTAGTACATAATTGTATGGTAGATAGTGGAGCTACTAGCACTGTAATGCCCAAGAAAGTGGCTGACCAATTAGGACTAAAATATGAACCCTTTCAAAAGAAGGTTACACAACTTGATGGATCTTCAGTCAATACTATAGGTGTGGCTAGGGATACCAGTCTGATCTTACATGCTAGTCCTAATTTCTCCATCCTCCTTGATATATATATCATAGACCTCCTTGCTTTATTTGCCATATGTTTGTCAAGGGATTTCATAGCCAAAATAGGAGGCTACCTATCTTCTGACTGGTCTCACATGATTTTTCATACAAGATATGGTACCAAGGTAACCATCAAATCAGAACTATTGGTAGCACACCATATAGAACCATATGTGTCCAATACCATTAATGTAAACTGTCCTATATTTGATAACAGTGACTTCCAAACCATTGGAGAAACAGACACTAAGATAGAGAATATCCCTAATATTCTTCTAGATGAAAGAGCTTCAGAGGCCCAAGAAAATCTTATCTGGGATTTTGGTTTGGAAAGTTATTTGATACAAGAAAGTGGATCCATAGAGCCAAGCCTCCTCAAAGAGGACACTAATTCAGAGGATCGGGATAATCAAGTTTGGGAACTTTTTTTTGATGGAGCTAGAAGTAGACATGGTTCTGGTGGTGGTGCTATGTTAGTGTCCCCAAGAGGAGAAAGGTATTATACTGCCTTTAGATTCAATTTCTCCTGCACTAGCAACACTGCAGAGTATGAAAGCCTAGTGAATGGACTGGAGTGGGCTAGAAAAAGAGGGCTCAAAGCCTCAAAAGTTTATGGTGACAGTGAGTTAGTTGTCAGCCAAGTAAGAGGGATAAGTGCAACCAAAAATGACACTTTGAAAGCATACAAACATAGAGTTTGGGATGTAATTGAAGACTTTTGTGCTTTCAATATTGTTGCTATCCCTAGAAAGCTAAATCAAAATGCAGATAGATTAGCCATTGTTTGATCTCAGTATGACATTCCAAATAGTGTTTCAAAAGAAACAGATCAACAGCATATCAAAGTGATTGTCAGACCCTCTATTCCTGATAATGATGTCAATTGGTAGGTGTTTGACAATGATGAACAAATTCTACAGTTCTTGTTTGAAGAAGATATTTTTTCAGAGCATAACCAAGACAAGTTATCACAGAGCTATGGTGGTCAAGTGATACAACTTAAATCTAATAAGATGCCTAGAGGTCTTGTCACCTTGGAAGCTTTCTTCAACAAGGATGATGAAATTAAGAAAAATAAAACTGGCCTAGTAGTTCAACAAGAACATTGTGTTGAATTAGAGTTGAAACCAGGTAAGGGCTTACAATTTGGAAAGGTAAACACTGAATTGGAAAAGCAAGCTTATACCCAATTATTTAAAGAATTCAATGATGTTTTTGCATGGCAATATGAAGACCTCAAAGGTTTTGATCCAGCCCTTGCCCAGCACACTATTGAATTAGAGCCTAATGCCAAACCAGTGAAGCAGAAGCAAAGGCTTGTTAATCCCAAGCTTTAGCCACTTATGCATAGAGAAGTGCTCAAACTAATAGAAAGTGGTATCATCTACCCTATTAATCATACTAGTTGGGTTTCCAACCTTTTTCTTGTCAGGAAGAAGAATGGGGAGTTGAGGTTATGTGTTGACTTCAGGGACCTTAACAGAGCCTCCTTAAAAGACCACCATCCATTACCCTCTATGGAACAAATCTTACAATGTGTCTCTAGATCTGAGAGATTTTCATTATTGGATGGCTATTCAGGATACAATCAGATCCTAGTAAATGAAGAGGATCAATATAAGACTGCATTTACAACTAAGTGGGGAACCATGGCATATCAAAAGATGCCCTTTGGTTTGTCAAACGCAGGTGCTACATTTCAAAAGGCAATGGATATGGCCTTTAAAAGCCTCATGTATAAGTTTGTACTGTTCTACTTAGATGACATAACTATCTATTCTAAACATGCAGCAGACTATATCGAACATTTGAGGAAGATCTTTGAAAGGTGTAGAGAATTTGGGATATCTCTTAATCCCAAGAAATGTGTGTTTGCAGTTCATGAAGGAAAATTGTTGGGATATGTAGTATCCAAAGAAGGAATTACAGTGGATCCTGAGAGAATTGCAGCCATCCTAGAGCTACCCTTGCCACATCATAAGAAAAGTCTCCAATCTTTCATAGGGAAGATTAATTTTGTTAGGAATTTCTTGCCTAATATTGTAGATTTATTGAAGCCTTTAACAGCCATGTTAAAGAAGAGTTCAGCTTTTAGCTGGACTAAAGAAGGAAAAGTCAATTTCCAGGTTATCAAGGAAGCCTTAACAGAAACTCCTGCCCTGTTAAACCTAAATTTCAGTAAAGATTTCATCCTTTATGCTTATGGAGGACATGATGCTATATCTGCAATGTTGACTCAAGAAAATTCAGATGGATTGGAGCAGCCTATTGCTTTCTTTAGCAAAGGTTTAGAAGAGTATGAACAGAGATACTCTTTTGTAGAGAAACATGTACTTGCTATGGTGAAAAGCCTTAAAAATTTCAGATATCTATTGACCCGTAGCAAGGTACACTTGAAAGTTACTCATCCAAGTGTCAAAGAATTTTTTCTTTCCAAGGACCTAAATGAGAAAAGAGCTAGTTGGATCACCAAGGTGATGGAGTATGACATTGATATCCAAACCACCAAGCTGGTTAGAGGAAGAGGTCTTTGTGAGCATTTGGTAGGAGATGAAAGTTCAAAGAAACCAGAGCAAACGGATGCATCTTTGGTTGTGCATTCTACAGAAGAACATGCCCAGGCATCAGGTTGGTTGCCTGACATGATTCATTTTTTGAAGACAAGACAATGTCCTACAGGTTTGGATTCAACAAAAAGAAGGTATTATAGATTACAATCTATTCCTTTTGTGTTGATAGATGAAGTTCTCTTTAGAAAGGATCACAATGGTGTCCTTTTAAGATGCATTGATTCAGAAAAGATAGCTGATGTCCTATTTGAATTTCATGATGGACCTTCCAGAGGTCACTTTTCTCCTAGGACCACTGCTTTTTAAAATCATGAGGGCTAGATACTATTGGCCATCTATCTTTAAGGATAGTCATGAGTATGTAAGAAAATACATCAAATGTGCTATGTTTGCAAGAAAAGAAAGGCTTGCAGCCCTTCCCTACAGCCAGTCAGAATAGAGCAACCTTTCATGAAGTGGGGCATAGACTTTATTGGTATGATCAATCCTCCATCTAGTGCAAGACACAAGTGGATAATCACTGCAACAGATTATTTCACTAGATGGACAGAGGCAGTTTCCTTAAAAAATCAAATGAGAATGATGTGTTAAGTTTTTATGATGATATAATTCACAGATTTGGCACTCCAGACTCCATAATATCAGATAATGCATTGGCATTCACAAGCCTTAAAGTCTCAAAATGGGCAATCAGAAATGGCATTTATCTAAATACAAGTTCAAATTATTACCCTCAAGGCAATGGCTTAGCAGAATCAACAAATAAGAACTTGATTAGGATAATCAAGAAGACCCTAAAGGACAATCAGAGAGATTGGCATACTAAATTGAGGTCTGCCTTATGGTTAGATAGGATTACTCCAAAGAAGATCATTGGGAACTCTCCTTATGTGTTAGTGTATGGCAGAGAGGCTAAGTTGTCCATTTCAACTGAATTAGGAGCTTTGGACTTGGCCACTCAATATGTTTTGTTTGAAGAAGGAGATCCTTTGCAGATCAGGTATGCTCAGCTCATGGAGTTAGAATAACTCAAAGACAAATCCATGAAATATATGGAGTTTCACTAGATTTAGACAAAGAAAATTTTTGATAAGAGAGCCAAGGTCAAAAATTTTAAAGTTGGAGATATAGTCCTCAAGTGGGATGAATTCAAATCAAAGCCTGGCAGACATACAAAGTTTGACTCATTTTGGGGTGGACCATTTGTTATTACAGAATGCAAGGGACCTAATTATTTTTAGCTATCAACTTTGGGGAGATGCCTTGCCAATATCAGTCAATGGTTTCCACTTGAAGCCCTATTTTGAGGTTAATCCCTCCTTGTAAATCTTGTAAATATGTTTTTCTGCTTTCTTTCCTTGTTTTCTAGGTTAGTTTTCCTACTTTCCAAGAAGTGCCTATGCACAAGTTTTGTTCCTCAGTTCCAGTTTTGCCTCTCTGTCAAGAATTTACATGCTCAAAAGTGACCCCATGCCCAATGAATATGTCAAGGCCATTGGTTTTCCATGTCTAGCAGGCTGACATCCAGCAGAAATTGCCAAAATGTTACCCAAATTTTCCTATTCTATACAAAATTGGCTAAATCTATCCCATGGTCTCTATTTTTACCCTTCCAAGCATCCCTAAAATTTTCATGGTTTTATGTCTGGTTTCCTGGTCTCTACAATTTGTTCTATCCCCTAGTTTGTAGGTCTAAAGTTTGAAAAAAAAGTGACCATTGTGCCCAAAAAACCCTCAAAGCCCTAGGCCAGTTTCTTTTTTCAAGTTACTTTATCGGCCACTTAAGTTTTTAATTCCCCATGTGCGCTTTTCATTCATTGGCTGGTCATTGGTTCTCTATTTTCTTCGGTGGTAATCCTTTCTATTCGATGATTCAGTGAATGCCTTGTTCACGTAATATCCCAATGTTTGGTGGTTAAGTCCTCAACAGTTAGTGATTCAGTGAGCGGTCTATTCTTCCTTTGGTCGCGTAGTCGCTTAAAGCATTTGGCGGTCTCAGCATTCAGGGGTCCTAGCTAACAAATCAATGGTAGGTGTATCTTTGCATAGCCTCTTTCTGACACATGACATTATGTGCCGTCCGTTAGATCTTCCAGGTATGCAGCACTTCAATTTGGAGTGGGTCGTTGTACTACATGGAAGCTCTTGATTGGTCGAGAGGTGATGATTTGTAAAGATGTCAGAGCGGGCCCAAAGAACTACATAACTTTTAATCCAATGGCTAGCGCATGATCTCATGCGTTGTGTCAGAGCCATGAGATTATGCACCGACCGTTGATTTCACTTTGTTGTCAGAGCCTTGTGGGTGGGTCCTCGTTTGCTAATGTGCTTGCCTTTGATTGGTCGTCAAGTGCTGACAAAGACTTATAGGTGGACTCGTGTGTCAGTGGGGTCCTAGTTCTAAATGGATCAACGGCTGGTGCATGATTGGAAGGAATATTTAGGGGCTATGAGATCATGCACCCGCCATTCGATTAGAATCTTTGTTGCAATGGGTCTGTCATCTGAAAGGCCGCCGAGGTATCTACTGATGAGGTGGTCAGAGAAAATAAAAGGTTGACAAGTGGCATCTAGGCCTAGGGTTTGAAAGGTATTCTGCACCTCAGCGACTAAAGGATTTTGCATGTTCTTAGAATGTAACCAGGGTTAGTAAGAAGACTCAGCGATTCAGCAAAATGCTTTGTTCATTGAATCACTTGACCAGACTGAGGTTAGGCCAAAGTTCTTCGTGACTTAGAGAGGGGTCTTCACTTGCGCATTCACTGAGTGACTTAAACAGGTAAAGTCAAGGTGGGTCCAACCTGGTAGAAGTGCCGACGTGCTAAAAGTTTCATTGGCTGTGGTATGTTGATTTGGATTTTGACTTTTCAAGGAGGCTTTCAACTGTTGTCAGGATGATCTGGGCCATTCATTTGCTGGGAAAGTGAAATATCAATGGTCACATTTTAAAATTGGACTTGTTAGCCGTTGCTATTCAAATTTGAATACGTCTAACAGGGTTTTTTGCCAGCGATCGATTCAGTAGGCTGCGAAGCGGTAGAGTAGCTGAAGAATTTATGTCTTTAGGACATTTTCAGTTGAGAGGATGAGGAAGAAAGTCAAGGTAGGTTGTCTTGGGTCATTTCTTGTCTCTAAAAAGTACCATTTTGAGCATTCATGGTGAGCCTGAGTTGCAAAAAATTTGATGAATCAAGGTTGCTTGTCTGCGGGCGGATGCAGTACAGGGATGGACAAGTAAACAAAATATCTAATCGGCCATGATGTTGCAGAGATGCAATTATGATCATATTTGATTGAGTTAGGGTTTGATTATTTCTATTGTAAATCTTTGTAACCCTAATTAGGTTTTGTCTCCTTCCTGCATGCAAATAGGAGATGTATATATTGTTTTTGGGAGCTTTTAGAGCTCAGAGTTCACATTTTGTAAAGAAGAAAGTCTCTTTCTTAGAAGGCTATCTGTGGCATTTTTTCTGCCCTCTGGTTTTCTACATTCTATAATCTCCCATTGATTATTCAAATATTGCAGAGGTATTTTGTGACATCTTTTCTGTCCCTATGCTTCCTTGTCTAAATTCTCTCTTATTGAATTGAAGTATGGGTATGCCTTCAATGTTATCTTAGGGTTCCTGATCCCTCTCTCTTTCTACAACATATGTGTATTCTTGTGAGTGATTTTATTTGAATGCTCTTATGGGTATACTTCAACCCCCTGATAATCTATCCCATTCCTATACCAAGTTGCAGAGGCGAATGTTTGTTTGCAGGTTGTGGATTGTGTCTAAATTCTTAGGAATGTTGTTGTTTGTGAAAGTTTTCTTCCTTTCCCTGAATAGCCTCTTTCTATTGCAGACCCTTCTATGAAATATTGATGCAAGCCTATTTAGTGGGTCGTGATCACCTAGACCTAAGTTTATTCACTGATTTCATTCTCTATATTGAGATTCAAACCATCATTTCGGTGTATCACCTAGTAGGTAGTTTTCTTTCAAGTCATTTCCCTTTCAAGCATTCCTTCTATCCCTTTCCCCTCAAAGTTTTAGTTTCATGTCAAGAAGCAAATTAAGGTGATTATCCAATAGGAACTAGCCTAGAACCTGGAGGTCTCATCTTAGTTAGCATAGGTCCCACAACCTGAAGATGATTCTCATGTTATACTAAGTTATCAAGACCAAGAGAGCTTGAAACAAGGGTGCAAATTTAGTGTATAACAGGATCCTTGGTTTATCACATTTGATATAGAAATTTTGGAGAGGGAGATGATGTATTTTGGGGCTCATTAGTAGCCATTTTGTATATGACATCATTGTACTTTTACACTTATAGTTGTACTCTGACTCTTATAGTTTTTATTTATATGCGATGAGACTATTATGATAGGATCTATATGTGTGGAAATGTATATCTATTTTTATTTGATGTATATGTTATGCTTGATCTATGATCTATATGTATACATGTTTATTGATAACTTCCTGACTTATGCTTATATATGATCTATGTGGATGTATATATTCATGATGTACGAAATTATGTGATTAGCTATGTGATGCAATATGATGATTCATGACATGATATTTAATTCTAAATGGTTTGACATGATATATGAATAATTTTATATGATGCTATGGGTTATCATGGATATATGGTTACTAACTTGTGATGATGTAGGATGAGATGTTATATGTTCCTATCGTATATGATATACAAGCTAACATGCAATTTTAGAGGATATGTAGATTGATGTAGGTAATACACTTTTTTTTTCAATGTGTTATTGTATTCATTTGTTAAGCATCAGGTAATAATAAAAATGATGAGATGATGGATGATGAAAGAATAGATGAAAAGAGAATTAAATCTTGTTCTTCTTTTAGTTTTATATCATCATTGAGCTTATTATGATAATTGGATGTATCATCTAGATATGTTGGACCCAAATGAGTGACATACCACTTGCAAGGATAGAAGGCACATCATATAGTAAGGAATGTTCTTAGCCACATTAGGCCCTTAAGTTCTTGATGATCTTAGATGATAATGTCCTAAGATGAGTCATCATGTTATTAAAAAAATTCCACAAACAACAATTAAGTAACAATGTCTCGTCAGGGCTTCTTCAATCAAATAAATCTATGAGAAACATAGAAATCAAGCTATCAAATATCAAATTGAAAACAAGAAAGGAAAAGACATAAACAAAATGGTCATTAGACCCTCTTATCATATTTTTCTTTCCACATTTTTGTGTTTGTATTGATACCCGATACTCAATCTATAAGGTCATGTACGCTATGTCTTTATCTTGTCGAAAGTTGATTTAGGAAAAGTCCAATGTCACATGTGATTGTCTTTAAAAGTGTCAAAAAATAAGAAAAGGATATCTTTATTGTGAAGAAATGTGGGAAATTTATTATGGATTATTATCATGTAGGAGGATAGAAGGATGAAGATCCTTTATTCACCATATGCCAAGGATCCAACTCCACCACTAGGTTGAGTATATGCCCCTAGTTATGGATAGTACCAATTTATTATAGATGGAGAACTAATGGAGGGATACATAGAGTTTTATAAAAATAGAAATCTATGGTGAAAATGGGGGTTTTTATTAGATGATGTAATAGTGAAGCAAGATGATACAAAAAAATCTTGGAGTGAAGAAAAATCACTACACATGGTCTCAGTTTCTCAAATTTCACCATGGCACTTTCCCAAGGCACCACTGAAGTAGTTTTCACCATAAGATGGATTATTTTTCTTTACTTTTTTTATTTATTTTTTATTTTTTATTGATTATTATTATTTTTAATATTTTCTATTATTTTTTGAGGTGCTCTGAAAAGGTTGCGTATAAAACTTGTGAAGGTGTATGCTATTTATTGGATCATTCAATGCATCACCCTCAAAACTAGCCAATTGATCGATAATGTATGGACCAAGCCATTTGGTTCAAGATTTTCATTTTCTCTCTATCTTATTGATTTTGGGGGTTCTATTCCAAGACAAGATTGTTGATTACAAACTTGTGTGGCTTTACTTTGTGAATGTGACTTTGACATATGTATTTTTGGTAATCCTAGGGGTGATTAAAAGGATTTTATCATCATTCATCTAAAATCTCTAACTCTTGAAGGTGAGGGATCTATAATCCTCATCATTGATTATATTCTGTAAGGAGGTCCTGAAAGAAATTTACTTGACCTCAATGACTAAGGTGGCTTCAAATCTATAGACCAAGGTCTATGGAGTGGCACTCATGGGAGTGTAGGCACTCATGTGATATGCCTAAAAGATGAGGTTGAGTTGTATATGCCATTTGTAGCCATTTTCATCACTAATTTTCTTAAGGATTTTCAATATATTTTTCTTAGAGGCCTCAACTTGGCAATTACGTTGGGGGTAGTAGGGTGTGAAAAAGTGATGCTTGATATGAAATTTATCATAAATATTGTGAACATCCTAAGTTTTGAAAGGGAGTCCATAATTTGTGATGATGGATAAGGGAACATCGTACCAAAAATAATGTAATTCAGGATAAATGTGGCTATTTGTTTAGCTGCAACATGTATGAAGGGAACAAAATTAATCTTCTTTGTAAAATACTCAGGGATGGTGATAATGAATTTATGGTCATCGCAAGATGATAGATGGATCTTACCGACAAGGTCAAGTCCCTATTGACAAAAGGGATAAGATGTAGCAAACAATTATAACTCTTGCATAGGTGTATGTATCAGGTCTTTGTAAATCTAATATTGCTTGCATTCACAAATTGGTATTCATCATTTTCCATAGACAACCAGTAGTAATCAGTTCACATAAGTTTCTTAGCCAAGGTAGGGTAACTAGAATCCAGCCTACATATACCTCATAGACCTCTTATATGGAAATTTGAATTTCATTGCACTCAGAACATCTAAGGAGAGTGCCATCAAGACCTCTTCAATATAGGATATTGACAATAATAATGTAGCGAACACTTGGGCGTATGAAGGTTTGACTAGTGTTCATGGAAATATCAGCAGGTAAGGTTTTGTTGCCTCGATAGGAAGAGATATTTCCATACCATGGAGAATCAATACTAACAATATAGCATATTAGTTTGGATTGAGGAACCACATAAGTGGGTACCAATACATATTATACTAAAAATTCATAGTGCATAACATTTTGTGGCCAATTGACAAGAGATGTTATGGTGGTCATAGCATCAATAGTTGTGTTATTGTCCCTATGATTTTGCTCAAAATTTATTATTGTAAAGTATGTTTAGAAATAACCAACCCTCCTCTTGTAAGATATTAGTTTTTCATCCTTTTTCTTATAATCATCATTAACTTTTCTAATAACCAATTGGGAATCACCAAAGATTCTTAGCTCTAGTATCTTACATTGCATAGCCATGCAAAGATCAATGATAAGTTTCTCATATTATGTTATGTGGTTTGTACAAAATAAACTTGATTTATATGTATTAGGAGTGCAATTATCTTGTAGGCTCCATGATTTTATAGGCTCCATAGAAAAAAATTCAACATAAGGAAAAAATTTCATAAGGGGATGAGAATTAGTTAGGGGTACATTCATCTGTTGATCTTCTATAACTTTATTGTTGATTTATTTTCTTTCCATATATTCAACATCAAAATCACTAAGTATCATGAACCACTTAGCTAGTCATCCTATGAGAGCTTCTTTGTTTAGAAATTACCTTAAGGGGTCTATTTTTTCCAATAAGTTTTGTTTTATGAGTAACATGTTAGGATTAGGGAGCACCGAGAGGGGGGGTGAATCAGTGCACCATTATTCTTTAATTTCTTAATCCAAAACTTATAACCATAAATAACTAAAAGTAAACAAAATAAGATAAACATGCACAACATCATAACACCATGATTTGTTTTTTAGGAAAACCTTATTAAGGGAAAAAAAAAACCCAGTGGGGATGGTACCCACTAATTATCTCACTACTATAGTAATAAGTACAGTATTGAAGGTATAAGTACATAAGAAAGAGAATGCACATCCATTCAGGCTTACACCCTAGAGCTTATAGCTTAATAAAAAATAATGATATGACCCTCAATCGTGTTCACTGATCAATCTTGATTACAACTTACAAAATTCAGATAGGAATTTATAGTCCCAAAACCAAACTAGAAAATAGCATCAACTATGCCAATATAGTTCCAATGAAGTTCTAAAGAATATCATAAAATGATTATTTGATTGGTCAATTTTCACATCACATCAAAAAAATATCATTCATAATTTATGTCATGTCACACACCATCACATCCAAAACTCGATCTTATATACTTTCCAAAAACATAACTCAGTCGACCCAACAAGAATATAATGAAACGTGTAGAAGATTCTATTATACCTTGAATAAATCATCACATAATAAATTTCTATTCAAATATAATATCCTCCATAGTTGGCTCTATCAATCATAACCATCAAAGTGATCAGGTCATCCATATGATAGGATCGCTAATTGATCCAACGTACTAGTAGCTCAACATAAGATAGTTATTTGTCTCCCCAATACATAGAGTATCAAAACTCAGTCATACTACATCACAAAGTCTTGATGAAGGGTGCTCCCCTTAATACCACAAACACATAACAGAAATAGAGAAACAACAACAATAATATGCAAGAACAGAAAATTGGCTTCTTATTATCTCCACAAATGTGGAATTACAAACTTTCAAAATTACAATATGTAAAGCCACATGGGCATTCCCTTACAATATTTTGTAGGACAAAGCCTTGAATCAATACCCAGATCTACTACCCAGAACTACCCTAGACAACACTACAGGCCTTCTTTATATAGGCAATTTCCACCGCCCGAGAAGGTTCTAGAAATTTAGCCCTTAGGGCCGACCAAACTTAGAATTATTTTATTTTACAATTTATTACATCAAAGTCGGCTCAAAATGAGTTTTGAAACCCAAACAGAAATTTTCAAGAAAAATTATTTTCCGCCATTTCAGGTGACCCAACTTTCGAAGACCATAAGTCATCACCCGTTAACCCGATTGGCTATTATAACCCCATTCTGGAAATGCCACGAAGTGCTCTAAAGGCTTGACCAATGCAAAGTGCCCATCACCCAAATTTTCAACCTCATCTGGGGCCTCTAAAGCCTTCAAAACTAGGTTCAAAGTTTCTGTACCCTGCTGCCAATATCGAAAATCTTCAATATCTTCAAAACTAGACCTGATCTAACCATGAAACTTTGCTGGCAGGCTGATATGACTGAGATGAACCTCCACATGTAAAATTAGAACATTCTGAGATCGTAAGACCAACTTACTAAAAATAGCAAGTTTCCACAAATAGCGGCTCTGCACAAGATAGCCCTTATTGAATACAAAAACATAAATATTTTTGGGTGATGCAAGATTGCTCTTACACCCAAGATGCTCATGCATCAGACACCCGGGATAATTTGAGAAGTGACCCTGTCACGACTCAGGTGTGTAGAGGAAAACTAAGATGGTTAACCTCCTCCTTTGTTAGCCATGATGAATCTTCAACAGGTCATCCTTTCCATTTGACCAAATACTCTTCATATGTCTTGTTCCTTGTGCTTCTACCAACACGACTATCCAGTATGTCTTCAATCTCCTTGATATCAGAACTGGTTGCTGGAATACTCCACTGTGCTGCTGCAACTGCATCTTCAACACCTCCTTCATGATACTCTGTCAAATCTGAAATATTAAACACTGGTGAAATATTCAACTCAGTAGGCAATTCTACCTCATATGCATTTCCTGAATCATGCTTCTTCAGTATCTTACATGGCCCAAACTTCTTCATTTTCAGCTTGTTATATATACCAACTGGAAACCGCTCCTTCCACAAATAAACCATGACTTCATCGCCAACCTGAAATTTCTTATGCCTCCTTTTCTCATCTGCCTTAGCCTTATACTGTGCATTCATCTTAGTAATATGCTTCCACACCTCCTCATGGATGTTCTTCAAATGTTCTTCAAAATCCTCAGCTTCAGCACTACTTATTTCTCCTTTATCTATCTTTCTCAATTCAAATGCATTTCTTGGACTACTTCCATATACAATCTGAAATGGTGATTTACCAGTGCTCCTATTGACAGAATTATTGTATGCAAATTTTGCCTGTGGTAAAATCAAATCCCATCCTGTTAGCTTATCTCCAACCAAACATCTCAGCAGATTTCCCAAACTTCTATTCACCACCTCTATCTGTCCATCAGTCTGTGGATGATGTGATGAACTGAACTTCAAATTTGTCTACAACTTCTTCCACAATGTACGCTAGAAATATCCAACAAACTTAGTGTCTCTATCTGAAACTATGGTCTTTGGCAAACCATGTAGTCTCACCACTTCTCTGAAAAAAAATTCTACTACATGAACAGCATCATTAGTCTTCTTGTAGGGAATGAAATGTGTCATCTTTGAAAATCTGTCAACTACTACAAAAATTGAGTCATGTCCCCACTGTGTCCTCGGTAAACCAAGAACAAAGTCCATACTAATATCCTCCCGAGGCTTCTCTGGTACAAGTAACGGCTGATACAACCCTGTATTCTGCTTCACTCCTTTCGCCATCTGACATACTCTGCAACTCTGTACAAAATTCTTCACATCTTGCTGCAATAGTGGCCAATAATAATTCTCACCAACCAAAGCAAGGGTTTTATCACGACTAAAATGTCCAGCCAATCCTCCACTATGCTTCTCTTTGATGAGATTCTCCCTCATAGAACTTTTTGGAATGCACAACTGACTCTCTCTGAATAGCATATCATCCTGGATCATGAAATCTAGCCATTTCATCCAGGCTCTTTACAAGCTTTCCAAGCTCCACCAAAATCAGGATCCTGTGGATACAAATTCTTGAGTTCCTTGAACCCAACCACTTCAATTTGCATCTCTGTCAGCAATAGTTGCCTTTTGCTAAGAGCATCCGCAACCCTATTAGACTTTCCACTCTTGTGTTTCAAAACAACTGTATAACTCTGCAAAAACTCAACCCATTTCAAATGCCTCTGATTCAACTTTCCTTGACTATTCAAATATTACAAAGCTTGATGATCAATATAGAAAAGAAACTCCTAAGGAAGCAGATAATGTCTCCACTTTTTTAATGCCTGAACTATAGCATAAAATTCTTGATCATAAACAGAATACTTCCTCTTGGCATCATTTAACTTCTCACTAAAATACGCAACAGGTTTACCTTCTTGGCTCATAACAGCTCCTATTGCAGTACCACTAGCATCACAATCTACTTGAAACACTTTATTAAAATTTGGAAGTGCTAAAATAGGTTATTCTGTAACTTTTTGTTTCAACAATTGAAAACTATTTTCTTCCCCATTAGTCCATGTAAACTCTTTTCTATCCCCTCTCATTGTTTCAGTCAAGGGTCCACAAATACTGCTAAAATTTTTGATAAATTTTCTATAGAAACTAGCCAAACCATGAAAATATCTTACCTTAGTAGCACTCCTTGGAGTAGGCCATTCAAGGATAGCCTGTACCTTCTTTGGGTCCATTTTTAGACCTTCTGCTGAAACTAAAAATCCCAAATACACTAACTCTTTCTTCACAAAACTGCACTTCTTCAAATTAATCAACAATTTCTCATCTCTCAACTTCTCAAACACCATACGAATATGCATCATATGTTCCTCCAATGTCTTGCTAAAAATAAAAATATCATCTAGGTAAACAATGACAAACTTACCCAGAAATTCCTTCAGAACCTCATTCATGAGCCACATAAATGTGCTCAGTGCATTGGTTAGCCCAAAAGGCATGACTAACCACTCATACAGTCCTTCCTTTATCTTGAAGGTAGTCTTCCATTCATCTCCTTCTCTGATCTGAATCTGGTGATATCCACTCTTCAGATCTATCTTTGAGAAATACACAGCTCCACTCAAACAGTCCATAATATCATCCATTCGTGGCAATGGAAACCTATACTTGATTGTGATCTTGTTTATTGCTCTGAAATCTGTACACATCCTCCATTCTCCATTCTTCTTTGGTGCTAATATTACTGGTACAGCACATGGACTCAGGCTCTCCCGAATCAATCTCTTCTGTAACAACTCATGTACTTGTCTGTTCAACTCTTCACTTTCTGCTGGTGTCATTCTGTGTGCTACCTTGTTTGGCAAACTGGCTCCTGGAATCAAATCTATCTAATGGCTGATCTTCCTTATGGGTGGTAATCCATTAGGTACATTATCAAATACAATATCCTGAAACTCGTTCAACAAATCTACAACCTCTACAGGTACATCATCTACTTCTTCTTTACTAGGCTTTGGAATTAAAGCAAAACACACATGCTCATGCCTCATACCATCTAGGAATTTCCTTCCATCAACAAATGTTATTCTTGCATTACCACATACCTTTTCTTTGGTCTCCTTCAATGGCTTTAGCTTATGTCACACTCCATCCTTCGTCAGGGAATAGGTATTCGCATGACCATCATGTATAGCACATCTATCAAACTGCCACAGTCTACCCAACAACATATGACATGCATCCATATGGATGATATCACATAGTACCTCATCTTGGTACCTGCCGATCTTGAACTTTACCAGGCACTGTTCACTGACCATGACCTTGTGGTCATCCTGCACCTAGGCAATCCAATATGGATGTGGGTGTTTCTATCTCTTGAGCTTCAACTTTGTCACCATCTCTTCTAACACCAAATTGTCAGTGCTTCCACTATCGATAATCACATCACAGCATTTACCCTCACACTTGCATCTAGTGCGAAACAGGCTCCTCCTTTGTTCAGGTTCATTCTCACCACTCAGCAAGACTCTTCTATTAATTAGCGTTTCTCCTCTTTCAGCATCTTCAGAATTTGATGATCTAGCATCTTCATCTACATGTGCAACTCTGGCCTGGCCTTCATTTCTCCTGTCTGTTCTGCCTTAGCGCTGAGGACATTCAAATGCCCTATGACCTTCTTCTCCATAGTGAAAACATGTTTCACGGAAGCCTCATCTTCCAAATCCTTGTCCTCTTCCTCTTCCTCTCTGATCTCTATTATTCTGATCTTGGAAACGATTGGAATTGTTTCCTCTCTAATTCTAGCTGCTACTGGCCTCATCCTTCTTTTTCGGATCTTCATTTCGGCCACCATATGACTGTCCACCATGACCTCTTCCATTTTGTCTACTCTCAAACTTCTTGTTCAGCTTTTCCTCTACTTTTAGGGCAAACTGGTATGCCTCCTCAATACTGTTCATTCGAACCAGATTCAACTCCTCCTGAATGCTTGGCCTTAACCCATTAAGGTATCGGGAAACTTTCTCCTTATCAGCTTCTGCATGGCCTGTTTTGATGGGGAGTCGATAGAACTCCTCTGTATACTCCTGAACAGATCTTCCTGCTTGCTTCAAACTTTGCATTTTCTTTAGTAGGTCAAGCTCATAATCAACAGGAATGAACTATCGCTTCAATTTATCCACCATCGGATCCCATCCTGTGATTTTATCTTTCCCTCTTCTATTTCGCTCCAATTGAATCTCCTACCACCAGATCTTCGCACGACCTTTCAGTCTGGCCTTCAAAAATTTGAGCCTATCAGGATCCTCAACATCTTCATACTCAAAATATTCCTCACATTCATTGATCTAGTCGATCAATTCCTCTGGGTTAAGATTTCCAGAAAATGTAGGAACCTCAATCTTAGGTCTTTTCCCAATCTTGGAAATCGCCCGAAAAAGTCTTTCTTCCTCCTAGTTCACAATTTTAGCTTCTCCTTCTTGATATTCTTCTTCGGCTTCATCCTCGCTTTCGTCTCTGACATTAAGATTCATTCCTCTGCGAATCTCTTCTTGCAATGCTCGCACTTGTCTCTACAGCTCTCTAACCTCAGGTGTCACAGCACCAGCTCTTCCACCACGTTCTCTTCGTGGAGGCATTTTCGTGATGCACGCTGAAACCCTAACCACGGTCCTGGTGCAAATTGCCTCATAGTCGGTGATCTGTTTACACACTCAGGAACTTCTACTCTGATACCACTTGATGAAGAGTGCTCCCCTTAATACCACAAACACATAACATAAATAGAGAAACAACATCAATAATATGCAAGAACAAAAAATTGGCTTCTTATTATCTCCACAAATGTGGAATTACAAACTTTCAGAATTACAATATGCAAAGCCACATGGGCATTCCCTTACAATATTCTGTAGGACAAAGCCTCAAATCAATACCTAGATCTACTACCCAAAACTTCCCTAGACAACGCTACGGGCCTTCTTTATATAGGCAATTTCCACCGCCTGATAAGGTTCTAGAAATTTAGCCCTTAGGGCCGACCAAACTTAGAATTATTTTATTTTACAATTTATTACATCAAAGTTGGCTCAAAATGAGTTTTGAAACCCAAACAGAAATTTTCAAGTAAAATTATTTTTCACCATTTCAGGTGACCCAACTTCCGAAGACCATAAGTCATCGCCCGTTGACCCGATTGGCTATTATAACCCCATTCTGGAAATGCCATGAAGTGCTCTACAGGCTTGATTGGTGCAAAGCACCTTTCACCCAAATTTGCAGCCTCATCCAGGGCCTCTAAAGCCTTCAAAACTGGGTTCAAAGTTTCTGTACCCTGCTGCCAATACCGAAAATCTTCAATATCTTCAAAACTAGACCTGATCTAGCCATGAAACTTTGCTGGTAGGCTGATATGACTGAGATGAACCTCCACATGTAAAATTAGAACATTCTGAGATCGTAAGACCAACTTACTAAAAATAGCAAGTTTCCACAAATAGTGGCTCTGCACAAGATAGCCCTTATTGAATACAAAAACAGAAATATTTTTGGGTGATGCAAGATTGCTCTTACACCCAGGATGCTCCTGCATCAAGTCTTTTGATCATCAATTTTGATAATCTATTATGTTTATTAGATAAATCCATCTTTGCAGATCATAACTCTATAACACTTGTCTGTACTAATCCAAAGTATTTGTCTGCATCCTGCTTTGTTCTTCGCACCTAGTCGATTTTCATCAACGAATCAATCACTAGGTAAAAATAATGTAAGGTGGAAAAGGGAAATGTGTTTAGTTTCCATCAATGACAATATACCATGGATTATCAGATGTCTCTTTCCAACAATCTCCCCCTTTGGCATTGATGGCAACACTCAGTGAAAAATGACTAAGTGTCCAGTCAAAATGCCAATTACCAGAATCTTCATCAAAAATTGAACTCCCCCTTTGGTATACATCTCTCTCCTATACACTTTTCACTAAATCTTTCCCCCTTTGACATCAATGGTAAAGGTGAGTTCTAAAAAGAAAAATTCTTCTACCAAAACTCCTATATTGTTTGCATATACATAGAATATGATAACATACTTACAAAAACTTGAATATGTCTAAAAAAAATTTCCTAAGAGCTGTTGAATCCACATCCAAAGTCTTTTGAAGACTTTCCACAACCTGAGTCTATTGACACATAGCATATGCTAACTTCTTAGCCTCAATCAGGTTTGGTGGACTAAAGTGTTCATAGGCCTTATTTGCCTCTAACAAAGCTCTTTGCATCAAATCAACCTTCAAAACAATTAGGTTCTCCAAATCTATAAATCTACCTTCCATTCTTAGTCTCTCAACTTCAAGTGACTTGATCTTATCTTTGATTTTAATAGCTTCAGCTACATGTTTTGATGCATACCCTTTGATTGGATTAAAGTTCTTAGATCTAACTCTGCAAGCTTGTTTTCTCCTTAAAAAGCTTTTTAATATCAGAAACATGTATCGAAAATTTTACACACAACTTGTATATCTTTCTTCCAATTGATATAACCTCCTTTAGAGTAGTGATTGCAGCATCAAAAGATGAGTGGTACTTATTAATAAGAGCACATAGTTGATTATATCAATGTTGCATGAATTTAGTATGTACCTTCACAAGAGATGACTTCTCCAAAGTCTCAAAATGTGTATCAAAAGAGTCAAGTAGTTTCTCCAGTTGATCTACAGAAGTATCACCGGTCTCAAACTTAACACACACAATCTTCTTTAGAACATTTGTTTCCCTAGACAAAAATCTTCCTTCCTTCTCACTATAATGCAAAGCTCTTTCCTTAGCCTTTGTATGTGTAATTATTGATATGTTCATTACATCATCTATATCTAGACTATCCAAATCAATAGGCCCTTGAACTTGTTGATCAGATATATCAATAGATTCACTTATGTCTTTTTCCAACACTTGTATCTTTCCAAGTGGCGGGTCAACCTCTAACTGTGCTTGCTAAGTATGCTCTTCCAATTGCTTTTCTTTTGTCAAAACTTGATTTGTGAGTTCATTATCCATGGCATCTAGGTCTTGAACATCTTCAATATGTTCATCAATCTCCTTTTCAGTCTCTACCCTAATTGGTTCATCAATAGTATAGCCTTTCTCAGACATTATTTCTCTGGGTTCTTCTTCCCTCATTACATCCTTAAATCTATCTTCTTCTCCTTCATCTTCTTCTTTCTCATCGGGATCCTATGGACTGAGAGTGATAGGTACTCTTGCAATAAACAAATCTATTTCTTCAGTATCAATTTTGTCTTCTCTCCTTTTTGTCCTTGGCTCCTTCTTTGGTGCATCTTGTCTAAACTCAATTAGCATCTTGCTAATTATATCCTCTATTTCTGCAATGATCTCCTATGTCTTACCATCCATCAACATATTAATTCTCTTCTAATTTAACAACCTCTTCTTGGATTCATAAAGAAAATTCTTCATATAATCATTTATGATAACAAGGAATATCTTAGAGATATCTCCCTCTCTAATCCTCTGATCTTCCTCAAGTGCAACTAGTCTTCTTTCTTCTAACTTGTACAATTAATCAAGTAATTGGTCCTTAATTTCAAGATAAAGGATATCGGATCACCTTATTGGATGGAAAAGTTCTAAACATGGCCTAAGAACTCAAACATAAAAAAGGCATACACCATAGGGATTTGAGATGGATGCATATACTAAATTTGTACCACTCCTCAAGTTCTAATCTGTGATACCTCTACTACAAATGAAATATGGCATAGAAGGTTATGACATCTTCACTTTCGTGCTCTACCTTCTATAGAGAAACTTGTTATAGGATTGCTTAAATTAAATCAAGACCATAAAATAATATGCAAGGGTTGTGCTATAGGTAAGAACACTAAGGGGAATTTTCATAGTAGTGAGAGTAAATCAAAAAATGTACTTGAACTTATTCATATAGATTTATGTGGACCAATGTTTGTAACCTCATTGGGGGTATTTTTGTACTATGTTATTTTTGTTGATGACAATTCTAGAAACTTGGATCTATTTCTTAAAAATTCAAGAATCTAATGAAGTCCTATCAAGATTTAAAGAATTCAAGGCCATAGTTGAAAATATGTCAGGGAAAAGAATCAAAACCCTAAGGTCAGATAATGGGGGTGAATATATCTCTGATAACTTTAAATAATTTTGTAATACATCTAGAATTAAGAGGGAGTACATTGTTCCTTACAACCCTCAACAAAATGGGGTAGCTGAAAGGGAAAAAAGGACCATAGTAGAAGCAACTAAAGCTATGATACATGATTAAAACCTACACACCTAATTCTAGGTTGAAGCCTCTAGTACCATTGTTTACATACAAAATAGATGTCCTCATTCTCTCCTACATAACATAACCCTTGAAGAAGAATTTACTAGAACTAAGTCTAATATAAACCACTTTAAAATATTTGGTCATCCTATCTATATCCACATTCCTAAAGAGAAAAGGTTCAAACTAGAACCGTCAAGGGAAAAGAGGATATTTTTCAAACATAGTGAATCATCTAAATCCTACATGATATACATCCCTAGTCATAAATTAATTGATCTTAGCAAAGATGTAATTTTTGAAGAAGATATTGCATTCAAAAGATCCAAAGACATTAATGAAATAGATGATGAGTCTCCTCAAAATGTGGAAGAGGATCTTTGCCTTGAGATTTAGAGGAAGATACTTGTAGAAGATATGAACCTATGAAATCTACTCCTGATCCTAGAGATTCTTTTGTTAATTTTAAAAGGCCTCTCTGGGAAAGGAAAATGATTGACGAGGTAGAGAATTATGTAGCTCCAAAGGGTACCTTCGAAGAAAGAAAGAAACCAAAAAGATATTCAAACTATGTTTCCCTCATGAGTGAACTTATCAAGTTTGAATCTTCTAATATTGAGGAAGCACTTCAACAAAAATTTTGGAAGGATACTATGGTCGAAGAATACCAATCCAATCTAAAGAATGATATCTGGGACATTGTATCTAGACCTAAAGACAAATCAGTCATCTCATCCAAATGGCTCTTCAAAATCAAACATGTAGAAGATGGAAGCATTGAAAAATATAAGACATGATTTGTCGCCAGAGGGTTCTCACAAAAGGAAGGAATTGATTATGAAGAGACATTATCCCCAGTTGGTCACCATGGTAGTAATTTCAATTACCGCATCAAAAGGATGAAAAATTCACCAGATGGATGTGAAGATCACTTTTCTTAATGGCATTATAGAAGAGGAAGTATACTTAGAACAACCAGAAGGATTTGTGGTTCATTATGGTGCTTCTCATGTTTTCAAACTAAAGAAGGCTATATATGGCCTCAAACAAGCCCCTTGAGCCTAGTATGAGAGGATAGACAATTATCTCTCAAAATTAGGATTCTCCAAGAATGATGCAGATCATAACCTCTACTTCAAAGTACTAAATGGTAATAGATTAATTCTCATTCTTTATGTTGATGAATTACTAATCACAGGAGAAGATCATCTAATCACCATGTGTAAAAAAGACCTTGCTTTTGAATTTGATATGAAGGATTTTGGTATCCTACACTACTTCCCTGGCCTAGAAGTACAGTACGAAGATAATTATTTTATCCTAAATCAAGGTAAATATACTATTAATGTTTTGAATAGGTTTAGAATGATGGACAAAAACCCTATGTCTACACCCATGGAGACAAATTTATATAAGCTAAAAGAAGCAGCTTCAGAATCAGAATTAGCAGGTCCTACTCTCTACTGATGAGTAATTGGATCCTTGATGTATTTGGTGAACACCAGACCAGATATTTGTTATGAAACAAATGCACCCAAGAAATTTATGTGTGAACCTATAAAAATACACTCAGCTGTAGTAAAACACATTTTGAGATATATGTGTGGGACTATTGGATTTCGATTAAAATATGACAATGTAGATCTAAATCTTCATGGATATTCAGACTTAGATTGGGATGGAAGTGTTGTTGATCAAAAAAGTACCTCAGGATTTTGTTTCAGTTTGGGATCTACCCTGATATCCTAGTTTAGCAGAAAGCAATCCCTAGTTGCACAAAGCTCTACCAAAGTTGAGTACATTGCAGCATCCATGGGGGCCCGAGAAGAAGTATGGTTGAGAAAACTATTGGTAGAGTTGTTTGGTTAAACCATGGATTCCACAATTATACACTATGATAACCAGAGTTGCATAAATATTTCTATAAAAAAATTATTTCATGATAGGTCTAGAAGAACGTTGAGGTCCCCTACTGATGAAGGGTGCTCCCCTTAATACCACAAACACATAATAGAAATAGAGAAACAACAACAATTTGCAAGAACAGAAAATGGGCTTCTTATTATCTCCACAAGTGTGGAATTCCAAATTCCAGAATTACAATATGCAAAGCCACATGGGCATTCCCCTTACAATATTCTGTAGGAAAAAGCCTCGAATCATTACCAAGATCTACCCAAAACTACCTAAGACAACACTACGGGCCTTTTTTATATAGGCAATTTCCACCACCCAAGAAGGTTCCAGAAATTTAGCCCAAAGGGCCGACCAAAGTTAGAATTATTTTATTTTACAATTTATTACATCAAAGTCGGCTCAAAATAACTTTTGAAACCCAAACATAAATTTTGAAGGAAAATTATTTTCTGCCATTTCAGGTGACCCAACTTCTGAAGACCATAAGTCATCGCCATTTGCTTTGATTGACTATTATAACCCCAATTCGGAAAGGCCACGAAGCACTCTATAGGCTTGACTTGCACAAGCGCCTGTCACCCAAATTTTTGACCTCATTCGGGGCCTCTAAAGCCTTCAAAACTGAGTTCAAAGTTTTTGTACCCTTTTGCCAATACCAAAAATCTTCAATATCTCCAAAGCTAGACTTGATCTATCAATGAAACTTTACTGGCAAGCTAATACGACTGAGATGAATCTCCACATGTGAAATTAGAACATTCTGAGATTGTATAACCAACTTACTAAAAATAGCAAGTTTCCATAAATAGCAGCTCTACACAAGATAGCCCTTATTGAATACAAAAACATAAATATTTTTGGGTGATTCAAGATTGCTCTTACACCTAGGATGCTCTTGCATCACCTATCATTATGTTAGAGACATGGTGGAGAGAAATGTTATAGATCTTAGATACATTAGTACAAATGAGAAAATTATTGATATTCTAACCAAGCCTCTCTCTAAGATAAAAGTGGATTACTTTAGAGGTAAGATTGGTATGGTAAAAAATGTTAATTTTAATTGAGGTTGAGTCTCATTAAATCTATTGTACTAATATTTTTTTAAAGGTGTTTTATATAAACTCTTTTTTCCATGTGAGTTATTCCATGATCTTGTGGAAACATCATGAAAGGTGGTGATCTTTCAATGATGCTTACTTGTGGCTACTATTGTAAAGTGATGACTTTAACAATATTTTAACCTACTATCATGATGGATATCATATGGTTGATATATGTGGATATGGAATGATAGTTCATATCTCTTACATAATATTAACTAAGTAGTGTGTAACTAAAATGAGCTATATTATTGAGATATGTCATGATGGATGTAATGAGATGTAGCATCCTTGGCTATGCCATGAGAAGATATCTTCTTTGGTCGGCATCATGAGACTTGATGCTAGTCCACATACTGGAATAGATAGGAGTATGATGAATGTCATATGGTTGATATTTGTGGACATATCATACTTTTGGTGATACCATGAGGTAATATCAGTTATGGTGGATGTCATTTTGATATCTTTGGATATACAATAACTTTAAATATCATGTTGAGGTGATATTCTTCTCTCACAATACATGAGTATATTGTATTGTTTATTTGGATAGAATTCATCCTCCCTAGCTAAGAGGAGTTTTAATGATTTGTAGCTTCTCTCGGATAAATCCAATCAATAAAATCAAATTCTTAAGTGGCCTATCGAGCTTAAGCATTTGATATCTATCCTTCTATATCTTATTGTTATGAAGCATTATTAAATATTATATATATAATTAATATTTATTAGATTTATATGTATGTATCTATGTATCTATGTATCTATGTATCATATTAATATATACATATACATATACATATACATATACATATATATATATATATATATATATATATATATATATATATATATATATATATATATATATATATATATATATATATATATATATATATATATATATATATATATATTACTATTATTACTTATCTAATAAATGTTTATCACATATTATTAAATAATGATAAAAATATATGTCAATAAGCATCGACCAAATATCTTTTTTTGTATCGACTATGATGTCAATAAGTTGAGTCAAATGAAATATATCCTCGACAATGAATATCGGTAGTCTGTGTATTATATTATCTACCAATCACAACTGATATCGGTTTATATGATCATCGACATCATTGCAAACATGTCAATCAATATTCATATTGGCTTCTAATGACTATTACTATTAATTTGTGGTTATACATATTCTACAGCAATCTGTATAAGGATTAAGCCATTAATAAGTTGTTCATGGTATATATATAGTGATTGGAAATGTAACTAGGAAAAAAAAGAAATCAATAAGTGTTATTACAAGTTACATCAAGTGATAAATAAATATATATCATACCTTCTCATATATAAGAAATATATTATACTTACTTGAACATTCTTCTCTCATAAAGATCTGTATCTTCACAGAAGTATTCACATTAGACTTAAAAGAGGCGGAAGTATAAATATAACCAAAAGCTATTCTACTTTCATCATTAGGAATTGGGCTCATCATATATCTAGGAAATAAGAAATAAAATTTAAATTCCTCTATATTAACTCTGATCACAATTTTAACACTTTGATCTTCTCCTTTGGTCTTCTCTTCATTGGTTCAAACTTCAATTTTTCAGCTTTACACCTTGAAAGTTTTGGTTTAGATGTCTTCTCAATTGATAGATTAGTGGTCTTATTCTCAGGAGTTGTAGGTGTATCTTTAGATGCACTCCTTTTTGTTCTTTGACTAGATGGCATAGAAATAGGTGGAGTAGGTTCTTCCTCTACATCAATCAGTGCAGCTTGAGCTACCCTTCTCTTCGTATTCTCCTCTTGCTTCCTTCTAATCAGATTCATCTGCTCCTTATTGACTCCTTCCTTTTCTGCAATATTTTCAAACACTTTCCTTATCTTATTGGTCCTTGTAACTTCATTAAGTTCATTTTGAACAATCTGATACTTCTCTGCATAAGTTTCAAATCTTTCTGCATCAGGATCTCTAGGTTTAGAAAGCATGTCATCAATATGCTTGACCACAATTTCAAGATCTACTTCATATCCCATGGGCGGTATCCATGAGATTCTAGGCTCCAATGCCTCCATACAACATGAATCGATCTCAACCATAAAGAAAATTGTATCTACATATTTTTCAACCAAACCCTTAGGAATTCTCTCTATTTTCTGCATTTGCTTCTGAAACATCTTGAAGTAACCATAAAGTTCTTGATCAATAGTTTCCTTCTTCTGCATTTGGTAAAACTGACTAATCTGAATAGCTGCAAGTATGTCCTTTTTCTAGTTTACATGTGTAGCACAAGGGAAATAGTTCATTAGATAGAAAAACATGTGAACTATAAAGGAACCATATTTAAATATATGTGTTTGCCCTTCTTAATCTTACTCGGGTTCTCCAACAATTGCTCCCACCAAATTTTACAAACATCAATCTGTGCATTTTCCTTTAAAATTTTGTAGGCACTATGGATAATAGTAGCAGAAATAGAATTAATTTTATTGTTGTGATAAACTGTGTATCCCAGCATCATAGAAACAAATTTGACATTAGGTTGCTTGATATCATTCACTATCATAGCTCCCTTTTCCCATTTTGATTTGGTAAGTTGTTCAACTACATTCTTCTTAGATGATTTCAGGGATGGGGTTTCACGAGTTGCACTAAATCCAGTAACTACATGAATCAACTCCTTAGTGATTTTAATAGGATTATCACCAAGCCATAAGAATTGATCATGGGTCCTACTTAGAACAATTCTCACCCACTCTAGTTCATCAAATGCAGGAAAGTCTTTAAACTGAGCTAGATTGATCCGATCAATCTTCCTAAACTCATCTTTTAATACTTCATCAACATGAAAATATTTGTACTTTTTATAAATGTCAAAATCACCCAATTCCTCAATCTTACAATGAATGTAAGCTCTTATATCCTCAAAATGAAGAATACCGTGGTGAAAATGCATAAATGTGCCTTCTAAATCATCTTCCATTTGACTTAAATGGATGTTTTTTAAACTCATATATAGGCTTCTCAACAACATCAACAATCTGAGTTGTATTCATTCTCTAATAAATTCAACAAGATTTTAAATAGATAAATACATTTTTCTATCGTTCTAGGGTTTTCTTGTGAAATTCGATCAGTTGCACAATTCGTTGTTAGATCTCATTCTGCTCAAATAATCACTCGTTCTCTAGATAGAAAGGTGTGAAATGAAATCATAAAATGTCTTTTTATCATTGAATTCCTTCATTTAAACCTCATTTAATGCAGTTCATACCCTAGCTTCAAAAAAGATGATATAGCCAGTGAATTACATTATGTCTTTGATACATGATAAATTCATGAAATCCTCCGCAGTTTGAAATATAGGTTTGAAATTCCATTCTACAAATCATGGTACCATTGTAGCCTCCATTGTACCAACTTTGGGGAGGATATAATTTTCTGATAAGATCTCCCCCTTAGGTCCTAAAACCTAATTAATTTGATGATGAAGTGTCCACACCAAAAGATGGTGTGATCTGTCCAATTGAGTCAATTTGTTCTTCCTTACCCATTGCCTATTCATTGCCTTCCTAACTTCATCAATATCAATTGTTTTTCCTTTATTGTCATTTCTTGCACAGTTCTTCTCAACCAGTCCATTTCTTCTTATTTTAGCATTTTTGTATCTACAATTTCTAGCTATATGACCAAAATTATTACATTTAGGAGAAAGAAAACAAATAAATTTCAGATTTACATACCTTTAATTTTTCTTTAATCTGCAATCCCTTGCAATGTGGCCAAAATTGTTGCATTTGAAACATGTAAGATTACCTATGTTTGTAGTTATTGTAGTAGGTCTTGCATTAAATATACATTCATTAGATTTGTTTCCATACTGCCAACATGTGAAACAATATCATGTAAATGGTGTAGTAGAATTATTTCTCCTACATTATTTTGCCCTATGACCAAATTTATTGCATGTTAAACATCTCCTATTGAAATTTTCATAGTAGGTGATTTCTTAGGTTCTTTCTTCTTTTTATTTGAATCACTAATTTCTTGTCCAAATCTGAAGCTTTCTCCTTTCTCAAATCCCAGTCCTTTTTTTTCTCCATGTGGTTTTTTATTTGTAATTTTCTCATTAAGTTTTGCAATGCTAGATTTGAAATTTTCTTGAATCTCCTTAGCGAATGCCAACTCTCTTCTCAATATCTCATTTAATTTATCTATTTCTTTCTCATTATGTTTAGATTCCTCACTTATAAACTTGCAACTATCCAACTTCTCTATTCAACTTGTAGCATTCTTCAGTTTTAGCCTTCAAGGATTGATCAAGAGTCTTCTTTGCTTCTATTTCTTCAGTGATATTGATTGCCATAGATTCCATGTCATTATTTAGGTTGTCTCTTTCCTTCACAATCAGATCATACTCTTTAGGATTGTCTTCTCCAACAAGTGCAGAGTGCTTTTCTTTCTATGATAGCTGATCATTAAGGTCTTTCCTCTTGACTCTAGATTGTCTCAATTGCTCTTTCAATCTTTTAATAAATATATTAGCCTCTTTCAACTTTTATTCTAGATCAAGGATGCAAGCATTGGATTTGTCTAGATCTTCAAGTGCATTCAAAATATGCTTTTGAGTACTTCTAGGTTCTTCCATCAGGATCACCCTCAAGATTTTAAACTTCTTCCAAGGAACTAGGCTCTGATACCAATTGTTAAGATTAGGGAGCACTGAGAGGGGGGTGAATCGATGCACCAATATTATTTAATTTGTTAATCCAAAGTTTATAACCACAAATAATTGAAACTAAATAGAATAAGATAAACATGCACAACATCATAAAACCATGATTTGTTTTCAACAAAAACCCTATTAAGGGAAAAAACCCTGGTGAGGATGGCACCCACTAAATATCTCACTACTATAGTAATAAGTACCATGTTAAAGGTATAAGTACATAAGAATACGAATGCACATGCATTCAAGCTTACATCCTAGAGCTTACATCTCAATACAAAATAATGATTTGACCCTCAATTGGGTTCATTGATCAATCTTGATTATAACTTACAAAATTTAGATAGGACGTTACGATCCCAAAACTGAACTAACAAATAGCATCAACAATGTCAATACAATTCCAATGAAGCTCTAAACAATATCACTAACTAATTATCTGATCTTTCAATCTTCTCATCACATCACAAAAATATTATTCATATTGTATGTCATGTCACACACCATCGCATCCAAAACTTGATCTTATATACCTACCAAAAATGTAACTCAGTCATCCCAACAAGCATATAATGAAATGTGTAGAAGATTCTATTATGCCTCAACTAAATCATCACATAATAACTTTCTATTTAAATATAACATCCTCCATAGTCAGCTCTATCAATTATAACCATTAAACCAATCAGATCATCGATCCAATAGGATCGTTGATGGATCTAACGTACTACTAGCTCAACATAAGATAGTTCTTTGTCTGCCTAATACATAGGGTATCAAAACTCAATCATACTACATCACAAAGTCATATGATCATTGGGTTAGATAATCCATTATGTTTATTATCTAAATCCAGCTTCACAAATCATAACTCTCTAACACTTAGTCATTTTTTATCAATTAATCAATCAATAGGTCAAAATCTTGTAAGGTGGCAAAGACAAATATGTGTAGTTTCCATCAATGAAAACATATCATGCATTATCAGATGTCCCTTGCCAACATAACCATGTAATGTTGTAGTTTCTATGAAGAAAATACTATGACAAAGACATGATCATTATATAGGTGTATAGTTAAGCTCATATCCTACTAGTGTACGACTTATGTAGTAGACTACTCTTCTTTTCCTTTTGAATCATGTTGTGCTAACAATGCCCCAATATCAAATTTGTCAATTATATGTAGATAAAAAAAGGTTGTCCATGATTGTTTGCATCAATACAATTGGAAACATGAGATAGTCTTTTATTTGTTCAAACAGATTATTTTATTTATCATCTCACCTAAAAGGGACATTATTGCACAATAGATGTATAGAGGCATTGCATTTGTCTGCTATTTGTGCTATAAATTTGTGGATTGATTGTAACTTATCTTGGAGAGACCACAATTGACTGATATTCTTTGGTGATAGCATTTCAAGTGTGGCCTTTACTTTTGCTAAAATTGCTTCAATACCATTTCGAGAGACAATGTATCCCAAGAGCTTCTGTGAGGTCACTCCAAAGACATGCTTCTTTGGATTAGCCTTACTTTATACTTCTCAAGACATTTAAAGATTTTTCTAAAATGTACATGTTTTCTCTAGTAAGTGATTTTCCTAGAAGGTCATCAACATAGTCTTCCATAAAAGTATGCATCATGTCATGGAAGATAGTGGTCATTTCTTGTTGATAGGTTTCTCCTATGCTCTTTGGGCCTAAATTCCAATGACATTTCAACAATATGTTCCCTAAGGAAAAGTAAAATATGCCTTATGTTCATCATCATGCACTATCTCGATATTATTATATCCACAAAGTATCATGTCAATATTTGGCAATGAGAAGTCATCCTAGCAAAAGATTTATTTAATTCCTTCGGTTTTGTATATATATGGATGCCCCCAGTAGGTTTGGTTATCACAACTAGGTTAGAAATTCGCTCAACATAATCAATAGGTCGTATGAAACTAACATCCAATAGTTTTTGAATTTCTACATTAACGAAGAGTACATTTTGCATATGCATTTTTCTCTATTTTGGTTTTACTAGTTTAGCGCCTAGTGTTATAGCCAAATGGTGCATAGCAATATCAGGATCAATTCCAGGCTATCAATATAAGACCAATCAAATTTAATTTATCACTCTTTGAAAAACTTGATTAATGTAGATCTCTCCTCAATTATCATGGATTTGACAAAGTGAATGATTTTGGGACTATCATCACTGCCAAAATTAACTTCAAATTTCTTATGTATCAACATAGATGATCTCTCATGATATGTGGTTTTGGGAAGAGTGTCAAGCCCTCCATTCATAGGTATCTCAGGGAGGTTTTCACCTTTGGATACATCTATTCTTTTTACTTTTCCATGGTCTATAAGTGCCACAATGTGAACTTCACTAAAAGACATATATCTTGTTTTTATGTTTTTGCAATTGAAAGGCTTAGCGACTTTTGCCAAAGTATGAAGCACCATTAAGTTAAATGGAAAAACCAACTTTGTAGTCACCAGAAGGTATATCATCCCTCATTTTGAGAAAATTGATTATAGCTTCATCATTCTGAAATGTATCTAGGTTAAGAGGCACATGTTGGTCCCAATTGATTAATTGGGGATGAACAAGAGGAAGTGGTTCTTCATTAAACTCAAGGTCAAATGAAGACATGATAGTGAAAACATTGTTAAATTTGAAAAGATTGGAAAAATCATAAAATAAATCATTACTACTCTCCTCATCAATCTATGTTCCCTAGAAGAAACATCTACCAAATTTGAGTCACACTTAGTACTAGCGGTCTTACCTTTTTGTAACTCGTGTCCTAAGTCGTAAACTTTATGGCCTTAATTTTATTGTATAGGCTCTATGATGCCTTGTTCTATAAGCCAAGAGAGATATGACTATGGTATCCTATTTGTTACATGATTGTAAAACCTTTAACTTATTTCTTAGCAAGTATCTCAAATTTAGGTTTCTCAATTTCTTCTTCATCATTCTCATATTTGTATAGCCACTTCATAAGATCCTCTTCTATAGTTGCATCATATAAGGAACCTCATTTGGTAAAAATAGTACACTTACAGTTATAATTATAGTGGATGTGATTTGAGATGTTTGTGGTTTTTCATAAGTCTTAGGAAAAGTAGGTAATTGTCTAACGCACAGGGATTGACCGAGGCTATATTCAACCACTCCGTGTTCTTTGATTTCCACTTTGACTTTGGTTTCACTAGACTTAAAGTAGAAGCTTTAAATAACATGGACCAACATAAGATGTGCAAGGAGTAGCTTCATAATTTATTGGTATGGAAATCCCTGCTTTAGAATTGATATGGTTGCATTACATAAAGGGATTAGGGTCTCCAATTATGGTAATCTCAACTTCATTGAAGGGAAATTTCATGCTTTGTGATAGGTAGACAAGATGGCTTGCGTGGAATGAATTAATGGTTCACCCAAAAGGAAATTGTATGTAAGATCAAGGTCAAGGACTTGGTAAACACATCCTTAAATGCGGGCCTTGCCCTAAATAGAAAAGTGAAAGATTCCCTAGATGACCGTTCTTCATTATAGGATCTTATTATAATTTTCCTCTTAAGATCTACAACGTTTTCAGAAAACCCAAAAGTAGTGATCAATTTTAAGGTGCAAATGGTTAGAGCTACTCTTCTATCTATCAGAACTCGTTTGATTTGATTTATATGGATGTAAGGTTCAATATGGAGAGGTGCATTATGAGGTTTTTGTGTAGAGGAGTAATTGGTCTTAGCAAAGGTAAAGGAATGAGGTGAAATGATATGTCTAACCATGGCTTTAAATTGGTCCACATGAGGGTTTGTAGGTAATATTGCTTCTGAAAGGGATTTATCAAGGATAGATTTATGTTTAGGCGATGATCATAGAAGCTCAAAGATGGATACCTTTGCTGTCTTTTTTCCTAATTGATCTAAGAGATTGTATTGTGTAGGTGGGGTAGGAGGCTTAGAGCTAGTTCCTTGAAGTTTTAACGTTTCCTCAAAGTGTGATAACATTACACTCAAGTGCCTTGTTCTTGATGGTAAAGGTAGCGACATGATTATATCCTTCACTAATGTGACTAAAGGTGTACTCATAAGAGACATTGGTACAACTAGTACTATTATCTAATTTAGAGGTTTTTCCTTTCTCATGATTAGGAAAAGTATCCTTGAACATCTCATGATTAGAGTTGTCTGGGGTATACTCATCACTTGTAAATTTTCCTTGATCAATAAGATCTTAAATGATTTTTTGAATTATTGCAACTATTTGTCTTGTGCTCTACATCTATGATATTCAAAATAGTGATTGTCATTCCACCATGGTGGTTTAACTTGAGGATTGTATTCTCTAGCTTTAGGTAGTGGGATAAGATTATTTTCAAGGAGTTCTTTCATAGCCAATCTGAACATTGTCCCAAAGGTGTAAATGTTGTGTGAGGATAGTTCTTTTTTGTTCCCTTTTGTTTGTTTGAATAAGGACCCTTAAGACTCAAAATAGGTTGGGTTGTCTTGACAATTTTAGCATGTACAACCCCATCGTTAACAATATTCTTATTTTTTGCCAAAAGTAGGGTTTTTTATTGCTACTAGCACTAGCATAATCTTTGTTGTCTTTGTCTGTGTCTTTGTATATCTTAATGGTTCCTTCATCAACAAGATCTTTCTCAATTTTTGATCCTTTATACAGTTCCTCCTCAAAATACTCTAGACATTGGACACAAAGTTGAAACCAAATTTCTTGATTCAAGTTTTAGACAAAGAGCTCAACCATTTTTTTTGTCAAGGACTTTCTAAGAAGCTCGCTTAGCTAAATGTCTTTATCTTTGTAAAAAAGAGATAAAAGGTTCACCTTGTTTTTTTGGTATTGAATAAATTGGACACAATGAGCTCATTTTCACAATGGTTAGAATAGTGTGTGAAAAAATTATTGGATGGTTCTTGAAAATATTTGATGGTTGAGGGTACTCTTAAGAACCATTCCATAGCTCCCCCACTTAGACTATGTAGGAAAATTCACGTAAGATAAGTCTCTTCATTTGTAAACTCTAAAGTAAATGCCCAAAATTCTATAAAATGGTCTCTAGGATCTCCTTTTCCCTTGCACTTGTCAAATTTGGGTATCTCCCAATTGGTGGGAAAGGTGACATGCTTATTCTTTCATCAAAAGGATAAGGACATATGTTCTCAATAGAGAATCTCTTAAACTCTTAAAAGAGGCCTTGTTATGTTGTCTAGTTCTTGTCTAAGAGCCATGAGTTCTTGCATCATAGTGTCAATGAATTTGAGTTTCTTTAATATTGAACGACACTTATGATTAGGTAGTAGGTGATAAGGTTGATAATCCTTTCATCTGTTTTGGGTGTCTCTTTGATTGGTAGTCTCATGGTTTTCTTTGATTTGTTTGGAATGACTACTAGGAACAACTTTACCATTAATTGTAAGTAAAGACACATCAAACTCAATGGGTATCTTGATTCCCTTATTAGTCATAGCCTTACGATCTGTTTAGGATTGCATTTCATTACTTAAGTGAATAAATTAAGAAACTTGTCAATAGCAAGAGCATCTTCTATGTACTAAGGTGTTTCTTCATTGTCATTGATATCATTATGGCCATCTTCTAAGCTTTCTACACTAAGTTCATCTTCATGATCATGGTTTTATTCCATTCCTCTTCTTTTTTTGGCTCTAGTTTTCATGTGCATGTGATAGTTCTAACCTTTGACATTAGAAAAGATGAAGGAAACTATATGACTAAAATGATATGATGGTAGATAGACCCAAGATAGATGATAAATGGTAAGATGTTGGTAAGCTAAAGCAGCAAGGTAACTCTAGATCTTTAGGTGATAAAGTAGGCAAAAGTTACTTGAGTAATGACGGATCAACACAAGAAATGATAACCTACAACTGATTGAATATCTTAAGGAAAGTTTAACAATGGAATGAATATTTGAAAGACAGGTGATTGATGATCACCAAGCTACTAAAGTGTGTGTAAGATAATTAAATCAGTTAATGTATTGTCATTGATGTCAACTAGTTTTGATTGTACTTATCATGATGGTTACAAATATGTTAAGAAAGAAAAATGGTAAAGGAAAGAGATATCTACATGAAGATGAGATGGATAAGAAGGTTATGGATATGGTTTACATTGGATAACTTATTGATGAGTCTATGACATTATGTTAGTTATTTGATAGTATTAAAAGAATCTATTGTGTATTGAAGATCAAGACTGAACAAGTTTATATGGTTAGTAAATGAAGAATTTTGTATACACTGAGCAAGTGTAGTATATACTGAGTATAATATTAAACGAGCTAGTTATCACCGACGCATTATGGTATTGACCGAATGAAAGAAATAAATGGAACTTATGACTATCGACTAAAATGATGAGTTGGACAAATGTTTATGGTTCTGAGGTAAAAGATAATGTTTGTTATGATGATCAAATGGCTGACAAAATTCAAGGATGATCGAATGAAGGAGAATGAAATGTGTTATTGACACAACTCTCAAGGAAGGTTAAAGCAGAAAAATCAACAGTGAAGATTAAGAGGCAAAATCTATGGATGGAAATAAACAAAAACTATGATTTCCATATAAGGAGACATGAGATTCATTATTGAGTCTGGATGTTGTAGAAGAATTCATGTGAAAAGATTGATTTCATGCAACACTGATCAAATTGGTTGAAGATAGAACCGAGAAAAATTGTAGACAACACCAAGTGACAGAGAAAGCAATTACCAAGCAGAATAGAGTTGGAGGAAACAAAGATGTTAAATTGATTATTGATTAGAGGTATTTTTGAGCTTAGCATAGATCTGAAAATCTGCAAATCAAGTTGTATTTGAATCAGATCATTACTGTATCAGTTTAACAATTGCTACAAATAAATCTCTTAACTAAGTGGGACTTAACAATCCTTATATTTCAATATGGCATTCAATGAATGTTGATTGTTTTCTTGTTGACCCCATAGTGAATGTTTGGTCAAGGGAGAACTGTTAGTGATAAATCCTCTAACCAAGTCACACCTCACAGTGTGTTTTGTAACCTTTAACAGGGTTGGCTCCTAGCTGAGCTCACTTCAAAAGAGTGAATTATTTTGGCTTACCGGTCCCAAATTATTTTTCCCCTAACAAGGTTTTCACGTTAAAAATATGTGTTATATGTGTATGGATGTGTTGAATTGTTACTTCACTTTACACATTTCTATAACTGGATAGATTGGTAAACACAATACTTAATTTACTGGTAAGCAGTATATGAAAAGAAAGGCATAGTTGATATTTTACTGAGTTGATTATTGATTTGAAAGTTTTGATATATACATCTAGGAGTATTTGGGATTGTAGGATAACTAGATTTAACTGATTCACCTCCCCTCTCAGTTATCTAACAATTGGTATCAGAGCATAGAGTTATTGAAAGGAAAAGATTCAAGGACTTAACCTAAAGATCACAAGATGTATAAGAGAGAGGTGCCAAAACTGAACAAAGACAACTTCTTGACATGGAAAAGTAGAAAGAGATTGTATCTATCAAGGATTGGAGACTCTACAACATACTACTTGGATAATGAGTTTATCTTATCTACTGGACCTTTGACTACCATTGATCAAATGATAGAAAGACATGAACACAATACTACAATGATAGAGCTTGTTGCTTCCTTATCAGATGTCAAATTTGAAGATATTAAGACATGTACTTCTTCTAAACAAATGTGGGACAATCTTACACTAGTTCACGAAGGAGATGTGAATGTGCTAAGGGCTAAAGTTGAAAGTCTTAGAGGAAAGTTTGATGACATGAAAATGAAAGGAGAGAACATATCACAGTATAGCAACCAAGTCAAGGAGATTGTCAATGCTATCTGAGGAGCAGGAGGTATTATTGAAGAAGACACTGTTGTAAGTAAAATTCTCAGAACCTTGTTGCCTACTTATGCCATAAGAGTCTTTGCAATACATGAGATAAGATCAGCTCCTAGTAATCATATTACACTTGATAGTCTAATCGATAGATTAAATGCTTTTGAGTTGAATAATTTTGATAATAGTGTTGTTCCTACTGTTGAGTTTGCATTTATGTCATCTCTGAAAATTGGTAAATCAAGCAGTAAACACATGATAAGAAATTAAAGTGATAGTGAAAGTGATGAGGACGAACTTGATGAGCTTGAAGCATTAATGGCTAAAAGACTGCAGAAAGGTAAAAGAAGATATAGAGGAAAACTACCTTTGGTATGCTTTAATTGTAAAGAGATTGGTCATATTGTAGCTAGAAGTCCTAACTAGAAAGAAGATGAGAAAGACAATAAAAGATCTAGTGAAAGGGAATCTAATAGAAAAGACAACTAAGAACACAGAAGCAACCGATAGTATGATAGAAGAAGTAATCGAGATTACAAAGACAAAGGCAAGAAGGCTTGTTACCTTGTTGAAGATGATGATGATGACACCGACACCGACACTAATGAAGACATTAAGGTAGTATTCGTAGCTTTGAAAGAAGATTAAGAAGAAGAAGAAAGGTATGTTGAAACAATACTTATTTCTAAGGTTAGCAAGAATGATACTTGGATTATTGATAGTGGTTGTACATATCATATGACTAATGATGAAGAAAAAATTGAATACCTTAAACATTATAATGGTGGATCTATTAAAATAAGAAATGATACACCTTGTCTAGTGAAAGGAAAAGGGTCTATATTGTTGAACAATAAGATCAGATGTGAGAATGCATATTGGGTGAAGGGACTTAACTATAACTTGTTGAGCATAGCACAGCTGAATAGCACAGGTCACCAAGTTGCATTTGAGAACAGGAAAGTGAAAATTTATGATGAAAATGGAAAGTTGGTCGGTACTGGTGAACATTCTAAAGGTAATCTATTTTATCTTGACAATGTTGAAACTTCTTGTTTATTAGCTAGAAGTGAAGATGTGTCAATAGTGCAACAGAAGTACAAGCACAGGATAAAGGGCGGTGTCATAGACACACAGCATGGGCTAATGTCATGGAAGGTACACTCACTTGACAAAGGTGGATGAGCACAAAAGGCAAAACATCAGAACCCCCCATGGCACTTTATAACTAAGTGCAAGTACCAACAAACACAAGGTGTACAAGATCCCAGATATGCAAAAGCAGGCACTTTATCTCAGTGCATTTACAAGAAAAGGAATGCAACAGAAGAGAAGCATACAATGCTCAGAAGTCAGAAAGAAGAGTGAGCCAGAAGAAAAGAAGAAGAGATCCCAAGACCTGTAGAACCCAAGTAATCCGCTAGAGTGTGAAAGTGCAAAACTCGGAGGAGAGAAAAACTAGAGAAAAATTTGGATAAAAGACCCCTGCAACTGAATAACTCATAGAACCAGCTTTCCAACGATATATGGTGAGCCCAAAAATGAGTCCGGATGAGCGAGATATGGCTCCCAGAAGGCAAAAAATAAACATCACCTTTGACAGAAAAAAAATATTCTCAAAACAGCAGAGCCAAAAAATTTTACCTCCATAATCGGAAAGAGCTTGGAAAGAGCTTTCCGGCGATATAAAGAAGTCCAAAAAAGACCTCTGTATGCTCAAGATATTGCAAAAAGGGCCCAGGTACCCTTAAAAGGCTTCAAAACAAATTTTTAAGCCTCAGGGGCTGGAAAAAGCAAAGCCCCTGGGCGCATGGCGCGCGCAGGGGGCTAAACATGGAGCCCTTGGTCACTCATGTGACCACCGCAAAGGCCCGCGGGGCTTAAAAACCCGCCGGGCGGCCCAGAAGGCAGCGCGGCCGGCAGAGCGATGCAGGGGCCGTCGAAGCGGAGCTGCTGCAGCAAAGCGGAGGGCGGCGTTGGGCAGAGGAGCGGGGGCCATCAGTGCTGGGTAGAGCGGGGGCCGGAGGCGCTACAGCGGAGCAGAGGAGGGAGCTGCCGGAGGAGCCGGGTAAGCCCGATGGAGCTGCGCGGCTGAGGGCGGTGGTGGCCGCAGGGTTGCGCCCGAGTGGCCGCTAGGCGGCGCCCGGGTGGCGCCCCAAAAATCTATTTTTATTTTTAAAATTGTCGTACACCCTGTGCCTCGGTTCACGTGCCAGGGCCGTACGGTCTGGTATTGAAATTTTTTTTTGCCTCAGATGGAAAAGTTGTTCAAAATGGACAAATTTTATATGGAATCTGGGGTTTTTGGGCCTTTTGGACGCAATGACGGCATCTATTTTTCTTCAAAATACTCCAAAAAGAAAATTCTTTTTTGCAGGCAAAAAAGAAACAAAAAATAGCGTCCTGCAGAGAGTACCAGAACTGAAATTTTTCTGAAACCCTCCTGCATCTGAATCACTTCAACAAAACATGAACATTGAGCAGCAAGATGGCTCTGATACCATGTTAGATTGGGTGAAAAAACTAATCTCCCAAGAACACCTGCATGCATAACCCTGTCACATGGAAGAAGCAAATAACAGAAAGCAAGAAAAGGCTATGGAGGTCAAAAAGCCAGAGGCATCATATGCACATGAAAACAATCTTTCATGAATAATCCAATATGTGAATGAAATAAAATACAAAGAGGGAATCCTTATAAAAGGATACCGAAACCCTAAAGGTGAAAACCCTAAAGAATAATAAGATGCCTAAGTCTAACTTAAGTGTAGAGAATAATAGACTAATAATTAAATAAATTAATTATTAGCTATAATATGACTACTCTAACAGTGTGGTTATGGAACAAAAGGTTATGTCATGTGAATTTTGACAACATGGTTAAGATTAGTAATAAAATGAGAGTTAGAGGCTTACTGAGCATATCTAAACCTGACCATGTCATGTGAAAACAATGTGAAATGGGAAAAATGTCAAAATCTAGTTTTAAGAGCAAAAATTATTCATCTAATGCTATTTTGGAGTTAGTTCATACCGACTTGTGTGGTCCTATGAGAACTAAAAGTTATTATGGAGACATATATTTTATCTTGTTTGTTGATGACTACTCTAGAATGATGATTTTCATGTTCTTGAAAGAAAAATCTGAATCTTTTAAGATGTTTAAATGGTTTAAAGCTAAAGTGGAAAAAGAAAGTGGTAAAGAATTAAAATGTTTGAGATCAGATAGAGGTGGTGAATTAAGAATGTAATTGGGACCAAATATATATTCAAAAACAAGTTGAATGAAAATGGAGATGTCACTAGGAATAAAACAAGACTTGTATGCAAAGGGTATGCACAAGAAGAAAGAATTGACTATGGTGATACTTTTGCACCGGTTGCTAGACTTGAAGGAGTTAGAGTATTGCTTGCTTATGCTGCTTACCAAGGATTTAAAGTTTATCAGATGGATGTTAAATCTGCATTTCTAAATGAAATACTTGAAGAAGAGGTATACATTGAACAACTTGAAAGGTTTGTTGATCCAAATCAAAATAATATGATATGTAAGTTGCACAAAGCACTATATGGATTGAAACAAGCACCGAGAGCATGGTATGAAAGATTGCATTCCTACCTTATCAGTATTGGATTTGTTAGAACAAGTGAGAACAAGTTATATTTGAAAGGTGAAGCTGATGATAAGATTCTTATTGTTGAAATTTTTATTGATGATATCATATTTGGAGGACATGATAATCTATGCAAATCATTTGCTGATGAAATGAGAAAAGAATTTGAAATGTCAATGTTTGAAGAGATTAAATTATTTCTTGGCTTGTAAATTGTACAATAAGATGAAGGCATATACATTACTCAATCAAAGTACATAAAAGAAGTATTGAAGACATTTGGTATGAAAGATTCAAAACCATTTGGTACACCTATGGTCACTAGATGCAAATTGACAAAGGATGATCAGTCAACCGAGGTAAATCAGACACTATACAGATTAATGATTGGTAAGTTGATGTATGTTGTGCATAGTAGAACAGATATTACACATGCAGTTGGAATTGTAGCAAGATTTTCTGCTAATCCTAAAGAATCACATATGATTGTTGTAAAAATAATTTTGAGATACTTGAAGAACACTGAAAACTATGGCTTGTGGTACAATAAATAAGACAATTTCAAACTGAAATTTTACACAAATGTGGATTGGGCTAGAAATATTGATGATAGAAAGAGCACTGCTAGAGGAGCATTCTTTTTGGGAGAAAGATTAGTTACTTGGATAAGCAAGAAATAAGGATGCATTTCTCAATCCATTGCAGAAGTAGAATATGTTTCTGTTGTTGCTAATTGTTCTAACATTGCATGGATAAAATAACTTTTGGAAGTTTTGAAAGAAGAGATCACTGACCCAATGATAACACTAGTGCTATAAACATTTCTAAAAAATTGGTGATGCATGCAAAGACAAAACATATATCTATAAAGTGTCACTACTTGAGAGAACAAGTACAAGAAAAACAAGTGAAATTAGAGTATGTGAAATCACAAGAACAACTTGTTGATATATTTACTAAACCCTTACCTAAGGATACATTTGAGTACTTGGGGACTAGACTAGGGGTCCATCCCCTGTCTATCGGTCACTAAGGTGATTAGGAGGTTGCATCAACCTATAATTTATCATAATATCAAATGATGTTGATGTATGATGTTCACACTTTAGGTTTCCTGAGGTTGTGAAAGATGAAAGATGAAAGACAAACTGACACTGTATATTAGTACATGCAAGGTACTTGATCTGAACCAAACACCAAAGATAATATTTTGGTTGTTGAAGAGCTGTTTATTTTGTTTTGGCATTGTTGTCAAAGGGAGAGAAGAATTATTGAAATATCTATCTAAAGGAAGAGAAGACAATGGGAGAGAAAAATATTTATCTCGAGAAGAGAATACATACATAGGGAGAGAAGATCAAATCTGCAGGGAGAGAATGCATAGAGAATATTAATGTTTTGTAGTGATTAAACATATTAAATGTACAAGCTAGAGAGAGCTTACTGAGTTACAACATTTTCTTATAGAGTTGTAGAATGGATGTTTGGTATTCTATGGCATATTTCATATTGTGTTGCCATCAATACCAAAGGGAGTGATTGATAACCTACAACTGATTGAATATCTTGAAGAAAGTTTGACAATAGAATGAATATTTAAAAGACAAGTGATTGATGATCACTGGGCTACTAAAGTGTGTGTAAGACAATTAAATTAGTTAATGTATTGTCATTGATGTCAACTAGTTTTGACTGTACTTATCATGATGGTTACAAACATCTTAAGAATAAAAAATGGTAAAGGAAAGAGATATCTACATGAAGATGAGATGGATAAGAAGGGTATGGATATGGTATAGATTAGATAACTTATTGATGATTCTATGACATTATGTTAGTTATTTGATGGTATTACATGAATCTATTATGTATTGAAGATCAAGACTAAACAAGTTTATGTGGTCAGTAAATGAAGAATTCTATATACACCGAGCAAGTGTAGAGTATACCGAGTATAGTATTAACCGAGCTAATTATCACCGACGCATTATGGTAATGACCGAGTGAAAGAAATAAATGGAACTTATAACTGTTGACTAAAAATGATGAGCTAGACAATTGTTTATGATTCTGAGCTAAAAGATAATGTTTGTTATGATGATCAAACGGCTAACAAAATTCAAGAATGATCGAATGAAGGAGAACAAAACATGTTATTGACACAATTGTCGAGGAAGGTTAAAGAAGCAAAATAAATAGTGAAGATTAAGAGGCAAAATCTATGGATGGAAATAAAATGGTTTATGATGTCTATATAAGGAGACATGAGATTCCTTATTGAGTCTGGATGTTGTAGGAGAATTCATGTGAAAAGATTGATTTCATGCAACACTAATCAAACTGGTTGAAGACAGAACTGATAAAAGTTGTAGACAACAACGAGTGACAAAGAAAGCAATTACCGAGCAGAACAGAGTTGGAGGAAACAAAGATGTTGAATTGATTATTGATCAGAGATATTTTTGAGCTTAGCATAGATCTGAAAATCTACAAATCAAGTTGTAGTTGAATCAGATCATTATTGTATCAATTTAACCATTGCTACAAATAAATCTCTTAACCGAGTGGGACTTAATAGTCTTTATATTTCAATATGGCATTCAATGAATGTTGATTATTTTCTTGTTGACCCCATAGTGAATGTTTGGTCAAGGAAGAACTGTTAGTGATAAATCCTCTAACCAGGTCACACCTCACAGTGTGTTTTGTAACCTTTAATAGGGTTGGCTCCTAACCGAACTCACTTCAGAAGAGTGAATTATTTTGGGTTACCGGTTGTAGGTGGTTTTTCCCCTAAGAGGGTTTTCACATTAAAAATCGGTATATGAAGAGAAAGGCGTAGTTGATATTTTACTGATTTGATTAATTGATTTGAAAGTTTTGATACATACATATGGGAGTATTTGAGACTGTAGGATAATTGTACTTAACTTATTCACCCCCCTCTCAGTTATCTAACAAATCAAATGATCAAGAGAGAGTAAATCAAATAGGGAGATGATGGACTCTAAGATGAGATACTTTACTCAAAGATGCTAAGGTAGTTCTACACCCAAAGACGATGATTCTCAAGCAGCAAGGATCATATAGTGATAGCCAAATGATTGATCTAGAGAAAGAGTACTCTAGGAGTACATGATGGAAAGAGATGTGGGATGATTATGCAAGCCTATGGAAGATAGTGAACCTGGATATGCACTGAATGGTAAAAAGAACATGAATAGGTAAGAATTGAATTGATAACCTTGAGAGTGTGAACCCTAAAATGTTTTGGTTTTCTACAATAGATGTACAGAAACAATGATTAAATGTGCAATTCTAATAAAATCACACGGGTGGTCCCGCAATAGTGGGTTACACTTTTTTGCCAACCTTGACATTGAAATGAACATTTTGAGAAAAAAAAGTTTGCATCTGGACACCTTCTGCAGCTAAACCATTAGGAATTTGAAGATGATGTAAACTAGTGATTTTTTGCATTTTGTGTGTAAATTCTTTCTTTTTTAAAAAAAATTAGAATTTATTTGTATCGAGTTTGCTATCTCCTTCGAAAACTAGTTTTTTTTTTAAAATAGCATTTTTAAAGTGTGGCATTCACTTACTACATAATTTTTTTTCCTAAAGGTGATTCTTTTGAATTTAGATTTGTAACATCAATATCTAATTATTGCAATTAGTTTCATTTTATTATGTAAAATATTTTGTATTTTATTAAGTTTTGAAGTGACATTAGCTATAATTTAGACATAGGATCACTTACTAGTCCATAATTTGTTTATTATATAACGAAATTTAATTATTGTTATTTTTTTTTAAAGAGGGCATCAATACCTAATGCCTAGATGATTTTTATTTTTTTTTACTTAGTTTACTATTTTTCAATAAGCATTGAACATAGAAGTTGATATATGGTACAAAATCTATGTTTAGTAAAACTAAAAAAATCTATTTTTAGTAAAACTAAAAATACAAGTTTTAATAAACTCAATATATATATTAAAATCATAATCAATGGAAATATTTCTTTGAGTAGTACCATCCTACATCTAGGTTTATCAAATGAATTCATTTGATCCCCCAAAAAGCTAATGTCAAAGTGATTTTTTGTCAACATATTGGTAGGTGCAACGAAGACTCTATTATAGGTATGACTAAGGAGTAGAGAAGTTATATCAAAGAGAATTTGATCTAAGAGGCTTTGATCTAACCATTTTCAATTCATTACTTCATATGTGACCTCTCAAGACTTAAATCGTCATATTTTCTTAATAATGTGTGATTTCAACAAAAATCAAGATGTTTGAGAAAACTGTAACCCACTATTGTGGGGTCACCCACAACAGTAAGAACAATGAAAAAATGCAAGAATTTATTAGATGCACAAGAACAGAGCTGAGATGTGCAAGAACAAAGCACAAATGCAGAGGACAAGTGAATTTTTTTTTGTTTGCAAAAATATGAAAATTTTGCCTGATTCTAATTTTCTTTTATGTGAGCTATATGGAAAGAAAAACACACTAAACAATAGAAAACACCTATCTTTGGTTTCTTGGACTCTAAAATTGTGATAATGACAAGAGGACCCTAGAAGGAGGCCCAAGAGTTTGGATAAACGAATCTCGCAACACATAAAAATACTAGTAAGCAAGCACAACCAAGAATTCAATAGAGTTAGTTATTGGATCAGGCCCAAGCCATAAAATACAACCAAGAAGCATATAGATAGACATCTAGGCCTACAAAATATTTATCCTCGCTTTCCAAGGGAGGTGTTCAAGACAAAGGCCCAAGAGTTATCATCTCACTTAGAGGAGTACATGATGAGAAACTACATGGTAGAATCTTATTATACCAGTGAACCAATCCAATAACACAGATAGGTTGGCCTCTAAAATGACAAAGGTTTTAGTTGAGGAACAACAACACATACACAAGAAGGAGACACAAATGATCAACCTAGCAATTACGCCTAGTGATCCAACTTGGACCTCTAACCTTGAATCTTGAATCACTGAGGACCTCAAGGACACACTTGGCATGTCATGACCAAATTGAACTCGAGCATTCACTTCTATCCCTTTATATAGCCGATTGGAGATACGTAATTGAGGTTGTCTTGTAAGAGAAAGTGGCCCTTAGGTAGGCCTCTCTAAAAATAAAAGAAATGTCATTGATTTCTCTTACACCCAAGACCCATGAAGGCAATGGGAGAGGATACTTTACAACAATGACCTTTAGTAACACAAAGTGTGCAAGTGCACCAAACACGCAAGACACTTGTTCATTAATCTTATGAAAGAGAAATGTGAGATAATCTAGAAATCCAAGACACAAGTCTACACCCACAAAGTGTAAGTAGTCTCAATTTTCCAACCTTGAATGGATAAAACAAGCTGCAACACTTTGTTAGTCCCAAAAGGTTAGCTCAAAATGATAACATCTAAAAATTAACTCTGTGAATCAAAAGAACAGAAACAAAAATCAATGTGTAGGCATATCAATCAAATACGCAATACTAGTGAAGTAGAAGCACATGATCTGGAAGCAATTGCCCAGGAATACAATTCAAACATGTAGAAACATAACCTAGTAAAAAAACCTACAAACAAAATGAATTGACAGAAAATAGAAGCGTAGGATTACAAAAAAAAGTGTAGCAATACAATGCATATCTACACAATACAAATCAAATGCATAAAAGCTTTGAAATCCTTAAAAATGTAGAAATTTGAAAAATAAACCCTAATGCACAAAATTGGGTGACACATGCACAACTCTGGTGATCATTCATGCAAATCCAACTTGAAAATTGTTAAAACACTAAACTCCAAGAAAATGATTAGATGAAAAGGACAAGAGTCCCACCAGGTGTCCCAAAATGTGTATGATAAATTTGAAATCCTATTTGTAAACCCTAACAAACCCAACCACTAGTCTAGATCTATAAACTGATTCAACAACAATCAATTGAGCTCTTCTCCATGAATGCAAAACGTAAATAAGCAAAGCTATACCATCACATTCACAAAATACTTGACTCCATTATTCTCCTATCCTTTAAGATATTGTATGAAATGATATTTACTCAAAGTTATTTAGTAGATGAAAATGATAGCATAAAAGGAACAAAATGATGATGATGATGATGATGACAACGACGACGATGACAACATAATAACAAGTAATAAAGAGTTCTCCAAAATAACAATTATTCGCATTAGGGCTAAATGAGAGGGAAAAATATTTTTTATAAAAGTCTTCAAGAAAATCAAGGGTTGAGATTAAGATGTTAAAATATGAATGGCTAATATAAGAGAGTAGGTGAGAATCAATAAGATTAAGAGGTTGATTTGAATGAAGGAATGAGATTAAGTGGTAGGTGAGAGTTCTTGACTTTTGGCAATACATCTTTGAATTCAGTAAACCTAGAAATGTTGGGAGATGTGAGAGAAAAAGGTGAATTAAGAGACAAATGGCATTTGTCACATGCGTACAAATTTAGATTTTGATCCATGTGAATTAAATAGAGGGTTAAGATTATAAAGACACATCATTAATTAATTAAATAAATAAATATATGCATTTAATTAATATTAGAAATGAAGTGGAAAATTTTTGAAATGACTCTCGATTTTGTTGTTTTGTCACTCTTGTCATTCCTCCAATGAAGTTGGTCGTTATGCCAAAAATAAATTGTTGATGAGGGTGAATGCAGGGGTGCAATTTTAGGCCTTAACTTCAAAATAATGCTTTGCAATCACACTCAGGATAATGTTTGTAGTGTTAAACCTACATCTCTACTTCTTGTGGATCTATCCAAGATGCTTGGTAGGATGTTGCCTTGTTCATATGGGGGTTCTATGTCTTCCCCTCGGCATTCTCTAGTTGGTTGTGGTATTACTTCTTTAGGGGTGGAAATTACCAGTGTTGCTAATGGGTCCTTTCGAGATGTTGTGGCACAAGGGATTGAGCGTTCTAGGGATAGACCTTCAACATGGGATGCATGACCTATCAAGGGGTGATTATTACATGATCTTCACGGGGTGCCTATTGGCTCAAAAACCCTCATCAAATAGGCTTCCATCACTCCCATTTTAGTATTTTCTGAGGATCTTAAAAAGGGGGGCTCTAAGGGAGAACAATTTTACACTACCAATGCTTTGATTGGCCAAGTCAATGGAGTATGACCTAGGCTAGAATATTTGCATAAATGGCTCATTAGGGCTTGGCAGCATGTGCTTGAAGAAAATATGGAGGTCTACGCTTGTACACAGGGCTTTTCCATCATGGTCTTAGATAACAAACAAGGTTGAGATTCTATCCTCTTGGAATGATGGTGTTGGGGATAAGATGTGTTTCTCCTCAAACTCTGGTCTCCAAATTTCAATCCTCTCATGGAATCCTTAGCAATGAAACCCATTTGGGTTCACCTTCCAAATTTACCACTTCAATTTTGGTTTGAGGATTGCTTTGAAGAAATTAGAAACTCTTTGGGTGATTTTTTGCTATTGATTCAAATACATATTGTTTTACTTGTACTACATTTGCATGTATCCTTGTGAACATGGACATAACAAAAGATCTTCCAACAGATATAACTTTCAAGATTGGCAAATGTTGCTCGACCCAGGCTTTCGACTACAAAGGTTTGCTTTGATACTGGCCACAAGGAAAACAAGTGTTACAAATCTAATATCAAGGATGGACATCAATCTTGGTGTACTAATGCTCTTCCAAAACATTATACAATGGACACTCCTAATAGTCATGGAAAGGAAACTAACTCTCCTAAGGAAAATATGGTTGCATTCTTGCAAGAATCTTAGGGGCAAGTTTACTGTGACTCGCAATATTTACCAAAGGTTTAATTATTCACTACCTTCTACATCTCTGAATTCTCCACAAAATGATGCTCTTTCCAAGAAGAAGAACAATTCCTCACATTCCCATTTTGCAATTGTTGACATCGAGGATGTTGTGGCTAACAAAATTGGGGTAGCTGATCAATTTCATGTTGTTGTAGAGGGAACAAGTTCCCTTACAGACATAGATCAAAATTATATTATCTCTCCTCACTCTGAGAAAGGCTAGACAAAGGTCAAAAGAAAGAACTTCCCTTCTAGAAAGCATAAAATGTCTCTCAAATTAGCTTCAAAAAAGGATTCTACTTCGAAGGTCTAATGAGCTGCAAGTTTGTGTAAGCACTTTTGTTTGTCTTTAGTGTAGCATAGGTTTTGTTATAGTGAGTGGCAACATCAGTCATTTTGTTTGGGCCAAAATGGCCCCTTATTTAATAGTACCTACTTGGGGACCATCCAAATGCACCCATATTTATGGGTCATTGCATTTTTATTTTTTTTTAATTAATATATTTTCCGCAGCATTGGCTATGCATTCCTGAACAAAACAAATAGTAGAAAGGTGGAAATTAGATTTAATTATGGGGAAGAAAAAAAGATAATAAATTAAATAAATAATATTTACTTAGACAATAGAGAAAAAAATTAATAAATTAATTAAATAGATAAAAAAATTATTTAACTTAGAAGAATTTTTGATAATATAATTAATTAAATAAAATGTTTATTTAATTAGGTGAGGCCATTTTTAGATATCTACAAATTGAGTGGTTAAAGAAATATTTTGTGAAAGTTATTAACCTTGGTAGGACATTGCTCAATCTAAAATGAGCCACTTTACTAACAATCAATGATCTTGTTGGGAGGTTACATTTTGTAATTGGGCAGTATTTTTCTTTTTTTTTAAGGTTATTTGTGATTTACAAACGACTATAATATGTTGAGAAATAGCTTCATTCGGATTAAAACATACGAGTAAATATACATATATGTTAATGTGAAGATTATATATATATATATATAATTCCACATTTGATAGCATATATATATCAATACTTAATTGAACTTGTTATATATCAAATGATCCAATTTACTATTGAGTGACCCGATACATAACCATATTGCAAGGACTGTATTTACTATCGGGTGACCCGATACTTATGCGTAACAAATAACATTGATATCGTTAATGATTGGTATCACCGATAGTTGGCATGAACAATGATTAATGATATTGTTAATTGTCAGCATCACTGATAATTAATCATGAACAATGATTAAAGGTATATCTACGTAGGGACATGACCCTACATGGCATAAGCCACGTACAGTCATGTCTCTACGTAGACATAACCTTTCAATATATTACTTACTTATATATCATCGTATGCTTGATGTGGAAAATCATCAATAACAGTGTATATGTAATTACCACAGCAAGCATATGATTTCAATAATCTCTGCAATTATAATATTTGATGATCTCTGTAAATGTTATAGTAAATATCAATCTGAGATAAATTCCGTAAACAACAAATTTAAAGACTATTAAATTTCTCTATATTAAGATCTAAATTCCTTAACATGGTATCAGAACCTAAATAATAGAGATTAATAAAGATAGTAAAATTTTATTCAGAATATCAGACATATTTTTAAATTGAAGGAAAATCATGGTGAATGGTGTTAGAGTGGAAGATAGACTCAAAGGCACCTCCAACTTCATCTCATGGAAAATACGTATAATTGCAATCCTTCAAGAACTTGAATTGGATTCATATATAGAAGACAAAAGTATGACTGAAGATGAACTAGAGAAAATATGGAAAAGACGCAATAACAAGGCTAAGAAAATAATCATTGACGTTGTTAAAGATCACATTCTTCCAACCATAGCTAGACTATCAACAGCATATGAAGTATTCAAAACCATTCAAACTACATATGAGATCAACAATGCAAGCAGACTGCTGACCTTAAAACAACAACTCATGAACATCAAAATGAATAAAGGAGAAACAATTACATCATATTTTTTGAGAATTTTTGAATTGAGAGATCAACTGTCTACTATTGGAAATAATGCAGATGATCTATAACTATCCCTAATTCCGCTAAGAGGGTTACCAATCTCTTGGGAATCTTTTATCCAATGCATTAGCAGTCGATCGCCACTGCCTAAATTCAATCAACTCAAGAACGATTGCACTCAAGAAGAATCTTGACTAATCTCAAGAGGGATAGGTCCAAATAAAGAGGGAGATATTCAAGTACTTCATGCTACAACAAACAACAAAAGGAAAAAAAAAAATTAAACGAAAAAGAGGAAATAATAATCGACATCACAAAAACAAAGATCTCTCAAAGTTGCAATGCTACAAGTGTGATAAGTTTGGACACACTCACAGATTTTGTTTGAAAAAAAAAGAAAACTCAAACAACCATAGCTGAAGTCAAAGAAGTGGAAAATCCTCTATTTTTCTTATCCTTATCAGTGAACTAAACTCAAACAAAAGCACTTAGATAATTGATAGCGGAGCATCAAGACACATAACCAGATTTAGAGATCAACTCGAAACTTTTGAAGAACACTCAATTGAAGAAGTCACAATTGGTGACAACTCCACCTACCCTGTGAAAGGAATCGAGACCTGTTCAATTAAATTAAAAACCAGAGTTACATTACAATTAAAAGATGTTCTATTTGTACTAGGAATCAAAAGAAATTTGGTCTCTATTTCAGGTCTAGCTAATCAAGGATATCACATCACCTTTTCATGAAGATAAAGTCCTACTTTGGCCTAAAAATTTCAACATTAAGAATGTTATTTCCATAGGAACAAGAGATGGTAGCTTATACAAACTTTGTAACGATCAAAAGCATGCTCTAAATCATGAAGTATCAAATTGTAATGACATTTGGTATAGAAGATTAGGTCATCTTCGGTATAGTGCCCTACCTACCATAGGGAAGATCACCACATGTGTACCTCACCTAAAATCTGAACATACTAGAATTTGTAAAGGTTGTGCTCTAGGAAAGAACTCAAAAGGGTCATTTCCTTCAAACAAACATAAATCAAAATTTGTACTAGAACTTGTCCACACTAATTTGTGTGGTCCTCTATCAACACCCTCATTAGGGGGATTCTTGTATTACATGATCTTTGTTGATGACTACTCTAGGAAAACCTAGATATATTTCCTAAAACTTAAAGAATCAAATGAAGCATTATTGAAATTCAAAGTCCTAGTAGAAAATCAAACCGGGAAGAAAATAAAGACTCTAAGATCAAATAAATGGGGTGAATATATCTCTGAAAACTTCAAAGAATTTTGTATTTCTATTGGGATTAAAAGGGAGTGTACAGTACCTTATCATCCTCAACAAAATGGAGTTGTAAAAAGGAAAAATAGGACCATCATTGAAGTCGCCAAAGCCATGATGTATGATCAGAATATACATATCTCATTCTAGACTAAAGGCTCAAACACAGTCATATACATTCAAAACAGATGCCCTTATTCAATCTTAGAGAATATAACACTTGAAGAATTTTTTACAAGGAATAAACCAGACTTAAGTCATCTAAGAATATTTGGTTGCCCTATATACATTCATGTTCCTAAAGAAAAAAGGACCAAGCTAGAGCCCTCCAGGAAGAAAGGCATTTTTTTGGCTATATTGAAACCACTAAAGGATATAGAGTCTATATCCCAAGACAACGATCTATTGAAATCAATAGAGATGTAAAATTTGGAGAAAATGTTGCATATAAACTCTCTAAATACAGAAGATGATTCGATCACAAAATTAGATGAAAATCATACAATTGAGAATCGGAGGGAGTATCATAGAAGAAAATGAACCTCCAGCAACTAATTCTGAAAATACTAAAGTTCCTAATAACAAGATAAGATAAGATAAGGTAAGGTAAGGTAAGATAAGATAAGATAACAAGAAATCAAACATGCTATGTTGCACTCCTAACTGAACTCACAAAATTTGAACCTTCAAATGTTGAAGAGGCCTTATCATGTCAAGCTTGGAAAGAAGCAATGATTGAAGAATACCAATCTATATTAAAAAATGATGTATGGATGGTGTACCTAAACCTAAAGACAAATCATTTGTCTCTTCAAAGTGGTTATTCAAAATCAAATATGCATCAGATGGTAGTATTAAAAACACAAAGCCAAATTTGTTGCTAGAGGGTTCTCCCAAAAGGCTAGAACTGATTACGAAGAGACATTTGCCCTAGTTGCACGATATACTTTTGTAAGAACCATTATTGCCATTGCAGCGTCTAAAGGATGGAAGATACACTAAATGGACATAAAAACAACATTCTTGAATGGTGTCCTTGAGGAAGAAGTATATATAGAACAACCTGAAGGTTTTGCTACTCATGATAGGAATCTCCATGTGTGCAAACTAAAGAAAGCTCTCTACGACCTTAAACAAGCTCCTAGGGCATGGTATGAAAGGATAGATAGTTATCTCTCCAAGCTAGGATAATCCAAAAATAAATCAGATCCTAACATATACTTCAAAATATCAGATGGTGATATGTTGATTCTAGTTCTCTATGTTGATGACTTGTTAATAACATGTGAAAATCATCTTATTGCAAAATGCAAACAAGATCTTGTAGCTGAATTTGATATGAAAGATCTAGGCCTTCTACACTACTTCCTAGGTCTAGAAGTATGGCAATAGGAGAACTATAGTTTCGTAAATAAAGGAAAATTTACCACTGATATCTTGACCAAATTTGGAATGATGGATTGTAAACCATTGTCTACTCCAATGGAAACAAATCTTCATAAGCTTAAAAGTGATGCAGAAGATTCCGAATCTACATATCCTACATACTATAGACAAATTATTGGATCTCTCATGTACTTGGTGAACACTCGCTCTGATATTTGTTATGTGACCAATGTGTAAAATCATTTCATTTGTGACTCTAAGAAGATTCACCTAATGGCAGCCAAACATATTCTGAGATACTTTTGTGGCACTATTGGACTTGGCCTGAAGTATGAGAACATTGAAATCAAACTACAAGGGTATTCTGATTTCGACTGGGCAGGCAGTTCTATTGATCGTAAAAGTACTACAAGATGTTGTTTCAGCCTTGGATTGGCTATGATATCTTGGTTTAGCAGGAAACAGTCTGCATTTGCTCAAAGTTCCACTGAAGCTGAATATATGGCTGCTTCCATGGGGGCTCGTGAAGTAGTATGGCTGAGGAAGTTACTAGTTGAACTATTTGGAAAATTGTTGAATCCCACCTTGATTCACTGTGATAATCAAAGCTGCATCAAACTTTCAATTAATCCAATTTTTCATGACCGGTCCAAGCATATACAGATATTGTACCATTATATAAGAGATATGGTTGACAGAGATGTTATCAAGTTGGTGTATATCAGCACTGAAGAGCAAAATGCTGACATTTTCACTAAGCCCTCGGCCAAGTTGAAAATAGAATACTTCAGAGGTAAACTTGGTATGACTAAATTGTAGTCAAATCTCTCTAAGATTGAATCTCTGCCATATGTACTTTAATATATGCATGAATATTTTAATATTGCAATATTTATATGTGTGTGTTATGAAAGGTGACGATCAAGTTCATATAATCTATGTTAGGTTACTATTGTTAGATAGCGATCTCAACAATAGTTTGACCTGTTATCAAGATTGACTACATTAAGTTGTTGTCCCGAAATGTGTCGGATATCTTGATACTAAATTTGTTGTGTTATCACTAAGTGTTGTCCTAAGTTGTGTCGAAGACTGTGATGACAATCATATCATGATTGACTCCATTAAGTTGTTGTCCTGGACTGTGTCAGATAGCATGATATTGAGATAGTTCTTGACTTATTATTATGACTGACCTCTTTAAATTGTTGTCCCGATTTGTGTCAGAAGTCATAACAATATGTATGTCAAGATGTAATAACTGTGATATTGGAGACTTCATTGTCATCCTAGGATCAAGGTTGTTATCTAACAAACTTCATTTAGTTGTTCTCAATGATCAAATAACTTACATTTCTGAAATGTATTTCATGAGTAAGAAACTCGAAGTGATGTCGTTCAAATCCTCTTTTGCTAAGAGGGAGTGTTGAGAAATAGCTTCATTTGAATTAAAACATACGAGTAAATATACATATATGTTAATGTGAAAATTATATATATATATATATATATATATATATATATATATATATATATATATATATATATATATATATATATATATATATATATATATATATATAATTGAACTTGCTATATGTCGAATGATCCAATTTACTATCTGGTGACCTGATACATAACCATGTTGCAAGGACTGTATTTACTATCAGGTGACCCGATACTTATGCGTAACAAATAGCATTGATATTGTTGATGATTGGTATCACTGATAGTTGGCACGAACAATGATTAATGATATTGTTAATTATCGGCATCACCGATAGTTAAGCATGAACAATAATTAAAGGTATGTCTCTATAGGGACATGACCCTACGTGGCATAAGCCACGTACGGTCATGTCTCTACGTAGATATAACCTTTCAATATATTACTTACATATATATCATCGTATGCTTGTTGTGGAAAATCATCAATAACAATGTGTATGTAATTACCACAGCAAGCATACAATTTCAATAATCTCTGCAAGTATAATATTTGATGATCTATGTAAATGTTATAGTAAATATCAATCTGAGATAAATTATGTAAACAACAAATTTAAAGACTCAAATTTCTCTATATTAAGATTTGAATTCCTTAACATAATATGATGGGGGTGATGGCTTAGAGGGCAATATCCAAAGTCAAATCCATAAAATGTCTTTGGAGACCTACATTCTCTTTGAATTGTTACTCTAGAATGGAAAAATTTACAAAAAATATTACCAAAAAAGGTTGCCTATAATTACTCTCACCATAGAAAATTCATGTACAATTAGTTGCCAACTCTCTCAAAGTTATAAATTTCAATTTCACCTTTTTCAAAGAAAATATAATTAATCTAATCAATTAAAAGTTTATCTTATACAAATGGACAATCAATGATCACTAAAGAAAACATTTAACCTCCTCAAGAACTTAGTAATTTATTACTAAAATTAAATATGTAATAAAATGGTTACAAATTATGGTTTTTCTTTGACAACATTGTTTGTCAATGCATATGAATGACAACTTTAAAAAAGAAGCTACAAAATAAAATATGACTTACAAAAGCGAAAAAAAAAAACCATTTACGGAACTTTAATCAAAACAAAATGAATGTTAATCTTAGTTTCAAATTGAAGGGAAGCAAACACTTTAGTTGCAATCAATTCTATTATATTATTCATATAATGATATGTAACTACTTAGATTCTAATTGTTGCGGAAAAAAAATATCAACAAAATTTGCAAAACTGTTGAATAGCATCTACATTCAATTATATAATACATTGATTAGTTTACAAATCAAAATTCAAACTTATAGTCAACATGTGTATAGATTTATATTATTATTAGTTCCTACCATAGGCAGGAATACTTATGCATTCATGCAATTTTTTTTTCTATTAATTGCACCAATCATAGCATTGAATTTAAAAATTTGAACAAAAAGTCTATAGTTGACATTTTTTTGCATATTTTCATAAATTATAAAATTATTTTTTTCTTTTTTTCTATTGGCTTATAATGTCAATAGTCAGTGCAAAAAATAAATTTCAATAGAAAAAATAATAATAATTTTTCTCAACTATGGCTTGGGATATGACATAAAGCTTTGCTTTTTTTTGTCATGATGCATTGTCATTTTCACTGTTGCCAATCAAATAAATTTATTTTCAATATTTAACTTTCTTCTATATATATATATATATATATATATATATATATAAATTTTGTTAAAAAATACATGTGTATTCCGATTGGATGGATAAATGAATAGTTAGTGGAAGGCTTTCTCTTGGTGTGAAGAGACGATTTTTCATAATGACAACTTTATCTTCGCTTTTTTTAATCCAATCATTTTTGCGAATTTATACTAGCATCTATGTTTAGAACTTTTTAAATATTATTTTTCTCTAGTGTGAAGAAACAGGTTTTTCATAATGACCTCTGCCTTTCCACTTAATGTATAATTTGACATTGGTTGTTGACAAGTCAATTTTGTCTATGCATATAAATCTTGGACAATTTAGGAAGATTTTTCTACTCATAATAACTAGTAGATGGTGAATAATAGGATTTGCCTATGCATATAAATGTCAAACAATCTAGGAAGATTTTTCTACTCATAATATTATATGGTAAATAACAGGCTTACATTATTATCTTATTTAATACACATTTCTACATGTCTCTTATATCATTGAATGCATCCTTATCTCTTGAGCTGCCTTAGCTTTGCACACATTCTAATTTGTTTGTCAGATTTTTTTTCTTCTTCTATTATCTCTTGAGATGCCTTAGTTGTGTACTAGTACTGTTAGCTAATTTTATGGAATTTATAGGGTTTTGTCATCCTTTCAATAAGGCATATCTTTGCTTCTAATCATTTGGAAAATATTTGTGTAACATAGTATTATTCTTCATTCTTCTCCTAATTTAAATGTGAATAAATATTTTATTCTCAAAAATCTATTATCGAAATTTGTTTTTTCTTTTGTATTTGCAGATTTTTTTTGAAGAAATTTGGAGCATATGAGTGTTGCTATTAGGATGACATCTCTGTTATTTTAAATAGGAACAAGTATGTCTGATCTGTAATTGCATACTTTTACATCTCCTGCATGCTATTGTTGGGCTTGTCCTCCTATCCTCATTGTGGCAATACAGTGGATACATTTTTGCCACTTAGAGGTAAGATTCTCACTTCATCTTTTAGTCTGTGGTGTTGTCTTTGAATTATGTTGTCTTTTAGCATTCTTAACATCCTCGACAACCTATTCTCAACATTGTGATCTCCCTTTCTTGTATATTATTGATCTATAACTGAGAATTTTTAGTTTTTACAATGAATAAAAAGCCTCATATTGTCGCAGTGTCATTCTGAGCCCAAGCACTATTTGTCTTCTTTGATTGTTTCTCAAATTTTAGTCGTTTCTATTTTCTAATTTTATATTTGATACTAGATTATTGTTTTCATGTTTCCATTACAATATGAAATTAAACAAAGTTCTCATCATGCTAAAAGTCAAGTAAACACTAATTTCACCTTATTTTGTCCTAATATATGGCTAATTATAATATCAATTCACTCTTAATTAATTGATCATACTTAATTTTAAATCATCTTGGGTTTAAATTAAACTTAACCTTATTACCATCATGCAACGTACGAGAGAAGTTCAAACTTCATATATCTATATTTGAAAGCAACTTAGACATATAATTAACCTATGTACAAAAACATAAATGTTTTCTTCTAATTTACAAATTTGTGTATGCTTACCTTGAATTTTACCATTTTTACTAATTAGCTTTCAACAAATTATATTTAACTTAGGTAGGAACTTTGACGCTTTGCGTCCTTGTTATATAACGAACTATGATATTTATTTATTTATTTACCTTCAATTTATGACAACGAATGAAATAGGCTGAAATGAAATGGTTGTCTCAATCTATGAGTTATATGTAGGCACTACAATTCCCATCAGCATAAGAAAAAGAAAAAGAAATAAAATAAGTTTGTTCTCAAACAATTTACAAGCAGCACAGATGAAAGCGTTGTCTATAAACTTGATGTCTTAGGAGGGCATTTTAGCTTAGAAGACATAAAAGTAGTCACCATTGTCGTTATATAAATGTACTATCTATAATTCTAAGTACACATTTCTTATTTTAAATATATAACATGTTTTGATTAGATTAGTCAAGAAAGGGTTTGAAACCAACAAAGGAAAATAACATCAAGTCTTAGGACAGAACGAAAGGAATTCACAAGAAATGAATTCAACCAGCAAAACTACAAAACACTACAACAAAAGAACCAAAAACTAAACAACCATAGTTTATAACCAACACACAGAGGAAATTAAACAGATGGGAGATTAATCTCCTTCCAGTCTTCATTGAGCTCCTTGAGAGTATCTAGGAAGGAATTCCTCGGAGGACACATAACTAAATCAAAAGAAGTCCCCTCTTTACCCAACTGAGCAGCGACCTGCAGACTTTCTTCATGCTTCCTTCACTTAGCTTTCCTGAATTCCAATTCCTCCTGAAGAGTGTTGAAGGAATAGGTCGTTTTCTCCTTAATATACTTGTTGAAACTTACCATGTCTACCAACTTTTTGTTAACCTGGGTTTGGTTTGCTTTGACATTAGCTAGGGCCTAAAGCATCCCCTGCTTATCTTCATCTAAGGGAATGAGAGCCTTCAACTCGCAAATTTGATCTTCCATAATTTCCCAATCATCCAATTTGTGCACCAGTTCATCAACCACCTCCTAGACACTATCATCCACCTTGATACAGGAACAATCCCCTACTTTGGCTTTAGCCTCTGAAATAACTTTAAGTCTATTAATCTTTTTCTTAGCGATGTGCAGTTATGCAATAAGCCACTTGATAATGGCATTTTGGTGATTGTAAAGGATGCATAACTTGTCCACCTTATTCACAATCTAAGCATATTCTGGTAGTTCATCAACGGGAGTGGGATAGTGAGAATAGGGAGGGGAAACATTTTGGGATCTTGAGGTCATCCGGGTACCCTTTGAGGAACAAAAACAAAGGACGAGGGATTGTGGGCCTATATGGGAGTTTGACAGGGGTATTATCTAGGGTCCACTCCAACCCAGTGAAACAGGAGGAAGAAGAATCCTCAAAAACAAACATTTTTTCCAATTCTTTATCTTTGCTTAAAGCTTTAAGCTTGGCTTTCCTCAAGGGATTGACCCTAGTCGAACTAGGAGACAAAGAAACCATAACAGACGGGGAAGCCATATTACCATCCACAAGGTTATTTAACTCCACAATCAACTAGGGTTTGTTGGGCCTACCTGTGGAGTCAGAGCTAGATGGAAATTATATAAACAGAGGATTAGATCTTGATGAAGAGGGTGGCCCCATTATTTTTGGATTACATGACAGACTAAAACAGGGATGAGAGAATCCAAAAAGGGAAATTGAGTTTAATATTATGGTAAAAATGATTTAACATAGGGAAGAGATGAGAGTGGAAGCATTTGAACCTGCCCTCAAGAGAAAAATTTAATCAACACCAATGTCATCTTTCCATTCTCTAGGAAGTTCTTCACGATCGAGACCATTTTGCAATCAAGGAATATTTTCACCTGGGCCAAGGAGCTTTTTGAGCACTTGTTTGTAATGGACATTAGAATTTCTAGGAATAGCCTTTCCATCTACAACCAAACCAATAGCAGACACAATCGATTCCACCGAGACCACAAAAGAAACTCCTTACCCACATGACCAGCCTGCAAAATAGACCAAAGGAAGGTCGTTTTGCTTGAACTCAACATAATTTTCCGGTTCAGTCTAAATAAGGTCTCCTCCCATAGTTTCGTTGATTCTCTTCCTAAGGAAGACAACAGTGATAAACAAAACACTAATAGACATTATGAGAAAATCCAAAAGAATAATTTCAAAAAAACTCACAACCATCAAATAATAATTGCTTTCCATCATAATTAATTCATTATGGGGAATGTGTGTCTATTGCCAAGTGTGGCAATATCTTATTCAATCTCCTCAAGTGCCTACCGAGGCAAATCTTGGGCAACTAACCAAATTTGAATTGAGTTTGTAAACCTTCAATGGCAGCCAACCTATCTGCTGACCCATTGCCTTCACGATACGTGTGTTGGCATCTAACAATAAGTCTTTACAAATCATAATTAAATCCCTTGTTTCCCATCTCAGTTTAATAGCTCCCATCAGCATCATGATTACATTGAGGACATCACCCTCAATGATAATCCTATTATAACCATGGTGAACAGAAAACTCAATACCATGGAAAGCCGCCGCAACTTCAGCCACATGGGCAGTTTGAGACCCCAAGTTAACCGTGTAGCCTAGTAAGACTTTTCCATACCTGTCTCTAATATGACCACCCCCGCCCGCCCGCCCAACCCAACCCAACCCAGGTTCCCTAAAGATGAGCCATCAAAATTGAGCTTGACCTATCCAAAATCGGGGGAGGGGGGACGCTAAGTATATAACATGTTAATATTATGTTAATAGAAATTATATATCATAGATTTATAGTGTGTACGAAGTTGGTATACATAATAATAAGCCAAGGTAATTATGAATTCATGGAGATACTGAAGGGTCAACTCTAACATTGGACACAAGAAAATAAAAAACATGGGGGTGATTTTTATTATACATTTCTGCTCAAAAGAGACCCCATGTAGCATGTACATTGCATATATATACAAAAGCCCAAAACATGACTTGAATATAGTTAGTTAAGAAGAAATTCTTGTTGCATGTGGCCAATCCTTTTTCAACAAACGATGCCTAGAAATAGTTTTGATCATGTACAAGGAATGCCCTTTACCCCACACTTCTTTCATCATTGAGAAATGCATCTTTTGAGCATGACACGCGTTTTGACTCCCCCAACAGGGAAATCTTTAAATGAAATAAACAATGGATGGCTGTGTCAAGAATTTCTTTAGTTGTAAACAGATCCTTCACAAGTCGTTAAACTTACTGGGATCATCCACTCCAGTGTTGAAGATAAAGCTTGGAAATGCTGTAGTGATATTCCTGCGGAAGAGTAAGTTTTAATCATACTATTAAAATATTAATTGCGAATACCATTGGTTTGTACAAGAACTACTGCGACATTTATTAATGCAAACAAGTTAATGCTTCTAGAAAACAACCTCAAATCTAGACATATAGCTTACGGTGATAATTTTTAACACAAAACATACAAAAAAATGCAAAGTGCATGCACTAGATTTGACTTTACATTAAAAATAAATAAATAAACTCCCTCTCACCCGAACCTTCTGTCCTGAACTGAACTTTGGTGTTTCACAGTAGATTATAATTTCTATTGAGAGTCATCCTGGCAGAAAATGCAAGAAAATTATAGCAGATGAAAACACCAATCTCTAAGAGGGTACTTCATAAAGATTGATATGCTTGATCGAATTTTGAAGGAATCAATTTCCAATTCCAAGGATTCAATATCATAAAACTCAGGCATTTTTATCCAAGGGTGGCAAGATATATCAAAATTTAAGCAATTCAATGTGGATAGTCTCAGGTTTGGATTGAGGAGGCTTCACTTATCTCGCCTTTGCAAGTGAACAGTTCAATTGGGATATCCATAAGACTGAGCTGAAACTTGATGCAAGTAATGATGACTGGTCCAAGCCAAAAACTTATAGCTTGCTGCTACCTTCTTTCAATTTGGGCAAGTATTAATTCTTAGCTTATGTTATGTTAAATTTGTTTCATCAAACCCATTTACAGTGTGCATTTACCTTTTTAGCTCAAAACGAACATGGATGGATCTATAAAATAACTAACCAACCCCCTATTTAAAGCTTTTTCAAATAGCCATAATTTGCCAATTAGATGTATTGTTTCATTACTAGCATATGCAACAACCATTTGTTAACTGGGAATTTGTTTGGATAGAAAGATAAAATGTATCCTCACTTCCTATGTACAGACATAAGAAGGAAGCTTTCAACTTAACAAGTAGAAGAAAAAGATAATTGGCAGGCAATGTAAATATGAAGGTAAAAAAAGATCAAAACCACCTTGTAAAAAGTCTGCCCAAAATCAAAAATTCTTCAAAATATATTTATCAATAAAGCTGCAACCTCGAGCAGTTATAATCAGAAAAAAATAGCAAAAAGAAAATAAGAACAGCTAAATAACATAGCCAAAAATCACAACACTTATGTAGAATATAATAGAGTTTCTGCTCAGAGGGCAAAGAGATTTAGCAGACTTGAAATACAATTCTCTTGTGAATTTGATGTATAAAAATATGCCGGTTAAAAAGGTTACTTACTTCAAATAGGGAAGAGTCATGAACTTCAAAATAGAAGGGTTGCGGACAACAAACTCTCTCCATTCTTCTCTATCAATTTTACCATCATTATGAAAATCTGCATCTGAAAATGTCTGTGACCCAATCAAGTAAACAAAATCAAATTACATAGAATGAATGCAAACTAGGTGAGAAATTTCCAAAAAATTAAAGCTTTCAGAATTGTCACCATAGAGATAAATACACTAGTACCACCTTATCCAATATTGATTCAAGAACTTCATTGGTGACTTTTATGTCAGATTCATTCAAAAGAGCTGTTATCATCTGCTTTAGCTGCAAATATATATGTCTACATTAAATAATTTTGTCAAAAAGAGGGAACCTACAACCACCCAAACATTTAAATACGCACATGCAGATCTATTCATTAAAGCCACAATAATCTTTCATACAATGTTGAAAAGTCATGATGTACATTTTTTAAATCAGTTCTCTTTCATCCCCCTAGGAAATGTAAAATCTTGTCTGTGGAAATGTAGGATGTACCTGACTTATTATGGTACTTTTAAATTTGTATTGATAAGGCAATACATGGCTCATAAACATTGTGTATATTTTTAATATAGAACTTGATGAATATCAACAAACTTTCTCCATTTTTTACCACTGACAATGTGCAAAGGAAGTACCAATTATGTATAAATAAATACTTTTACAAATTGATATTGATAAACACTTGTCTTATTATTTAAAATACATATATTATTATTTTATTTTTATAAGAAATGAATTAAATTTAAATAAACAGTAATTATTTAAATCATCACACATGCTGGCATAAAAATCGATAGTTGAGATAGCATGAATAATATAGAGAATTTTGTTAAAAAAATGGCCAAGCAGCCGAAGTGCGAAGGTGCAGAGCAGACACAAATTGAAAGTCATAAAGATCAAGACGAAATCAGACAGACGGAGACCAAAGGTGACAGCTGTTCGGCACAAGAACATGTCGTGGTGCAGACAATAAATTTATCAGCAGAAGCCGCAATAGATGTAGAAATGCTTGAAGATCTGGCCATAATATGCCAATTCATTGGACCTAAAGACTAAAGTTGATCGTGGCAGAATTAGGGCATGGATTTCAAAAACCTGGAAAACATAAGAAATTGTTAAATTTTTGCCCAAAGGATTTTTTATAGTCATATTCGCAACTGCAGAAGAAAGGGAAAGAATATTGCAAGGAGGTTTGTGGACAATGGGAGAAGCAACATTATGCATACAGAAATAGTTTCCAAATTTTAATCCAGTGTTGCTTAAGCCTTATGAGCGTCCAATTAGTCAATTTGTGGATGATACAATGTTGTTTGGAGATGCTACAGTGAGAGAAGCAGAAAGATTAAAATGGCTTTAGATAACTATTCCTAAGTATTCGGACAAAAACTAAACAAAGAGAAATTGCAGATTTTTTTCCTTGATATAAAAAGGTTAATGAGAAAAAGATTGCAAAGATCCTTGGTTTTGCCATATCGCATCTCCCATCCAGGAATTTGGGAGCCCCTCTTTTATGGTATGCGTAGTTCAGCTCATTGGGAAGAAACATTGAACAATTGGCAGACCAAGGCATCTGCATGGAAGAATAAGTGGCTCCCTTTGGCTAGTACGATTTTAATGATTAAAACTATGCTTTCCATTGTTGCAATTTATGTTCTGTCTCGCTTCAAATTTACATTTAAGGCATTGTCAAATCTGGAGAGCTATTTGAAGAAATCCTTTGGGAGGGTGCAAAAGATGATAAATGAATTCCTCAAATTAATTGGGACATGACATGTCTTCCCAAAGATCTTGGAGGTGTTAGTTTGAGAAAAATGAAATGCAAAACATGGCTTTGGGAACTAAGTTTCCATGGAAAATGTATAGGGAGCCCAATAAACTATGGTGTAGGATACTTCAGAAGTACCCAGACGACAATGCTCCAAGTAAAATTCTTACTATTGTTGATACTCACAGTGGCTCTGCTATATGGAGATTTATTTGGTAAAGTAAAAAGATAATTGTTGATCAACTCTCTTCAAAAATTGTTAACAGTAAAAAAGCTAAGTTTTGGACTGACTCATGGAACGGAGAGGCCTCAATAGCCAGTTTAAAGCGCCGGATTGGATTCAGCAGGCAATCTGCTCACACAGGGAGCACATTGTCAATTATGTGGAAAAGCTAGACTTCAATATTGGAGACAACTTTTGATGGTGTATGGTTGGGAGTTTGGATATTCCAGAACATGCAAAACAAGTTTTAACAGAAACTTTGCAAAACAGAAGAATTATAATAACTACAGAAGATGAATTATTTGGTGCGCTTCCAAATCTGGTGACTACTCCGTCCGAATGGGGTATACTGTCCAATAGATGCAAAGGATTGGATGCAGTTGGCCTAGGAAGTTATGCTAGCATAATAGCATTCTCTTTAAGGCTGGAGCCTTTTAATGAACAGCATTGCATGGTAGAATTTTAACCGGAAAATGGAAATATTCTCAGGACTGTTGAAATCAAAGGTCTAAGAGTTTGCCCACTGTTTTTCAGTGATGGAGAGACTACAAATCATCTACTCCTTATTCTTCACTTCTCAATGTTGGGATTGGCTTTTCCGCTCTCTTGGTTGGTTTGTGGCCAAACAAAACACTCTATATGATTTTTTGATGAGCTGGCCCAAGTTTGGGGTACAATACACATGGGGGATATTTGGACAATTGCCCCTTCTATGGTATTATGGCAAGTGTAGAAAGAGCGAAATAAACAAATATTTTGTAATCAGACTTTGATGGTGGATTTAGATATATCTAAAATAGAGGAAGGTATATGTGAGATGGCCAATGCCAAACTAAACTTCATAAAGATAACCCAATTTACCAACTGGGATAATGGAATTCAGAAAAAATGGGGGAGTCTCAAGCCTCCTAAAGGAAACATAACAAGCAAATCTACAACAAGAGATTAGGCTCTATGGAAGAAGCCTAAGATATAAACTGAATGTTGAGGGGGTGGAAAAGTGGAATCCGGGTGAGGCAGGAGCTGGATGCATAAAAAGAGATAATAATGGCAAGTGTGTGTGGTTTCTATCCAGAAAGCTGGGACAAGCCATTAACAGTGAGGCAGAAATGGAGGCCTTGGCTTGGAGATTGTGCTTATGCAAAGAGAAAGGTATTAAAGAGATAGATATTGAAGGGGATTCACAAATATGCATTAAAATTTAACATTGTATGCAAAAATCATGTTCAGAATTGGAATTTGAAACCATGGATGATGAAGGATAGGAGTCTTGATTCCCTTGGAAGTACCAGAATTACCCATGTATATAGAAGCTGTTAAATTTAGAACCAGAATAGCATAAAACTCAAACAACAGATATCTAAAAATGCAATGACACCAGAGATACCCTGGGAAAACCCTCCTCGAGGGAAAAACCCAGCCACACCAAGAAAATATCACTTTATTAAAAGAATGAGTCTGAATACAATCATCACAAATGCTAAGACTGCATGCTTTAAACGAGCACTATACTGATTTCCTTTTACAATAATATAGACTCAGATATATCCTTTACTTACAGACTGATAATTGCCTTTATACACTACAGACAAAACACAAGGCAATACTCATCTACAGATGACTCTCGATAAACAGCACATACAGAATGTCTACAGAATACTCATCACAATCTGCAACAGATACACAAACTAATGAAAAATATAACTCCTGCAATGATCGCATATCCAGAATAATACACGGCAGATAGATTTCTCAATCACATTGACATCAACAGCTCTAGCCTCAACGCTAGCAAAACGTACTCCAGAAAATCGTCACCAGAGATTGGAAGACGATGAGATACAAAGTCCCGACGCTAGAAGGAATCTGTTTTTTTTGCAGACGGTGACACTAATGTGAATAGACTGCCGCAACAGCCACATATGGAGCAGTTACACAATGTTAATAAATATAGCTTCGATCAGATAAAAGAATTATTATGATATTTATATAATAATATTATGTAGATAATAATAATAATAATATTATTATTATATACATATATATTAAAATATATTACCATTATTATTATATCTATATATATTAAGATAGATAATAGTTATGATCGAATTAATATAATGATTCATTAAATGAATCGACTATGCACTATCGGGTGAGTATTATTATCGAACATGGTTATTATTGTTAATACCGATCAATTAAACATTGATTGAAGTCGATGGTATGTAATGGACATTACACGTCAACAGCATATTATTATCGGTGCCTTGTTTTGTATATCAGGTCGTAACTGTTGTTAAGAACAGTCACGCCTATGATAGGCGTGACTCCCCAAGGAGTCACGTCTATCATAGACGTGGCCCTTCTTTCTTTGCACACAGCAGTATATATGGTGATCGGTTTGTTTCATACCCACACCGAAATCAATTAGTGTGAAGTGTATGGAACAGCGATCACCTTCAGAGAATGATCACATTAGATGAATACCAAATATAAGGATAAATCTCTCTCTTCTTCAATTCGGCAGAATATTGAATATAATATATCTAGATATATCTACAAAATATTAATATAATATAGTTAAGATATATTTATTAATATATCTGTAATATATATATATATTGTGATTATATATATCACACATATTGAGTTAATATAAGAAAAATTTAAAACCATACATTCTTGATCTAAAACTTAACATGGTATCAGAGCCAGGTTCCTTCGTTGAAGCCCAACCGCTTGAAGGAAGTTCTGATCAGATTAAAGGAAGATCAAGATCAGGTTTTTTTTTTGGAATCTCTGAATGGCAAATGGAATGAGACTAGGAGACAAACTTGAAGGTGCCTCCGATCTTGAATCATGGAAACTTCGAATGATATTGGTATTAAGGAAGAATGACTTGAAGACAATAATAGAGAATCCTCTTAAACCTAATGAAAATGATGAGAAAAATAAAAGAAAAAAGGGCAAGAAGTCATATGATCAACAACCGTTCAAGAAACCAAGAGACTTCTCTTCAATGCAATGTTTTAGATGTGACAAATATGGTCACAGTGCAAGAAAGTGTCTTGACAGACTTGGAATACAAGCTTCCCTTGCTGAAGTAAATAATTCAAATGTATGTTCAGAGAAATGTTTATTCTAAATGGAATTCAAGATACCTTATGATTGAGAGGGAGTTCACTAATCAAGATAAGAACACTTCTAAGGTAAACTTGTAATGATTATTGATTATTATGTTAATGTTATTTTATATTTATATGGGCCTTGTGTAAATCATAAGGAAGTGACGACTTCCAAATGATTATCACTTGTATTTGTTAAAGTTATTGGAAGGTGACGATCTTGCAATAACTTTTCTTTTGTAATAGATATATCTTACTTGTGGATAGAATCGCCGATAGAGGCAATCCACTCTGAAGCTCATGAGTTTGTGGATAGAATCGCCGATGGAGGCAATCCACACAAGAGCTTGTGGATCGAATCGCCGATGGAGGCAATCCACCTGGAAACTGTGGATAGAATCGCCGATGGAAGCAATCCACCTAGGAACTGTGGATAGAATCGCCGATAGAGGCAATCCACTTGGGAACTAACCCTCACAATTTATGAACTTATTGTGAGTTACATTTTATCTTCCCTAGCTAAGAGGGAGTGTTAATAAACATAGCTTTGATCAGATAAAAGAATTATTATGATATATATATAATAATATTATGTAGATAATAATAATAATAATATTATTATTATATACATATATATTAAAATATATTATCATTATTATTATATCTATATATATTAAGATATATAATAGTTATGATCGAATTAATATAATGATTTATTAAATGAATCGACTATGCACTATCGAGTGAGTATTATTATCGAACATGGTTATTATTGTTAATACCGATCAATTAAACATTGATTGAAGTCGATGGTATGTAATGGACATTACACGTCAACAACATATTATTATCGGTGCCTTGTTTTGTATATCAGGTCGTAATTGTTGTTAAGAACAGTCACGCCTATGATAGGCGTGACTCCCCAAGGAGTCACGTCTATCATAGACGTGGCCCTTCTTTCTTTGCACATAGCAGTATATATGATGATTGGTCTGTTTCATACCCACACCGAAATCAATTAGTGTGAAGTGTATGGAACAGTGATCACCTTCAGAGAATGATCACATTAGATGAATACGAAATATAAGGATAAATCTCTCGCTTCTTCAATTCGGCAGAATATTGAATATAATATATCTAGATATATCTACAAAATATTAATATAATATAGTTAAGATATATTTATTAATATATCTGTAATATATATATATTGTGATTATATATATCACACATATTGAGTTAATATAAAAAAAATTTAAAAACATACATTCTTGATCTAAAACTTAACATGGTATCAGAGCCAGGTTCCTTCGTTGAAGCCCAACCGCTTGAAGGAAGTTCTGATCAGATTAAAGGAAGATCAAGATCAGGTTTTTTTTTTGGAATCTCTGAATGGCAAATGGAATGAGACTAGGAGACAGACTTGAAGGTGCCTCCGATCTTGAATCATGGAAACTTCGAATGATATTGGTATTAAGGAAGAATGACTTGAAGACAATAATAGAGAATCCTCTTAAACCTAATGAAAATGATGAGAAAAATAAAAGAAAAAAGGGCAAGAAGTCATATGATCAACAACCATTCAAGAAACCAAGAGACTTCTCTTCAATGCAATGTTTTAGATGTGACAAATATGGTCACAGTGCAAGAAAGTGTCCTGACAGACTTGGAATACAAGCTTCCCTTGCTGAAGTAAATAATTCAAATGTATGTTTAGAGAAATGTTTATTCTAAATGGAATTCAAGATACCTTATGATTGAGAGGGAGTTCACTAATCAAGATAAGAACACTTCTAAGGTAAACTTGTAATGATTATTGATTATTATGTTAATGTTATTTTATATTTATATGGGCCCTGTGTAAATCATAAGGAAGTGACAACTTCCAAATGATTATCACTTGTATTTGTTAAATTTATTGGAAGGTGACGATCTTGCAATAACTTTTCTTTTGTAATAGATATATCTTACTTGTGGATAGAATCGCCGATAGAGGCAATCCACTCTGAAGCTCATGAGTTTGTGGATAGAATCGCCGATGGAGGCAATCCACACAAGAGCTTGTGGATCGAATCGCCGATGGAGGCAATCCACGTGGAAACTGTGGATAGAATCGCCGATGGAGGCAATCCACCTGGGAACTGTGGATAGAATCGCCGTTAGAGGCAATCCACTTGGGAACTAACCCTCACAATTTATGAACTTATTGAGTTACATTTTATCTTCCCTAGCTAAGAGGGAGTGTTAATAAATATAGCTTTGATCAGATAAAAGAATTATTATGATATATATATAATAATATTATGTAGATAATAATAATAATAATATTATTATTATATACATATATATTAAAATATATTATCATTATTATTATATCTATATATAGTAAGATATATAATAGTTATGATCGAATTAATATAATGATTTATTAAATGAATCGACTATGCACTATCGGGTGAGTATTATTATCGAACATGGTTATTATTGTTAATACCGATCAATTAAACATTGATTGAAGCGGACGGTATGTAATGGACATTACACGTCAACAGCATATTATTATCGGTGCCTTGTTTTGTATATCAGGTCGTAATTGTTGTTAAGAACAGTCACGCCTATGATAGGTGTGACTCCCCAAGGAGTCACGTCTATCATAGACGCGGCCCTTCTTTCTTTGCACATAGCAGTATATATGGTGATCGGTTTGTTTCATACCCACACCGAAATCAATTAGTGTGAAGTGTATGGAACAGCGATCACCTTCAGAGAATGATCACATTAGATGAATACGAAATATAAAGATAAATCTCTCGCTTCTTCAATTCGGCAGAATACTGAATATAATATATCTAGATATATCTACAGAATATTAATATAATATAGTTAAGATATATTTATTAATATATCTATAATATATATATATATTGTGATTATATATATCACACATATTGAGTTAATATAAGAAAAATTTAAAACCATACATTCTTGATCTAAAACTTAATACACAAGACTCTTTGAATATCAACAGCTACGCTAAAATCAAAATCTTCCATTTTAATAGTCGACATAAAGAAAAGACGATGATATGAAGCTTGACTGTCGTGACAGTTACAAAGAGAGACCATCGCCAACATTGAAGTCTCTTCATAGTTCTCCAGCGTTTGAAATCAAATAGACAATACTCTACAAATAGGGGAACCAATCAAAGAGGAAGGATCAATTCAAAGTATATGATTGTTATCCTGAGTTGCAGCTATATGAGAAGGCAAGTTATAGGAGGATCAATGACATCTTCACCACGAATATCACACACACACTTCAGGAAGGAACACGCAAAAGGTTATCCAAGGATGTCATAGCATTAATTGAGCAGTATGGATATTGGTATCAAAGTTACAGGACTCGGCGAGTCCGAGGTCGAGTCCACCCACGCGAGTTTTTCTGACTCTGGACTCGGGACTCGCCGAGTCAAGGAAGGACTCGGCGAGTCCCGAGGCCAAGACTCAGCCAGCTGGCAGCATCAAAAAGCACCTTAAAAAAGCATTTTTTAATTATTTTAAGTCATTTTTAATGTTTGACTTGGCATTTATATTATGTCTTTGACCTAAAAAGGTCATTCTATCCGTTGCATAAGGAAAGAAGAGAGAAAAAAGGCTTGAGAGAAGAGGATTGGGGTTTTAGGAAGAAAACCGGTTGGCTCTCATTCAAGGATTGCTGATTGTTTGTTCAACTTTGTTGCACTTTGTAGCTTGCATGTAAGCATTGAGAGGAGTTGAAAGACACATTTGGAGGAGGATTCTACAACGTTGATTTGCATTTCCATTTCTAGAGCAAATTCCAAGAGGTATGTTACTTTCTTTTTGTTGTTTTGTATTTTTTTTTGCATTCATGAATCTTTTTTTGTTTCCATTTTGTTTAGTATTTAGTATTTACAATTACATTTCTTTAATTCTTTAGAATCTTAGATTTGTTCCTAGTGTTGGTAAACCGTAAAATTGATTTTCAGTTTCTATAATATATATTGTAGATGCTTATTTTGTTTTATTTATGATATATTGCAGCTGCCAACAGTCATCATGTCTCAGACTGCGAGTAGTGGAAGTGGAAGTATGCCTAAAACGAACCCGGATGCAGACCCTGTTGCCATAGTAAGGGATGAGGCTTGGTCACATGCCATCCCTGGCCACATAAAAGGAGTCGTTACATGTTGGCATTGCAAGATAACACATAATGGGGGAGGCATTAATAGGCTGAAATATCATCTTGCACATATACCAAAGCGGGATGCTAAACCATGTAAATTTGTTCCCGAAGATGTCAAATGCAAGATGATAGCTATTTTAAAGGCAGCTAACGAGAAGAAAGAATTACAGAAGAAACAAGCGGAAGAAATGGCAAGCTTAGCTACACAGGGCTCTTCAAGCCCAAGGACACATACTACTACTCGGACTCCTATTGGCACTACTAGTACTACTTCTGCATTTGCGAGTGTGAGCACTGGGGGTCGGGTTCGTAAGAAACCATCCACACTTGATTCCATCTTTGCTCCACGCACAACTCCTAGTGCACAACCATCACTTGAGAGCATGGGTTGGAATAAGGAGATGCATGACCAAGCAAAACTAGCACTTGGAGATTTTTTCTTCTACAACAACCTTCCATTCAATGCAGCAAGGTACTTATTAATATATAATTTTAATTTTTAATTTCTATGTCTTACTTCTCTTGCTTTAGGTCTTCTTTTTAATTTATTTATTTAATTGCTTTTAGGTCTCCATATTGGCAAATTGTCATAGATGCTGTTACTGTTTGTGGTGCGGGGTTCAAAGCCCCTAATGATGAGGAGCTAAAAGGTCCTATTTTGTCCCAACGAGTTGCTGATGTACAAGTTGAAATTGAGGAGCAACGTAAGGTATGGAAGGCAAAGGGTTGCACCATCATGACGGATGGTTGGACTGATAGAAAAAATAGGACACTTCTGAATTTCATTGTCTCCTCATCAAGTATGTTAAGTTTTTAAGCTATAAGACTTAAGTTATGAAATTATGAATTAGATTGATCATAGTAGTAAGTACTACTACTAAATTGCTTTATTTTTTCTCAGGTGGTACAGTGTTTTTGAAATCCATTGATGCCTCGGGGAAGACAAAAAATGCTGAGTATCTTTGTGAGGTGATGGAGGGAGTGTTGAAGGAGGTTGGTGAGGAGAATGTGGTGCAAATATGCACAGATAATGCAGCAAATTATGCTGCAGCAGGTAAAATTATTTTAATTTTTAATTTCTGTCTTACTTCTCTTGCTTTAAGTCTTCTTTTTAATTTGTTTATTTTTTTTGTAGGTAAACTTCTTATGGAGAGGCACTGCCACCTATTTTGGACCCCTTGTGCCGCTCATTGCATTAACCTCATGTTGGAGGACCTTGGCAAACTTCCTTGGATCAAAACACGTGTAGACATAGGAAGAAATATTTGCAAGTATATATATAATCATACTTGGGTCCTCAACCTTATGAGGCAACACACAAAGCAAAAAGAGTTGTCTCGTCCAGGGGTCACTAGATTTGCAACAAATTTTCTCATGTTGCAATCCATGCTCAAGTCAAAGGCCGGTGTGAAAGGCACGTTTGTATGTGAGGAGTGGACAAGATCATCATATGCAAAGACCACTGCAGGGGCTGCCATGGTTGACTTGGTTTTTGATGAGAGAACCTTTTGGCAACCGGCCAAAGAGATTGTTGATGTAATTTTCCTTTTTGTCCTCATTTCCAATTCCATTTCATATCATTATTTTTTGTTAAACACTTGTTTATAACTTTATGTTCATTGTTCAACTTCATTTATTGCAGCTTGTACGACCTCTTGTTGTTCTCCTACAGGTTGTTGATGGAGAGAAGCCCTCAATGGGATACATTTATGAGGGCATGGATAGGGTGAAAGAGGTCATTCAATCCTTTTATGCAAGAAATCAGGATAGATATGGTCCCCTATGGGATGTTATTGATAGGCGATAGCACAATCTACTTCACAGACCTATACATGCAGCTGCCTACTTCCTTAATCCAGCATACCATTTCAGCCCAAGTTTCAAGGCTGATGAGGAGGTGTGGAGTGGCCTCTATGATGTTATAGAGAGGATGTCACCTGATGATGCAATTTCCACAAGTATAGTCCGTGAGATAGAGATGTACACCAAAGCACAAGGGGACTTATTTGCACGAGAGATATGCAAAAAAAATCGAACTGCATTGATGCCTAGTAAGAATCTATGATTCCAAATTCTAATTTCTAATTCTATTACGGTTTACCACTTTAGAATCTAGATTGATAAAGTTAAAGTTATAGAACTGATTTGAAATTTTCTTGTTTCAGATGCATGGTGGGAGATGTTTGGTACTAAGGTGCCAAATCTACAGAGGATTGCCATTCGTATCTTGAGCCAGCCATCTAGTGCTTCAGGATGCGAACGCAATTGGAATATGTTTGAGCATATACACTCCAAGAAGCGCAACAGGTTGGCCATGAAAAAGATGAATGATCTTGTGTTTGTTCACTACAACCTTCGCCTTCGTCACAAACATATCTTGGGCACCGACACATCTCCAATTGTATTAGAGAACATTGATCCACAATAAGAGTGGAACACTGAGATGAATGATCTTGTCTTCAGTGATAGAGACTTGGAGTGGGTTGATCAGGTGGATCGAGAGGCAAAGGCAGTAGCGATGGCACAGGAGGAGGCTAGAGCGTGAGGAGACCCAGTGCAGGACCCTGAGGCTGAGAGTGGTGGATCCGAGTCTGATGATGAGGATTATGAGGAGGGTGATGATGAGGAAGATGATGATGAGGAGGGTGCCGATGAGCATGTCACTAAGGATCCTGTTTTGGTTCAACCTCAGACACAGGGAGAGAGGATGGCTCTAGAGTCTTCCATGAGTCATTTTAGGCGTACTCGTAGGAGGACATAGGCTACTATGAGGCTATGAACCTTTATTTTGAATCTTTGATATATGTTTTGAACTTATGATTCCATGGATTTCATATTCCATGAATATTGTAGACATTTTGATTTGACAGTGACACTATATTTCAGATTTCTATATGTTATTTGGTTTAACTTTAACTAATTTTCTTCAGAAATCCGTATTTTTACTTATGTGATCTATGCAAAGTTGTGTATGTGTGCAAAGGAGTTTCTATTTATCTCAATTATTGTGTATTAGATGTTAATTGACTAAATGTTGCAGGAAAAAAACTTAAAATCCTTAAAAATCTTTGCATTTCATGGGTTTTTTTATTTGCCGAGTCCGAGTCCGAGTCCGAGTCCATTTTGAGCTTGCCAAGTCCGAGGCGAGTCCGAGGCTTGGAACACTGATTGGTATATCCAATTCCCTACTTTTACCTATATCAGGATCCAGGGATTTTGTTTAGAGGCATACAAACTTCCTAAGTATCCTACAGATAAGATGGTTTTGATGAAGGTGGTTAGACAACTTTCAAAGTTTGATCTTATATAGAAGGAGAAGCACAGACAAGGAATGCCTTCCTCCATCACTTTGGAGAAAATGCTTGAGTCTTGCCCTTCGTTGCAGGCAGTAAGGACAGCTAGTGCAGAGATACAATTCTACCAGTTGGGGACATACAAAGCAAGGAAGGATTTTGATCCATTTCAAAAGATCCATACCTACAGAAGCATGAAATACAAACACAGAGTGGACATTGAAGATTATTGGTCAAATCTAATGGATGAGCAAGCAGTGAGAAGAAAAATGTGGTCCAGGATGACAGTGGATTTCATGAGACGATGTGTTGTCTTCCCTATTCCTGACTAGGTTAAGGATGATGGGCATATAGTCCATCCTAGTTATGATTATGAGAAGGACAAGTTAATTGAACCACCTAATTGGTTACTAAAGGAGCAACTTTCAAATTTGGGGGTTTTAATGAGAGTGGTGATGGATAGATCAAGGGCGTGGATTGATAAACAAATCATGAGGTTGATGAAACAAGGTGTTACCTGCACCCATGCAAAGATGCGGAGCAAGGATTATTCTTCGAGAGGGGATGAAAGAGCTATTAGCACTTTAGGATTGCACAATCAAGATGTAGGGCAAGGTTCAAAAGAAAGGAATAATGTGGCAGAAATGTCACAAGCATCAAGTGACAGAACTATCAATAAGAAATCTGGAAGCAAAAGACATATGTCCACCACACCTACTCCTATTCCTAGTTCTTCATCAACTAAGGAGATGGAAACAGATTATGGGTAATGATTCAGTGCAGGGTGGAGACACGGAGATTTTACCTCAAGACAGTCAAAAGGCAGCTTCATCCACGCATTCAATACAGCAAGGCACACAGATATTACCATCATCCCCTATAGTGCAGCTAGTAGTTGATTTGGGAGATGACATGAGACATCCTGATCCTAGCACTCAGGAGGTAGAGGATGATATCATTTCAACACAAAGGATTTGATGAAGATGAACAAATAGAGGATGGCATGGATTTATCCACAATCCCTGAATGGCTAAGAGAGAGCGTGAAGAAAAGGCGAAGAGTGGAAGAGGTTCTTCCCATGGATAATATTGATGCATTTTTTTGGCTGGGTTGGAAGAGTGAAAGAGCTTAAACCAGCAAGATAGATTCATAAGATTACCAAGGATGAGTCAAGGTCTCGCACCATGCATTTGGTTGTTCCAATTGGAGATAAGAATGAAGATGAGATTACTCCTACTGATTATCATATTTCCTCATTTGATATTGGTCCAACTACTAAGGGGCAAGAATTTCAAAAATTGAGAGGCACTGCGCGTGCTATTTTAGAAAGGATGGACAAGATAATAAAGGAAAAGAATGAGTTAGAACCGGAAAACTTGATGATGAGGGAGATCATAAACAAATATGTGAATTCATCAGGGCATGAGAGCGTGGCACATGTTCCATACATTCCCACTTTTCAGAGTTCACATTGTGCTTGTGGCATAGTAAACGAATGGACGAGTGATATCAGAAAACAAGCAGAGACCTTTCTTACAAGGATGGTTTGAGCACATGAAAGGACCACAATACTTATAGATAAAATGAAAGGATTGGATGAGATATGGAAGGAATTTTAGCCCATTGAACATAAGGTTATTCCTCATCTAAAGGCATTAAGAGGTATCCGCACATCGATCTTGATTCGAGGGAGTTATTGATAGGAGTGCATATGACTTTAGAAATCGGTATCTCTCATTGGTCACTAGGACTATATATGAGCACGGGCGCACACAATGTGAGGATATTGAGGGTCCTATCTTGGGGATACGTTCGAAGGTCCCTATTGAAATCAAGGAATTGTTTGGTCTTGATATTGATGTTTCTTGTGAGTTGGATTTGGATGAGCTGAAGGTGAGGATGGAATCAATTTATTTCACAGATATTGACGCTCCTAAGAAAAGTCACTTGAATGGATTTCTCTCACTTATGATTTCTATAAGTGATCTACAGTGGCACGCTTCAAATTGGAATAGCACATTGGACACTTGCATGGAGAAGTTAAGAGTTCTGGAGATACAACATGGCAGCCTCCCTAGTATTGACATGGAGGAACTTAGAGCGATTTTACTTAACTTCGTTGATTTTTCTAAAGGGAGTGTACATCTTGGATGATGAGTTGTATGATGACTAGGCAGCTTCCTTGCTTCCTATTGGTCCTCAAGCTTTTGAATTTTCTCATTGGCTTATTTTGTGGTACTCTATTTCTATTTTTGGTTGCCCAAATTAGGGTTTGTAATGGATTAATAGGGTTCTTGATTTCAAATCAATCTTGGTCATTCATTGTAATTGGGGCTCCTATATAAACCCCACCCCTCTCATTTGTAGAAGAGGTTGTTTGAGAATTGTTGCTAATATAATGCCAAATTTGCTCTACTTTTCATTGTTGTGTCTTACATGGTGCATAGTTGTGATCAAGTTTGCATTATTGCATGGTGACCTACATCCCTCATTTATAATTAATTTTCATTTCAAGTTGTTAGATTAGATTTCATTTCAATTTGTTAGAATAGAATTTGCTTCAAGTAGTTTAGTTGGATAAAAGTAATTGTGGATGTTTACATGCTTGACTCGAACAAATTCAAGCCACTAACCTCCTACTAATTGTGAGTGTGCCTTGTGTGGTTAACTGATGATTGAAAGTACTTAACTTCAATTGGTATTGAATCTTTAGTTTGCATCCATTTGAAGGGATTGAAGAGGATATATCGATTTGAAAATCATTTAAGTCTATAAGAGAAACTTGCACTAGGTGGGTGGAGTCGCTAACAAGATTACGCCTAGTAGAGTCCAAGTCCATCCATACTTCCTTGCATTCATAGGTATAAGTAGAAGTAGGAATGTTAAGAGTTAGAAGTTTAAGTTTAAGTTGGAGTTCAAGAGTTTGAAAACCAAAAGGGTTATATTTTCATTGCATATTGTGAAGCAAAATCTTTAAAAGTGCATTTTTGACCAGTCTTTAATGAACTGGCGTAAGTCCCCAAAGTGATTACCAGCAAATCACATCATTTCAACTGAGCGAGTATTCACAATTGAAGGAACCTTGAAGTCATTTCATGATCTTCCTTTGCAAGCTTAGCATAAGAAGTGACCTTATTCAAGAGAGGATTGAGTATCTAAGTGTTTCAATTTTAAGCATTGGGTGTTTGATTTTGTATGTTGTAGTGGAATAAAACTCACATCAACAAGTTTTTAACAAAATAATAAATTTCAGACTTAAAATCTCTACATCAATCCATGAATTTTGTGCCCAAACTTAGTAATTTTGTCAAGTGGTAGTAATAAATAGAATAAGCATTTGGATAAGAATCCTAAGACAAAATTTTATCAACACTTAGTCTTAAAAAATGATGAAATTAGTCTCCCATTCAAGTCTGATTTTCTGAGGACAACTTGGACAAGTCTTAAAATAAACTATGGATTGGCCCCAATAACTTGTAAAATTCACCACTCACCAAGTCCATGGATCTATATTTGGATTATGAATTACATTCACGACTTAATCAAGCATCAAAATTACATTTTATCACCACTGTCATGTCTAAAGACATACCTGTATTTGCGCTTTTTTGAATGAATTTAAGTCAAAAACTTAGTGTTTTAGATGCCCAAGGACGCTGCGAAGACTTAGCAATATCAAATTCATGAGTTGGAAAAGCTGAGAATTATGGGGAATTTTCAAAGAAAATTGCCCCTGCTGCTGGTTGTTTGTAGACCTGGGTTTGCAACTTCTGAATTTCAAACCTTATATGGCTTAAAATGAGTTCCAAAATGTTGCGACAAGGTCTGCAATAGGTTCTTGATCAGATTGTGGTCATAGAGCAAACTCAGAATTAACTGGCAAAAATCAACTTTCACAGGTAGTCTTCAGACTTTTGCATGTAACTCACTTACCTTAGCCCCCTAATGCCTTCGATTAGTTGCAAATGATGTATTTTGGGCCAAGAAACAATCTACAAACAAGCTTTGGTGGAGTTGGACAAAAAATGAATTTATATGATTTTTCCAAAAAAAACACCCACTCTGAGGAAAGCTGCAGATTTGGGCCTGCAAACACCTTACTTTCAGCCTCCCCTTCACTTCACATTGGCCCTAACCACTTCAGAAATCACCTGCAATCATTTGTTATATGATTTAGTAGTTATGGAGAATCCTATGATTTATTACCAAAATCATCCATGCATGGGAGTCCCGATTTTGGTCTGCATGTATCAATGTCCTCTTACTCACCTTATGTCCTCAACTTGAGCCACTTGCCACATCAGACCTCTGCATATGGTTGATATCTCCCTCTTTGCTCAATTTTCAGCCCCTCTAGACATGGATCGCTCCTTTCCAAAGCCTCCTATTTGTCTTAGCCACTTTTCCTTGGACTCTTAAAAATCTTCATGGTTTTACCTTGCAGCTGTCATCTTTTTAAAAGAGTTTTGGCTTTAATTTAACCCTTCTAGAAGCTTCCCACTTTATTAATTTCCCATCATTTATTTTATTTATTAATTAAAAAAGCCATAATGGGGAAAAGCGACCTAGGTATGGACTCCATGTTTGCCCTTTGAAATAATGCATCCATGGATTTAAAAGGGGAATCCACACTTTGTTTCCTCTTATCCCAAGTAGGGGAATCACTCCATGTAAGGATAACATCATAACCCTCATTCCACACTTAGAAATTATTTTGTCTTTGTTTACTTACTAAAGGGGAAATTTGACCCATGTGTGGACAAGTAGTTTCCACACTTAAAAAAAATTTGCATCCTCAATCATATCCAAAGGGGAAAAATGACCCATCTCAAGACAAATCCACACTTGGCATCCCAAAATTTGACTAAGTATAAAACCAGAAGAGAAACTTGCCTTGCATTTGGACTCTTCATTCTCATCTCATATCTCTGGATTCCAGATGGGGAAAAACGACCCATGTCTAGATAAACTCCCAACACTAAAAATTTTAAAGAAAATGTCATCCAAAGTAGGGAATTTCATGCAATGTCTAGATTTCGATCAGAATAAGTGGGGAAATTCATAGTAAGTCCAGATTTTGATCAAAATAAGCAGTGAAATTCATAGTAAGTCCGGATTGTGTATTTTTATAAAGACAATTTGATTTTCCTTAAGATTTTGGCAATTTTAAGTATGGAAAATCAATTTCTATTAGGATTTTAAGGCCCTTATGCATAAAATATGCCTTTATAATGTATTTTGGACTATTTGACTAGCCAAAATCGAAATACACTTAGGATTTTTGACTCAACCTACTATAACTTGACCCCAAAGGACTTTAATTTCAACGTTCCCACTTTAAGATCGCAACTTGGCCACTTGATTTCTCAGTCAGCCCTCAATCTTTCAAAGCTCTAAATTGTCAAAACTCTAATGACCTAACAACTACGAGCGAAAAGAGGGGGGTCCCCATTTGCAATGGGGTGATGGTGTGAATACCTCACAACACAACCTAGACTTGGTCTGACTTGGCTGAGTCCGAGTCACGGGCTTCATAGGCTTGGGAAGGCTGTCTCAACCCTAGACTCATAGTCCTGTAACTATGATCATGATGCATTTGCAGATCATGTATTTATGATTCGACAAGGGTTTCTACAATATCTTTTTCCTTCACAATTCTCTGACAATTGTGGGTTTGCTCCCATTTTTCGTGGTTGGTGTGCCCCCATTAGGGTTTTTGTAGTTTGTGGGGCTCTTAGTGTTTGGTGATTTCCTAGTTTTTCTACAATCTGAGACAAGTTTTTTTGGGGGGCAGCACCTTGACATTGTACCCTTGAGAGTAGCTTGATGTTCCTTTAGATACACAATGTTATTCCTAACCGGTTACTGAGAGGGGGATTGAATCAATAAATTCAATTTCTATTCCTCTTTCTTTCAATTAGATATTCTTGACAATACTGAAATCAAAAGAATATTTTAACAATCATAAATAGAAATTAAATGCACAGGTCAACACAAAATTTATACGTGGAAACCCTCGGTTAGAAGGAAAAAACCACGGTGGGACAAAACCCACGAAACTCCACTACTGCAGTAATAAAGTTGCCCTATTAGAGGCTTACAAAGCACTAGTGAAAGTGCTACCCGGTTAAGAGATTCTTTGGCCTTGTCCATGGCCTCATATAGTTCACCCATTGGCGTTTGGTCTCCATCAACCAAACGCAGAACTTTGACTAAAGGCATAGACACCTGCAATATAAATTTGAAATTAGTTGACAAGTTACAAAATTATTATTTACTTGAGTTACAAACTTAGTATGTTATAAAGTTGTAAAGTGTAAACTAAAACTTAAAGTTTTGTAGTTACCTTTACTATTTCATCGGCCTTTTCTGCAAAATTGCTGTCAAACACAATCCGCACAACATTCTCTCCTTCACTCTTCCTTGAAAATGTGGAATCAAGCCATTTTTTGGAAACAAACATTTGCTTCAAAGAAACCAATTTTTTGAGAATGCTTTGCAATGTCAAGAAAATCGTTGCAAACCTTGTGACGGCAGGCCTGACAATTTCTTTGCCAAAAGTGTGCTCTCTCATCAGGCTAAGGACCCATGGGTGATTGTATATGTATTTTGTCACCCGCCTTGCATCCTCCACAATTGGAGTGACCCACTCAAGTTTGCCCATGTCCTCCAAAAGAAGGTCAAGGACATGTGCTGCACACGGGGTCCAAGAGAGAGTGGGGTGCCTCTACTGTAGGAGTTTTCCTGCCAATTGTAAAAGCACATACTAATTAGTTTCCAACTTTTCAAAAATATCAAACTATTAAAAATTCTTGTTGTGAAATTCACAATGCACATGCAACATAAAATTACGGTTTACCTGCTGATACATATGCAGCAGCATTGTCTGTGATGATTTGCACCACATTTTCAATGCCAATCTCTAAGACCATGTTCTCCAACATCAATGCCAATGTCTGAGCATTTTTTACCTTGTTGGAGGCATCGATTGATTTCAGGAACACCACATTATCATTACAGCAGGCCAAAAAATTAATTATGGTCCTGCTCTTCCCATCCGTCCACCCGTCAGAAAGAATGGTGCAACCAAATTTTGTCCATTGTTTCTGTTCCTCAACAAATGCTTTGGCCCTCTCAACAGCAGTTCCAATAAGCCTACAAAAACAAAATTTAGTTATGTCTTAGATTCTTAGTAATTTTAAATTGATTTAGACTTTAGTAATCAACATTCTAATTTCTAGATAAATTAATTAAAATTTAGAACTAAGTAAAAAGTTAAAAATTAAAAGGAAATCGAGTGTAATAAAATTATTCGCTTACCTGCCACCCAACACAAAACGAGAAGGGGACTTGTACCCCTTTCCTACAACTGTCAACCCTGTGGCCAAAGCCTCCCAATAGGGATTGTCAACAACACTAATAGGAAGGTTGTTGAAAACCCAGAAATCTGCTAGTGCATTGTCCACCTGGTCATGGACCTCCTTATTCCATCTAGTGGCCTCTAATGAAGGTTGTGCACCAGGTGTGTGCCTCGGTACAAAATAGCTCCCTATCCCAGAAGCAGCTGCTGATCCTGATGGTGTGGAAGTGCTAGGAGGTGTAGGAGTGGGAGTGGGAGCGGAACTCGTGAAAGAAAAACCACCCTGTTTGCGGACACGCGGCCCACGATAAGAGCCGGCCATGCTCTCAATGGCTGCCTCCTCCTCCTGAACATCAACGAAACTGCCCTGGGTCTCTGCTATGGCTGCCCTAACATGCAATTTATTCCGCTCTCTTTGCAATTTTTTTTGCTCTCCAGCTGCGAGCAAGGCATTTGCAAACCTTTTTATTTCTTCTGTTGTACTCTCACAAGGATTCGTATCATGTTTTGAGATCCCTGCGATGTGATATTTGAACCGGTAAATGCCCCCGGATATTACTTTTTCACATCGAATGCAAATCACTTTGGTTGGTTCATTGGGTGCTTCATAGGCATATTTCCATGCCTGATCTCTCGCATTCTTTGGCCTGGTGCCAATGTAGCCTGAAGGGCATGGAGTCAATGGTCATTTGTCTTCCATTTAAAACTGCTTCGGGCTGCCCTACGCATACAAATTAAAAAAAAAACTATAAATAAATTATAGCAAGATCAAAGTTAACAGTTAAACAAAGAATTCAAGCAACATTCCAATAACAGCGCCAATAAATTGAAATCCAGATAACATTCAAACAAACTAGCTGCTAGGGTTTCAAATTTTTCAAAAAAGTGCAAATTTCTAACATAAATTCAATCTAGAATTGAAAAAAATGCAAATGAATGCATTTAATCTTGCTTACATTCATCAAATGCATTCCTAACTAATTAGGAACGTATTTTTATCCATTTACATGCAAGAAAAAAGAATACAATCTCTTGCAAAAATTAAAAACAAAGATTCAAATCACTTACCTAGTAACGAAGAAATCGAATCAAAAGGCCTCCAAATGCACTCGATTCTGCCTCTTGCTTGCCAAGAACTCCTCCTCTATCCTCTCCTCTCCAAAACGCCCTAAGCAATTAAAAAACTGAATGAAAAAAATGTGTTTTTTCGTTACTTTATGTGACTGCCGGGCGCGGGCGATTTTTTGCCTAGAAATCGCGAGTTTTTAGGCGATTAATCTGAGATTAATCTGCGATTTTTTTGAAAAAATCGGCCAAAAAAAATCTCGATTTTTGGGGCGACTAAATCGCCGACCCCAAAAAATCGTGATTTTTTCTCCAATCGCCGATTAATCGGCGATACTCACATCTATGGTCTGAATACCTCCCGCCAAAAGTGACTCAAAAATCTACTATCTCTATCACTCACTATACTGCGGGGTATCCCATGCAATCTGAAAATCTCTCTGAAGAAGACCTCAGCTACCTGTACTGCTGTGTAAGTAGTAGTGATGGGAAAGAAGTGTGCATACTTCGTCAGTCTATCCACCACTACATAAATGCAATCACGACCCTGGGCCTTGGGCAAGCCCGTAATGAAATCCATGGATATGCATTCCCACTTCTGATCAAGAATGGGAAGTGGCTGTAGGAGCCCGGCTGGAAAGGTGTGCTCTTGTTTGTTCTGCTGACAAACGGGGCACTCACGAACACACTGCAATACATCTGACTTAAGTCCTTTCCATGTGAACCGCTCCCGAACCTGTCTATATGTTTTGAAGTACGCGGGATGACCAGCTGTAGGTGAATCATGAAGAGCCCTCAAAATAGATTGCTTCACCTTCGATCCTGGGACTAAAAATATCCTACTCTTGTAGATAATCAAATCATCCACAAGTGTATATCGGGTATCAACAACTGATCCATCAACTATCCCTGATGCCCATGAGTCTCTAGCATACTCTGCCACTATCATGGGCCTCCAATCCTCTGATATCTCAATCAACGCACTGAGATGTGGTCTACGTGACAATGCATCTGCTACCACGTTCTGAGTCCCTCTCACATATGATATATCAAAATCATAAGCTTGTAGCTTACTCACCCACTTCTGCTGTCTATCATTGAGATCTCTTTGATTAAGGAAATGCCTCAAACTATTGTGGTCAGTTTTCATACAAAACTTACCACCCACTAGATACTGTCTAAACTTAGCCAATGCGTGCATAATGGCTAACATCTCCTTATCATAGATGCTGAAAGATCTCTCTGGCCCACGGAGTTTCCTGCTCTCATAGGCAATAGGGTGCTTGTCCTGCATCAACACAGCGCCAATACCATCTCCGGACGCACCACATTGAAGCTCGAATGGCTTCAAGAAATCAAGCAAAGCTAACACTGGGCATGAAGTCATAATCTCCTTAAACCTGTCAAAGCAAGCCTGTGCCTCCGGTGTCCAAACAAAGGCCCCCTTCTTCAGCAAATCTGTCATAGGGACTGCATGTCGTGAATATCCACTCACAAATCTACGGTAGAAGCCACATAGGCCTAGGAACCCTCTCAACCGTGTCAGGTTCTCAGGAATAGGCCACTCTACTATAGCACGGATCTTATCAGGATCCATCCGTACTCCCTCTGCACTGATAATGTGTCCCAAATACAAAAGCTCAGTCATACCCAGATCACATTTGGACTCCTTGGCATACAAGGACTCCGTCTGCAATATACTCAATACAGTCTCCAAATGTGCTACATGCTCCTGCCATGTCCGACTGTATGCCAAGATATCATTGAAGAATACCAACACAAACTTCCTCAACTGATGATGGAAGACTTTATTCATCGTGGACTGGAAAGTAGCTGGTGCATTGGTCAACCCAAATGGCATGACCACAAACTCAAAGTGCCCACAATGGCATCTAAATGCAGTCTTCTCCACATCCTGCTCTCTGACTCTGATCTGGTGATAGCCGGATCTCAAATCAATCTTGCTGAAGTAGCATGCTCCATGTAGCTCATCTATCAACTCATCAATCCGAGGGATGGGATACCTATTCTTAATAGTCCTCTTATTCAGCATCCGATAATCAATGCACATCCGCATTGAACCATCCTTCTTCTTCACCAAAACTACCGAAGAAGCAAAAGGAGACTTGCTCGGTCTAATGTGCCCCATCTCAAGTAGCTCCTTGATGGTTTTCTCTATCTCATCCTTGAGCCTCTTAGGATGCTTGTATGGTGTGATCATCACTGGTTTAGCACCCTCCTCTAACTCAATGATGTGCTCAATCCCTCTATCAGGTGGTGTGCCAGGTGGAATATCACTGAATACCCTGTCATACTCCTCTCTCAATCTCTGAATGTCGGGGTGATATTCTGTCTTCTGCTGCTCCTCCTGTGTAGGCATAAGAGTACACATGGCTGCCCATCCAATACCGTCGTGTCTAACCAACCTCTCCATGCGCCTGAAAGAAATCGTTCTGATGTCACTATTTCTCATAGCTCTCAACACATGTTGTTTCCCATCTGCCTCAAGCTTAATCTCCATATCTCTAAGCCTGAAAGTGACCTCACCTAGTGAATGTAACCATGTCATCCCCAACACAATATCTAGATCACCCATATTAACCACATGGTAATCCGCTTTGAACTCATAATTGTTCAAGCGTAGGAGCATGTCTCTAATCATCCTATTACACTTAAGAGTGTAACCATCAGCAACCTGTACTCGGAGACCCTCAAACTCCTCTGTCTCAATGCCACGGCGCTCAACCAATCATGCATCAATGAAGTTATGCGTAGCACCTGTGTCAACTAAGGTGATCACCTTCTACCCTGCGAGAACACCACGCAATCTAAAGGACCCCTCCTGCTGAATGCTAGACAAGCGTGCCTACTGCAAATATAACTCAGGCTCCGTCTTAGGCTCTGAAGCCTCTGCCTCTACCTCAGGCTCTGTATCACTGTGCTCATCCTCATGTGCTGTACTGTCTGAATCTGAGTCCTCATAGTATGCCCACATAACTCTGTTGGCCTTCCCTTTAGGCCTCAAAGGACAATCGTGATCCCTATCATATGGACCTTTGCAATAGAAGCATAGCTTCTTCCTGCGCAGGTCATTAAGTGCCTCGGTATCCAAGGGTGTAGTGGATTTCCCCTTGGTATCCTCCTTCTTCCCCTTACTCTTATCAAACTTCTTATTATCTCTGAAAGAAGAAGAACTCCTGGGAGTGAATCTGCTAGAAGGTGCTGTAAGCTCCATACTGCGAGCTTTTCTCATGGCCTCCTGTAGTGTCGATGGATCAAATGCCTTGATCCAACCCTTGAGGGGTTCAGACAATCCCTCAGTAAATAGGATAACCAACCGCCTCTCTGATACATCCTGAACCATAACTGACAACCTCTGAAACTCACTGATATAAGTCTCCAAGCTGCCTATCTGTCTCAACTGTGCAAGATCACGGAAGAATATCTCTGGATTCTTCCTGTCAAAACACTCCACCAATCTATCCATGAAATCTTGGTAAGATGTCACCTGGTTGTGCTACAAAGTAACCATACCATGTGACCACCAGTCATGAGCTGTGTCCTCCAAATGCAAGGTGGCGTATCTGATAGCATCTATCTCTGACATGGGTCTCAATGCTAAGAAAGTATCCAACTTATGTATCCATGCCTGTGTTGTCATCTGTCCACTACCATCAAAAGAAGGTAAAGTGAGCTTGCTAGCAGCTCACTGCAACTCACTGTCATGGCCTCCTCTAGGTCTCCTGTTCTGCCAAGTACTCCTCATGTGCTCTCTCCTCTGATCCAGGTAACGATCAAAGTTAAGTAACTCACGCACATGTGGTGGTAATGCCTGCCATTCTGCAGTGGCAGCTCTAAGATCGTCCTGGAATTCATCCTGCACATCACCCTCTCCTGCCTCCTGAGCCTCCTCTCTAAGGAAAGTAGGACGAGTAGGTCTATCTACTGTCCAAGACCTATGCCTGGAAGCACACTGTGAACCTGCTACACTCCTATTATCATGATCAGGTGTACCTCTACCCTGCTCCTGAGCTCTGGGCTGAACCACTCTCTCCATCATAGTGGTCAAAGCACGCAATGACTGGACTATCTCCTGCTGTCCAGTAGTCATGGTTCTAAAAAAGTCCCTAGCATCATCATCATCGTTCCTAGGAATTCTAGGTGGACTCTGAGACTGTCTCTCACCCATGGTAAGAGTGTCTCCGAACTCCTGTTCCCCCTCTAGTGCTGCTCTTCTGCGTGTGTAGTACCTGTGATGCCCAAATGCTGAAAGATGCATATAGGTTTCTTACCCAACAAGATGGAAAGAACACCGCTCTGATACCACTGTAATGACCCTTACCAATAGGATCACTAAAATCTCTGATTTTTGCACTTATGAAATTTCGTCAAACAATAGGCAAGCAATCAACTACACTGCTGGAAGTAAAAGACTGAATACGGGAAATTGTTGAACAATAAATCCACACAATACAATGATGCAAAACAGTGCCAATATGTTTATATTCCTTCAATGAAAATATAGACTTCTTACAACAATAGTACTTTCAGAATTTACAAATAGTTTGGCACTAGAAAATGACTACAGATTATGCAATGCAAGGATGTCCTTATTGATATGACTGAGATATGCAATTTCCATATGACTGATTACAAAGAACAGTGACTGAATTTTTATGAAATGACTGTCACATAACAGACTGAACTTATAACCCTATATCTGAATATCACAAATGCAATTTTTATGACCAAGTACAATCGAAAATGGAACCTGAATAAAGCAATATGATGTGACCTGAATGCTGATAAGGAAGTGCCAAAACTGCTCCTCATGAACTGTCCCCTGATCAGCTGTTGTACGATCTGCAGGTACAGTCCGTACCTGTACGGACTGTACGGCACTGGTATAAAATTGATGCTGGGGTTTGTGCAGCCGAAATTGCCAAGAAAAGTGGCGCCTAGGGTTGTAGAATGACCTCCCAAATTCATAAAATCAGACTCCCAGCTATGTGCAAGATGTGAGCAAAAATGTATGTCTCAGTTGTATATCAGGCCCTGTCATAAACTTCACCAAATTGTATTGTTTTGCTTCCAAACCCTTATCAAATTGATCCTCCAATGAGTAGATGTAATTCAAGTTTTTTTTGCAACAAAATCTCAAACCCTCAAATCTGAATACTCAATTAAGTTCAGCATGAAATGGTTGAATACCACTTCCAATGTGCAACCCTTCAGAAGCTATTTCACCTCCTCAGTTATGCAAACCCTTAGGAGTTTTTGTTCCCAAAGATCTTATGAAAATTTGCAGATCAAGATGACCACAAATTGCTCCAAGATGAAAATGTAGTAGAAACCTCAAATCAAGCATGTCCAAATGAAAGCCCAAACCCCCTATTTATTCACTTTTCTAAGAAGTTACTAAGAACTTCTAGAAACATCCATTATAAAATCCCATTATAATGCACTTTTATAATAAAGTAACTTTATAATATAAAAGTACATTTCTCAACTCAAAATTATAACAATGTAGGCTCAAACTGAACGTAGGCTCTACTACAACTGGATGTAGGCTCGGACTGGATTAGGCTCTACAGAATGTAGGCTCCAACTGCAATAAGCAATCAATTGATCAACAAAATGACTCTCTCTCCAAACCATTTGCCTACGAGAGTCGATGATAGGCGAATCCGTCATGGAAGAACATGTCTCTAGAAAGGGGACATGACAAAAAAGCTTGCAAACTGATCTTTAGTTTACCTCGAAACGTTCACAGAAAAAAAACAAAGCTAACTTCAGTTCAACTGAAAAAGCTAACTCCAGTTTGACTAAAAAACGCTCCGCATAATCCAGTTCGGATTATCAAGCACTTAATTGGTGTGTGATATATATCTGGTTAGTCATCTGCACCTTGTGTGTTTGCCAAGACCGGTTGGACAAAACTTGGACCGGTATAAGCGTGACCGGTTAAGGTACACTGCTCACTTGCTCATTCTACCAGTTCACAAGCATTACCTATCATGAGTACCGATGTGATGTACTGGTGTTCCGGTGTGATTGATGTTTGCCAATGACAACTAACTTTATGTCAACACATGATGTCTCTATTATTCTGTCATAGGAAGTCTGCAGGGTTTTGCATGATTTTCTCCTAAAAATCATGGTTGTTTTTTGGTTTATTGCATGATTTTTTAACACAAAAAATTGTGGGTTCTTCCTCTACTAGAGGGGTTTTTTCAATTTTCTCCTCAAAAATTGTGTCTAGGTTTTCTAATTTTTTCCCAAAATAATATGGGAGGGCTTTGCATGATTTTCCTAAAAATTGTGGTCATCAATTTTCCCATTTTTTTACTAAATGAAGCGTTTGTCAATTTTTCCATAAAATCGTGGGCTATCTCAGCATCATATCAAGGTTTTAACAATTTTTCCACTAAAACTGTGGTTTCTTGTAGTCAGTTTTTGGGTTGTAGTGCTCATTTGCAAAAAATTTTAATAGTTGTTTTTACAAAATCATGGCTATTGTTGCTTTTCAAATGCAATGGAGGGTTTGGCGAGTTTTCCACAAAATCATGGTTTTAGGTTTCTTTGTTGGTTTTTTGTCAACAAAAATTGATGCTTTTTGAGAGGTAAATCTTGGAGGGATTGCTTTGTTGCCCAACATCAAGTTGGAAGGATTGTGGTTATCTTGGTCGTATCTAGGATTTCTACAAAATCAGGGAGGGTCTTAGCAATAGGCTCATGGAGCCAAGCATTCTAAAGAGAAGGGGGCAACCTTCTATACATCCGTGACCAAAAGACTTGCAAATTATGTCTTCCGTAGGATAGTTAGCACGATGACCATTAAGGGAGGGTATTAAAATAATATTGTAATGTTACTATAATGGTCATCTAAGTTGGTTTAGGAAGTTTCCTTTTCTGCATTATGTTAGCCAGTATTTTGTTTAGAAACATCCTCTTGTAATCTTTTTTAAATGGAGCCTTTCATCTCTATTGTATAGATTGATTTGTAATAACAATCTCCAGGTATCCCATCTATTTTTTAAAATTAGTTGTACCAATACTGGCACCCATCTCTGAAGTCTCCAAGCATCCTCATCTCCTAGTGACTTTGGCTTTCATTTTCAACTAAAACATAACAATCATTACTAGAGAGTAATCAACCAAATTAATATCTCAAATCGCCTTTACAACCCAATCCCAACACTAAGATTACAAGAGCTGTTAGAAAAAAAGACAATTGTGTGTATAGGCTTATTCTTGCAGAAAGATTAAAGCATCATTAATAAAAAAATTATTTACTAAAAAACTTTATTAAAAAAAATACACAGAACACTAAACAACATTGACAAGATAATCCTAACAGTCTTAATACCTTTGCAAAATCTCATCAACTTTAATATAGAAGCCCAAGTTGTCACAATAACAATAGCATAAAAATTTTCAAAGAAGCCAATACTTTTTTGAGACAATCATCAACTTCCATATTTTAGAGTTTAAAAAATCAATGTTCAAAGTGTTTTTAGGTGTGTGTTGCCTTTGCCTGCCTATGGAAGCACTTTGGGAGCATTCCAAACACCTTGTGTTCTTTGTGGGTATGTTGGGATGCTCCTAGGACACTGTCATTACCACTCCCCAACTTGGCCCATTTGGATACAAGAATGGGACTCGGATCCAAAGAACCCGATAACATAGCAACAAGATCAACTTATCTACATAATAGTTTTTGATAAGTAAATACCACCTAGCAATGTCTTACTGTAAACCAACTGAATCACACCTATTGTAAATAAAATAAGTATACATTTCCTCGTAATTTGATAAGCAAAGATCACCTAGCAACATGAACTTTGAATCTTTAAAGTTTATACATGATCTTCTATCAAAAAAGCTAGATACATACTTCTTCACGTTCAATATAGCCAGTCTGTCTCAAATCATAAATTCTAAACGCATCTGCAAGAGAAATTCCAACAAAAACTGCCAAGTCAATTTTCATATCAAAATTGCTCCTCCATTTTTGAAATCATCCTTTAACATATGAATGCTTAGATTACTGTGCACGTGAATGAAAGCAAAAAAGATATATAATATCAATTAACTCAAAAGATAAACCATTTACTTACAATCAATCTTGTCTGCTTGGGGTGCATATGGATGGAAGACATTAAGAGAGTGAACAAACTCCACAAAGTCAATGACTCCATTACGTTTTACATCAAATAGATCAAAAACCTATCAAAAAAGACACTGAACATAAGGACATGAGAGATATAGTCAATCTGTAATAGAGAGTTCTAAAATAAGCACAGCCTATCAAGTAAACACTGGTAATCAGAACTATCACAGCATATAACTCCTCAAAAAACGGTAAGCTCATTGGTTTATTGGCTGAGCTTGATCAATTATGCGCCTAATTATAGAAAGGATAAATAGCCACAGCATTTCAATAAATACATATATCATACATAGATAAATTCAGAGCAAACAGAACTAAATAGGAAAGCAGAGTACACAATATCATAAATGTCTGAAAGTATTATAAATTCAAAAAAGCTTGTGTAAAGGACATATTTGAATAGTCATTACGGTCAAATTTCCTGGCACCCAAGCTGCAGCATAGAAATTGAACTACAAAGTTTTATGTCCATAATGATAGTCCTTTTATCATTTATCATATGTGTATGTTGAAGCTATTTTGTGCAGCACAACTAATTTTTCTCATCCCTTCTATTTCAATGACCCTTATGGTCTTTACCTATTACATATATTTCTAGCCAACTATTAATGTTTTAAATCTTTAAGTCAGGAAAGCTGAATTTAGGTTATGAGTCCTGCAGCACAAGAAGAATACTAGCATACCTATATTTCATAAATAAAATTTATGTAGAAGATGCCAAAAGTTATCAAGTTTAAAAAATATTTAACATTCATTAAAAAAAATCATTATAAAAGCACTATACAGTGAAAGGAAAGTTGCCATTTCTGATTATAAGGAAGAAAATAGCAGTCTTATTATTTTTGTTTTTATGACATGGATAAGAAAAGTGGTGTCATTGTATAGTTATGCCTCTCAGCATAATAACTTGTCCATATAGAAAGAATAAAAGAAATTATGTTAATTTCCATGAATGATAAAAAGTAAGTCAATGGAATTGGAATGTACCTCCCATAGCAACCCCAAGATGGGGAAAACAATGATCACACTTGAAACAAACAAGAGATTATAAGCCAAAACCTACAAGTACAACAACAAAATGGGTAAAATCTAATCACATCAGAAAAGACTCTCATACTACAAACAATGCATGTACACACATGAAACAAAGGCCTATCGCTAAAGAAAATAAAGCTGGGGGAGACCATGGCATATAGTGAAAGATGGTCCTCATTTTTATCTGAATCGAAAAAAGATGGAGGTTTTGGCATTATAATCAAGCAAAGGGAAACTTCCTGGACTGAGCAAGACAGGCAAGGCAATCCTTGGGATTGCAAAAAACATTTCCCATATACTCTCTTGACATCCATGATCAATGATCTCAAGAAGAGAGCAGAAGCTGATAATGTGTTTGTATAAACTCCTTGAATGTGGATGATAAGGGTAGCTGACCCACTATGCCAAAGAACAGTTGAGAGTAGAGACATCATGTTTAATGCATGAAATAATGTGACTTAAACACAATGTTACAAGGTTTGCTGCCCCAACACGTATACCTGACTTGAATGGATCCAAGTTGAAATCCAGGGATGGGGATCCCAAGGTTTTATCCCAGGTACATCCTGAGAATACGTGCAGCATACTCAGGTCAGCCACACAATGCTTCGAGCAAACCTTAGCACAACTAAGTGAACCCACAAGGCATGTGCCCAATTAAATCAAAAACATCATGTTTTTTGTTTTTGTTTTTCAAATGCATTTTTTAAGCAAATAAATCATAAAATGTCAAAAGAAAACGTCAATTTCAGAAAACCAAATAACCTGAAGAAAAAGAAAAAAAAGCAACTTACAAACACAAACAATCCCGCCTATCACTCCAAAGTCCAAACTTCTAAAACTCATTGTTTGTTTGCCACTGTTCAAGGCGGTTGTTTTTCCGAGTGTTGAAGAATTGTTAAGGCATCTTTGATAAGTTTTACGGGGTCAAATAAGCATCAAGGACATTAATCATTCCAAGCTTTTACAATTTTTGTAGGGGCTTTTTTTAACTTTCAAGCTTCCAACTTTTTTGGAAGGTTTTATTGTTGCTTTCCAAATTGTTATTCAATTTATAATGTTTCATAGGGCAATATGTTTTCTTTTATTTTTTTTATTTTTTTTAAATTTCTATGTTAATGTAGCCTAGGATTACATTTTTAAAATTTTCTTTATATTTGTTTATTTTAGAACATGTAGGCATCCATATAGCTTACAATGGCTACTAGTTATAGTTTACTAGGCCCAGATATGGAAAGGCCTTTTAAAATTGACTGGGGTTACCTCTTTGGTGACATTTCGCAAAAGTTGAGTAGCTTCCCAGAGGCAGGGGTTATCTTTGGTATTGTAGACAATGCCATAACAAGTATAAGAGCTCATCTACTCCAATGAATGCTCACTTATGTGCAATGATCAAGGAATCAAAACTTATCCAAGACCAAACAAATAGAAAACGGCAAATAAGAAAATTCTCTTGTATATCAAAGCACAAGAAGTAGAAAATGCAAACAACAGAGCAAGATCAAAAAACCATTCTTTAGCTAACAAAGTATCGTGCAAGCCACCTTCTAGGCCAACTTCCACTTCTCCAATAGTAGCTACCACACATCCTTTCGTTGCGACTTTGGTAGCCCTTTGTTTCTCACAAGAAGGCCCATTTGAAAGTGCATTTAAGAATTAAAAGTGGGGCATGCCGATAACCTAACTGCACATTGCATTTATTGCTATTAGTCAAATACTTAAAAGCTATCAAGGTCTTGAGTATGAAAAGGTGCGCACCACATTATTGTTAAGAGACTCAAGGACCAAAATGAAAGTTTTCATTGTTTTTGATGGATAGAAGGATTGCAAAAACAACTCCTTAATTAACAACATCACAATGTTGTCTAAAAGGTTGTTGAAGGATGCAAACTTCATTGTGATCATCCTCATATAGGTGATTGAGATGGTGACTGCTCAAAACATTATCCAAGTCATAATGGACACACTAAAAATTGCAGGGCAGTTTTATTGGTAGAAACAAGACATGGGCAAATCTTGTGGACACCATTTGTCATCCACACACTGAAATTGATGATCCTAAAGATTGAAAAGAAAAAATAGTGGATCAAAGAAATATTACACAACTAATATGATTCAAATGTTTCTAAAAAATCATGATATGTCACAATCTATTTTCAAGTCCTCCAAGTTGGAGTGGTTGAAAGTAAGTCTATGAAATTTCAATATTTAATTTTTTTATATATTTTAAGCTTGCTATAAAATTTTAAAATATCTTCTACTTTTTCTTTTAATTTTTTGACACCATGTTACATTGCTAAAGACTTGACACGCATCACACACAAATATCTCGAGCCTTGTGAAAGCAAAAGGCATTGATCACAATGGTCATCAACAACCTTTCAAATGCATGGGGTAATCAAATTCAAAAAGACCCAAAAACTCAAAGTATTGGCCCTAGAGAATGATTAACAAGCTTGTATAGATTATCTTTTAAGTTCCGCTATGCCCATCATGAATGAATAAGTTCAAGTTTGCAAATTTGGATCAGTTGAGTTTGGATGATATATGGCCACAAGGACATCATGATAAAAAATAAATGAAGATCATAGTAAAAATTAAGGACAATGACCCCACATTATTGTTTTTCAAACAAGCATAAAGAATCATGGATGACCATTGGAACAATCACACCCTTGGATCTCCTAGATTTGATTTGGCACCCAACTATTGCAAGAAAGAAATACTTTTCTTGTCCAAGAGGGTTGCAGCACATAGACATGCTGAAGTTAGTAAGAGCCTAGAGGTACAATACAAATATATAATCACTGCATTCCTCTCAGATCCAAATTTAGAGGACACTGACATGGTTGAGGTCGTGACGTCTTCGGTCATGAGGACTCCGTTTGGCACAGACGACAACGCACCATCCATGTCGTTTTCCCTGTTTTGAACTGCCATAATATCATATGCAGGTCAGTTCGCTTGATCTCCTTTGATCAGCTTCACCATAGACGATGAAGATGCCATTGCTAATAACCGGTTGATAGAAAGCATCTTTGATTGGTCTAACAGTCAATATCTCTTTATGATCAAAGCATGAGAATTTTACTCAAGCATGAAAATCGTTTATCACAAAATCGCAAAGTAAAACTAAATGAGTAATTCTCCTTTCTTTTATAGAGTTAGGGCATAACGGTAATTACCAAACGGTAACTACTGATAAACGGCTACAACATTAATTGCCTTACCTAACATTTCTTTCCGTTTTTGCCAACCGGTATTCCGGCTTTTTCGGTTGAGCATATCCCGGTTAATTAATGCTTACCTAACCGGTTATCCTTGTAGACTGAGTGAGACTGATTCTCACCAGTCCTACCGGGAACAGTAGACGAGCTACTGGTTCCCCTAAGCCCTATAGGCTCAGTTTGCTGAAGAGATATGACCATCACCCGATGATGATCTTTCCTCTATCTTCTCCTCAGCGGAGCTCTTTGATTCCTTTTTGAACCAAATCTGCCTGACTATTTTCCCAGCTTTCTCTTCCTTCTCATTGATCTTCTCTTTTGAGGATGAGGTTTTCTCCACTGGTTTGACCGATCCTTTCCTCTTGTTCATTGACCGATTCCTGCAGTGTTTGGCTAGGTGTCCAACTTTGTTGCAGGAGTAATAGACTATCATGTTTGCCTTCCATGGATTCACTCTTCTATTGTTAGGTGATTTGCACCAGGAGTCATTGTGACTATGCATGCCACAGTCAGCACAGTTGATTGTGCTCCGATTCTTGTTTCTCTTGGTGAATACCGGTCTTAGGGATCTAAATGCCATTGTCTTTGATCTACATTCATCAACTTTGTGTCTGAACTTATTGCATACATAGCAATAACCGTTAAAGCTTCCCCTTCTTCCACTGGACACAGTTGTGGGGCTCGACCAGCATTCATTGGTCTTGTGGCCATACTTGCAACAGTTTTTGTAGTAATTGTTCTTTGGTTTTACCAGTGCATTCTTGCAGTCATTTGTTCTATGACCTGGTTTCCCACAATGATTGCAAGAGGTGTTAAAAGTCTTCTTACCTTTGTGCGCCAGCGGCTTCTTCTTATCCTTCTTGCTTGTCTTATCTTCAGAAGACTCACCAGTCTCTTTGGTGTCTTTACCGGTGGGATCTTTGTGCTTTCTTTGAGCTTTGACTTGGTCATCAAGCTTGACTGAGCTCTCGTTGTATCTTCTTAGGGTTTCATTCCTTTCTTCAAGTTCCTTCATCTACTCCTTTAGTTGATACAACTCTAATGCCAGCCTTTTGCATGCTTCATCCCTATCATGCCAACCCTTTTGCATGTTGGCATTTTCTTAGGTGACAATTTGCATGTCTTCTTGAAGTTGTAGAATGACAAGTTCATTTGCCCCTACAACTTCCTCTGCCCGGTTCCTTTCTTTTTTAGAGGTTGTCAATGACTTAACTGCTGTATTTCTTTCATCTTCAGCTTTCCCCTTTATCTCGATCAGTTCAGTCATCCTTAGGGCATTATCTTCTTGCTCCCTCTTAAGGTTGGAGATCTGACTGGTTAGGATCTGGTTTCTCTCCATGAGATCAGAGACTGCCTCCTCAACTTCATCAAATCCACTCTGCCCAGAGAGTTCATCAATGGTCAAATTCAATTGCAAAGCCAACTCCTTCCTTTTTGCAAGTGATCTTCTCAGCCTATTCTCCAGAGAGGCAATAATGTCGTTGGATTCCTCGAGTTGTTTCTGATACCTGTAACCCTCCATGATCTTTCTCTCAAGTTGTTAAGCTTTTATGTATTAGAGAACTTGGCTCTGATACCAATTGCTATTCCTAACCAGTTACTGAGAGGGGGGGCTGAATCAGTAAATACTATTTCTATTACAATTCAACACTTGTTTAATTATTCTTCCAAGATAAGCAAAATGTAAACAATCATTCACAAGCATAAATAGAAATACATAGATCAACACAAGATGTATACGTGGAAACCTTCGGTTAGAAAGAAAAAACCACAATGAGATAGAGCTCACAACTTCACTTCTGCAGAAATAAAGACGCCATGTTAGGAGCTTACAAAGCACTTGTGAAGGTGCTACCCGGTTAAGGGATTTGATAGAAGATCGGTTAAGATCTTAACTCTATTAGGAGTTGCCTATTTAGAGGACTTTCAACATCAATAAAGATGTTACCCGGTTAAAGGATTTTTACAAAGAACCGATTAGGGTTCACCCTGATAAAGGGATTTCAATATGCTTTCACACCTTATAAAAGCAATGATCTTAATTGACACTGATTGTCTGATTAGATCATACCTGTTGATCTCTTCCCTAGTTTGCCTGGCTGTTAAACCTTTTCTGCCTCTTTGCCTTTCACCTCTGGTGACTGTAATCTCTGTGCAGATATCTCCTCTCTACTCTCTCTATTCAACAACTCTCAACAACACACTTTCTTGCGTCCTATGACCTGTATTTATACAAGAGTTCATCTTAATGAAACCCTTAACTCATAGAACCGTCAGGCTGTAAACTCAACATTAAATCATGCAACTAGCAAAAAGCTTTGCATTCTGATCTAGAGTTTACCTTAAAACATCTATAGAAATAAAGCTAACTCCTGTTAAAAAGCTAACTCCACTTCTGAGCGGTGGATGCTCCGCATATTCCGGTTTTAACTCAAAACTGCTCCGCAGAATCCGGTGCAGATCTTTATGCAGTAGACCGGTATACTCTTATACCCGATCCATCCCTGTATGCAAAATAAGACCGGTACAATGTACTTAGTTCGGTCTACTGGTGTATCCCCTTTTATTGACTTTGAACTTAAAACCATACAACTCCATTAATTAAGTTAAAAATATAAGTGTTTCTTGAGATATGAGATGTGCATTTTGCAGTAACTCATCATTCTAACTCCAAAAAGAAAATTCTAGAACATGTTTGAATTCAATAATTTCAAGGGAAAATTCCAACTATCTCTTGTTCCAAGCATGTGTCACCACTGACTTCTTCAAGAAATCAATCATTGGGCTTAGATGTCAAGAGGATAGAATGTGTGAGAATGAAAAATGAGCTTTGCTAAGGTGTCCAATTTTCTCTAATTCAGAGCCAAACAAGACCCGAGTCAAGGAGTGCTAGAGTTTAGAGCCAAATAAGGCTCATACACTAACGTCTACCTCCTTTGAATGGCGAAAATAAACATGGAGCTGGTGGAAGATCATCAACGAATGAGGCATCATCTTATGCATCAATTAAAACATGGAGTGGGAATCTCCATCAAAGAAGACATCTTAATTACAACCTGGGCGGAAATCTATGATAAATAAGGCACTTGATATGATGCATTGATCGGAATTGAGCACCACATGAGGTGTGGTCATCATAGTCAAGCTAGGAATTGCACCTACATAAGGCACTTGGACATTATAGTAGATAGGAAATCTTGGCTCAATAAGGCTCAAGCATTGGTCAAAGTCGAAATTGAGGATAAATAAGGGGTTATTAGATACCAATGTTGGAATTTTGGCATGAATAAGGCAGGGCAGAATTCATAAAATATAACATTTAAGTATAAGATATTTCTTATACAATAAGTTATATTTTATGTATATATTGTTCGAATGTTTGAGAGTGATTTCAGATCTCTAGAAGTTGTTATGGAGATTCCAGATTTTAGATCCTAAAAAATTTTAGACTCGGCCAAATTTCAGTAATTAGCACACTTCCATCAGTGTTCTTTTTTAGGTTAAAACTTCATCTCTTCTTGTTTTGTATCTTCACTCCATCCTTTTACACTTTGCTAAATTCATTTCATCACAAATCTCGACTTTAATACCACATCCTTGACTAGCCTGGCCCAGCTCTCACTCATATCTATGACTGACTTGACTCCCTAGCGAGCCAAAGTTGTTCAAACTCATCTCTTAGACTCGGAGACTTGAAAAATGTCATTGAACTAAGACTACCTAGAACAACTACCCCACTACCAAGCGAAAAGAGGGGGTCCCCATTTGCAATGTGGTGATGGTGTGAAAACCTCACAACACCACTGCTATACCTGATCTGAATCTAATGAATCTCAACAAAGCTTATGACCAGTCACAACATTCCGTCGTAAACAGACTTTCTTATTTATGACAGTGTTACACCTTCAAATCTCAATATAAGAAAGAACTCTATGATAGAATCTCAATATATGAAAGAACTCTGTCTGCATCATACCTTCAGGTCTCGGTATTTGTCTTCTTAGTAATTCTCACTTAACATTTCATACATATCTTTTATTAATAATGCCTTCTTTCAATCTGAAACAGAACTTCAAAACACACATTGTATTCACCTTTTCACTATTGAGCACAAGCAAAATATATATAATATATCCATTTCCATCAGTCAACCAATTTCAACTGCCACCGGATATGAAGTTTTAACCACCTTACAACAGTCACATTGGTTACAACCTCTTCAACCAACCAAATTATTGAAATCCTTATTGCTGTTTATGTTTACACAGTCATTAACATGACAAGGTTATATACATACATACATACATACATACATACATACATATATATATATATATATATATATATATATATATATATATACACACACACACGTGATGACATTAAATAAGTTTACTAAAATTGATGGCACCAAAAGATTTTACATTCATGATGCTTGCTTCCATAAGTCATCTTACTTTGTGCAGATATGTGAACCTGATAATGTTACTAATTGAAACGGCATGGGAAACCAATATGATATGTACTCTGATATGCCACTGGCTAATTACAGCACGAAGAGCCCGATCATAGGAATTATGGTTTCTCTTTCCCAAGATAAGAGAGCCACAAGGTCTGACAGCAAGATGTGTGCCATAAAAACTGAGAGACACGTCATCTGACAGAGTGAAGATGATCAAATGCATAAACCAGAACAAAACTCTGCTTTTTATACACTTTAATAAACATCGATTCCTGAAAACATAGGATCTTCAGATAATCTGTAAGTAACAAATACTCAGAAATACGATCATCATGTATTCCTGAAACCGGTGTATGAATACATTTGTTTGGTCATTTCAAATCAATAACTTTTTATATGCAACCTGTGTATGAATCATTTGCAATCTTTTAACATCAATGACAAGGATTCTAACAAATATTGCAGGAAATTTGTTGATTTGATACGCAAGAGGGAAGTTCAAATTTGAATGGTGGAGGTCATCAACTTACCATGTTCTTGAAGAGGTGGTCTTGTGAGCTTTCTAATATAATTATAGAGGTAAATGGTACAAATGTTTAACTTCATATATTCAAGGACAATCTCTCCATTAGCCTTTTTATAAAATGCGTTGTCTACAGCCTTATGCCTGAGATATCTTTACATATTTGATATTGGACCTTGAGCTGTAGAATTTATCGAAACCTTTGCGTATCTTGAGATATTTTCATTTAAGCACACTATCTCCTTGATTTGGATGCTGCTGAAGCCCGAGGTACATTTAAAAAGTATCCAGTCGCCAAAAACATTTTTGAAATACAAAAGCAGTTGAGTATGTTCAATGAATGGAATTAACCGATGATAAATGTTGTGTACACTTTCTGTTATAGCTATTGCAACTATCATAAAAACAGGAAACATATGAGTGCTTCAAAGCATTCTCAGACAAGCACTCTTTATTCCAAACATTCTTTATGTTAGTTAACGGGATTGTAATGCACGTTCATGAATGCATGTGCATAAAGAGCTCATACATAAATCTCTTCAGGATATAGACTGTTGTATGCACATTTAGAGCTGTAAGAATATAATAATTATTCTACACAAGGTACAGTTCCTACTTTTACTTTTAATTTCATCACTCCTGTTTGTTCATTTCTAAAATGAACAACAGAAAAGACCGTTCAAGTTCTTTGAGAATCCTTTAACACAAAATTCTGACTAAAAATTGTTTCCACATCTTTCAAAAGGAATGTTCACAAATTAATTCATGTGGGAAAGAATGCATATTCAAAGCATAAGGCAATGGTCCACATACCAAGGTGTTAAGTAAGCAGCTTAAAAAATGTACGTATCCTACCTTCTCATGACTAAAGTTGGCGCTGTAATTATTAGTTAAAGTAGCCAATTAATGAATATGTTAATTATGTAAAATAAGAAGCTTTCATTCTAATTGCAATTTTTCACATCATTTGGTTTGGAGTTGTTTGTGTTTTACATCAGATATCCATCTTGCAACCTTCAACAAAGCATTCTCCTAGAATTCTAAATTCAAAAATGATCTCATGCCCACCCACATCTAAGATTGTAGGAAGCATTATAAATGAGATTCAAAATTTTTGCACAGAAGCTAGATCCTGTAAATAAAGGGATAATATAATAAGAGCTTCCAACCATATTTGTTCTGACTACTTGCAATCTTAACAGCTTTACCTCAAAAGGTAATTGGGATTTTACGCATGATAAGATGTCAAATTTACATTAAAGACACCTAATGCATTACCTCACTCTTACATTAAGGCCTGTGAGAACTTATGTTTTTCCTAGCTGTTTGCCAATATCAATATAATTCCTTCTTTTCTGTCCCTTTTTACTTCCACTTCTTGATGAAAAAAAAAAAATTGGACTGATATCAGCCCACATGCACTTACTCTATCTGCGAACAGGTTCTCTCTGCTTGTGCTTCTGAACAATGCCAGAAGGAATTCTTCCTGGACAAAAGGAGAACATAAATCAAAAAAAATGTTCATAAAAGACAAAACATCCAAACTATTATCTTCTCCCTATATCAATAAAGCAAATATTTCTGTTAAGCCATACATGTATAGATTGTGGATATTTAAGAACAATTTTTCTGTAATTTTTCATAAATTGGTCTAAACTGAGAAGCATTAATTAAAAATGGGCTGATCCACATATAGCCAGAATTGTAATATGCAATTATACACAAGAAAGATGTGAAAGAAAATTATACCTTGTGTATTAAGCCATCATCAATTACAGAGCTACTCAGTTTCTTAAATAATTCATATAGGGCCTCAACTTCATTTATGTTGACTACCTTGCACAAATTGATAGCATATGATGGATTAGACATCAAATATATATCACCCATGAAGAGATGAGATGTTAATGTAAAGAAAACATTTTTTGGGGAAAGAAAATGCATGCTTGTAAATAAACCAGAGGAGGAAAAGTTGGCAATAGCTAAGCAAAAAATGTATCGTGGATGGAAGGGGAGAGAGAAGGAAGATTGGAGGGAGGGAGGGATAAGAGAGAGAGAGAGAGAATCATCCTCTTCAAGAAAAAGTACAATGCCCTGCATAAAATTAACTGCCAGTATGACTTTCAAATTCATTGTAGTGGCATTATATTTACACACACACACACACATCTACATATACATATACATATGTTAATGTATATAAATTTAATAATTAAGATTCGCTATCAGACTGGCCCATTCTGCACAAGTCAGAAGAGAGTGTTAGGATTAACAAGACAGAAATAACAATTACATGCAAATATAACCAATTATCAAAAAAACATAAACCACACAGAAGAGAACAGAAGACACAAAGATTTAACATGGTTCACCCAATCCCTGGGCTATGTCCACCAACAGCAAGTCTAATATTATTATTATCCAGTGATTACAACCTGATTACAATCCGTAATCCCTTACAGCTCAATTCCGTCGCAAGTACTAAAACCATACATCATGAAATCCCTAACCCTAAGCCATATTATACAATATTTTTCCACTTTAGGGTTAGAAGCAAGAGGAAAAGTGTACAGTACTTTCCTAAGCAGTCACCACAAGCCAACAATCTCCCACTTGGTGACTGATCAGGATCCACACTAAGAAACCTCCCACTTGGAGACTGATCTTGTAGCAATACTGCTACCATATGAGGCTCCCACTAGATCAAACCACCATAGACTCAGCTGTTCCTTTATTATGTTCAGTCTAGAAGACCAACTGAAGCTGAACATGAGTTCAACTTCTCCCTTGTTACTACCTTTGTAAACATATCTGCTGAATTATCATCTGTATGTATATTTTCCAGCTTTAACTGCCCATCATCCAAAACTGACCGAATGAAATGGTACCGCAACTGTATGTGTTTTGTCTTTGAGTGCAAAGCAGAATTCTTCGCAAAATGAATGGCACTTTGGCTATCTGTATGCAGAAAATTATCCGTCTGTGGATGTCCCAATTCTTACATGAAGAATTGAAGCCATATCATCTCCTTGGCTGCCTCTGTAGCAGCAACATACTCTGCCTCTGTAGTTGATAAAGCGACCACCTTTTGTAGTCGAGAAATCCAACTCACTATTGTCCCACCAACAGTAAATACATAGCCTGTAGTACTCCGCCTGCTATCTATATCTCCTGCCAAATTTGAGTCAACATAGCCTTGTACAGTAGTAGTAGATCCCCAAAGTGTAAACACTTACTGGATGTACCTCTCAAATATTTGTCCATTTGACTACATTCCAATGCTCAATACCAAGGTGACTTATATATCGACTAACGACTCCCACTGTGTCTGCAATATCTGGCCTAGTACATACCATAACATACATTAAGCTCCCTACAGCTGAAGCATAAGGTACCTTAGACATTTTAGCCTCTTCTTCTGACGTCTTAGGACACATCTCCTTAGTCAATTTCAAATGACCAGGCAAAGGTGTGTTGACAGCTTTGGCATTCTCCATAGAGAAACATTGCAACACCTTCTCAATATAATCAGCCTGAGATAAAGACAACTTCCTATTTTTCCTATCTCTGCAAATTTTCATACCAAGGATTTGTTTTGCTGCCCCCAAATCCTTCATAGCAAATGAATGTGCTAATTGTTGTTTCAATCCCTTAATGTGATTAATGTTAGACCCAGCTACAAGCATATCATCAACATATAAGCATAAAATAATGTAGCTATCATCATCCAACCTCTTAAAATAAACACAATAATCAGAATGACACCGAGTGTATCCATGCTCATTCATAAAAGTGTCAAATTTAATATACTATTGCCGAGGAGCTTGCTTCAAGCCATATAAACTTTTCTGCAATCTGCACACCAAATTCTCCTTACCCTTGACCTCAAATCCTTGTGGTTGTACCATATATATTTCTTCATCCAAGTCACCATGAAGAAAAGTTGTTTTATCATCAAGCTGCTCTAAATGCAAATCTTCAGCAGCCACAATACTTAAAACAGTACGAATAGAAGTCATTTTAACAACTGGAGAAAATATCTCATCAAAGTCAATACCCTTTTTCTGTGCAAGTCCATCCTCTTCTTTCAGCCTGTAAACCCATTTATTCTGTAAAGCCCTTTTACCTGCAAGTAACTTGCATAAATCCCAAGTGTGATTTTTCAGCAATGAGTCCATTTCCTCTGTCATTGCAGACTCCCACTGAATCTTTGTATCTACCTACACAACTTCATTATAACATTCAAGTTCACCAGCATCTGTTAACAAAATAGAATACAAAGAGGGAGAAAATCCTTCAGGAGGTCTACTAAGCCTTGTTGATCGTCTAACATTCACTGGGGTGTGTGGTATTTGTTGTTGCTACTGTTGCAAAGCATAAGGAACTATTGTAACATCATCTTTTGCAGTATCATCCAGTACAACATAGTCATTTTCTTTCTTCTCGTGCTGCTGCAATAGATCTTTGTACAATACTTTCTCATTGAACATGACATTCCTACTTCTTACAATTTTATGATTTTCAAAATCCCAAAGCCTATAGCCAAATTTATCAATGCCATATCCAACAAATACACATTTCTTTGACTTAGCTTCCAGCTTGGTTCTATTTTCAGAATCTATAAGTGCAAAAGCTTCACAACTGAAGGATTTGAGAAAAGAATAACTCACTTTCTTACCACTCCATGCTTCCTCTGGAATACCACAGTCCAAAGGAGTAGAGGGGCCTCTATTGATTAAATAAACAGCAGTGTTTACAGCCTCTGCCCACATGTTTAAGGGTAGCCTAGCATGCAACCTCATACTCCTTGCACGTTCCATTATTGTCCTGTTCATGCGTTCAGCCACTCCATTTTCTTGTGGAGTCCTTGATACAGTTTTCTGCCTACGAATACCATTAGAGGAACAATAATCTTCAAATTCTGTGTTGCAATACTCACCACCATTATCAGATCTGAGACATTTTAACCTTTTACCAGTCTCATTCTCAACCTATGTTACCCCAGGTTTCCAGGATGGGGAGACGGGGGGACGGGGAAACGGGTTTCCAGGACGGATTTTTTTTCTCAGGGCAGGGGACGGCAGTGGGAACAGCTATATAAAAAATAAGAAAAATTTAAATATATAGGAAAATTTTAAATATTCATATGAAAACATGGATAAAACATGCTTATATAAATTATAGAACCTTAACATATAATGTCTGTGTTAAATAATTTAAGTTTAGAGTTCACATGAGAGTGGAAGTCAAACAAATTATCAAAACTGAAACATTAATTTTATGGGACAGCTAGGGGATAGGTTTCCGGAAGTTTCCGAGTTTCCGGGACGGGTCAATTTTTGCAGGAAACGTGTCCCAAGGCAACACTGTTCTCAACCAAGCATTTCCATTTCTTAAAAGTTTGAAATACATCAGATTTTTGTCTAAGGAAATAAATCCATACTTGTTGCATCATCTATAAATGTGACATAATACAGAGAGCCACCAAGAGAAGATACCTAAGCTGATCCCCATACATATGTATGCACGAACTCTAATCTCTCATTTTTCTTTTCCTTCCCACTCTTTACAAAACTAACTCTCTTTTGTTTTCCATAAACACAACTTTCACAAAAATCCATATTGACACATTTCAGACCAAGTAAAAATTTATTTGAATGAAGTAATTTCATACCTTTTTCACTCATGTGCCCGAGTCTGTTGTGCCAAAGTGTTGTGTCATAATCTACAGCAACAGTTTGATGTTCTTCTTGCTCAACTGCAGCCACTGTTCCTAAACATTCATTATCTTTTGAAACAATTAAAGTAGAAGGAACAATATGACTTGTACAAAGATATAAGGTGCCTACTTTCACACCTTTTGCTACTACTAAGGAACCTTTTGAAACCTTCCATTTTCTATCATTAAAAGTAATTGTGCAACCCTCATCACCCAATTGCCCTGCTGAAATTAAATTCCTACTCAGCCTTGGAACATGTCTTACCTCTTGTAGTAGCCAATGATTCCCATTCTGCAACTTAATCTTAATTTTTCCCTTTCCAACAACCTAACAGGGTTCATTATCTCCCAAATAAACTAACCCAAAATCCCCTTGGACATAATCAAGAAAGTAACCTCTATGGGGTGTAGCATGAAATGAAGCCCCAAAATCTAAAACCCATGAATCATCAATACTTTCTAAAGAAAGCAGCAAGGCATCCTCTTCGGGTTTATTACTTAACTACATTTGCCTCCTTGTTACCTTCTTGTTTGTCTCCTTTATTCTTCCGAGACCAGCAATCTTTCTTCTTATGGCCTGGTTTTCCATAGTACCAACAATCATTTGGCCCTTTGGATTCGGACCTCTTTCCCTTTGACTTTCCTCTTGATTTCCCACGATTTCCAGAGTTGTTTCCTCTCTCATTGGTTCTAACTCTGCTTTGTGTGTTTAAGACACTACCTGATGTGGATCCACCTGAGCTTTTCCTACGAATTTCCTCACTCGGAATAACACCAATAACATCATCAAGTTTTACCAGAAACAGAGTTACTAACAGCCATTCCAGCTTTTGGGCAAAGAACACAAAATCAAGAGAGCCCTGACTTCTTCATCAAAAATAACATTGACTAAAGTTAATTGACTGGTAACTATATTAAACTCATTTAAATGATCAGCAACTGACCCACCTTCCACCATTTTCATATTAAACAAACGCTTCATGAGAAATACCTTATTTGACGCGGAGGACTTTTCATACAACTGTTATCAACCAAAATCGCACCCTACTAGATAGCCAAAATCTAGCCTTCTGGAGAAACATGGAAACACTCCTGGACTGTGGGTTTCCCAAAAACAGAGTGAATCTCCGGGTTCTAGGCCGGTTCCTATATGATGATCACCTATTTGCTTTTTGAAAGACTGAAAACTGATGGGGAAAAGGGACAGAAGGATTGCATGAAAAATAAACACTGAACAGGAAAAGCTTAAATGAAAACTTGAGGTGATACACCAAAACTGAAAGATGGGGAAAAAAAAGTGCCTTAACACAATGAAACTTTCCTAAGAACAGACCAATACTTGACACAATATTGATGTCAAGATACCCACATATAAATGCTTTGTAAGAAGGATGTTCTTTACTTCAAAAAACGTAATAGGAATAAGGATATTCACAGCTAAGAATCTGAAATATAACCCACAACTTACAACCTATATGACTATCAAAACATTCATTTGCAAATGTTAAAAACTGAGACAGCCTACTAAAGGATTCATAGATAGATCACAAAAATAAGCATCAAATCAGATACTCACATATGACAAGATGAACTCAATAATGGCCTCCAATCTGTATTTTATTCATACTTCAAAGGCGATACAAGATCATCCCCGTAACTGAGCTACAAGCAAGAATGGCAGAAAACTAAGAAGGATCTGAAAAACAATCACTTTCCAAGCTATCTGCATAAAACTCTCTAACTCCCCCTTACAAAAAAGCCTTCAGCTCATACTTATACAATTTTCCTCAACAACATCATTTATGAGGGTAAAATATCAGGGGTCGGATGCAGAGAAAAAGGCAAATTTTAAGCCTTAAAAACCTTTGAGAATATGTCTCCTAGTGGCTCAAAAGCCAACCTAGATAATAACAACATAAATACCTCTCATAAATGCATGACTTATCCCTCAGAAACTCATAAAAGCTTCTGAATCAGCAATAACTCCACTCTAGAGAAAAAACATCCTCACCTTTATGACTCAACACTTAGTCATAAAATTTTACAAAATATCTGCCTTTTAACTTTTAAAAGAAAATTAAATATTTATTTTTTGCATAAAATACTTATTAAATAATTTATATTTCGTAAATGAAATATAAAGTATTTAATATTTATTAAATAATAATTTATTATAATATAATTTATTCTTTTTATTTTAATAATATATTAAGTGATAATAATTTAATCACTTAATATTTTATTAAAATAATTGTATTTATAAAAATATTAAATAAATTATATAGTAATAAAAATAAAAGTGCAAGGAATAAATATTTAATTTGAAACTTTTAAAAGTAAAAAATTAAAAGACAAACACTTTGCAAAAAAATTTTAAAAAAAACTAAGTGTTGAGTTAAAAAAAAGAAAAGTTTGCTTTGTCTTTTAAAATATTACAAACCCATAACATGGGCGTCAAAGCTTGCAATAGGGGAAATTTAAAACATAAGGCAAAAGCCTTTTCCTTGACGTGAGCATTGGATATAGGGCATTTCGAACCCTAAAAGCATTTTATACTTTTCATTTGGTCTTCTTGCACTTGCGAAATGAAGAGAGCTGCCGCTATGAAGAACATGAGGGTTTGGAATGTATTTTTTGTTGAAATCTGCTCCTCTTGCTACTCACGCCATGAAGAAGGTGATCACGAATTTAAAGGCTACTGCTGGTCTTTTCTTCGTGACTTCTCTCTGCTATAGCAGCCGCCATGAATGAGAACTATTGTCCTTTTCTTCAAAACGTGGCCTCTTCTGATAAAAACGCCTGACTTCATGGAGGTATATTTGGCTTTACCACTGAAATTTATTTGCTTTGCTTCTAAACTGCATTACCTTTAAGAAAATCTGAATCTTTCTTGGCTAAATATGGAAGTATTCTTGATCTCTTGCTGTATTTTTGCTGTTGAAATCTGCAAATACTTCATTTTTCTTTACTGTGTCTGATTTTAAAATGAAAACTGTATGCAACCCTTTGATTTTTTTGATTTTTTTTTTTGGAAATCTGAAAACCCTTTTGGAAATTTGTAAAGGCTTTGCAAATCTGGAAAAGCTGTAGCTATTACTTCCAGCTGTTGTCATTTTTACAAAGATAGCTGATGTTTTCTTGAACTGGAAACGCTAATCCTAGGGCTTCCATCTTTATTTTCCAACTTACGGATTTCATCTTGCTTCAAAGACTTATATAGTTTTGCTGCTCTTCTAACAACATTTTCTGGAATTCCTTGACATAGAGCTGTTTCAAATGCAAGGCTTTCTCGACAAACCCCATCTATCAGTTTCCATGTTGGCTTTATCCTCTCATCTATTGTGTCAGTTCCCATTGCTTTATACACTATTTTTTGCTTTCAGAGGCAAATCTAGAAGACCATGTAAGTGAATGAATATGACACCAGTGCAACCAATAGAGTCAAGCTTTTCTATCATGCTTGCAGCAATACACGTTCCCTTTTGCACTTTTGTTCCTCTACAAATTTCATCTACCAACACAAGGCCCTTTTTTTCTTTTTTTTTTGTAGCCTCACTAAGTATAGACCGCATTTCGGACATTTCCATTTGGAATGAGCCTTTTCCATCTGCAGGGCTGTCACATGACATCATATGTAGCATTATTGAATCAAAATGTGGCATGGTAGCTTTTTCAACGGGAACCACTAACCCACAAATGCCAAGAAGTGTCATTGCACAAAAAGATCTAAGTACACTTGACCTCCTTCACTGTTCCAATTCATATGAAGCATTTGAAATTTTGATGTTGTTTTTCTGAATGATGATCATTGGCTACAAACTTTTTATTAACTTTTTCTGTAATCTTCTGATCTTCAACTATGGATCTGTGCTGTTCACTTGATATATGCTGCTCATTTTTACAAACACTTGAATGCTTTTGTCACTTTTTGCTATTCTTTCTTGGATTGGCCTGCTATTCATATGGATGTGATGCCTGTAACTGAGGTCCAAAAACAAGGTGAACGGAGTCTGGTTTGACTAAAGCACCTTCACATAGTTTAATTGCCTTGTGTAGCTCTTTTATATGGCTCCATTTTGGTTCCCACGCAATTCCTTTTATGATCTCCAACCTTCACCTGCTTCTGGTGTTTCAAAGTGTTAGCAACCTGACTGTACAACAGCTTGTGAACAATTGCCATCTTTTTTCTTAGTCTTCTCTATATTTGAACCAGCTATGGGGAGTCCCAACTATTTGCCAAATTTTTCTTCAGAGCTATCTTCCTGTCATGTTAAAGTTGGCTCGTCAAAATCTGTCCCTGAAACACAAACTTGATGGTGCAACATTTGCACACGGTGCTACACGTACAATTTCAAGGAATTCACACATGTCCATCTCTTTATGCTGCAGTTTCAATGGCTCTTTCACTTCCTCCACATCATGCCATAAAACATCAAAATTGGAAACAGTACCTATTGGCGCCTGTTTCTCCCATGAACAACAAACAACTGCATCAGAAAGGGGGTCTCTCTGATATTTTGTTGTAGATCCATGACCTCTAATATGCTCACAATATACCGAGATTTAAAATGAATGAACACCAGCACTAAAAACTGTTTATGAAGTTCGAGCACGGGCTCGTGACTCTCATAAACAGACTTTTGTGACCCTGTATTTGATTTTAAAATCAATCCGGCATATGAATAACACTTGGCCAATGTATTGTATCTTTGTTTTAAACAGCAATATGTAAATCATTCTTTGTAGGTGTGCTGCAGCAATATGTTCAGTTCTATGACAACATTTTCTATCAAAAGCTTATGATATTTTGCAACTCTGCAACACTGTTTTTCATCTTTGAATTTCTGATTTGTTTCTTGTTGCTATTCTGTTCTGTATGGTTTCAAATTGAGATTGTTGTCGCTCAAACAAACTTTTCTCGTTTATTTTGATTATAATGAAAGGTTTCATATTAGAAATAACATGTCCCTTTAACATTATACATGCCTATCCTGATTTCAACCACTACTTGTTCTTTACTTTCTTAACTGCTATGAATCACTCCTACCACTGACATGTTGGGCTCGAACCCTTGTGGGAGCCACATTTACGTCCACATGTCAGTGGTAGGCGTGACGCAGCACAGGAAACAAACTCATTAGCATAAATTGGTTTTTTCTTGGATTTGGATGTGGATGTATATGCAGAAGACAAGTGATGAGATTGTTGGCCATTGCTTAGATCATATTGATCTAACTCATTTTATTTTGCAGGGTTTGGAGCGGGAAAAAAGGAAGCAAGGCAGCGGACTCAACGGCTTGGAAGAACTTCAACGCAGCCAGTCATTCCAAGCAATGGCTGGCAACCGTGACTCATTTTATTTCTGCATCTACATTTATATTTGAAAATCAGATTTCAATTCTTCTATCTTTGGTTAGTTTCACGGCTTGTGTGAAACGTAATGAACACTTTGATGAATAAACAAATTTACATTTTCAGAAAAGCATAAGATGTAATCCATTTTCATTTTTTACGTTACTTCTTACTTTTTGTCATAAAATGTAAACTTATACTCATAGAAAAATTGAAAAAACTGTCATAGGCATTAAGATATAAACAAATAGCTCCAGCCAGCATGGCTGTACCAATTTGACCTCAAAATTGGTAACAACAACTTCGCTAGGGTTTTCATCAAATCTTTAGTCATCGTTGCTTATGTAATATTGAATGCCACCGATTGTGTCACGCATAATCGAATACTACCAAGGGCCTTTCTATCAAGAATAGCCCAGTCCTCATCAGAAATCCTTGCCGATTTCTTGGCTTTTCCTTCCAATGGCCGTTATAGATCCTTCTGATAGAGAAAATCCTCCATTTGCATTTTCCATAACTGAAAGTTCTACCCATTAAATTTGTCAACCTTCAGCCTACCCTCGTCTGCCATTGCTCCCACTCAACCGTGAGATCTTCCTGCACAGGATAACTAAAAAACAACCTCACTTTGATACCACTTGTTAGGATTAACAAGACAGAAATAACAATTACATGCAAATATAACCAATTATCAGAAAAACATAAACCACACAAAAGAGAACAGAAGACACAGATTTATTATTATCCAGTGATTACAACCCAATTACAATCCCTGGGCTACGTCCACCAACAGCAAGTCCAATATTATTATTATCCAGTGATTACAACCCGATTACAATCCGTAATCCCTTACAGCTCAATTCCGCCGCAAGTACTAAAACCATACATCATGAAATCCCTAACCCTAAGCCATATTATACAATATTTTGCCACTTTAGGGTTAGAAGCAGCAGGAAAAGTGTACAGTACTTTCTTGAGCAGTCACCACAGGCCAACAGAGAGTATAGTCAAACTCAATTAAATCCACAACCTAAGCTAATACTCAATAATTAATTGTAGATCCATGTCCTTCTACCATAGTTTGACACTTATGATTATATATATCTAGATTAATGTAAACATCACATAACTGTAGTGTGCAGTATTCATATCATAAACAAAAGCCAATAACTTCTCTGTCAAGGTTCTTTTTCTTATAATTGATTTTTCATTCAAAATATGCAATCAAAGAATACTTCATATAGTATTTCAATTTGTAAAGTTATGGTATTTGCACACATTAATATTTCAAAAAAATAATCATGTATAATTTGTAAGTTATGCTATTTCATATAAATGAATATTTAAAAACTCATAGCTAAGGGAATTTGTAGTTTAACCCCTCAAAGTTTGTGATTCACTCAAGCTCCTACTGTCTATTTACCCCGATAGATTTGTCTCAAGATTGCATTTATGTTGCAGTTCAACACCCATTCAATAGCAAAGACTCCAAAGCCATAAACTGAATCAAAATTGTCTCTGCAAGAGAGAACCTTCAAAATGGACCTGATTAACTGAAAAATACTTTGTCACATACCTTGGACCTTCAAAGACATTGCTTCTCAGCTTAATACATCAACAACACATCCAAACACATGCCAGAAAGCAAGTAAACAGAGCTAGAATCCAGAATCCTGTAAAACCAGACATAAAGTGCCAATAAATATTGGGGCAACAAGGGGCATTCAAGGACATGATGGAATTTATAGAGTTTGAGAATGAATTCATTGAGACATATTCACTGGCCTTCCAATTAATCAAAATAGAAGAGGATCCCATCTAAGTGTATGCATTGCTGAAATTACATTTCTGCAGTTAATGACAGTTCATCTTCAAACCATACACACTCTACAAGGTTTATGAATAAAACTGGTCTTCCAATGTTGTCAAGATACTTTTAGTCTTTTAGACTTTTAGTGACCACTGTTTGCAATCTCTATATATTGCTTGGCAATCAACAAAAACGAACGTAGTGCCTATTTCATTTCTAATGTTTTTCCAGTCATGGATTTTTCCAGGGCAAATATGGTGTCATTCTTTGTATCTTCAGTGTAGTATTTTTACTTCTTTTTTTCATTCATAATGTTGTTTACATTTCCACTTTCCAGTATTTGTGTGTAATATCCCCGTCATAAAAATGACTATTAAAACTATTGTATTAGGGGTCGCGATTGATTTAGTTTATCTCGGGCCCATTCTTTCTTTTTGTTGGCATAGTTTAGTTGTCGCCGTCGGCTCTTTTGTGCACTCTCGGGAGTTTCCCCGATGGGTATTTATGCTCGACGTGTAGGTTAGTTTTGATATGTTGGAATTTTGTATTTGATTTGTATTTGCGAATTCCTGTTGGGATTCTGTTGTTTGCCATTTCGGAGGTGAAAGACCCTCCCTATTTGGTTTTGTGCAGTTTCGGTGGGAATCAACCCTCACCCTACTCTGCCTGTTCTCTGGTTCTGGTATTTGGCAAATTGAAGCAATTATTATTCATATTTCATCTGGCAAGTATTGTTGCGTAGTAATAATATAGTCTGGACTATATTATGGATCATTGTACGCCTCCCTTCCTCGATCCATTTCCAACTTCATTTGTGCCATCTCCATTACACAACCTCATCACACCGTACGGCAAACAGATCCGCTCCACCGCGTCATCCGCACCACCCCGCCACCGTACAACAGACAAATCCGCGCCACTGTACGACACCCTTGGTAGATTGGGTGTACACCGTACTTGTTCACTCCATCCATACAGTCTCAGAAACGTGTCAGTCTAGTTCGAGACACTACAGTGGTATCAGAGCTGGTGATTCTGCCAGCTTGTGGGTATCGAATGAGAGTTTATTCAAGGAAAAGGAGCAGATCTCACTCAGTCGGAAGAATGGGCGATCCTCAAGACCCTGCGGCCGAAGTCATGACTCTTCTAAGAGAGCTCACTAGGAACCAGGTACAGATAAACGACACGCAACGCCTCATGGAAGAGACTGCGAAAATTGGCCGAAAGCAAGGTATCCGTAGAACAAAGCGACAATTCGGTCTCGGGACGGGCAAATCCCCAACCTGTACGCTCTCGACCGTCAATGCCAACTTTCCCTCCACGAACAAAAGAACGGCGAGGAGATCAACCAACCTTCCAGAAAATACAAGATCAGCTTCGGGAAGATTGGAGGAACACAAATATGGAAAGAGATATATCCTACAAAGATTATGCTGAGCTGAGAATGAGGTACTATGGTGGAAACAAGCATGGCTATTATAATGACGATCTGAGACGGAAGATGGGCAAAGTCAATTTATCTTCCTTTGATGGGTCTGGAACTATCACAGCTCGAGCATGGGTGCAAAAAGCAAACACATATTTCCAGCTCAACCCTATGCCAGAAGATGAGGCCATCAAATTTGTAGCACTACATCTCAAAGGAATAGCCCACGAGTGGTGGCATCATGGCATGGTTACTCTTGGCCACGACCAAATAAATTCCTACGCTGAATTCACCAAAAGGTTGATAGACCGTTTTGATGGAAAGGATCCAGAACTGAATTTCAAAGAATTGGCTCAGTTAAAGCAATCTGGCACAGTCGATGGTTACATAACAGAATTTCAGAGATTGTCTGTCCTGGTGACTGATATTTCAGAAAGACAATTGGTGGTACTATTCATGGATGGACTGGCAAAACCCTTGAAAGGGTGGGTGAAAGGATTCAACCCCGTCACACTCACGAAAGCAATTAAGAAGGCACGCGACATGGCGACATCTTCATCTTCGTCCACCAAATATCACTCGCAATCCAAACCACCTCTCACTCCATGGGAAAGAGATAGTAGACCTCCACCCAGGAGGCCTCCGTTGGATGAGGAAACTAGGTAGGAACTCAAAAGGAAGAAACTCTGTTTCAACTGTAAGGATCCATGGGTACTGGGACATCGATGCCTGGGCAAAGGAAAAATCCATTACATTGAGGTTTCGTCTGACGGAGAGGAAGAACAACCACCCGAGGCCAAAGCAGCTGAACAACAAATTTCGGGGGAGGAAAACATCAATCGCACAGAAAGACTTGTTGCACTCTTCAAAAGAGGAGGCGCTATTGCTACTCTGGTGGGAACTCCGAGGTGCACTGTGTTCCGAGTCTGGGGCACCCTCCAAGGACAACGGGTCGTGGTCATGCTTGACAGCGGAACCACACTCAACTTCATTAACTCCTCACTAGTGAGCCGACGGAGCTTGTGTATGGAGGCACACCAGGGATTTGACGTCAAAGTAGCGGGAGGAAATTTGTTAAAATGTACTCATCTGGTTCCGCAACTAAGCATCACCATGGGCAACCACACAATGACAGATGATTTCTTCGTGGTGGATTTGGACGACATGGAAGTCATTTTGGGCATTCAGTGGATGGAAACATTGGATGAATACACACAGAGTTTCAAGCGAATGGAGTTCTCCTTCGAGGTAAACGGCAAAAAGGTTGTGCTGAGAGGGATGTCGAATGGAGGGCTGAAGGAAATTTCAGCCCAACGAATGGAAGCTATCTTTAGACACGACAATGTGGTTTGGGCCGCACACTGTTTTGCCTCGACAGAACCCATACAGAGACAAAGAACGGACCTCCAAGAGGAAGAACTTCAAAGGGTTTTGGATAGATACCACCAGGTCTTCGCCGACATACCGCCAGGCATACCCCCACACCGAGGATTCGAACACACCATTGAGATGGAAGCGGGTGCCAAGCCGGTAATCACGGTGCCATACCGCCACCCTAGGAGGCTAAAAGATGAAATTGAAAAAACAATTCAGGAACTCCTTGACAAAGGTTGGATCAGACCCAGCGCCAGTCCCTTCGCATCATCGGTAGTGCTCGTTAAAAAGGATGGAAAAATACGAATGTGTGTAGACTACCGCACACTGAACAAAAAGATGATCAAGAACAGGTATCCGATTCCCAGGATCCATGAATTGTTGGATGAGTTACGCGGTGCCGTTTATTTCTCCAAAATAGACCTCCGTTCGGGGTATCACCAAATCCGCACGAGGGAACAGGATGTGGAGAAGACAGCATTCCGTTGCCATTATGGGCATTACGAATTTCTGGTCATGCCGTTCGGATTGACCAACGCTCCTGCTACATTCCAATCGTGCATGAATCACATTTTTAACAAACAGCTGCGTAAGTTCCTATTGGTATTCTTTGATGACATACTGATCTATAGCAAGACATGGGAGGAGCACTTAAGGCATTTGGAAGAAGTACTCGAGATTATGAGGTCACAACTGTTGTTCGCCAAACAATCCAAATGTGAATTCGGGATGACAAAGATATTATATTTGGGGCACATTGTCAGTAGCCAAGGAGTTCAAGTGCATCAAGAAAAGATTCAAGCTATCCTGGATTGGCCACCTCCGAAGACTCTTTCAGAACTACGTGGATTCTTTGGGTTGTGTAGTTACTATAGACGGTTTGTGAAGGGGTTCTCTCAGCTCAGCGCACCTCTCACTGACCTGACGAAGAAGGGATCTTTTCAGTGGAATGAACGTGCACATCAGACCTTTGAAAAACTCAAGGAAACTATGAGTTCTTGTCCAGTACTTGCACTGCCAGACTTCAGTCGACCTTTCATCTTGGAGTGTGATGCCTCCAGAGAAGGTATCGGGGCCGTTTTAATGCAGGACCGCCACCCCATTGCTTTCGAAAGTCGGAAGCTCTCAGGAGCCGAGATGTTGTATTCTATATACGACAAAGAAATGTTAGCCATCATGCATGCCTTGACAAAGTTTCGGCAATACCTCGTCGGAGCCAAGTTCGTTGTCCGTACAGATCACAACAGTCTCAGGCATTTTCTGGAACAGCGAGAATTGAATGAACGACAACAAAAATGGGTAAGTAAAGTTCAGGCTTTTGACTTTGACATTGAATATGTGAAAGGGAAAAATAATGTAGTGGCTGACGCCTTGTCAATAAAACCGGCCATCTGTTCCTTATCTCAAATATCAGCGGATTGGAAGGAACATTTGTTGGTCGAATACTCCAAGGACACGTTCGCATGCCAACTCTGAGACAAAGAAATATAGGACGACAAGTATAAGGTGGTAGACGATATTATTTTCTACAAGGACAGAATTTACCTGGTGCCTGAATCCAAGTTGAAGAAAAAGGTTTTGAAAGAAATGCACGACTCACCTCTAGCCAAGCATCAAGGTTACTTGAAGACCTACCGGCAGATTAGGGAAAGATTTTCTTGGAAGGGCCTAAAAGGTGATATATTGCAGTACATCCAGGAATGTTCCATCTGCCAACAAAATAAATCCAAACACACTCTACCGCCAGGTTTGTTGCAGCCATTACCAATTCCAGAGAAGAAGTGGCATAGTATATCAATGGATTTCATCTCCGGGCTCCCTAAGGCATAGGGGAAGGACTGCATCTTTGTGGTAGTCGACAGACTAACCAAGTATGCACATTTCTTTGCTATTCCAACAGAATTTTCCGCTTCACAGGTTGCAAACTTATTCTTCTGAAAGGTGTTCCATCTACATGGACTCCCTCGAAACACAGTGAGCGACAAAGATAGCCGCTTCCTCAGTAATTTCTGGAAAGAATTGTTTCGATTAGCAGGGACAGAGTTGTCACCAAGCACCAGTTACCACCCGCAGACCAACAGACAAACAGAGATTGTAAACAAATGGCTGGAAGGTTACCTCAGAAATTATGTTTCAACACAACAGAGGACTTGGGTAAAATGGCTACACCTAGGAGAGTACTGCTACAATACCACTTTCCACATGTCCATTAGAATGGAGCCTTTCAAAGCTTTGTACGGGTATGAACCACCTTCATTTGTGGATTTGGCTCTCGGTGACAATCACACGCCGAAGGCCAAAGACTGGTTGCAGGAAGGAATAGATATTTTAAGGTCCCTAAAGGAAAACCTCCGACACGCTCAGAATCAGCAGAAAATGTACGCTGACAGGCACCGAATCGAGAGAAGTTTTGAAGTAGGGGATCTGGTATACCTCCGACTTCAACCTTACAGACAATTGTCTCTGAAGGCTTCCGGAAAGGAGAAGTTGAGGCCGCGTTTCTACGGACCCTACCGTGTGACAAGGAGTGGGCAAAGTTGCATACGAATTGGACCTGCCTGAGGGAAGCCAAATCCACAACATTTTCCATGTTTCTTGTCTGAAGAAAGCCGTGGGCCAGCAAGTAACAGTTTCCATAGACCTGCCACCCCTCGATGACGGAGGAAAGTTAGTATTGGAACCTGCAAAAATCATCAACAGCTGGGAGAGAAGGTTGAGGACACGCACTATCAAGGAATTTCTTGTGCGCTGGAAGGACCTTCCCCTTGAAGATGCCACCTGGGAAGGAGAAGAGATTCTGGAACACCCCAGCCTAAAATTGCTTGAGGACAAGCAATCTTTGGGACAAGAGGACTGTAATATCCCTGTCATTAAATGACTATTAAAACTATTGTATTAGGGGTCGCGATTGATTTAGTTTATCTCGGGCCCATTCTTTCTTTTTGTTGGCATAGTTTAGTTGTCACCATCGGCTCTTTTGTGCACTCTCGGGAGTTTCCCCGATGGGTATTTATGCTCGACGTGTAGGTTAGTTTTGATATGTTGGAATTTTGTATTTGATTTGTATTTGCGAATTCCTGTTGGGATTCTGTTGTTCACCATTTCGGAGGTGAAAGACCCTCCCTATTTGGTTTTGTGCAGTTTCGGTGGGAATCAACCGTCACCCTACTCTGCCTGTTCTCTGGTTCTGGTATTTGGCAAATTGAAGCAATTATTATTCATATTTCATCTGGCAAGTATTGTTGTGTAATAATAATATAGTCTGGAATATATTGTGGATCATTGTACGCCTCCCTTCCTCGATCCATTTCCAACTTCATCCGTGCCATCTCCATTACACAGCCTCATCACACCATATGGCAGACAGATCCGCTCCACCGCGCCACTACATCATCTGTGCCACAGCTCCATCACGCCACTGTACGACACCCTTGGTAGATTGGGTGTACACCGTACCTGTTCACTCCATCCGTACGGTCTCAGAAACGTGTCAGTCTGGTTTGGGACACTACATTGTGTCTTGAGTTTCCATCAATTCAAGTGTGGTTTCAGTATATTCCATTGCATATTAAGCATATTTCGCAATGCACCGGCAATATGGAAGCATTCATTTGCATATAGAAATTTCAAAGATATATGTTGGTAAATTGACCAAAGTATACCTAGGGCACTTTAGATCAGGGGAGGAAACCATTAGGCTGCTTGAATGCTACCAGGTTCCCAAGATCGTATCAATTGGAGCATGCTCTTTGGAGGTTCCATTGCACATTTAGCATGATTCTTGATGCAATGATAGTTAGTGAATTATTCATTTGCATATAGATATTTTAAAAGTCGGTGTTGGTGAACTCATTCTGGAATGCTTTGAGCAATAATCGATCACAGGGGTAAACCATTAGACTCCTGAATATCACTATGTTCCCAATATTTAGATAATTCATTTATCTAGAGAAAAATTAACACTGAATTTGGTCACCGACTTAGAATTTCGAACTATAAAGGGCCCTTTTATTTTTTAGAAAGCAATTTGTAATTTTGTTCAAATGAGTTGGAACTTAAAACAATAAAGGGCTTTTTTCCTATTTTATTCTTCTAGAAATAAATTTGTTCATGTCAAAAAATCAATATTTGGATTAGACTAAAAAAATGCAAAACAGATTGCTTCATTCAATTTCAACCCACTTGATCTTTTCCACATATCTATCATTTTCCAGTGGTTCTGCTTTAGATTTCTTTTCTCAGACACAAAAATCTCCACTTAAGAAAGCATCACCACTATTTATTATTGTTGTCTTATGGCATGCTTTGAAGTTGATATATTCATCTTTAATAAAAGAAATAATACAGGAATATGTAATATAAGCATTTCTGAATGACATGTTTATAATAATTATTTTTAATAATATCAAATGTTTGTAGCTGATGCTAATGCAATCCCTCTTATTTCTGGCAAATTGTCTCCTACTTCTTACACCTATTCCATCCAAGATCATCACAACACCTTGTTAGCCCAAAATCCTCCATCCACCTCCCACAAATCTTTTATAGCTCCAATGCTAGGAATCAAGAATTATATGGCAATACTGGATTGTCTGTCTCAAGGGTGACATCTTCTTCCTCTCCTATTCATCAACAACACGACAGTGATCAAGGTTGTTTAAAGCTAAGTTAAGCAATTAGCCCCAAGAAAATTCATTGGTTTTGTTGATGTTTTGTAGCTTCAGTCGAATAAACACTATGAGTCAATACTGGTGAAGATATATATATATAGTATATATGAGATGTATATATATATACTTAAATATATATACATATATATAAATATTATTATTATGTAAATATTAGAGAAATTAATATAATACTCGAGATATTTTATAATATATATATATATATAATCATAATTTTCATTATATTAATTACATAATAATGAATAGACATGTCCCATGAACGGACATGTCTCTTATTGGCTCTTTCTTAATATAAATGCAAGAGATTGTTGCATTTGGAAAACACATACAATTAGATAGTGCTATTACATTTGCAATGATCCTAAAACCTTAACATGGTATCAGAGCCAAATTGCATATGTAAGAGAGTAGTTTTTTGATGGTGAATGTGTGACTATCTCAGAAAATACAGTCTCATTACGAGGACCATATCTCACAAATGCACCGTTGGATTTTGCTAAATTTTGGATATGTTTTTGATTAAGGTAAAAACAGGTTTTGAATGGACCCCGAAACCATATACATTCAGTTTTTGCAGGGAACTGTAACCCTAAGCATGATCATAGAAGAATAGGAAGAATAACCACATATCTAAGTGAAACAGCTGGGGGAAGAAGATAAACCTTACAGAGCCCCCCCAGCACAGAATGCCAGCAGAACTACCAGCAGCTCAAATCCAACAAAACAACAGCAGCCAAAGGAAAGAGACGCACTAAAGCTCAAGTTGCTCAAGCCAAATGTGTAAAGCCTATGCTTTACAGCTACAGCAAATAGTTAGGGTTTTCAAGCTCCCTAAACCGGAAATATGGGTTTTGATGGCTCCCATAACTAGACTGGGTTTTAACTTGGGACCCAAAACCATAATGGGAATAGAGATGATTCCCCTTACAAAAACCAACTGGTCTGACAAACGGAGCAATCCACCCTATCAGAACCAAAGCATAGAAAAAACAACAGCTTAAACATATGAGCAAATAAAATTTCAGCTGCGCCTTGACTTCAGGGTTTTGAAAGGCTCCCCCAACCTTCAGCAAAGAGATGGGAATGAGGATGACTCCCCAAAACACCAAACCACAATCTGCCAAGAAAAATAAAAAACCATCAAAGTTCTCTGGCAAAACAGAATCCCTTCAACAAAAGCCGAGCTTACCAACAATACTCCATCCCACCTCTTTCATCCAACAACAAGCCATTTCAATAGGCTGAGCCTCCACCTCGAAAGGAGCTTCCACCTCTATAGGAAGCGGGAAAGAAGTATAAAGAGGGAAAGAAACATTCACCTCGAAAAGAGCTTCCACCTCAATAGGAAGCAGAAAGGAGTAGAGAAGGGGAGAAACCTTCAGCTGCCAATAAGCCCAAGAGTGAAACCCTACCTCAAAAGGGGTCTGCAACACATAAAGGATAGGGAGAAAACACCAAATGCCACAGCAGCCAAGCAAGGGAGGATCAATATAGTAGCGTAAACTAGTCCATCTCCCACAACAAGGATAGGCATTTCCCACCGCACGCTGAGCAAGATCTGATGAGGAGATAAGAACCCGCCACAGCCCCACACCGACGAAGAACACCCTGACCCTGGTCTCGACAAGCTCCAGTAAAGAGTGGAGAGAGCTCCCAACGCATAAGCTATAGCCCCCCACCGAGCTCCAATCGCAAGATCTACAACCCCCCACCGAGGACCTGCAAGCCCTCATGTGGGTCTCCATCATCGGCTTCAAATTCGCTCTCCTCTTCTTGAAAACTAGAAACCCTAGCCGCTTCGCATCTGCTCCCGCTCCCGCTTGCCATATTTTTAATATATTAAAAAAATTTGGATATGTTTGTGATAAACAAATTTAGAATAATCTCACCGAAGCGATTGGAAAGAAAATGCCAGGTTCAAAAGTTATGACCGACTATGTACGAGTCTATGCAAAAATATGTAAAAGAGCGAGGTTCCTTCTTTAAAAGTCTAACCGCTTGAAGGGAGATCCGATCATATTGAAGGTGGTCATAGTGTATAGAGCCTTTGGATACTCATGATAGGTCATGTGAAGAATTATGGTAATGTTCAAGAACAACGGCATCATTTTGTGAATTTGCATGATATTTTCTATATGGGCTCACCTTGCAGATTGAAATACTCGAAATTTATAAAAGATAAGTATTTCATGTTTTATTAATGCACATAATTTTTGAGTTTGTAATTCATGCTATACTATTGGTTAGTTAAATATTGTATGCTTCTATCATTGGTATTTTTGGTCAAGATAGTTCAGTGAGCTATTTGTAATCTCTCTCTGACATACCTTCAGGACAGAAGCACAAGATAATTGCAGTCAAGGGAGAAAGAACTTGATGCTTGCAAACGAATTGATGATTGAGACTAGATATAAATGGAGTCTGACATTTCAAAAGAGGTCAATAAGTTGATAACTTGAGCTTCAGAGGGAGCAGATGGTTCAGTCAACTTGTGACAATCTTGATCATATTGATTGAGAGGGAGTTCACTATTGAAGGTGAAACACTTCTGAGGTAAACTTGGTATAATTGATTATTATACTAATGAATCATGAATGTTTTTAATGGGTCTGCTCCCTGTGTAAATCATGAGGAAGTGATGACTTCCAAATGATTATCACTTGTATTTGCAAAAGTTATTGGAAGGTGATGATCTTGCAATAACTTGATCTTCTATTGTGATAGACATCTTGTGATGGCTGAAACAGATCATGATAGATGGAATCTTCTATTGTGATAGACATCTTGTGATGGCTGAAACAGATCATAATAGATGGCATCTTCTATTGTGATAGAAATCTTGTGATAGCTGAAACAGATCATAATAGATGATGTGAATGTTCATATGGTAAGTGCACATTACCTATGGACATCAATTGAGTACTTGGTGGACATCATGTGACTTGATGTTGGTAGGCCATTACTCTGAGCACTTGGTGAATATCATGCGACTTGATATTTTGCAGGCCAATGCTCCTGATATCATGAGATGATATCATTATAATTTGTTGAGTACTTGGTGGACATCATGTGACTTGATGTTGGTAGGCCATTACTCTGAGCACTTGGTGAATATCATCTGACTTGATATTCTGCAGGCCAATGCTCCTGATATCATGAGATGATATCTTTATAATTTTGTTGAGTACTTGGTGGACATCATGTGACTTGATGTTGGTAGGCCATTATTTTGAGCACTAGGTGAATATCATGTGACTTGATATTCTGCAGGCCAATGCTCTCGATATCATGAGATGATATCTTTGTAAACTTTTGAGTACTTGGTGGACATCATGTGACTTGATGTTGGTAGGCCATTACTCTGAGTATTTGGAGAATATCTTGTGACTTGATATTCTATGACAAATACTTCCAATATCATGAGATGATATTTATAAATCTATGAGTTATGGTGAATATCATGAGACTAGATATTCCTAGTCAGTCCATATCTCTGACACCACAGTAATGTGATATCAAAATAAAATTTTACAATTAACATTGTGTTGCTCTTTTAGATTGATGGATTTTATCTTCCCTAGCTAAGAGGAAGTGTTGATGTTTTGTAGCTTCAATCGGATAAACACTAGGAGTCAATACTAGTGAAGATATATATATATATATATATATATATATAGTATATATGAGATGTGTATATATATACTTAAATATATATACATATATATAAATATTAGAGAAATTAATATAATACTCAAGAGATATTTTATAATATATATATATATATATATATATATATATATAATCATAATTTTCATTATATTAATTACATAATAATGAATAGACATGTCCCATGAAGGGACATGTCTCTTATTGGCTCTGTCTCTTATTGGCTCTTTCTCAATATAAATGCAAGAGATTGTTGCATTTGGAAAACACATACAATTAGATAGTGCTATTACATTTGCAATGATCCTAAAACCTTAACAGGTTTCTTCACACAATGACACTCGTCATTCTTCTTCAATGTCTCCACAATGTTCTCCCTTGACCTCCACTTGGCAGCAACACATGAGAAGCACTCCAAGTTGACAAATTTGGGTCTTCACTGAAAGCATATTTTGTCATGTCTACTGCAGATGAAAACCCTAGTTTTCCTCCCTTGAATTTCAATCTAAACACATAACTTTTAATTTGATGCAAGAGTTCAAGCATCAAATATCACTATCATGGAATTTAGGGATGAGATCTTAAAGGCTAAAAAGGAACGTCTAGAACATGCCCTAATCTATCAATTCCACAGTTATTGGACTAGCAAGGTTTAGCTTAATGAGTCAATTTTGAGATACTGGATGTTCTTCCTAGAGGATGACATTTCCATTGCCTATGTGGAAAAAGATTTTTCCTTGTTATTTGTGGATCAACTAAGGGCAAGGATTGGTTTCTTGAGGGGGGTTGGGGTTATGGAACAAAGAACACTTATACATTAAGCCATGGCACCATAAGTTCAATTCTCTCTCATAAACTTTCCTCATCATTGCCTAGCTAGTCTGATTACCTATTCTACCATTACAATTTTAGAGTTCATTTTCCCTATCCACCATTGAAAATCCATTGGGAAATTCATTTCAATTCTAGGAAAAACTCAACTTTATTCTCAACATACATTTTCACACCACAAGCCATTTGGCAAAAGCTTGCCCTTGAGCTGTCATAACAGCAAATAGGATACATTCTTCGAAGCAAACAACATGATGGAATGGGAAATTGTTCCAATTCATCAACATATCTATCCAGATTACCTCAATAATCTTGATATGCCTGTTGCTTCAGATCCTAAATCCTCTTCACAATCACAAATTCACCTTCCAATTCTTCCTCGTCATTAGAGTTTGAGGGGGTTTCTCCCAAAACCTTTATTAGAAATGTGTGTACTCTCTCTCCTTCCAAGACAATTGAATTTTCTCCTTCAAAGGGTTTGTTGGATGTTTATAAAGATGTTATCAAAGACTTTGGGGATGAAAAGGAGAATATATGGATAACAGTCATGAAGAAGGCCTCTTCTTCAAAAAAGGATAAGACACAGAAGATTATGACTCTGCGCTCCCACAACAAAAAGGGTAAGTCATCGTGGCAACAACTCTGCAAATTCAAAGGAAGAGGACATGATTTAGTGTGGATATGGCTTAAAATTTTCATATACATTTAGTTGGTCTTTCTTTCTAGGTTTCTCTTTTAATGGCCTGATTTTCAAGAAAGCTGGAATGTGTGGTTTTCTGCTCCCCTGTTATGGATCTGAAACGATGATACTAATCGTTTATATTTTAAGTTTGATATAAAGGGAGTGAGTCCCTTGCCTCACCTTCACAAATCTAAAAAAAGAGAATTATTTCAAGTAGACTTCTTCTAAGTTCTAGCATACGCATGATGGACAATAGTTTAAGTTCTATATCTTTGTTATATAGGAGAAGCCTGGTCATAAGCAAATCTCAACTATAGCACATAGGACGAAGAAGTTTATGTTGAAGTTGAGATAAATTATTCATACCTATGTTAATCTTTTCAGCCTTATCAGAATATGTTTGGTAAAATGGATTGTGATTCTCACTCCTTCGTTCAGTTTCTTGTATGGATGTTTATCTAAATTCTTGGTTCTCTATTATGTTTTGCTAGGAGCTGATTCACATCTTTAGCAGAGACACTATTGGGACTTTGTTACCGTCCATTATTCACTCTTTAAGGCCTTGTGTCTGTCGGAAGGCGAAGCCACGTTCCTCTTATTGTCACTGTCAACTTTGTGGTAACCGGATGAGAGTTTTATTGAGTTGTATGCATTTTGTATTCATAACGGGCATCGGATATTATGTCATTGGGCTTTCTTCATGTTTCCACTGTGGCTTTCATTTACCTCTGGCTCAAGCATCGGTTATGGTTGTCTCTGTCATCCTTCCTCATACACAACGATATGTTTGTCGATGACACTTGTCAAGGCTCGTTTGAATCATATTGATGATAGGATATGAAACGCTCATGTGTAACTGTCGTCGGTTCCTTGTCATGGAACGGGCAATGTTTTGTATTGTCAGTGGAGTCTATTCGCTTGCACGGGACATAGACTTGAATAATCTAGAGGTGAATATGTGTCTTTCATATGTGTCTTCACTCAGCCAGATGGAATTCATGTGCCAAAGCATTATCGGGTTGCTTATGCCTATCGTTATTTTGACATCTGTCTACAGTTATCCCTGACATTCTTCTTGTGTTCCCTTATTCTCTCCAACATCATTTGTTATAGCTTCCGACATTTTATTTATTACCGTCGATATGTTTTGCTGTGGTTTTGTATTAATTGGTTATTGATTATTATATGTTGTGTAACGTCTGGCTGTCGATGTTTCAACTTGTGTAATCATGATGACTCTTCATATTCAGCGAGGAAGCCTTTTACTCTTTCTTCAGTTAGCTAGACTGACATCTTTCATATGTATCGGGTTCTTCTTCTTCTTAATTTTTGGTGAAGACTTCTGCATTTTGGGAGCTCTGATATTTTCAAGTTCGATAAAAGAGTCATATGTAATAAGTGTGAAGTATGCTATAGCATCGATTCATATATAATTTGTAAGCATTACATTTCAGTGGATGAGTCACTCTCATTATTGTTTGCGTATGTGAGATACTTGAACTCTTATTTTCTATATCTGCTCAACTAAAGTGATTGAACTTCATATAAGTCTGATTTATTGATTGTTGGAATCAATAATCAAAAGATAGAGAACTTTGTATTTGTTTTAAGCTCTCAATAAAAGGATCTATATTTTGCGGGGCTGGGTTTTCCACACTCAAGAGGAGGGTTTTCCTAGGATAATCTTTTGTGTCCTCTGTTTTTTGTGTTTTGTGTTTCAATTCATTGCATTTATTTATATTTTGGTTCACAATTTTTTTCAGTATCAGAGTGGGTCTAAGGAAATGATCCAGAACTAGAATTTTTTATTTTTTATTTTTTTTGGGGGGGGGGTTTGAATTACTTTTTGCTCTACTTTCAGTTTGATTGTTTCAGCTTCCTACAATGGTGAATGGACTGAAAGTTGAAGACAGGTTGGATGGATCATCCAATTTCTCTTCATGGAAATTCAGAATCCTAATTGCGCTTGAAGAGAATGATCTTCTTGACTATGTGAGTTCTGATGTAGATGAACCTTCTGATGATACTGAGAAAGCACAATGGAGAAAGAACAAAATCATGGCAGGAAGATTCTAATTGATTTTGTCAAGGATCATCTGGTACCTATCATATCAAAGTTGAATTCAGCTAAAGAAATGTTTGAGACTCTGAAGAACTTGTATGAATTCAACAACACTAATAGAGCTCTAGCCTTGAGACATCAACTCCTACATATTAAGATGGCCTGGAGACAAAGACCTATCCTAGAAACGCCACTATTGGAGAATCAATTGAAGACAAAGACCTGGTTATGTTGGCCATGAATGGCCTTCCTCACTCTTGGGAATCTTTCATTCAAGGGATTAGTGGAAGAGATGAACTACCCAAGTTTGATCTTGAGAGTTGATTGCATTCAAGAGGAATGCAAATTAGAGGTAAGAGGAAATGGACAGAAATCTCATCATGAAGAAGATCATGTTCTTGTTGATCATACATCTAAAAGAAAGGAAGTGAATGGAGAAAAGGAAATTTCAAGAGAAATAGAGATAAGGATTCTGATTCAGCTCCTGAACCGAAGAAGAAGTAGGATCTCTCCAAAATTCAATGTTTCAAATGTGACAAGTATGATCACTTCGCCAGAGATTGCTTATCAAAACCAAAACATCAAGTTGTTGCTGCTAATGTTGATGAGGCTTCAACTAATAAAGAACCTAGTGACAATTCGGGGGGTTTTTTATTCTAAAGGATTTCTTTTCTGGAATTAGATGCCATATTATAATCTTGTGTTAAGTTTTGAAGTAGTGGTTTTCAGCTTGAAGTCTGATTCAAATAAAGTTTTTGTCATTCTATTCTAGCTGATCACTCTAACATTTATGTGCTGTCATAGAAGATTTATCTGATTATTGATGAGTGATAAAGGGAAGTTGTGAATGGTTCCATACTTCTATCTGAAGGTCTGCCCTGCATTCTATGTTTCTTTGAGTTTCAGAATATGTTGAGTTTGTTTTCAATCTTTATGGTTGTCAAACTTGTTGTCGGAAAATCAAGTCTTCTTATTTTGAGCATTATTGATTGTCACTATAAAGACATTTTTCAGATCTGATTTCTATTAGCAGTGAATTTATTTGGAAATACATATTTGGATATTTCAAATAAACCTCAAGCTTATAATCTGTTTCTGTATATGACTACTCATCATCTTCGAGAAGGAAAGTTGGAAAACTTGTTATGTCAGGGGTACCATATTACTTTTTTTGTGTAGACTGAAATTAAGTTGGTTGGAGTAGATGAAAGTGACAGTCAGTTTTGAGAGGAAGAAATTTGCAGTCCAATCTTCAACACTCCAAGTTGAACACCTTATAGTCAGACTTATTGATGTGAAGTCTGACAGGAATGTATCAAATTCTACTAAAGTATTTCAGTTTTCTTGCTGGACAATTATTGGTCAATTGTGAGAAATATTAGACAATAAAGAGATAAGTTTTTTTTTCATACCCCTGAATAATGTTCATGAATCTTTTATGCAATCATTAATTCATTCTTTCGTATTGTAATTCATGTTTTTCGTTTAGCATTAATTTTTATATTTCTCTTTGGGTCTTAGATTAAGTCTATTTCTAATCTTTTAAATTGCTTTCAGGATAGATTGAGAAACAAACATGGAGACCCTACTTGCAGCCATGGGACTAAATTGATGTCGCATAAAAGGTTGCAGATTTAATTGAGACTATTTTGGGCAAGTTTTGTAGATGTTGTTTGAAGTCCAGAAATCTGGTTTCTCTATTTGGGTTGCACGGATAGCTACAGCAGACATATTAAATAATGTTTCATTTTTTTTTAAGTGGCTGATTTTTAGTTTCAGAGATTGAATTACCTGAACTAAGATCGAAGGTGCATAAGGATTATGAGAGATGACATCCAGTGGGAGTTGAGTTTTGAGAATTCAAGGCATGAATTGAGAGTATTAAAGTTCTAAGATTAATAGAGGGATTTCAATTCCAAAGAACTTCTTTGCAATCTCTGAGGTAGCAGGGATCACGAGAGAGTCTTGTGAAGAAGTGAATATATATCAGCTAAATCAGTTGCAGTGTTGCAAGGTCAGGTGCTAAAGTCTACAGAGAACAGAATCGCTCAACCAATCTGGTCTTGACATTGGTAGCTTCGCAAACTTTCAATATAGGATGATCCAGGATGAGGTCAAGGGGGACAAACCTAGATTTTTAACATGTTAGAAGTTTGGAAGCGTGTGTTGTAACTATTCCTCTTATGCAAGCATTGCAAGCAACCCTGAACAAGGAGGTCAAGAGGTTGATGCAAGTGATTGAAGATTCAAAGGGAGCTTGAGCAGCAGATGGAAAGTGCCAAATCCTTTGCAGAGGATCAGCAAGCTCATATAGTAGTGTGACTGCTAAAGCTCTTTGCTTGGTCAAACATTGGAGTCAACTGTATTTTATTGTCATAATCAAAGTTGTGAGAATGCTGCCCCTGCTGAGAGGGAGTCCTTGTTGAGAGGAAGTCTCAACATTCTGTTGTTTCTTTATGTGCTATAATGCATTTTGCTCTGAGACGGAGAAATTTGAGGTGAAAGTCCTTGTAATGCATTTTTTTCTATGAGAAAAGTTTGAGGTGCAAGCCCTTGTTAATGCATTCTTCTCTGCGAGAGAAGTTTGAGGTGAAAACCCTTGCTAATGCATTCTTCTCTGCAAGAGAAGTTTGAGGCTAAAGCCCTTGTTCCACCCTTTGGGAATAGCCATGGTGGATGTCATGTGAGAGACTCAGTGACTTATCTTTTCTGTTTCTTTCACCCTCTGGGAGTAGCCATGGTGAATGTCATGCTAAGATGACAATATCATATTGAGAAAATTTGTAATAAGGTTTTGTTATTGACACTTTTTGGCTGCAGCCTTCTTATGTTTGTCATGTTGAAGAGATGCCATGACATGTGAATAATCTCTCTCTTGCTAAGAGGGAGTATTGAAGTTCTAGTAGCTGTGAGATAAATTATTCATACCTATGTTAATCTTTGCAGCCTTATCAAAATATGTTTGGTATACTGGATTGTGATTCTCACTCCTTGGTTCAGTTTCTTGTATGGATGTTTATCTAAATTCTTGGTTCTCTGTTATGTTTTGTTGGGAGCTGATTCACATCTTTAGTAGAGACACTATTGGGACTTTGTTACCGTCATCTTTGTCACGGTAAAGCAACGTTCTTCTTATTGTCACCGTCAACTTTGTGGTAACAGGTTGAGAGTTTTATTGAGTTGTATGCATTTTGTATTCATAACGAGCATCGGATATTATTCATCGGGTTTTCTTCATGTTTCCACCATGGCTTTCATTTACCTCTAGCTCAAGCATCGGTTATGGTTGTCTCTGTCCTCCTTCCTCCTACACAGTAATATGTTTGTTGGTGACACTTGTCAAGGATCATGTGAATCGTATTGATGATAGGATATGAAACGCTCATGTGTAACTGTCGTTAGTTCCTTGTCATGGAACGGGCATTGTTCTGTATTGTTGGTGGAGTCTATTCACTTGCACGGGACATAGACTTGAATAATCTGGAGGTGAGGGTGCGTCTTTCATATTTGTCTCCGCTCAACCGGATAGAATTCGTGTGCCAAAGCATTATCGACCTGTAAAATAATCAAGTTGTATTGAATATTGAATGAATGATTATACAAAGAGCTTACAAGCTCATATATACACAGTGAATTAAACAGAAATAGAAACTAATGTAAATAGAAACTATCTACAAAGAATACAAAGAAAACTGAACTACGTAAGATAGAGCATTATACAAAGAGCTTACAAGCTCATATATACACAGCGAATTAAACAAAAATAGAAACTAATGTAAATAGAAACTATCTACAAAGAATACAAAGAAAAATGAACTACGTAAGATAGAGCATTACTAATATTAGAAACATTCTAATACCCTCCCATAATGCTCAATCTGTCAATAACACCAATAGCTTCCCTGAATTTTACAAATTTATCAGAACCGAGAGACTTGGTGAAGATATCAGCAAATTGTTCTAAGGTGGGAACATACAGCAACTAAATAGATTTGTCTTCAACCAGCTAACGAATGTAATGACAATTTGTTTCGACATGCTTGGTTCGTTCATGGAAGACCGGATTCTTTGCCAGTTTGAGTACTCCCTGATTATCACAGAATATAGGAGTCAGTCCTGATTGAGGAACATGCATATCTGCAAGCATCCACCGAAGCCAAACTGCCTCACAAGCTGCCTTAATTGCTCCCCGATACTTTGCTTCAGTCGAAGACAGGGCCACCACTTGTTGCTTCTTACTAGTCCATGTCACAACAGCAAATCCTAAATTAAACACATATCCAGCGGTAGACTTACAATCATCAACAGAGCCAGCCCAATCTAAATCTGTGTAGCCACATAGTGCAGAATCAGACTTCTGAGTGTATAGAAGACCATAATCAAGAGTACCACTAACATAGCGCAGGACACGCTTTGCAGCTGTCCAATGATCAGTCTTGGGTGCTGTCATAAAGCGGGAGACATAGCTTACAGCAAAACTAATGTCAGGTCTGGTGGCAATAAGAAAAATGAGACTACCCACTAGTTGTCTCATCTACAACAGGTGAATCAGACTAAGTTGATAATTTGAGCCCAGGTTCCATAGGAGTGAGAGCAGGTTTGCAATCCTGCATTCTGAACCTGTCCAGAAGACTTCTAGCATACTTGGACTGAGAAAGAAAGATACTGTGTTCAGTCTGCCAAACCTCAATTCTGAGACAATAGTGTAAGAGTCCCAAATCTGTCATATCAAACATGCTGCACAAATCCTGTTTGATCTCAGTGATCAAATGTGCTGAACTTCCAGTGATGATCAAGTCATCCACATAAACAACTATAAACAAGACATCATCACCTGCATGTTTGATATATAGGTTTGAATCCGATGGACTCCTTTGAAAACCATGATCGGTTAGATATTTATCAATTTTCATGTACCACGCCCAAGGAGCTTGTTTTAGACCATAGAGAGCTTTGACAAGTTTACAGACTTTGTGTTCCTGACCAGCAACCTTAAATCCAGAAGGTTGCATCATGTAAACCTCTTCCTGTAGGTCACCATTCAAAAAAGCACTCTTAACATCCATCTGATGAACTTTCCAACCAAACTGAGCTGCTAATGCAAGAACAAGCCGTATGGTACTCATTTTAGCTGTGGGAGCGAAAGTCTCCTCATAGTCAATACCTTCCCTTTGTGAGAACCGTCGAGCAACAAGACGAGCCTTATACTTGTCTAAGGTACCATCAACTTTGTATTTGACCTTGTATACCCATTTGCAGCTAACAGGCATCTTCCCTGCAGGAAGATCAGAGAGAATCCAAGTTTGATTTTTCTGAATACTCTGAAATTCAGCTTCCATAGCCTGTTCCCATTCAGGAATACCTTTAGCCTCGGAATAAGTCTAGGGCTCATAAACACTATGAATGTTAGCCATAAGAGAAAAATTAACTGTCTATTTGCTCTTATTTCAAGAAGCTCTACCTTCGATGAGTTCATCATCCCTGAGATCACTAATAGTTTTAACCCACCATTTGGGTCGGAGAGTAGAAGATCCAATCTCTGGAGGAGCTAGAGGAGCTAGAGGAGATTCAGGAGCAGCAACGGGAAGAGGGTCATTCTCAGGAGCTTCAACAATATCAGGAGGTCCAGTGTAAGTAGTAGTTGTAGCATCCCTCTCATCAGATGGTGCTAAAGGAAGAGGAATACTATGAGGTTGTTCTTTAGAATACTGCTCCAAGGAAGGCAGAAAAGGTCCTCGAGTTTCATCAAAAACAACATCACGGCTAAAGATGAGATGATCAATGTCGACATCTATCAATCTGTAGGCCTTATGGTTGTCACTGTACCCTGTCATCATGAGTCTCTAAGTCTTGGAATCTAATTTGGAACGTTTAGCATCAGGAATCCAGACATAGGCAAGAGAGCCAAAAATCTTCAGGTGGCTGATCTTGGGCTTACAACCAGACCACAATTCTTCGGGGGTTTTGTTCTTGACAGCCTGAGTAGGGGAACAATTCAGAAGATAAACAACGGTAAACACTGCTTCTGCCCAATACTTATTAGGAACACTCCTGTGTTGTAACATAGAATGAGCCAACTCAACAATCGTACGCTTGCGACGCTCAACAACACTGTTTTGCTGAGGAGTGTAAGGTGTGGTGAATTGGTGCTTGATGCCATGTTCAACACAAAAACCGGAGAATGCATGAGAACAAAATTCCCCCTCATTATCTGTTCTAAAAGAAATGATACTGCAGCCAGACTCGTTTTCAACCAATAACTTAAAATTCTGAAATGTACTAAGTGCATCTAATTTTTGTTTAAGAAAGTACACCCACTTTTTCTACTAAAATCATCAACAATGAGCAAAAAATATTTGCAACCAGTAACTGAAGATGTATTCATAGGACCACAAATATCAACATGAAGTAATTGAAGTACCTGAGATGCACGCCAAGAATCTCCATCTTTGAAGGGAGTTCGATGTTGTTTGCAAGCTTGACAGGCATCACATACTCCAAGATGTTGCGTCTGAATCGGAGGTAGCCTAGAAACAAGTTCCTCCTGGGATAGCTGAGAGAGATACTGGATGTTGAGATGACCATATCTCTGATGCCACAAAGTGCTGAGAGATAAATCACAAGCTGCCATAGCTATTTCAAGAGAATCACCAGTGTCAATAAGCCGATATAGGCCATGATCCTCTAGACTAGTAGCAACAGTAAGACAAGTCTCTTGATCAATAATGGAGCATTTTTGGGAATTGAATACCACATCCAACTGAGGAGAATTTCTCATGATCTGACTCACAGAGAGCAGATTGAGAGCCATACCAAGAACGTAGCATACATTGAGAAAGATGAGCTGACACCCACCAAATTGTATCTGAACATTTCCTCTGCCAACAATTTTGAACTCCTCTCCTCCACCAAACACAACTAAATCATTGTAGGGGTAGAAGTCTGTAAACCAGTCACGCCGATGAGAAAAATGACGTGACGCACCAGAGTTGATATACCAAGCAGACGACCGAGCTAAATCAAAAGGACTTTTAGCCATAAACGCATAGAAAGCAAATTCCTTTTGCTCAGAATGTTCAGCTACATTTGCCTGTGGATTTGACCTTCCCAGCTTCTTTTGTTCAAAAGCAAGTCGCTGATGGCAGTCTTTCTTCATGTGACCATACTTGTGACAGTGATGACATTGAACACTCTTCTGCTGATAACTACCTGAGAATTTATGCGAACTACCCTGTTGTGATGACTGAGAAGACTGGAATTTTGCTGCAAAGGCTTGTTCCGACGAGGATGAGGAAGTACGGTTACCAAATTGCTGCTTCCAGCGATCTTGCTGTAGGAGTTTGGTGCATAGCTCCGGGAATTTCAGATCAACATTAGTTGAGGTAATGTTGAGAGTCTCTATGAAATGCTCATAAGACGTAGGTAGACTTTTCAATGTAATAACTACCATATCTTCTTCCTCCATCTTCCGACCGATGGCGTCAAGCTGATCACGAATGTCCTTAATCTTTGTGAGATGTTCCTGTAACGACATATGTTCATCCATCATAATGGAAAACAACTGATTCTTCAGAAAGAACGCTCGACTTTTGTCAAATGTTTCATGCAGCTCCTTTAAATATTTCCAGATGTCTGCAGCCAACTTGCCAGAGGGAATCTGAGGTAGCTGATCATCTGTGACAAAGAGCTTGAGAAGCATAACAGCTTCGCGATTCCGATCATCAAACTTATCTTGATCTGTTGTAACGGAGGTCCCACCAGGCGTGCTAGTGGGGGCAGGATGAGTTTCTGTGCCTAGAACAAGCGCATCCAAACAACGCTACTCGAAGATGGTTAACATTCGCTGCTTCCAAGTGTTGTAACTGCTGCCATTGAACCGCTGACTGTTTTCCAACATCAGGTTGGTCAAAGATGCCATTTGCACAGATTTCAATGCAAATTTTAAATGAACCCAAAAAAAACTGACAAGTACCCAAAAGAGTAGGAAAAAAACCCACAAGAAATCTGAAGTCGGATCACAAATCCACTGGCTCGAAAACCGAGGCACAAAAAATACGCACCTAGAAAAAACAGATGATAACCCAGTTGAGTGCTCAAAAAACCCACCACAAATCTATAAAAATTTTGAAAATCCGGGCAAGAAAAATAGGGTTTTCGAAGAAAACCCTAGTCGGCTCAAAAAAAATTGGTTTTAATCGCTCTTGTAGAGAAAACCCGGAAGGCACACCAGAAGATCTCCAACACAAGCTAGAAGATCAGACAACACAGCACACCAACGCGTAAGGAACTGTCGAGGTTTGAGTTGAGGTTGACCAGGTCGCAGACGAGCCCGAGAACTACAGAAAAAACACCACAACAAGGTCGCAGTCAGCACATACAGAGACTCACGAGAGTCTGAAAGAAAACGGAGGCTAACAACAGGGCCGCGATCAACACGTGCAGAGACCCACGAAGGTCAAATGAGATCAAGCGGCGGCAGGAGGAGAAAAAAAAACGGCGGTAGAAGAAAACGCGATTTTTGAAAATCGCGATTTTGCAGAGAGCTCGGAAATGAAATTATTAATTTCTTAAAAAACAGCTCTGATACCATAAAATAATCAAGTTGTATTGAATATTGAATGAATGATTATACAAAGAGCTTACAAGCTCATATATACATAGCGAATTAAACAGAAATAGAAACTAATGTAAATAGAAACTATCTACAAAGAATACAAAGAAAACTGAACTACGTAAGATAGAGCATTACTAATATTAGAAACATTCTAATAACCTGCTTATGCCTATTGTTATTTTGACATCTATCTTCAGTTATCCCCGACATTCTTCTTGTGTTCCCTTATTCTCTCCAGCATCATTTGTTATAGCTTCCAACATTTTATTTATTACCGTCGATATGTTTTTGTGGTTGTTTTGTATTAAGTGGTTATTGATTATTATATGTTGTGTAACGTCTGGATGTCGATGTTTCAACTTGTGTAATCGTGATGACTCTTCGTATTCAGCGAGGAAGCCTTTTACTCTTTCTTCAGTTAGCTAGAGTGATATCTTTCATATGTATCGGATTGTTCTTCTTCTTAGTTTTTGGTGAAGACTCCTGTGTTTTGGGAGCTCTGATATTTTCAGGTCTGATAAAAGTGTCATATGTAATAAGTGTGAAGTATGCTACAGCATTGATTCATATATAATCTGTAAGCATTAAATTTCAGTGGATGAGTAACTCTCATTATTGTTTGCATCTGTGAGATACTTGAAGATCTCTTATGTTCTGTATCTGCTCAGCTAAAGTGATTGCACTTCATATAAGTCTGATTGATTGATTGTTGGAATCAATAATCAAAAGTTAGAGAACTTTGTATTTGTTTTAAGCTCTCAATAAAAGGATCTATATTTTGTGGGGCTGGGTTTTCCACCCTCAAGAGGAGGGTTTTCCCAGGATAAGCTTTTGTGTCCTCTATTTTTTGTGTTTTGTGTTTCAGTTGATTGCATTTATTTATATTCTGGTTCAAAATTTTACAGTTTACACTCTAACCCTAGCATTAAAACACCAATGCAACTATCTTCTTGAGGAGGGAGGTCAGCCTGCACACTGATAACCAACTTCTTCAATTTTAAAATCTCAATCTAAGATTCTGAAAAATCAGCATTTGACATCAAAATTGTGCGTTAATCAATTTCACTTGATTGTCAAGTACAAAGATATGTTCTTTACTAGTAGAATGGCTAACCATCTTACTTCCCTTCCTTCATGAGTTTTCAGCAATTTGCATATTAGATGTGCAACCTGTGATCCTTTATTGATCCAGGAGAAACTGTGTGCCATTTTGCACAACCAGCTATGGGAAATATTGAAAATATAATTTTTTGGTATTTGAATTTTTCTGTTTCCATAATTTGTGGTTTTCGAGGCCTTTGGGTAGATTTTGATCAGAGGACTTTCCATTCCAAGAAACTCAAACTTGTTCTCTTGATGATCTTTCCAACAATTCCATGAAGTTCAAATTTCACCCAATGGGCTAGAAGTTATGACCGCACCAAGTTGGGGTACCAAAATCAAAGGTTTTTTTTCAGTTTTGTTAGTTAATTTATCCCAGTCCAACTGTCCATTTTGACTTCCAAGGATGTGGTGACCTTTCATGTTCTTTGAAGATGTATAAATGTTGATTTTATAGTGAATAAAGACAGCTTTTGGAGGCATACATCTCTCTAATGAGTTTGCCAAATTGTCAATTCTGTGTTTTGTTTTTGGAGGCATACATCTCTCTAATTAGTTTGCCAAATTGTCAATTCTGTGTTTTTGTAAGACTGCTGGTTTCTCACCAGGTATTGTCACTCAAATTTCTAACGAATGAGAAGAATTTGACTCCATTGATCCATTTTTGTTTGACAATTGTTTTTTGTTACACAGATACATACAACGGTGGGCTGGATCGTTTCTTAAATTACAATTTGAGTGGAAGGTTGTTGTGTACTCCCATTCAAATTTACATTCCAGTAATCTTTGTTCTCCAACATCTGCTAAATAAGGCTCATCGTTGAATGCTTTAAGTATTTACAATGTTCATATTTTTTAAATGCTTTGCTTCTAAGATCAATGTGTGATATTTATATCATTTATCCTCCTCTGATAGACATTTTAATATGTGAAATACCTTATAACATTTTCAGCACTATTTACATTAGCCTTATATGAGGAAACAAGATGAGGAATTCACTTGTAAGTTCTCTCTTTGTGGCCAATCTAAGCCTACTAAGTTCATGACCATGGCCTTCATTTTTGTTCACTTCATTTGTGGTCTGCCCAATACTCAGGGTTAGCCTTACTATCTCGTCATTTTTCAACTCTCCAAGATGGCCACTTTCACACCTTGTACCAAACTCAATTGATGCTCCGAAGTTTGTAAACTTTTCGTTAAGCTTGTTTGAAGTCTTCCAGGCTGTTGTGCATTGTCATTATTTTTCATGATTCACAAACCCTGAGTTGATTTTGAAATTGTTGTGGAAACTACATGATTGTCAGTTGTGCTTCTCCACTTCATTTCATCTATATATTATGGGCAGAATAAGATCGTTGGTCAATACATTGTCCATCCTCTCTGCATCCATAATCAGAAAAATTAATAATGTGGCAACTGCCTACATATTCTGCAGAATAGCTAAAATAGGGCTACAATTTATCTCTACAGGGCATTCACCTTTTAAACTTTGTTGCGAGTTCCAGCTCTTGGCACCTTATGAGATGGGTCGCGCTTAACCAACAACTAGTTTCCAATTTTTTCCTTTTCTAAAGTACAATTGTTTGCTACTTTTTGTATGTGCTTGATTATGCAGTAGCTCTTGGGAGCACGATATCCGCATTCAAGGCACACATAATTTTACCTACTTAAAAAGTGCTAAATTTGCAAACCAGCTGTTCATTGAGTAGAGATTTATGAGACTGTTATTACTATTTCATCTCCAAATAAGTTATCATTGACAAAAGGAGGGAGATAAACTTTTTCATGTGTAGAATTTGGCCAAGATTATCATTTGCATAGAATTTGACCAAGATTCATGTCAAAGTTCAGATAATTCTCCAGGATACTCAAGAAAAACTCAACTTTCTTCATGAATGTTGATGGCATCAGCCTTCACTTGAGAAAGCAATATTTTCACCACAAACAACACCAAAAACTGAATCCCATCAGACACCAGCCATGCACGATTCTCATATCAAATGCATTTCACTTGGGTTTTCAATCTTAGCTCAACATCCTTGATCTTATCAACATGAACCAACTCAAGCTAGGCCAATACTGAACCATCTTCAAAGGAGGAGGAAGTTTCCAGCACTTATTCTAAGGCTACTTTTTCACATTTTCACGTAACACCGTGATACCTCAATCAAAATTTTGAGTCATATCATTAATCAAGCCGGTGAATACCTACATGGTTGATCACAAAGGCACCTTGCATAAATAGGCCAAGTGGATCTTCCAGAATGCTTGTGAGAACAAATTTCCCCATTTACAACAAACTTGAGGACCAAATGCTCTAAAAGACTAGGAAATGATTACATTAATAAAATTTACCATGTAATTTATAATCAGGAAAACTTTTAAGGACTGAAGTTTGAACAATGTTTTGAAAGCATCGAGAAGGTTGGCAAATCTTTTTTTTTCAAAATAAATGTATTGAACGAAATAGGATTTTACCTAAGGAATGTATATTTTGAAGAATCTTATAAGTCTGCAAATTTGATACAGAATATTATCATTTTTTTCCTACAAACTTGTCAACTGGTGAATCTGACTATTGATTTTTTTGTGAAAGATTGACCAATCAAAAAAAAATGAGATTCTAAAGTAGTTAACAGGTGCATGGCCTTGTAAACACAATGATTCCTTTGTGCAATTTGTCTGATCCTGACATCTAGCGCACAGGTTTTTGACAGCTTAAAATCACTAATTACAGAGAATGGCCCTAACTTTATTTTGTTGTGCAGCATTCCTACATTATCATTTGATGGTTTAATGTGATTCAACTGCACAGTTTCAAGTCAATCTTCATCTACTACAATATCATGTCAATATTGCCTAAAAGGCCAGCTAGCTCTTGCATCATGTCAACAGATAGCATTTCATGAGAACACTAGCAGATTAAAAATCAACATGGTAGCCCCTCCAAGGAACCCAACCCTGTGAGATTCTTATCTGTTTATTCTTTACAACTGGGCAAATTCATGGCTAGGTGACAATTGTTAAGCTTTAAGTTTAAAACATACAACACAAATAGTCTAGGAAGCTAGATTCTATGCAAATCTGTGCAATTTACAGAATCACGAGGTCCAAACATTAAGGGATGCAAATTTTGCATAAAATTACAGGTTGCGTTTAGGTGAAGCATGGAAACCTTGCCCAGCATCCTTAATATTTCAAGATCCACATATTCATTAATGGTCTACAAAATGATATAGCTAATTTATTTAGCTCTTGGCGGACCCACTAAGACCTCCTTGTGGGGTTTGGCAAACCTATTGTTCTTTTCATTTCTTATGTTTTGGATTTCAAGCAATTACAAAGATCTCTCCTAAATCGAGCCTGGTCGATCCATCTAACACTGAGGTATACCAATTTCTATGCTGTGAGGATTATGGCCTCATTGGGCTGACCATTTTTCAAACTGTCCCCATTACCATCATCTTCGACATTTACAGAATAACATAAATATAATTTTACAGTAATAAACAAAAATCCAATATTTTGCCCATTATAAATGTTAGAATAAATAAATTATGACCGAATCTTCAGCTGCAGGTCCATCTTGAACTGCTCAACATTATCTTCAGCTACCTAGCACAGTGTGCAGACACCCTACACCATTAACGTTACATCCATTCAACATAAATATCATAGCTAAATCTATGACTATCATTTATGATGTATTGTCTTATAAATTAAATGGACTGAGCCTGTATTTCTCAGAGCTCATATTTGAGTTTCTCCTCTTCACCATGTTTGCTTTCATGGTATCAGAGCCAAGGGGAAGATTGGTGAGCACCAGGCTGCAAGTAGAATCCATAGTTTGATTGCAAGCTTATGCTGTCAGCTGTGCAAGATCCTGAAGAGCCTGGAGAGGCAGATGAATCCATACAAGGCTATAGGTCGGGGCCCATCTTTTCTAGATTATGGGAGGATATTCAGATTGATTGGTATAATTAATTTATGGGGGGATGTTAGAATAAATAAATTATGGCCAAATCTGTCAGCACAGTTACAAGTCCACCTTGAACTACTCAACATTATCTTCAGCTGCCTAGCACAATGTGCAGGCACCCCACACCATTAATGTTACATCTATCCAACATAAATCATTTATGATGTATTGTCTTATAAATTGAATGGACTAAGCCTATATTTCTCAGAGCTCATATTTGAGAGTCTCCTCTGCACCATGTTTTCTTTCATGGTATTAGAGCCTAAGGGGAAGATTGGTGTGCACCAGTCTGCAAGTAGATACCATAGTTTGATTGCAAGTTTATACATGTCTGTTGTGCAAGATCCTAAAGAACCTGGAGAGGTAGATGAATCTAAGGGAGTGTTGATATGATGACAAAGCCTACTGATTGCAGAAAGAGAAAGGCCACCGGCAGCTGTAGAAGGAGATCTAGCCATTACCAGGGTAGGTTATTCACTGGAGTGCAGAAGTTGCTGAAGAAAAAAAAGATATGCCACAAAAATCAAAGACTTTGAGCCTCCGTCAAAAGGAAATGAATGAAATCAAGGTTTCCAAAGGCAAGTTACAGCCAATAAAAGTGCAGCCCGGCAAAATCAAAGAAGGATATTAGATCTATAAAGATAGATTGCAGCAAACTGTTAGAGTAGGAGACCGCACAAATTGTCAAAGTTGCTACTAAAATCATAGTACATATGATTGTCATGTTTTTGTAAGGTGATTGATAGGAGCTGTAGCAGATGCTACGGAGATAAAGAGATCATATTAAAGCTCTCTAAAAATCTTGGGTTCTATAGGCTCAGTGTTAGCTATTACCTGCAGTTTATGGGAATTGGGTGACCTAGAATTTGTTGTGTAACCTATGATCTTTGGTTTGCATAATTTGACATTAAATGGCCGTTGTAGGATGCATAGGTACTTGCAGCCAAAGGAGAATTTGGTAACAAATATAGCCTGTAAGTTTTTGGCTTGTGTATCTATGTGCTAGGTTAAGGCATATAGGCTTGGTATGTGAACGAATCATGTGAGTGTCTAGAGTTATATATATTAGTTGTGGAGGCTAGTTGCGATTGCTCTAGGTGCTAAGTGTTTGGAAGAAGATGAAGCTTAAAGGCCCATTAGGCAGAGACTGCAAGTGAAAGGGTAATTGATGCCACCCCAAAAGAAAAAGGCCAAGTGTAGCTGCTCAAGGAATGAAGGCCCCTGGTAAAATGTTTAAGAAGGGCACGAGACATATTCTTGTCTTGTAAGACATCATGCAGAGCTGTAAGCTTATCATGCGTTGTTAAAAGCTGATCAGTGAGAGTTCACAACAAAGAACTCGTTGATAATTATAAGGTGACATTTGAAAAGAGGCCAAGTGGTTAAGATTGATGGAATTTACAAAGGAACAGTTTTGATTTGTTTGGACGAGAATTTTGCTGATTTAAATAGGCATAGGTAATGGACTTGTACTTTGGGCAAATGATTGAGTGGTAGTAAACTTTGTTAAAAGATGAAACTGAAAGCATTTTGAAATGATTGAGTGCTAGTCACCTTTGTTAAAAGGTAAAACCAGAAGTATGTATTGTACCTAAGTGTTGTAGGGGGTACATGATCAGTTGTATCCCACACCCCAAAATTGTTACAAGAGAGTTTCGCATATTGACGAACTGTATAGATGAAAAGGATTCATATAGAACTAGTGAGTACAAAAGCTACTTACCCATGTATCTTGGTAGATGGATAGTTTTTATATGGACTCAATAATCAATTTTTAATATAAGCACAGAAGGAGAAGCATTAAAGTTTGTGGATAACGCCTAGAGTGATGATCAGAAAGTGTGTGGATTAGTTTACCCATCATGGAGGTTTGTGGTAATCTAAAACCATGTGTGCTAGGTTTGTGGTAATCCCAAATCACTTGTATGTGAGGTTTGTGGTCATCCAAAACCACTTTAATGTGAGGTTTATGGTCAGTCGAAACCATTTGTGTACAGAGTTTGTGGTCATATAGAAACCACTTCAGAATTGTATTGGTTAGCATGGGTTAGGGGTAAGCTGCAAAATCCCAAGGTGATTATGATGAGGGGAAGCAGTACACTAAACCCAGGTTACATGAAAGACATAATTTGATAAGTGATTGTAAATGGGTACCTAACAAGACTTTAGGTTGGCACCCACCTTTTCTTTTCTAAATTATGGAAGGATATTCAGATTGATCATTATAATTAATTTATAGGGAGATGTTAGAATTAATAAATATAACCAAAACTGTCAGTATCACCAGCAACTGCAGGTCCACCTTGAACTGCTCAACATTATCTTCAGCTGCCTAGCACAGTGCGCAGACACCCCACACCATTAGTGTTACATCTGTCCAACATAATTATCATAGAGTCAGCAATGACTATCATTTATGATGTATTGTCTTATAAATTGAATGGGCTGAGCCTGTATTTTTCAGAGCTCATATTTGAGTTTCTCCTCTGCAACATGTTTTCTTTTAAAAAAATAACTACTGATATCCATAAATACATTCTTGCCTTTAACACTTATTCCTCTCTGGAGATATTTCAGGAAAATTTATAAGCGTGGGCCGGCTAGAGATAAAAATATATTTGTACCAATGAATGGCTTAGTGGGTTTGAAAACACTGTGAGATAGAGGATTCAACTTACAGATAGTCTCGGATGCAAGCGTCGCAGCAACACCGCGAGGAAGAGAACGAGCGTCAGATTTAGCAGTAAAACAACTGACGAGCGTAACAATCGCACATTCTACAGCTGCTATCACCGGAAAGAGTATGGTACCGATCTTGGACACAAAATTTGGCTGCTATAAAGCCCATAAATACGTAATAATCACTGTAAGCACACACCAAAAAGAAAGAAAAAGAAACAACTTTAACAAGTCAGCATACAACATAACCCACTAAAATACATACTTCTAAAGGAGGAGGATCAAGCTGGAGAGGAGGCAGAGGGCTGCAAAGCCTGACATATCGGCCTGGTCTGGTCATCGTATTCTCAGCTCTTTGAAAAGCCCTCGACACCACAACTTCACGAAATTATTGGAGGTTTTAAAAACCGTGATACTCGTCCGCCCAATCACAATCCAGCCACCTGTTTAAGTAACCATATCGACCACATCAGATACCACTGCAATACTAACGTCACCATGCATCACGACACAGTCATTCTTCAAACGGACAGGAAGTGCGTAAACTGGATCAAATTCCTGTCAAACGTGCTACACGGGACGGTGCACATGCACTCCAAGCCCTCTGAAATGAATCGGGACCTTGCATGTTGGGAAATTTGAGCCCTCTCACCCGGAATTACATAATCTGAATTGACGACAAGGTATACCTGTGACGGGTTCTCGTTAAAAACCAAAGTTTCTTCCCATCCTGAATTAAATACGACAACCCGAGTGCCTAAACTGGATCATATTCTTGTCAAACATTCGACACGGGACGGTGCGCGTGCAGTCCAAGCCCTCTGGAATGAATCGTCACCTTGCATGTTGGGAAATTTGAGCCCTTTCACCCAGAATAACATAATATGAATTAATAGTATTAGAGTTCCACAATCTATATCAAATATTCAAGTGTGTTTTTGAATTTGATTGTGTAAATTTTTAAGCATTAATGTTTCGAATCACACTCCGTGATTGTCGATACTTAAAAACTTACACAATCAAATCCAAAAACACATCTGAATATAATATGAATTTGAATATAATATGAATTGACGGCACTGTATGCATGTGACTTGTCCTCATTAAAACCCAAAATTTCTTCACACCCTGAATTAAATACGACTACCCATCAATTTTAATCGATGCTGTATGTTTTACCCGTAGCTATAAAAGGAATATCCATTTGTTTTTCATGGTCAATTGCAATCATTTCAGTGCCATTAATCAGTGAAAATGTCTACATTTACGGCAGCTAAATTTCTATATTGGCTAAATCGTAAACTAAAACGTAAAATGTATAAAGGCCTTAAATGACATTAAATTGCATTTAAATACCAGTGGAATGATAACGTATTAAAGAAAGCGCTGCAGTAAAGGGATTGTCGCGTTTTGGAGAATCATTCATTAAATGTGTTATGACATTCTTAAAAGTACAGAATTTACCTTAGAATAAGCTCATCAGTGCATAAGCTCCATTATTTATAGTTTACGTCACTTTCTCATGCCCGCCGTAGCCAGGAGGTCATTAGTGACTGGTGACGCATCAATATGTCTCATCAATTATTGGTGACATATCTCATTCAGTCTTGTAAGATCTCGGATGGTCGACCTCGAGCATTGGTCAATTATATTGAAACTTTTTTTTTCATGGAAACATGTCACCATCTCTTGTATAGGGAACTTCATATAGGGGACTATAAAAAATTGAGTAAATATACAAGTTAATTCGGGAGGGTCGCTGAAAAAGGAGAATTTAAAATGGATGGATAATATTATAGAATTTAGAATTTAGAATTTAGAATTTTGGGATTGGCAAATTATCTAGGTTCTTTTTAAGCTTTTAGTGTTTTTAATTGTGTTTTATGGATGTGAATTGTGGGCTAGTTTTTTTAGGTTTTTAGTGTTTCAATTGTACTTAAGGCCCTGTTTGGTTGCGGGAATTAGTCTGGAATTGGCATTTGCTAATTCCAATTTTGTCGAAGCTTCTGTTTGAGTTTGCAAAATGAAAATAGAATAGGGAGATATGAATGCTCAATTTGGCCCAAAACGAGCATTTACATCTTCCACTTGAAAAGGTGGAATTGGAATTTGAGGGCCAAATTTCACTTTTCTCAATTCCCATTTTTTAAACCCATCGGGTCTGATTGCAAACAAAACCAAATTTTGGGATCCGCTACAGCATTCTTCTCACTTTCCTCGCGTTGGTCGAAGCCAGTATGTGCAAAGCGGAGCATATGCAGTTAAAACCCTCGGAGCCCATATTGTGTTCCTCCAGTGTTTTTTTGCGTTTGAAGGAATGTGAACGGCTCTCCTACACTATTTTTTTTTTTCTGTTATCAACGCAAGGTATGCAGTATTTTTAATCATTAATCTGACGTTATTTTTCATAGACGAGATCGTTATGTTGTAATGAAACGCCCAAGTTGTAGTATTTAAATTGGAAGCAAATTTTTACTTTGGGAATTTCTATGAGATTGGACATCCAAGATTTTTTTATTGTTTGCTTATTATTAATAGTTTTGTCCTTCTACATCAATTTTTTGTGAGGTGGGCAAAAACAAATATCATGTGCAAACTATACATAAAATGGGTATCAATAGAGTCCTGACCCACAACCAAATTTACCATCGTTCATCAACAGGATCTTGAGTAAGCTAGTAAAAAAACCCTAACTTATAAAGTCGCTTAAAGCTTCAAATTAAATTGGCTTACATGTTCAAAGCAGGTAAAGCATTGGAAAGCTCTACAAAATGAGAGAATATCCTTGAAGTGTAGGCTACTGTAGGGAAATTGAAAGAAGAGGAATGATGAATCCACCACTTTAAATTGGCTCTCAAAAGAAAACTCGATCGTACGTACAGATTCAAGTACTACAGCAAAATTAACACTAAATTTTGCATTAACTTTACAGATCCCTATGATTTCCATACTGACGACATTATAGGTAAAATAATATCTTTATGCTATGTCAAACAAAAAGTTACTCGACGTAACTGTAAGGCAATGAAGCTATAATTAACTAATACTCTGAAAAGATTAAAACCTGTTGTAGAAACCTTAAAGCTTCAAATTAAATTGAATTACAATTTTAAAACAGGCAGAGCATCGGCAGGCTCTGCAAAATGATAGAATTTCTTTTAAGTACAGGCTAATGTAAGAAAATTGAAAGCGGAGGAACAATGAACCCTACTACTTTGCTCAAAAGCCTAGAGCAAGAGATATATTTGTGTCTTATTTCAACAAATGTTATTTTGTTATTTTTGACATGTTCATTATCCATAAGCAATGAACCATTTTGTGTTTGTCATGAAATTTGAAACATTTTTTTGTTTTTTCCTCTTAACGAGTTTAGTGTTCATGCTTTCAACCTTGTAAGTTGTAGGACCATTACTTAAACATGTTTCCAAACCTATAACTGAGTTGAAACTCTTATTTAGCTTCATTGCAAGTAGATAATGCAATCTACGCCACTATTGGAGAAAGATATTTAGTAGAATAGCAAATTGTCACAAGTATTTTGACTCTTGTAACTTCAATGAAGAGTTGTAAAGGTTTGTTCAAACCTATTTTCATCTTGACTGTTGTTGGTGGAATTGGAGCATGATTTTCCCATCCAAACTAGTTTTTTCTCCCTTTATGGGTTCCTCCATACCCTATACTAGTGTTTCAGCCATCATCCAATGTATGTTGCTCTATTTTAATGCTTTCAATTTTGCTTTATCATGACGTTTGGATGCTTGTTTGTTAATTTTGAATGTATTTCTATATCATCAAAATACAAATGCACCATTAAGAAGGCTTCATTTGTACGGCCAAGATTTTTACCCACCTTATTAGATAGAGATCCAGACATACTATTTTTCCAAGGGCATGATCATTTTCATCTAGTTACAAAAGGGTCTTGAACACGAAGAATGCAAAGTATTTAATAAGGTTCAAGGTATTCTTAATAATTTCATCTCAATCAAAAATAATACACAAGTCTCAGATTTTCATTATTTTAAACTTTTGAGAGCCAATTACAACATATAAACAATAATAAATTCTGAGATACACATAATAATACATTATAAATTATTTTCATTTGAGTCACCCATAACCCCTAAACTTCAAAATTTTTTGATCTACTAGACACAAAAAATAGTATGGCAATCTTCAGATTTCAAACCTCAAACCAAGAGTCTACTTATTCAATTCAAATTTACATGACAAGAATTGAGACTACTTTTATAAACAAAACCTACAGTGGATGGATGTCAAAGCTCAATGGCTATAAGAGAACTCAGTAAAAGATATTTACAAGAAACCCCCTAACTGCACAACAATTTGTTCATTAAAACTCATTTTTACAAAATTATTCATCAAAACTCCAATCTTGAAAAGTAAATCCAGGAAGGACTTAATTTGGCTAGTAAAGGTTTGTTTAGTTTTATGTTATGAATTCTTGATCAACAAGATTATTACATATCATGATTAATAAGAACTCATTACATAGCTATATATATGTATATGTGCATATATAAGAACCATATATATGCACATATATGTATATAATTAAGTTATTATTAATCATGATGATTATGAACACTGATATGTAGTCTTATTGTTTATGTGCTTATTTGATCATAGCAGACATATCAAATGAAAAGTAGTGAGTATATATATGGTGGGGTTATGATCTCCTTCATAAGTATCTATTGTTAATGGTTGGGTTATGATCTTGTTCATGAACACATGTATATATGATGCCAAGCACTAAGTAGTTGTTGGGAGCAATTTACATAAATTGTGCTAGTTGGAGTAGTATGGTATAAAACTATATCTGCTCCATTTATGATCACACAATATTCCCAAATCACTATTGACCAATATCACTTTGACTCATTTCCTAATTCAACAATGCTAACAAATTCAACACCTATAGATAATAACCAACTAGGAATACATATACAAACAATTGTATTGAAATAAGTACATGCAATAGACATAGTACATGGATCAAAATCGTGTTGTTGCATTTTTTTTCTTGGCTTGACCTCTTGCTACCTATGAGTGACGATTTTGTATCTAAAACCTTCTTCGTCATGTACTTTTCAGGTCATTGATGGATCTTACCAACAATATCAACATTCAAGGATGCATTTATAGGAAGACCACAACTACTTGTATTCTCGCAATTGTTCTTGTTGTCCTTGGAGTAGCCAAAGCAGTGTTTGCACAATAAGGTAGGCAAAAAATGTGTAAGGAAAGAAGTGATGGAATTTCTTTTTATAAATACATTATTCATTCGCATGAGGTGCATTGTCATGACCAAATTCGCATGAGTTCAACAGCCTTCTTTCGGCTAGCCAATCTTCTAAGGCAAAAAGGAAGCCTTGTAGATATGATGAACATAACATTAGAAGAAGAACTAGTCATGTTCCTCCACACCCTTGACCACAATCTGAGGAATCGTAAGATTGATCACAACTTTGGCCACTGTGGAGAGACATTAAGCCGATACTTCCACAAGGCCTTAACGACTGTCTTAGCACTCCATGCAGATTATTTTGTACCATGTGGTCCAAACACTCCTCCTGAAATTAGTGGGAAGGACCATTTTGATTCGTACTTCAAGGTAAACACCCGAGTGCTACAAATATCTTTGCATGAGTGTTAATCTTATTACTGTGTGTTTCTTGACTATAGTTTTTCTTTCTATAGGATTGTGTTGGATCAATTGATAGAACCCATATACCAATCACTGTCATTGTCGACTTATAGGGTAAATATCATGATAGAAAAGGGAACTTGTCACAAAATATTATGGTTGTCTCTTCGTTTGATTATAAGTTTCAATACATTCTTGATGGTTGGGAAGGGTATGATGTAGATAGTTGTGTTCTGGCTTCATCTCTCACTAGAGAAGATCCACTTGTAGTTCCCCTTGGTATGCCATTTCACACTATATGTTTACTGAAGAAAATGATAAATGTTTCACGGTTTAAATGTTTTATGATTTAACAATATATTTTATTTTCTAGGAAAATATCATTTAGTCGATGTTGGATATCCAAATGTACCACGATTTCTCACTTCTTATTGGTGTACACGTTACCACCTAAAGGAGTTTTCAAGAGAAAACCCTATAAACATCCCACAAGAGTTGTTTAACCACTGGCACTCCTCTCTTAGAAATGTAATAAAGCGTACATTTGACATTTTAAGGTAGTGTTTTCCTATCATGAGGCATGTAACGTCTTATCCAATCATGACACAAGCACTTATTGTTTTGGCATGTTGTATACTGCAAAACTTCATTACTATAGAGGACGGTGTTCCATCTGAAGTGTCTATTGAAGAGCACGACGATCGTGATGGGATAAATGTACCAATTCTTGAGACATATGGGTTGAGTCACCATGATAAGGATGATTGGGGGAAGTTTCGAGATAATATAAAAAGTAGGATGTGGGAAGACTATAGAAATAGACAATAGTTGTAGTTTTAAGAGACCTTTCTCTATTCTTTAATGTGCTTTAATGCAGATACAGTGATATGCATGATGGTTTCATCGACCTTTTGTTTGTCTCTTCATTCCTAGTTGATTATAGTCTATGCCTCTTGAATTGTAAGCCATGTTGCATTAGGAAATATAAATGGAATACACCAAGGACTGCCACATGATGAAGATCAATCATACTGTTGTAAAGTTGATGCTCAAATTATGTGTTCTAATAGTTCACATATAGAAAATTCTTTGAAAGAAATGAAGCCTATAGTCCATTTTTCTGATGATACTCCTTAGTGTATTCTATTTATATTTCCTATTGCAACAGGGCTATTCTGATGATGTATACCATTGTTGTGTTCCATTTATATTTTCATATAGTTTTCTAATGATACTCCTTATGCTATCTTCCCATTGATGCTTACTGTTCTTTAACATTCATCAATCTCTTTACTCCTCTTATATGTATCTCATATGATAATTGAATGTATATTGTAATGGTTATCTTTATAGATGCTTCATCCTCATTGGATGTCTACTGTTATGGCTATATTTTATCTTTAATATATCTTATTTTTGTTTATTCCAACTACAAATTCAAGTGTATGATTTGTAACTCTAATTTTTCTTTGATTTTGATCTCTTCGAAATGTGTGTATCTTGTTTCGCACTTGTTGTCTTGACATTCTTGATCTATTTGTGAGCCTGACAATGTCTTTAAATATTTTTAAAAGGCTAAACAAACAACTTTACCAATGCAAGTTCATCTTGAAGTTGAAGTTTGAGTCCATTTACATATCAGTCTGACACTTGTCTTTCACTCTCTTGGATATAGATTCGAACTTGAAGCCTCATTTACTATCTACTATAAGTCTACAGACTCGGCACCGATTAATCCATTTAATTTAAAATACAATGACCATATAGTGAGGATTTATAGTGAGGATATTTTTTCATAAATTTTAAACGCAGATATTAAGAAATTGGAGGGACTTGTTATAATCCTTCAAAATAATATGACAAATACTCATTTATTAAATATCAAGGAGTTGAAAAGGGCAGTGTTAATACTTGTAGTAGAATGTAGTTATAAGTTTGTGGGAAAATATGGAGAGGGGTGAAAATACAATTTGAACATATGTGGTCTTGAAACCAATAAGGACTTAAAGCCCTATACAAATTTTAATTTTACATATACAGAGCCTCACCCCTTTGCCTAGGTGATAAATTACATAGTGAATATATATTCATGATCTCATGATCACTTACATCAAAAGACCTTGCATAATATGAACAAATATCCAAATAGAGGTCCAAATTTTACTATCACTAGTACTAATTTCTACATGCCAAAAAAGTCTAAACATAGACCTATCAAAATTGGCTTCCATAACTAGAAGACAATAACTAGGCCAAAATATTGACCTATATTGGTAGAGGTATCTAATATAACTATTACTATACGTATGCTTTAAAAAAAAAGGGAGTGACTTTTAACTCTTTGCTTATGCCATATGATTTGGATTTTATCCAAATCTAAAATGGCCTACGATGGAGGGATCTCATACCCGGAACTAGATATTCCTCCCCATTTCAGCCCAATTTCCCTTAAAGAGATTTTTGTCCTTAAATGTTAGAATTGGCCTTTTCACCACATTTACGAAAGATTCCATATTGTTAGGTTTAGTTATCGTATAAACCTTTGGGAAGGGAATTTGTAGTTTTTCATTGATGTTGAATATAAAATTCTCCAATCCTCCAAGGATGTCCTTGATGAAGATAATTGTAAACAACTTAACAACGTCTTCTTTGTGAATTTTTGCCAAAGCCATTAATGAAAAGAAGGTGCCAACAATATCTACTAGAAGGAGCTAGATGTTTATAGGAGCTTCGAAGGCTCACCTCACCATCATAATTCTACAACAATTATGTAGAGTGGTTGATAAAAAAGAGCCACTAAAACATAGGTAAAAAGACACCAAAGTTCAAAATCTATCCCCAATTAATATATAGGGTATATAGTGACCATATATAGTGAGGATATATAGTGACCATATATACTATATCATATGTATAGTGGAGGATATATAGTGACCATACATACTACAACATATGTATATTGGAGGATATATAGTGACCATATATAGTACAACATATGTATACCAGAGGATATATAGTGACCATATATAATACAACATATGTACACTAGAGGATAAATAGTCACCATATATACTACAACATATGTATACTGGAGGATATATATAGTCACCATATATAGTACAACATATGTATCCTGGAGGATATATAGTGACAATATATACTACAACATATGTACTAGAACATATATAATAGAGCATATATAGTAGAGATATGATGCAGGAGCATCCTGGGTGTAAGAGCAATCTTGCATGACCCAAAAATATTTTTGTTTTTGTATTCAATAAGGGCTATCTTGTGCAGAGCCACTATTTATGGAAACTTGCTATTTTTAATAAGTTGGTCTTACGATCTTGGAATGTTCTAATTTTACATGTGGAGGTTCATCTCAGTCATATCAGCCTACCAGCAAAGTTTCATGGCTAGATCAGGTCTAGTTTTGAAGATATTGAAGATTTTCGGTATTGGCAGCAGGGTACAAAAACTTTGAACTCAGTTTTGAAGGCTTTAAAGGCCCCGGATGACGTTGAAAATTTGTGTGATAAGCTCTTTATGCCATTCGAGCTTGTAGAGCGCTTCATGGCGTTTCCAGAATGGGGTTATAATAGCCAATTAGGTCAACGAGTGATGACTTATGGTCTTCGGAAGTTGGGTCACCTGAAATGGCGAAAAATAATTTTTCTTCAAAATTTCTGTTTGAGTTTCAAAACTCATTTTGAGCCGACTTTGATGTAATAAATTATAAAATAAAATAATTCTAAGTTTGGTCAGCCCTAAGGACTAAATTTCTAGAACCTTCTTGGGCGGTGGAAATTGCCTATATAAAGAAGGCCCGTAGTGTTGTCTAGGGCAGTTCGGGGTAGTAGATCTGGGTATTGATTCGAGGCTTGTCCTACAAAATATTGTAAGGGAATGCCCATGTGGCTTTGCATATTGTAATTTTGAAAGTTTGTAATTCCACATTTGTGGAGATAATAAGAAGCCAATTTTCTGTTCTTGCATATTGTTGTTGTTTCTCTATTTCTGTTATGTGTTTGTGGTATTAAGGGGAGCACCTTTCATCAAGTGGTATCAGAGTAGGAGTTCTTGAGTGTGTAAATAGATCACCAACTGTGAGGCAGTTTGCACCAGGACCATGGTTAGGGTTTCAGCGTGCATCGCGAAAATGCCTCCACGAAGAGAACGTGGCGGAAGAGCTGGTGCTGTGACACCTGAGGTTAGAGAGCTGCAGAGACAAGTGCGAGAATTGCAAGAAGAGATTCGCAAAGGAATGAATCTTAATGTTAGAGATGAAAGAGAGGATGAAGCCGAAGAAGAATATCAAGAAGGAGAAGGCAAAATTGTGAACCAGGAGGAAGAAAAACTTTTTCAGGCGATTTCCAAGATTGGGAAAAGACCTAAAATTGAGGTTCCTACATTTTCTGGAAATCTTAACCCAAAAGAATTGACCAACTGGATCAATGAATGTGAGAAATATTTTGAGTATGAAGATGTTGACGATCCTGATAGGGTCAAATTTGCGAAGGCCAAACTGAAAGGTCATGCGAAGATCTGGTGGCAAGAGATTTGATTGGAGTGAAATAGAAGAGGGAAAGATAAAATCACAAGATGAGATCGGATGGTGGATAAATTGAAGTGACAGTTCATTCCTGTTGATTATGAGCTTGACCTACTAAAGAAAATGCAAAGTCTAAAGTAAGCAGGAAGATCTGTTCAGGAGTATACAGAGGAGTTCTATCGACTCCTCATTAGAACGGGCCATGCAGAAGCTGATAAGGAGAAAGTTGCCCGATACCTTAATGGGTTAAGGCCAAACATTCAAGAGGAGTTGAACCTGGTTCGAATGAACAGTATTGAGGAGGCATACCAATTTGCCATAAAAGTAGAGGAAAAGCTGAACAAGAAGTTTGAGAGCAGACAAAATGGAAGAGGTCATGGTGGAAGATCTGGTGGACGGTCATATGGTGGCCGAAATGAAGATCCGAAAAAGAAGGATGAGGTCAGTAGCAGCCAGAATCAGAGAGGAAACAATTCCAAACATTTCCAAGATCAGAATAATAGAGATCAAAGAGGAAGAGGAAGAGGACAAGGTTCAGGAAGAGGAGGCTTCTGTGGAACATGTTTTCATTGTAGAGAAGAAGGTCATAGGGCATTTGAATGTCCTCAGCACCAAGGCAGAACAGATAGGAGAAATGAAAGCCAGGCCAGAGTTGCACATGTAGATGAAGATGCTAGATCATCAAATTCTGAAGATGCTGAAAGAGGAGAAACGCTAATTAATAGAAGAGTCTTACTGAGTGCTGAGAACGAACCTAAACAAAGGAGGAGCCTGTTTCGCACCAGGTGCAAGTGTGAGGGTAAATGCTATGATGTGATTATTGATATTGGAAGCACTGACAATTTGGTGTCAGAAGAGATGGTGACAAAGTTGAAGCTCAAGAGATAGAAACACCCACATCCATATCGGATTGCTTGGGTGCAAGATGACCACAAGGTCATGGTCAGTGAACAGTGCCTGGTAAATTTCAAGATCGGCGAGTACCAATATGAGGTACTATGTGATATCATCTCTATGGATGCATGTCATATGTTGTTGGGTAGACCGTGGTAGTTTGACAGATGTGCTGTACACAATGGTCGTACGAATACCTATTCCCTGACAAAGGATGGAGTGCGACATAAGCTAAAGCCATTGAAGGAGACCGAAGAAAAGGTATGTGGTAATGCAAGAATAACATTTGTTGATGGAAGAAAATTTCTAGATGGTATGAGGGATGAGCATGTGTGTTTTGCTTTAATTTCAAAAGCTAGTAAAGAAGAAGTAGAGGATGTACCTGTAGAGGTTGCAGATTTGTTGAATGAGTTTTAGGATATTGTATCTGATAATGTACCTGATGGATTACCACCCATAAGGAAGATCAATCATCAGATGGATTTGATTCCAGGAGCCAGTTTGCCAAACAAGACAGCACACAGAATGACACCAGCAGAAAGTGAAGAGTTGAACAGACAAGTACATGAGTTGTTACAGAAGGGATTGATTCGGGAGAGCCTGAGTCTATGTGCTGTACCAGCAGTATTAGCACCAAAGAAGAATGGAGAATGGAGGATGTGTACAAATTCCAGAGCAATAAACAAGATCACAATCAAGTATAGGTTTCCATTGCCACGAATGGATGATATTATGGACTGTTTGAGTGGAGCTGTGTATTTCTCATAGATAGATCTGAAGAGTGGATATCATCATATTCGGATCAGAGAAGAAGATGAATGGAAGACTACCTTCAAGACAAAGGAAGGACTGTATGAGTGGTTAGTCATGCCTTTTGGGTTAACCAATGCACCGAGCACTTTCATGCGGCTCATGAACGAGGTTCTGAAAGAATTTCTGGGTAAGTTTGTCATTGTTTACTTAGATGATATTTTGATCTTTAGCAAGACATTGGAGGAGCATATGATGTATATTTGTATGGTGTTTGGGAAGCTAAGAGATGAGAATTTGTTGATTAATTTGAAGAAGTGCAGTTTTGTGAAAAAAGAGTTAGTGTATTTGGGATTTATAGTTTCAGCAGAAGGTCTAAAAATGGACCCAAAGAAGGTACATGCTATCATTGAATGGCCTACTCCAAGGAGTGCTACTGAGGTAAGACATTTTCATTGTTTGGCTAGTTTCTACAGAAATTTTATCAAAAATTTTAGTAGTATTTGTGGACCCTTGACTGAAACAATGAGAGGGGATAGAAAAGAGTTTAAGTGGACTAATGGGGTAGAAAAGAGTTTTCAATTGTTGAAACAAAAAGTTACAGAATAACCTATTTTAGCACTTCCAAATTTTAATAAGGTGTTTCAAGTAGACTGTGATGCTAGTGGTACTGCAATAGGAGCTGTTATGAGCCAAGAAGGTAAACCTATTGCTTATTTCAGCGAGAAGTTAAACGATGCCAAGAGAAAATATTCTGTCTATGATCAGGAATTTTATGCTATAGTTGAGGCATTAAAGAAGTGGAGACATTATCTGCTTCCTAAAGAGTTTGTCTTGTATACTGATCATCAAGCTTTACAATATTTGAATAGTCAAGGAAAGTTAAATCAGAGGCATTTGAAATGGGTTGAATTTTTGCAAAGTTATACATTTTTTTTGAAACACGGAAGTGGAAAGTCTAACAGGGTTGCAGATGCTCTTAGCAAAAGGCAACTATTGCTGACAGAGATGCAGATTGATTTGATTGGGTTCAAGGAACTCAAGAATTTGTATCTAGAGGATCCTGATTTTGGTGAGGCTTGGAAAGCTTGTCTAGAACCTGTTACTCTAGACAGGACGAAATGGTTGGATTTCATCATCCAGGATGATATGCTATTCAGAGGGAGTCAGTTGTTCATTCCGCGAAGTTTTATGAGGGAGAATCTCATCAAGGAGAAGCATAGTGGAGGATTGGCTGGACATTTTGGTCGTGATAAAACCCTTGCTTTGGTTAGTGAAAATTATTATTGGCCACAGTTGCAGCAAGATGTGAAGAAGTTTGTACAGAGTTGCAAAGTATGTCAGATGGAGAAGGGAGTGAAGCAGAATACAGGGTTATATCAGCCATTACCTATACCAGAGAAGCCTTGGGAGGTTATCAGTATGGACTTTGTTCTTGGTTTACCGAGGACACAACGGGGACATGATTCAATTTTTGTGGTGGTTGATAGATTTTCGAAGATGGCACATTTCATTCCCTCCAAGAAGACTAATGATGTTGTTCATATAGCAGAACTATTTTTCAGAGAAGTAGTGAGACTACATGGTTTGCCAAAGACCATAGTTTCATATAGAGACACTAAGTTTGTTGGATATTTCTGGCGTACATTGTGGAAGAAATTGAAGATAGATTTGAAGTTCAGTTCATCACATCATCCACAGAATGATGGACAGACAGAGGTGGTGAATAGAAGTTTAGAAAATTTGCTGAGATGTTTGGTTGGAGACAAGTCAACAGGATGGGATTTGATTTTACCATAGGCAGAATTTGCATACAATAATTCTGTCAACCAGAGCACTGGTAAATCACCATTCCATATTGTATATGGAAGTAGGCCAAGAAATGCATCTGAATTGAGAAAGATAGATAACGGAGAAATAAGTAGTGCTGAAGCTGAGGATTTTGCAGAACACTTGAAGAACATCCATGAGGAGGTGAGGAAGCATATTACCAAGATGAATGCGCAGTATAAGGCTAAGGCAGATGAGAAAAGGAGACAAGGAATTTCAGGTTGGAGATGAAGTCATGGTTCATTTGCGGAAGGAGCGATTTTTGGTTGGTACACATAACAAGTTGAAAATGAAGAAGTTTGAGCCATGAAAGATACTGAAGAAGAATGATTCAAAAAATGCATATGAGGTAGAATTGCCTATTGAGCTGAATATTTCACCAGTGTTTAACATTTCAAATTTGAGAGAGTATCATGAAGGAGGTATTGAAGATGAGGTTGCAGCAGCACAGTGGAGTATTCCAGCAACCAGTTCAGATATCAAGGAGATTGAAGACATACTGGACAGTCGTGTTGGCAGAAGCACAAGGAACAAGACATATGAAGAGTATTTGGTCAAATGGAAAGGACGACCTGTTGAAGATTCATCATGGCTAACAAAGGAGGAGGTTAACCATCTTGGTTTTCCTCTGCACATCTGAGTCGTGACAGGGTCACTTCTAAAATTACGTCGGGTGTCTGATGCAGGAGCATCCTAGGTGTAAGAGCAATCTTGCATCACCCAAAAATATTTTTGTTTTTGTATTCAATAAGGGCTATCTTGTGCAAAGCCGCTATTTATGGAAACTTCCTATTTTTAGTAAGTTGGTCTTACGATCTCGGAATGTTCTAATTTTACATGTGGAGGTTCATCTCAGTCATATCAGCCTGCCAACAAAGTTTCATGGCTAGATCAAGTCTAGTTTTGAAGATATTAAAGATTTTCGGTATTGGCAGCAAGGTACAAAAACTTTGAACTCAGTTTTGAAGGCTTTAGAGGCCCCGGATGAGGTTGAAAATTTTGGTGACGGGCGCTTTGCACTTTTTAAGCTTGTAGAGCGCTTCGTGACATTTTCAGAATTGGGTTATAATAGCCAATCGGGTCAACGGGCGATGACTTATGGTCTTCAGAAGTTGGGTCACCTGAAATGGTGGAAAATAATTTTTCTTCAAAATTTATGTTTGGGTTTCAAAACTCATTTTGAGCCAACTTTGATGTAATAAATTGTAAAATAAAATAATTTTAAGTTTGGTCGGCCCTAAGGACTAAATTTCTAGAACCTTCTTGGGCGGTGGAAATTGCCTATATAAAGAAGGCCCGGAGTGTTGTCTAGGGCAGTTCGGGGTAGTAGATCTGGGTATTGATTCGAGACTTGTCCTATAGAATATTGTAAGGGAATGCCCATGTGGCTTTGCATATTGTAATTTTGAAAGTTTGTAATTCCACATTTGTGGAGATAATAAGAAGCCAATTTTATTTTCTTGCATATTGTTCTTGTTTCTCTGTTTCTGTTATGTGTTTGTGGTATTAAGGGGAGCACCCTTCATCAAGTGATATCAGAGCAGAAGTTCTTGAGTGTGTAAATAGATCGCCGACTGTGAGGCAGTTTGCACTAGGACCATGGTTAGGGTTTCAGCATGCATCACAAAAATGCCTCCATAAAGAGAACGTGGTTGAAGAGCTGGTGCTGTGACAACCAAGGTTATAGAGCTGCAGAGACAAGTGCGAGCATTGCAAGAAGAGATTCGCAGAGGAATGAATCTTAATGTCAGAGATGAAAGCGAGGATAAAGCTGAAGAAGAATATCAAGAAGGAGAAGCCGAAATTGTGAACCAGGAGGAAGAAAGATTTTTTTAGACGATTTCCAAGATTGGGAAAAGACCTAAGATTGAGGTTCCTACATTTTTTAGAAATCTTAACCCAGAGGAATTGATCGACAGGATCAATGAATGTGAGGAATATTTTGAGTATAAAGATGTTGACGATCCTGATAGGGTCAAATTTGAGAAGGCTAGATTGAAAGGTCATGCGAAGATCTGGTGGCAAGAGATTCGATTGGAGTGAAATAGAAGAGGGAAAGATAAAATCACAAGACGGGATCAGATGGTGGATAAATTGAAGTGATAGTTCATTTCTGTTGATTATGAGCTTGACCTACTAAAGAAAATGCAAATTCTGAAGTGAGCAGGAAGATCTATTCAGGAGTATACAAAGGAGTTTTATCGACTCCTCATCAGAACGGGCCATGCAGAAGCTGATAAGGAGAAATTTTCCCGATACCTTAATGGGTTAAGGCCAAGCATTCAGGAGGAGTTGAAACTAGTTTGAATGAACAGTATTGAGGAGACATACTAGTTTACCGTAAAAGTAGAGGAAAAGCTGAACAAGAAGTTTGAGAGAAGACAAAATAGAAGAGGTCGTAGTGGAAGATCTGGTGGACGGTCATATGGTGGCCGAAATGAAGATCGAAAAAAGAAGGATGAGGCCAGTATCAACTAAAATCAGAGAGGAAACAATTGCAATCATTTCCAAGATCAGAATAATAGAGATCAAAGAGGAAGAGGAAGAGGACAAGGTTCAGGAAGAGGAGGCTTCCGTGGAACATGTTTTCACTGTGGAGAAGAAGGTCATAGGGCATTTGAATGTCCTCAGCGCCAAGGAAGAATAGATAGGAGAAATGAAAGCCAGGCCAGAGTTGCACATGTAGATGAAGATGCTAGATCATCAAATTCTGAAGATGCTAAAAGAGGAGAAACGTTAATTAACAGAAGAGTCTTGCTGAGTGGTGAGAACAAACCTAAACAAAGGAGGAGCATGTTTCACACCAGGTGCAAGTGTGAGGGTAAATGTTGTGATGTGATTATTGATAGTGGAAGCACTGACAATTTGATGTCAGAAGAGATGGTGACAAAGTTGAAGCTCAAGAGACAGAAACATCCACATCCATATCGGATTGCTTGGGTGCAAGATGACCACAAGGTCATGGTCAGTGAACAGTGCCTGATAAAGTTCAAGATCGGCGGGTACCAAGATGAGGTACTATGTGATATCATCTCTATGGATGCATGTCATATGTTGTTGGGTAGACCGTGGCAGTTTGAGAGATGTGCTGTACACGATGGTCGTGCGAATACCTATTCCCTAACAAAAGATGGAGTGCGACATAAGCTAAAGCCATTGAAGGAGACCGAAGAAAAGGTATGTGGTAATGCAAGAATAACATTTGTTGATAGAAGAAAATTTTTAGATGGTATGAGGGATGAGCATGTGTGTTTTTCTTTAATTCCAAAAGCTAGTAAAGAAGAAGTAGAGGATGTACCTGTAGAGGTTGTAGATTTGTTGAATGAGTTTTATGATATTCTATTTGATAATGTACTTGATGGATTACCACTTGTAAGGAAGATCAGTCATCAGATGGATTTGATTCTAGGATCTAGTTTGCCAAACAAGGCAGCACACAGAATGACACCAGTAGAAAGTGAAGAGTTGAACAGACAAGTACATGAGTTGTTACAGAAGGGATTGATTCGGGAGAGTCCGAGTCCATGTGTTGTACCAGCAATATTAGCACCAAAGAAGAATGGAGAATGGAGGATGTGTACAGATTCCAGAGCAATAAACAAGATCACAATCAAGTATAGGTTTCCATTGCCACGAATGGATGATATTATGGACTGTTTGAGTGGAGCTGTGTATTTCTCAAAAATAAATCTGAAGAGTGGATATCACCAGATTCGGATCAGAGAAAAAGATGAATGGAAGACTGCCTTCAAGACAAAGGAAGGACTGTATGAGTGGTTAGTCATGTCTTTTGGGCTAACCAATGCACCGAGCACTTTCATGCGGCTCATGAACGAGGTTCTGAAAGAATTTCTCGGTAAGTTTGTCATTGTTTACTTAAATGATATTTTGATGTTTAGCAAGACATTGGAGGAGCATATGATGCATATTCGTATGGTGTTTAAGAAGCTAAGAGATGAGAATTTGTTGATTAATTTGAAAAAGTGCAGTTTTGTGAAGAAAGAGTTAGTGTATTTGCGATTTGTAGTTTCAGCAGAAGGTCTAAAAATGGACCCAGAGAAGGTATAGGCTATCCTTGAATGGCCTACTCCAAGGAGTGCTACTGAGGTAAGACGTTTTCATGGTTTGGCTAGTTTCCACTGAAAGTTTATCAGAAATTTTAGTAGTATTTGTGGACCCTTGACTAAAACAATGAGAGGGGATAGAAAAGAGTTTAAGTGGACTAATTGGGCAGAAAAAAGTTTTCAATTGTTGAAACAAAAAGTTACAGAACAACCTGTTTTAGCACTTCCAGATTTTAAAAAGGTGTTTCAAGTAGACTGTGATGCTAGTGGTACTGCAATAGGAGCTGTTATGAGCCAAGAAGGTAAACCTATTGCTTATTTCAGTGAGAAGTTAAACAATGCCAAGAGAAAATATTCTGTCTATGATCAGGAATTTTATGCTATAGTTCAGGCATTAAGGAAGTGGAGACATTATCTGCTTCCTAAAGAGTTTGTCTTGTATGCTGATTATCAAGCTTTAGAATATTTGAATAATCAAGGAAAGTTAAATCAGAGGCATTTGAAATGGGTTGAGTTTTTGTAAAGTTATAAATTTGTTTTGAAACACAGAAGTGGAAAGTCTAACAGGGTTGCAGATGCTCTTAGCAGAAGGCAACTATTGCTGACAGAGATGCAGATTGAGGTGGTTAGGTTCAAGGAACTCAAGAATTTGTATCTAGAGGATCCTAATTTTGGTGAAGCTTGAAAAGCTTGTACATAACCTGTTACTCTAGACAGGATGAAATGGTTGGATTTCATCATCCAGGATGATATGCTATTCACAGGGAGTCAGTTGTGCATTTCACGAAGTTCTATGAGGGAGAATCTCATCAAGGAGAAGCATAGTGGAGGATTGACTGGATATTTTGGTCGTGATAAAACCCTTGCTTTGGTTAGTGAAAATTATTATTGGCCACAGTTGCAGCAAGATGTGAAGAAGTTTGTACAGAGTTGCAGAGTATGTCAGATGACGAAGGGAGTGAAGCAGAATACAGGGTTATATCAGCCATTACCTATACCAGAGAAGCCTTGGGAGGATATCAGTATGGACTTTGTTCTTGGTTTACCGAGGACACAACAGGGACATGCTTCAATTTTTGTGGTGGTTGATAGATTTTTGAAGATGGCACATTTCATTCCGTACAAGAAGACTAATGATGTTGTTCATATAGCAGAATTGTTTTTCAGAGAAGTAGTGAGACTACATGGTTTGCCAAAGACCATAGTTTCAGATAGAGACACTAAGTTTGTTGGATATTTCTGGCGTACATTGTGAAAGAAATTGAAGATAGATTTGAAGTTCAGTTCATCACATCATTCATAGAATGATGGACAGACAAAGGTGGTGAATAGAAGTTTGAGAAATTTGCTGAAATGTTTGGTTGGAGACAAGCCAACAGGATGAGATTTGATTTTACCACAGGCAAAATTTGCATACAATAATTCTGTCAACTGGAGCACTGGTAAATCACCATTACAGATTGTATATGGAAGTAGTCCAAGAAATGCATCTGAATTGAGAAAGATAGATAACGGAGAAATAAGTAGTGCTGAAGCTGAGGATTTTGAAGAACACTTGAAGAACATCCATGAGGAGGTGAGGAACCATATTACCAAGATGAATGCGTAGTATAAGGCTAAGGCAGATGAGAAAAGGAGACAAGAAATTTCAGGTTGGAGATGAAGTCATGGTTTATTTGCGTAAGGAGTGATTTCCGGTTGGTACATATAACAAGTTGAAAATGAAGAAGTTTTGGCCATGTAAGATACTGAAGAAGCATGATTCAGGAAATGCATATGAGGTAGAATTACCTACTAAGCTGAATATTTCACCAGTGTTTAACATTTCAGATTTGACAGAGTATCATGAAGGAGATATTGAAGATGAGGTTGCAGCAGCACAGTGGAGTATTCCAACAACCAGTTCAAATATCAAGGAGATTGAAGACATATTGGACAGTCGGGTTGGCAGAAGCACAAAGAACAGGACATATGAAGAGTATTTGGTCAAATGGAAAGGATGACCTGTTGAAGATTCATCATGACTAACAAAGAAGGATGTTAACCGTCTTGGTTTTCCTCTGCACACCTGAGTCATGACAGGGTCACTTCTCAAATTACCCTGGGTGTCTGATGCAGGAGCATCCTGGGTGTAAAAGTAATCTTGCATCACCCAAAAATATTTCTATTTTTGTATTCAATAAGGGCTATCTTGTGCAGAGCCGCTATTTATGGAAACTTATTATTTTTAGTAAGTTGGTCTTACGAACTCGGAATGTTCTAATTTTACATGTGGAGGTTCATCTCAATCATATCAGCCTTTTAGCAAAGTTTCATGGCTAGATCAAGTCTAGTTTTGAAGATATTGAAGATTTTCGGTAGTGGCAGCAGGGTACAAAAACTTTGAACTCAGTTTTGAAGGCTTTAGAGGCCCCGGATGAGGTTGAAAATTTGTGTGATGAGCTCTTTGTGCCATTCAGACTTGTAGAGCGCTTGATGACATTTCCAGAATGGGGTTATAATAGCCAATCGGGTCAACGGGTGATGACTTATGGTCTTCGGAAGTTGGGTCACCTGAAATTATGAAAAATAATTTTTCTTCAAAATTTTTGTTTGGGTTTCAAAACTCATTTTGAGCCGACTTTGATGTAATAAATTGTAAAATAAAATAATTCTAAGTTTGGTCGGCCCTAAGGACTAAATTTCTAGAACCTTCTTGGGCGGTGGAAATTGCCTATATAAAGAAGACCCGTAGTGTTGTCTAGGGCAGTTCGGGGTAGTAGATATGGGTATTGATTCGAGGCTTGTCCTACATAATATTGTAAGGGAATGCCCATGTGGCTTTGCATATTGTAATTTTGAAAGTTTGTAATTCCACATTTGTGGAGATAATAAGAAGCCAATTTTTTGTTCTTGCATATTGTTGTTGTTTCTCTGTTTCTGTTATGTGTTTGTGGTATTAAGGGGAGCACCTTTCATCAAGTGGTATCAGAGCAGGAGTTCTTGAGTGTGTAAACAAATCACCGACTGTGAGGCAGTTTGCACCAGGACCATGGTTAGGGTTTCAGCGTGCATCGCGAAAATGCCTCCACGAAGAGAACGTGGCGGAAGAGCTGGTGTTGTGACACCTGAGGTTAGAGAGCTATAGAGACAAGTGCGAGAATTGCAAGAAGAGATTCGCATAGGAATAAATCTTAATGTCAAAGACGAAAGCGAGGATGAAGCCGAAGAAGAATATCAAGAAGGAGAAGCCGAAATTGTGAACCAGGAGGAAGAAAGACTTTTTAGGGTGATTTCCAAGATTGGGAAAAGACCTAAGATTGAGGTTCCTACATTTTCTAAAAATCTTAACCCAGAGGAATTGATCGACTGGATCAATGAATGTGAGGAATATTTTGAGTATGAAGATGTTGAGGAACCTGATAGGGTCAAATTTGCGAAGGCCAGACTGAAAGGTTATGCGAAGATCTAGTGGCAAGAGATTCAATTGGAGCGAAATAGAAGAGGGAAAGATAAAATCACAAGATGGGATCGGATGGTGGATAAATTGAAGCGACAGTTCATTCCTGTTGATTATGAGCTTGATCTACTAAAGAAAATGCAAAGTCTGAAGCAAGTAGGAAGATCTGTTCAGGAGTATACAGAGGAGTTCTATCGACTCCTCATCAGAATGGGCCATGCAGAAGCTGATAAGGAGAAAGTTGCCCAATACCTTAATGGGTTAAGGCCAAGCATTCAGGAGGAGTTGAACCTGGTTCGAATGAACAGTATTGAGGAGACATACCAGTTTTCCCTAAAAGTAGAGGAAAAGCTGAACAAGAAGTTTGAGAGCAGACAAAATGGAAGAGGTCGTGGTGGAAGATCTGGTGGACGGTCATATTGTGGCTAAAATGAAGATCAAAAAATGAAGGATGAGGCCAGTAGCAGCCAGAATTAGAGAGGAAACAATTTCAATCGTTTCCAAGATCAGAATAATAGAGATCAAAGAGGAAGAGGAAGAGGACAAGGTTCAGGAAGAGGAGGCTTCCGTGGAACATGTTTTCACTATGGAGAAGAAGGTCATAGGGCATTTGAATGTTCTTAGCGCCAAGGCAGAACATATAGGAGAAATGAAGGCCAGGCCAGAGTTGCACGTGTAGATGAAGATGCTAGATCATCAAATTCCAAAGATGCTGAAAGAGGAGAAACGCTAATTAACAAAAGAGTCTTGCTAAGTGGTGAGAACGAACCTGAACAAAGGAGGAGCCTGTTTCGCACCAGGTGCAAGTGTGAGGGTAAATGCTATGATGTGATTATTGATAGTGGAAGCACTGACAATTTGGTGTCAGAAGAGATGGTGACAAAGTTGAAGCTCAAGAGATAGAAACACCCACATCCATATCGGATTGCCTAGGTGCAGGATGACCACAAGGTCATGGTTAGTGAACAGTGCCTGGTAAAGTTTAAGATCGGCAGGTACCAAGATGAGGTACTATGTGATATCATCTTTATGGATGCATGTCATATGTTGTTGGGTAGACCGTGGTAGTTTGACAGATGTGTTGTACATGATGGTCATGCGAATACCTATTCTTTAACAAAGGATGAAGTGTGACATAAGCTAAAGTCATTGAAGGAGACCGAAGAAAAGGTATGTGGTAATGCAAGAATAACATTTGTTGATGGAAGAAAATTTTTAGATGGTATGAGGGACGAGCATGTGTGTTTTGCTATAATTCCAAAAGCTAGTAAAGAAGAAGTAGAGGATGTACCTGTAGAGGTTGCAGATTTGTTGAATGAGTTTTAGGATATTGTATCTGATAATGTACCTGATGGATTACCACCTATAAGGAAGATCAGTCATCAGATAGATTTGATTCCAAAAGCCAGTTTTTCAAACAAGGCAGCACACAGAATGACACCAGCAAAAAGTGAAAAGTTGAACAGACAAGTACATGAGTTGTTACAGAAGGAATTGATTCCGGAGAGCCTGAGTCCATGTGCTGTACCAACAGTATTAGCACCAAAGAAGAATGGAGAATAGAGGATGTGTACATATTCCAGAGCAATAAACAAGATCACAATCAAGTATAGGTTTCCATTGCCACGAATGGATGATATTATGGACTGTTTGAGTTGAGCTGTGTATTTTTCAAAAATAGATCTGAAGAGTGGATATCACCAGATTCGAATCAGAGAAGGAGATGAATGGAAGACTGCCTTCAAGAAAAAGGAAGGACTGTATGAGTGGTTAGTCATGCCTTTTGGGTTAACCAATGCATCGAGCACTTTCATGCGACTCATGAACGAGGTTCTGAAAAAATTTCTGGATAAGTTTGTCATTGTTTACTTAGATGATATTTTGATCTTTAGCAAGACATTGGAGGAGCATATGATGCATATTCGTATGGTGTTTGAGGAGCTAAGAGATGAGAATTTGTTGATTAATTTGAAGAAGTGTAGTTTTGTGAAGAAAGAGTTAGTGTATTTGGGATTTGTAGTTTCAGCAGAAGGTCTAAAAATAGACCCAGAGAAGATACAGGCTATTCTTGAATGGCCTACTCCAATGAGTGCTACTGAGGTAAGATCTTTTCATGGTTTGGCTAGTTTCTACAGAAAGTTTATCAAAAATTTTAGTAGTATTTGTGGACCCTTGAATGAAATAATGAGAGGGGATAGAAAAGAGTTTAAGTGGACTAATGGGGCAAAAAAGAATTTTCAATTGTTGAAATAAAAAGTTACAGAACAACCTGTTTTAGCACTTCTAGATTTTAATAAGGTGTTTCAAGTAGACTGTGATGCTAGTGGTACTGCAATAGGAGCTGTATGAGCCAAGAAGGTAAACCTATTGCTTATTTCAGTTAGAAGTTAAACGATGCCAAGAGAAAATATTCTATCTATGATCAGAAATTTTATGCTATAGTTCAGGCATTAAAGAAGTGGAGACATTATCTGCTTCCTAAAGAGTTTGTCTTGTATGCTGATCATCAAGCTTTACAATATTTGAATAGTCAAGGAAAGTTGAATTAGAGGCATTTGAAATGGGTTGAGTTTTTGCAAAGTTATACATTTGTTTTGAAACACAGAAGTGGAAAGTCTAACAGGGTTGCAGATGCTCTTAGCAGAAGGCAACTATTGCTGACAGAGATGCAGATTGAGGTGGTTGGGTTCAAAGAACTCAAGAATTTATATCTAGAGGATCTTGATTTTGGTGAAGCGTGGAAAGCTTGTACAGAACCTGTTACTCTAGACAAGATGAAATAGTTGGATTTCATCATCCAGGATGATATCCTCTTCAGAGGGAGTCAGTTGTGCATTCCGTGAAGTTCTATGAGGGAGAATCTCATCAAAGAGAAGCATAGTGGAAGATTGGCTGGACATTTTGGTCGTGATAAAACCCTTGCTTTGGTTAGTGAAAATTATTATTAGCCACAGTTGCAGCAAGATGTGAAGAAGTTTGTACAGAGTTGCAAAGTATGTCAGATGGCAAAGGGAGTGAAGCAGAATACAGGGTTATATCAGCCATTACCTATACCAGAGAAGCCTTGGAAGGATATCAGTATGGACTTTGTTCTTGGTTTACCGAGGACACAGCGGGGACATGATTCAATTTTTGTGGTGGTTGATAGATTTTTGAAGATGGCACATTTCATTCCCTCCAAGAAGACTAATGATGTTGTTCATATAGCAGAATTGTTTTTCAGAGAAGTAGTGAGACTACATGGTTTGCCAAAGACCATAGTTTCAGATAGAGACACTAAGTTTGTTAGATATTTCTGGCGTACATTGTGGAAGAAGTTGAAGACATATTTGAAGTTCAGTTCATCACATCATCTACAGACTGATGGACAGACAGAGGTGGTGAATAGAAGTTTGGGAAATTTGCTGAGATGTTTGGTTGGAGACAAGCCAACAAGATGAGATTTGATTTTACCACAGGCATAATTTGCATACAATAATTTTGTCAACCGGAGCACTGGTAAATCACAATTCTAGATTGTATATGGAAGTAGTCCAAGAAATGCATCTGAATTGAGAAAGATAGATAACGGAGAAATAAGTAGTGCCGAAGCTGAAGATTTTGCAGAACACTTGAAGAACATCCATGAGGAGGTGAGGAAGCATATTACCAAGATGAATGCGTAGTATAAGGCTAAGGCAGATGAGAAAAGGAGGCATAAAGAATTTCAGGTTGGAGATGAAGTCATGGTTCATTTATGGAAGGAGCGATTTTCAATTGGTACATATAACAAGTTGAAAATGAAAAAATTTGGGCCATGTAAGATACTAAAGAAGCATGATTCAGGAAATGCATATGAGGTAGAATTGCCTACTGAGCTGAATATTTCACCAGTGTTTAACATTTCAGATTTGAGAGAGTATCATGAAGGAGGTATTGAAGATGAGGTTGTAGCAGCACAGTGGAGTATTCCAACAACCAGTTCAGATATCAAGGAGATTGAAGATATATTGGATAGTCGTGTTGGCAGAAGCACAAGGAATAGGACATATGAAAAATATTTGGTCAAATGGAAAGGATGACCTATTGAAGATTCATCATGGCTAACAAAGGAGGAGGTTAACCATCTTGGTTTTCTTCTGCACACCTGAGTCGTGACAGGGTCACTTCTAAAATTACGCCGTGTGTCTGATGCAGGAGCATCCTAGGTGTAAGAGCAATCTTGCATGACCCAAAAATATTTCTATTTTTGTATTCAATAAGGGCTATCTTGTGCAGAGCCGCTATTTATGGAAACTTGCTATTTTTAGTAAGTTGGTCTTACGATCTCAGAATGTTCTAATTTTACATGTGGAGGTTCATCTCAGTCATATCAGCTTGCCAGCAAAGTTTCATGGCTAGATCAGGTCTAGTTTTAAAGATATTGAAGATTTTCGGTATTAGCAGTAGAGTACAGAAACTTTGAACTCAATTTTGAAGGCTTTAGAGGCCCCGGATGAGGTTGAAAATTTGGGTGACAAGCACATTGCGCCGGTCAAGCTTGTAGAGCGCTTCGTGGCATTTCCAGAATGGGTTTATAATAGCCAATCGGGTCAACGGGCGATGACTTATGGTCTTCGGAAGTTGGGTCACCTGAAATGGCGAAAAATAATTTTTTTTCAAAATTTCTGTTTGGGTTTCAAAACTCATTTTGAGCCAACTTTGATGTAATAAATTGTAAAATAAAATAATTCTAAATTTGGTCGGCCCTAAGGATTAAATTTTTAGAACCTTCTTGGGCGGTGGAAATTTCCTATATAAAGAAGGCCTGAAGTGTTGTCTAGGGCAGTTCGGGGTAGTAGATCTAGGTATTGATTCAAGGCTTGTTCTACAGAATATTGTAAGGGAATGCCCATGTGGCCTTGCATATTGTAATTCTGAAAGTTTGTAATTCCACATTTGTGGAGATAATAAGAAGCCAATTTTATGTTCTTGCATATTATTGTTGTTTCTCTATTTCTGTTATGTGTTTGTGGTATTAAGGGGAGCACCCTTCATCAAGATATATGAACATAACTATATAATATAACATATATAATAGAATTGTATGAACATAACTATATACTAGACCATATATATAGCAGAACATTAATCTTGCTTGGCATAAATTTTACATTAATCTTCCTTATATTTGTACATAGCTACATGCAAATAATAATGGATAATAAATACATATAATATCCTATTGTTGGATAGCATGCATAAATATAATATTTTGGATTATATGCCACTATTGTATGAGTATTTCTTTAATATCCATCCTCATTTGCATGTAGCTAATAATTGCAATTAACATATGGTGTAGGTGATGTCCTCCACATAACTCATGATGAGCATGGAGGATGAGGTTTAAGTAAGCTAGACAACTTCTTCCCCCAAGAAGGTTATGTGGATAAGAGAAATGGAATAAAATTTCCTACACTTGCTCCACGAGCAAGTTTAGCTAGGAAGGAAAGGCGAAGGGGGCTTCAAAAAAGAAGCTTAGACCGCCATTGAGAGGAAGTTCAATGCTGAGATGAGCCTTAATATGTCAAAGGATAATTTCAAAAACAAGTTGAAAGGATGGAAGCAAGGTTTTAGATTTATGAGAGAGTTGAGAAGTATGAGTGGGTTTGCATGGAGTGAGGCTACTCAATGTGTGGATGCTGATGAGATGGTGTGGGAGGAGCTTCTAAAGGTAAAATGGTATTTTGAATATGCTGATCTAAGAAATATTTCCTTCTTATTAATTTAGTGATACAAGACAAAGATCTAATTCATTCATCATGACAACATGTAGAGAAAAGAATTCAAAAATTCCAAAGTGTATAAGAGACAACCCTTCCAGTACTACGATGACGTATCCTTCATTGTGGGTAATGACATAGTTGAAGGTACCACATCTACTACTACGCAAGAGATGGAAGAAGGGCTCAATATGGATGGGGGAATCTACTTGGATTATGATGAGGATATCCTTATCAATACACTTCTTAACACTATAATTGATTTGGATGATGAATTATATCATTCCAATCAATCGAGTGCAAGTGGTAAGCCAAATCCTTCAACACCATCATCAAGGAGGGGAAAGAGGAAGAAGGCAAGTGTGGCTGGTTCGTTGGATGCAATTTATGAAACTATAAAAAAACTACAAGAGGACCTCCATTTGCCTCTTGTTATCAAAGTGGATAAATCTGATTCAGATATTGTCTTAGAAAGTGTGTATGAGGCCCTCAAAGCCATCCCTAATTTAAGTTGAAGCACTATGCTAAAGGCATATGACACCTTCATGATTGAAACTGGAAGAGCCAAAGGGTTCTTGAGAATGAATGAAGAGGAGAGAGTGGAGTACATTTCAATGAATTTTGTAGAACTCTAGTTACTTTTGTTTCATTTTAAGTCTTGTTACTTAAACATTGGAAAGGTTAGCCAAGATACTTTTTAAGTTGGCAAGGTTAGCCAAGATACTTTTTAAGTTGGAAAGGTTAGCCGAGATACTTGTTTTATCAGCAACATATAGTTGATATTGGTGTAAAATTGTTTTATTTTGTTGAAACTCAAATCATGTATTTTGATTGTTCATGTATGGATGGTCTCTATGGCTTCTCTCTGCCCAAATCAGCATTGCTCTTGCACATATGGTTGCTCTACTATATATGCTTTAGTATATATTTCCGCTCTCTTATGAAGTCACCATTCATGATTAAATCACTACTCCAACTTGTACAAGTTTTGTAGATCACTCAAACACCTACTTTTTTGCATGGCATCGTATGTACATGCAGGCATGATGATATTGTTTTTACTATTATTTCATGCATTATAGATTGCATTCATGATTTACTTAAAAATGAATATAGTTGTTATTCATTGCTTTTTTTAGATTTGTGTTTTTTTTGTAGATTTCTTTGAAACCTACTTTTTTTGCTTGGCATCATATTATTGGTATAGTCAAAGCATGCATTGTAATGGAAAAGCATGTAATATGTCTATATGTGATGATTGTATATTATTTTTTATTGGCATTTTTTTGTTCCATTTTATATGTCTATACCTCTTGACTTGGTTAGCCTTGTTGCATTAGAAAATATAAATGGAATACACCAAGGAGTAACACATGATGAAGATCAATTATAGTGATAAATTATGTTGTTCTATTGCAAAGTATCATAACTATACATTTTGAATTCTTCAAAACTATTCCAACAGTACTCGTATGGCTTCTCTACCCAAATTTTGTGTTTTTCATATTAGTTTTTACTATTATTTCAATTAGTATATATCTGAACTATTATGATAATAAGAAATCTAGGTAATTTACAATTTGGTTTCCATATATAGAGAAGATGTAGTTTTTGATATTACTATACCAGTTTATAAGCAAAATTTGTGTATTTCATATAGAGAGGCTTAAATTTTTGTGGCAATTCACAAAAACTACAAGCTGGAGTAGTTTTTGAAAATAGTACTCTAGCTTTTATAGATTTTGTACATTGCTCCAACACCTACTTTTTTTCTTGGCATCTTATATACATGTGTTCACGAAGAATTCAAAATGGACAATTATGAGAGTACACATATATTGTTCATGATTTCAACTTACAACCCATATTTATGATGACTACACATATTTTTGATGTTACTCCTTGGTGTATTACATTTATTATGGGAACTTTGTTGGCCAATATGTTATGACCAGGATATAGGAAGCTTCAACTAGATATTGGCTTGTATTTTTTTGTACTTAATGGTGTGTCGTCACATCACCATTTTGTTGTTGGATTTTGTTCTTCCCCATCTTCTATCTAGGAGTATAGATGTCTTATTAGATCTTTTCATTATAGCATACAAAGTCTTTGTAATTAACCATGGATTGTTAGAGTAGATTTGATTATGTAAGTTTCTAACATTTTATGAAGTGTATTTGAATGAATTATGATGCAATAGATTGCATCATAAGATAGTTCTGGGACTGCAAGATACCCTTTTGGGGGATTTGGTAAGGAAAATCTAGAAGTACCCTATCAATCAAATCAAGTTGGGTTATCTACTTTAAGGTCAGTAATCTACCAAAAGATGTATCTAGAAATTGGTAGGAACACACCATTTATATATTATTTTTGATTGGCTTTATTTTGTTCCATTATTTCCTACTGTGGTCAAGACATGGTTGTTTGAAATTCTTTGGGCACCACTTTTAGAGCTATTTGTTTGAATTTCTTCTTTGTATGTAGTACATCACACTAGATAATCATTACCAACATAGGTAGACCAACTTCCTTCTCCTGTATCTTCTTACTAACATGTGCTAGCCACTATAGTGGATAGGATAAAAAAAAATCTAGTTAAGGAAAACCTCTAGAAATGACATCGTGAATTTGAGAAATAAAAAAATACTCTTGTTTACCAGTAAATTATAGTGGTTTTATAGATCCAATATGGGGTTAGCGGACTAAAGAGATTTTTTAATGAGGGAGGTTGATAGTCATAAATAAACAAATGAGTTTTCTACAAGATCAACTAGATTATATAGATATTAATATTTATTCACATGTTGGTTAATATCTATATCATCTTAAAATAGAAGCACTTCCATCTTGATAGGTTTAGAACCCTCTTTTAGTGCATTTATCATGATAGATTTAAATATAGGATGCATTTGCACTTGATTTCTTGATTCTAGCTGAAATTAGGGTTAGGATCCAAAGGATTCTCCTTGATTTCCCTTCTCTATGGCTCTATTTTCTAGGTAAGATCTAGGAATAGGTCCTCCTATCCCTCATCATGTTCATCATAGGCCTTTGTGTCCTTTTCTAGTACTCTAACCTATTCTGTCATCATTTTCAAGCCTCTGGGCATCCCCAGGACCTCCTGTTTTCAACACAAATTGGATTTGGACCCCTAGGTCAAGGTAAAAGTTGAATTTGACCTAGGTCAAGGTTGAGGTTGACTTTAACCTAGGTCAAAGTTGAGGTCATCCTTTACCTTTATTGGGATTTGATTCCCCTTTTCAAATTTTGGTCCCAAAGGACCCCAAAATCAATGTCGAGCTTTCGAATCCAAATGCGAAAGGGTTTTAATTTGAAATTCATTTAATTATTTTCCCTCCTTAGTTTCTTATTGTGATTGGACCATAATTCAAGGTAAAATTTGAATTATGGGCCCTTACATTTCCTGAGGAGCCTCACCTTGAAATCTCTATATAAAGACTCTCTCTTGCCCTCATTTACAACTACTACAATTCCAAGCATCCATCAAGTGGATACATAATTGATTTAAGCAAGGAAGTGATGGTGAAGTGAAGATGCAAGATTACAAGAGGATGATATAGAAGATAAATCCATTTTTGATATCAAGCATTTTTGTGAATACACCATTGTGGACATCTATTTGGAGTAAGAGAGATCCCTTCTTCCTTGATCCACCATTTTCAACATTGAAGCATTAAAAGATACAATCATGGGGTAGAAATTATGGATTGTAAGTTTGGTAAGAGTACTTTAGCCTTGGGGGCTTGGTATACTTTCTTATCATATTCAAATCTATGCATCACTTTCTCATAACAATTCATGCTAGGGTTTCAATCTAGAGGATTAGATCTTGGCATTACACATTCAATACACACGCATATTCTATTACATCTGGTTATTCGTGGAGGTGGAGATCACCAAAATGGGGGTTTTACTAAGGCAAAACCCTATATAGCCACCCCAAAACACCATTTTCAGATATCTACAGCCGTTGTTTCGGGAGTTGCAGAGTAGATTTGAGTACCCTTTTCGTCAAACTTTTGGGATCCGCAAACATAATTTCCGTTGGAACAGTTCAAGTCAAGGATGAATTTTAGGGGTAAGATTGTACCTTAAGGTAAGATCTTACCCTGATCCTTTAGTCAAGGATGACCTTCCTCAGAATTGAAAAAGCTTTCTGGGTTTTCTTTGTTTTTGTTTTCTTGTTTCGGATCCGATTGCAGAATTCCCTGAAACTGAATACAGACATCAGAAAATAGGTATTTCTAGATCCGTTTCATTATGAGGTATGTACTTTATCTTATCTAATTTCAAGCATTTCTGGATTTACATTACTATCAATTTATATATATGTATAGTGGATAATGTTGTTTTAGGATCTCTATTAGGTACATTGTTAAAACCCCACCTACCTATACTCACACATTTTCCCACATTACATTTTGGTGAACCCATTTACAAAAACTCTTTCTTTTTGGTGTTAGATTTTCATCTTGTGTTAGATATTTGCAAAATTTCTTTAAAAATACAAAAACATTTACATTTTCATGCTTTTAGTATTTCTTTGTATTCAACATGTATGATTCTTGTTTTGAATACTTTGATGAGGATTTTATTGTACAAGAGGATAGATTCCCTAATAAGGTACATGGTAGTGAGGATGAAAATTGTTTGAATGAGATCTCCATTGATCCTATTCTTATTTCACTCTCCTCCACAACCTCTTCAATTGACCTTTACCATAAGGTGTGTGTACGGTTACCTTCATGTCCCACTATTTGGAACATTGATAAACCTAAAATGATATATCCTAAACCTTTTTTGATGGTAAAATGATGTCCTCAAATAACAATTAATGGTAAAACTAGAGATCCTTTGGATTTCTTTGATAACATAGATTATGTTTAACATGCTTATCACACACAGAATAACCCTCAGCCTACTATTCTAGTTTCTTTACAACCTTCTCAACCTATGCTTCTTCAAGCTCCTAGGTTTTCTTCTACCTTTATGGAGTATGACTTAGTTGACCAATTACATGCTACTCTTGCTAAGATATCTTTATGGTAATTGCTTCAAACTTACCCAACATATCACAAGGCATTGCAAAAAGCTTTATCTACTCTTCCTGCTTTGCCTCCTAATAAAGAGAACATTCATTCTATTTTAGAGTGCATGCATACTATGCCTTTTGTACCTCCTATTGTTTCTTCTTCTAATGATTTACCTTCTCTTGAGGTGCAAAATCAATATGATGCTCTTATGGTTTTTGTTTCTATTCTTTAGAGTATCATTCGTAGAACGCTAATTGATAACTAATCTGAGCTTAATGTTTGTAGCATGGATATGCTTAAGGCAATTAAGGCTGACCTCACAACTATTCAACCTAATAATGTCCCTATACATGGATTTGACAATATTGCAAATAGAACTTTGGGCATTATTACCTTACCTATTAAAGTTGGTCCAGTTATTCTAAATAGACCTATACATGTTATGCCTGGACCTCTCAATTATAACCTTCTTTTAGGAAGACCGTGGTTACATACTATGCATGTAGTTCCTTCTACTCTTCATCGCAAGGTTAGGTTTATCTATAACAACTTAATGTATACATTACATGTGGATGATGCGCCAAATCCTTGCCTAAATGTAGAATATGCTAAATTTTCTGAGCCTCTTCAACAAAGTAAAGAGATTGAAAAGCAACCAGAGATTAAACAAACTGAAGCTCCATCTTCTTCTTGGAATGAGGATGATTGGAGGACATTGGAATTTAATCCTACTTTCATTGGAGAATATAAGGTCTCTGATTTGGAATTTATGAAACAATAAAGTGAATTTGAGAAAGAAGTTTTAAGTCCTTCCCCGCTTTCTAATGAACTAAAAAGTAACTTTGTTACTGCCTCGATTGAAGAAATAATTGAAATGATAAAACCTGATTGTTATGATATTATGACATATGCCGCTCCTTGGACTCCATCTGATATGGTTGATCGATATAGCTCTGGTTATCATCTGCTCAAAAAATCAAGATTTAATGGGAAAGGATGTGGTAAATATGAGCAAGGTATACAAGTGCCTTTGGATAATGAAATTTATGATCATACATATGGATTGGGATTCAATCCTTATAGATAACCATTAGCTTTTTCTCCTAATGTTAATCACATATGTGGTGGACAATTGAAGTTGGTTAACCCACTCCTCCTTGACATCAATCAAAGACTTACTTTGGATATCTTTCCCAAAGATGAAGCCTTGGTAGATTTTTTAGGGGTTTATGAGGACTTATAAAGGCCTTTTCTATTAATAAATATAAAAGTATAATATTCACAAAAAATTGGTTGGGGGAAGAAATCACCCCGCAAGTCACTTGGCAACTAGACCAGAATCATACAACTATTCATTAAAAAAGCATATAAAAAGAGAAGCCCTCAGGCTACAAGAGTAGTATTAGAAGAGGGAGGAGGGTCTCTGTCATCAGGATTGCCCCAAACATTGGGCCCAAGAGTCTGATCAGGAATGACCCAGCCATCCTCAGGATCATCCTTTTCCAGTTCCCCTTCCTCCCACCTGGGAGAAATTACAAGCGCTGGGCAAGGGAACTTATCTTGATTAGCAGGAACAGAGGCCGAGGGCCGAGAAATAATAGTAGTAGTAGAAACAAGCACAGGAGGCCAGCCAGAACCCACATCCCTCCGAGGAGGAAGAGAGGTGGAGTAGCGGTGCCACTAGCATGGAGTCCTAGAGTGTCTGGAATAGGAACTTCAGCTACGATGGTGGCCGTTGGGTAGCATGCGGTCAGCTAAGAGAGAATCTGGAGGGATCTGAGCCACAGTACAAGGGGCATTTCCCCAATACTGGAGTAGCTCCTATAAATGAGCGACCTCTAAGGCCACCTTATCTACTTGCACCTGAATCTGCATCATGACATTATTACAAATACATGCCTTAGTATAAAGAGAGACATGAATATCCAGAGAACTATGAGAAAAAAGAACAACATTTCAGTCTTTCCATAAAGTAAATAATATCTCCATCCTGAAAGCATGCCATATATGGGTGTACTTGGAAGACATTCTAGGGGAATCACCAAGAAGCACTATGTGCCACAAAAAAGGTTCAAGCCTAAAAGGAGCAAAGAGGTTGTGAATCCAAACCCAATAATTCTCGGCACGATGAAAAAACTAGAAAATGTGCATGAGCATCTTAGAATGACCACAAAATGGGCATTTAGGATCAGGAACACCCAAATGCCTGAGTCTAGCTCCCAAAGGCAAGCCCTGGTACAACAAACATGTTAGGGATTTTTCTTGTAGGACCAAACTTGGCAAAGGTTTGGACTCAATTCTTAGTTTAAGGGGATTCCAAGTTTGCAAGAAAAGCCTAATTGATGAGGATTGGATAAGATCCTCCTTCTACTTTGAGCTCCATAGGACTCAAGCGGGTATCACCTATGAATAGGTTACTATGTTTCAAGTAAGCTTTTGATTAGTGGATTAGGTTCTTCACTGCTATGCTATTGTGCTTCCGACTATTTCAACAAAAGATAACTCTGCAAATAGTTGAGAATGTCCTGATACAGAGCTTGACAATAGAAACTATAAATGTAACAACATAGACAATGGAATAAGGACATAAATCCTTCTTCTTTTTATGAGTGCAACTCGAGGAAGGTTAACCTCTGGATTCTCTCTTCAAGGAATCAACAAACTGAACTATATCACTTAGATACAGTCCTTTCACAATAGGCATAAACTTAGAAAAAGAAAAGTACTGGTAATGATTATTTTGTGCTTGATGGTAGAAAGGTAGTTGCATAAACAAAAATTAGACTAGTGCCTAATCCTTTGGGCAGAAGAGTCTAACATGAATCAACAGAGGGATTTCAAGAAAATACAGTAGTGTGCCTTGCAAACTACATACAATTTAGACAAAATGCCTGACAGACTATCTTCTCAATCGTAGATTGTTATCATCAAGATCTTAATAGATGTGTTCATTCTCTGAAACTGCACATGAGGATTTAATCCTTTCTTTGAAAGAAACTCATGAAATAATTAGAGTAATTGCCTGACAACTAGTATGTTTTTGTGTGCCTTACAGATAAAAACATACAAGAACAAACACAGAGCCAAGAGACAGTAACAAAACCAGGACATAAATTGTACTATATTTCATGAAAAGTGTATCAATACATACAAAGAAAAAATCTTTACTCAAAGACTTAGACCCAAAATAAGAAGTCTGCTATGCAAAGCTTTTATTTTCAAAATTTAGCATCAAGGGACCTACTCATAACATAGCAACTATAGGAGCCCTCTAGAGATAGGAACATGAACCCTTACAACTGAGAAGAGAAAAGAATAAAAAGCCTCAGAAGAAAACCCTAAAATCTCTATTTAATCAACACCTGTCTCCCCTGAACAATTTGATCTTATCCACCTTTTATCTCTTTTGAAATTTGATCTTCTCGGATATTTCAAAATCTAATTTCTTTTGCCTCTTCAAAAATCTATTCTTCTCTGCCACTTTAAAATTCTAATTCTTTATCATTAATTCTTTGAGTTTATCCTTATCCTCTACCTGCAAATCTGATTCATTCCTCTATCGGATCTGTAACTTTGAACATTAAAATATTTCTCAAAATCTGACCGCAGATTTAAAAGCTCTTACTGCTCTCATCTGCTCTCATCTGCTCACTTAAATCTGATTCTAAACACCATTATTACATCCGTCATCTTCTGGCATTTTCAGAAACATATTATACTGCCATATTCAGTTATAAAATGAATATGCAACAATCAAATCTTTGTGCAAGCTCCTAGCATGAAATAAATTTGAGTTTATCCCAAGGTTTGAACTTTATAACTTTTTAAATCTTTTATTTCTGGCTTTAATGCTCAGACTTCACCAAATTTTGCCACTTGTCACCATTATATTTAATGCTTAGACCTAACTCAAACTTAACCACCTCATTTAGAGATCTAGAGACTACCTTTGTCTCCAAAGCTCTGAAACTTGCTCTTAACCACGGTGCCTTTCTGAGACTTGGAGAAACTCTGTAGTCTCCCAATCTCCTAATTGATTTCTTAACTGCAGTTAAATCAAGAGACCTTGCAACACACTTTAGTCTCCAAATCTCTGAATCCACTTCTGGCAACCTGGCGACTAGTCTTGTAGTCTCAAAACCATTTTCTTTCCTTATGAGACTTGGAGATTTCCTTTAGTCTCTAGGTCTCTAAATCCTCATCTGGAGACTTGGAGACTAAGTCTCAAAGTCTCTGAATCACATCTGGAGATTTGGAGACTTGTGAGACTTGGAGATTTCTTCATTTGGAGATTTGGAGACTAAGTCTCTAAGTCTCTGAATCGCATCTGGAGATTTGGAGACTTGTGAGACTTGGAGACTTCTTCATTTGGAGATTTGGAGACTAAGTCTCTAAGTCTTTGAATCACATCTGGAGATTTGGATATTTGTTAGACTTGGAGACTTCTTCATTTGGAGATTTGGAGACTAAGTCTCTAAGTCTCTGAATCGCATCTGGAGATTTGGAGACTTGTGAGACTTGAAGACTTCTTCATTTGGAGATTTGGAGACTAAGTCTCTAAGTCTTTGAATCACATCTGGAGATTTGGAGACTTGTGAGACTTGGAGACTTATTCATTTGGAGATTTGGAGACTAAATCTCTGAATCGCATATGGAGATTTGGAGACTTGTGAGACTTGGAGACTTCTTCATTTGGAGATTTGGAGACTAAGTCTCTAAGTCTCTAAATCACATCTAGGATTTGGAGACTAAGTCTCTAAGTCTCTAAATTGCATCTAGAGATTTGGAGACTTGTGAGAGTTCTTCATTTGGAGATTTGGAGACTAAGTCTCTAAGTCTCTGAATCACATCTAGAGATTTGGAGACTTCTTTGACATGTGTCCCTTTTTGCAAAAAAATTTCTAGGCCCACTAGCACAAAAATTGAGGCAACTACACAAGCCTGGGCAAGCATAGCTTCTAGCACTTTGATTTATTTCATGTGCTTGTGCAGTTGTATTTAAATACTTCAAATACCCAATTCGGCATGAATGTGGGATAATTGTTCTCTGTGATTCTTATGGGCAGTTTAGACAGTGTTGTACTCAGTTGCCTGTATCTCGCGAACCAAGATGAATTTGGAAAATCACTCCAGTGAGAATCTAGAGAACTAGATTTACAACAACATATCCAAAAATGAGCCCGATCCAACAGTGCAATAAAAATTTATGCCACCTGCAATATGACTATTTTTTCTTCTTCTGCAAATCCGTGACTTCACAAATTTGTGTTTGCAAAAAAAAATCCATGGTGTGGATGGTACTTCCTTTAGCATCCCCCTTTCTTCAAAACATCCCTCTATCACATAATGGCTTCCCTTTACATGCTCAAAATGTGCCTCCATCCTTCACATCTTTTTTATGTAAGCATTCGACTCTCATGCAATGCTCACACACCAATCTTTATTTGTGTGTAGACACCAGTAGCAAGCACACCATCGAGCATCCTCCATGCATCAACAATCTTTATCCTTTGGGTCTCCTTTCACATTTATACATTGGCATCCATTGCATAGAATGTGCCTCCCTCTTATTTGCAATGTCATTATAAGAAGTCTTCATACAAAATCTTGGGATTCTCCAGCTGAGTATTTGAAGCATACACAAGAATTAGCTCCACTTCAAATTTGGCATCTTCAATTTCTGTGATTAGCATTGTCTCTCCTATTTGATTTGGATCACAATCAATCTCCTGGTGCTTACCCAAAATGCCAAACTTTGATAAATCCAGATCATAGCGTATCAAAACTTTAATCATAATGTTCACCTTTTTCCATTTTACAATACTACCTACTAGCACAACTAGCATCTAGAATGGGCCTAGAAAACTGACTAAAAGCCATCACAAGATCATGCCATTGGGTAGACAGGTCCACCTCTAACATGTTATCACACTCACCAAAGGAGATTGTCTAGAAAGATATAAGCTAGAAGAGTTTAGCAATCAAACATGGCCACTTGAGAATTAGATCCCAATGTGTTGCCAAAATCACATAAGTTGCCTCCAGAAGCGGCCTTAGAAAACTGACTCATTGAAACTTTTAGGAATCAAAATCACAGGCACTAATTCTCCCTTGAAAAAGGAACACAAAAACATAACTAGTTTCCTCAAAAAGTCACATGGCGAAATGCATTCAATCAGCAAAGTTAGCTTACTAGTAAATTTCAGGATAAGAAACAGTGAAAAATGCATAAACTGGATTTGGAGTTGGCCTGGGAAAGTGGGTTAAACATGACATCAGGATCCAAAAATAGAGGCATTTTTTATTTTTCATACAGAGAGTATAATTCCACAATTAGGGCTCATGACGAATAACAGGGTGCATTTGGTAATCAAACAAAGATAGGCCTTCAGAATTGCAAATTGGGAAATATCGTAAAACAATGATTTTGTGCATACAAAATGACCCTGGGAAAGCATGCTAAAAGATTCGTCAAGACCTCTAACTTTGCATATGTGTAATATTTTTTGATTAGAACACAGTGGCACAACCCATTCAGGCTCATCAATCATGGATCAAAAGTTATAACATCACAAACAGGGGTGCAGATCAATCTGCACATTTCACAACTTGTAAAACAACAGAAGTTGTGTTTGGAACCACATTTGCAAACTGAGCCAACGGATTTGTCATGACCTTAAAATTGAAACATAAGAAGTATTTGACCCCTAGAATATGATGCAAAAATAATTTTCTCCATAGGGTCAACTAGGTCAAAGATATGACTGGTCAAACAGGCCCTTCCAGAATTCTGAACAATTACACAAGTGCATGACAACAACAAACTACCAACTTTGAGGGGTTCAAAACCTAATCAAATGGTTTCAAAACAACTTGAAAATTGGAACATAGGTTCTTTGATATGCATACTAAACATCCTCAAAGTGACGGGTCATGAAACATTTCTAGACATAAAATATTCAAAGGCAAACTGGGCTACTGTACTCTGTTTGACACTTAGGCAGAATTGTGCAATTTGACACTTGCTCAAAATGGGACTTCACTGAATGATTTGAGATAATAAAATAACATCATAGAATGCATGCATATACTGAATGGAGTGTTTTCAACACCTGAAACACCTCATAAGCTTCAAAATGATAGCTGGGTACATATGCATGAAAAGTATTTTAAGGGCTTCAAATTGCAAAATTTTAACATGGTACTCAAAACCCATGTTCTATTTTTGAGTACCAACAAAACACTAGGAAAAGTGAGAAATCTTAGGCTTAGTGATAGAATCCCAAATGGTACAAAAATGCCAGCTCCAACTCTTCTGAGAAGAAGAGATATGCCATCATTGGTTGAGAGAATCAATCATGGGAAAATGGGGCACAAGCCAAGAATACCCAAGTTTGGGCTTGTAACTGGTGAAGGGTGTAGCAGGGTACCATTTCCAGTCCTTCCACCAAGGTTTAATAGATTGAATTCCCAACTTGTGCAAGAGATGAGACAGGATGGCCGAAACTAGCAAGTCAAAAGTCTGACGATCTGGGTGGATGAGCCAGAATTGAACCTGAAGATCATCCCAAGAGCGTAGATTCATGGTGGCTCTGGAGAAAAGATCTTTGGGGTTTTGAATTCCATGTTTGTGAAAACATAAAGCACTAACCCCTTGAACTTTGGCAAGAGGAATCCCTTGTTGAGCAAATAAAGGGGACCACCAAATGTTCTACTGGTTGAAAGAAAGACCATCTCAAAAACCATTACTAGCCCAATAGAGCCAGGGTTTGATAGACTCCCAAGCTCTCCAAATACTTTTGGAAACAAAATTACCTTGGATTTTAACATGTTCCTTCATAACCAAAAGGGTTTGAAATCCAATCCCCTTCCAGGCAGGCTTGTGAAGAGGATATCCTGAGGAAATGCAGTGTTGAAGCAAAATTTTCCAAGCCTCATTGCCTGTGAGACACCGCACGACCCATTTGGCACAAAGGGACTGACCTTGTTTCTAAGTATCAGGTAAACCAAGCCTTCCTGAGACCTTAGGAAGGCAACAAAAATTTGAGGCAACTCTGTCAGAACCCTGATGGTCAATACCAGAAGCCCAAAGGAAATCACATAGTAATTTCTTGAGCTTCTTGTAGGAGGCTTTGGAAGGAGCCCAACAAGAGGAGTAGTACAAATGTGTGGCTACCATGACTTTGGAGAAAATCTGGAACTTTCCTGCAAGAGAGAGTGGCTTCGTGATCCAGTAAGTAAGCTTTTTTTCAATTTTGGCAAGAACTGCATTCCATAGATCCATAGGGTGGGCTTGAAAAGCAAAGGGAATGCCAAGAAAGTAGAAAATTTCCCCATGCTGGATCCTGATCTAACCAAACTGAGAAAACCAGGGGGCTCGAGAAGAGCTGACTATTTGTAGTAGAGGATTTTATGCCATTGAATGGCTAAACCAGAGGCCAGACAAAAGGTGTCTAAACACTGCAAGGCTGCCTTGATATTCTCTTCATCCTCTTCTAAAGTGAGGAAGGAATCATCAACAAAATGGCCATTGACTAGCTGTTGAGATGAATCTGGAAAGTAGATGCCCCAAACATTTCCCATAGAAATGGAGTGAGCAAGCAGGTAGCCGAAACCCTCAATGGAAATCACATACAAGGCTGGAGCTAGAGGGAAACCTTGTTGAATGGATCAAAAGAGCCCAAAGGTAGAGGATTGGCAGCCATTGATGGTAATGTAGGTAGAGGCATCATTGAAGAGAATCTGCATAAATTGAATAAATCTGGGTCCAAAACACATAGCATGAAGCATAACAAGGATAAAAGGCCATTCAATGTGATCATAAGATTTAGCAAAATCAATCTTAAGAAAGAGGGCTTTTTGATGAGACTTATGAGCCCATTCTATACCTTCCCAAATGAACATGATATTGTCAAGAATAAATCTTGACTTAATAAATCTTGTTTGCTTAAGCCTAACAATCTGCAAAAGCATGTGATGGAGTTTGAGAGCCAGCACCTTGGCAATGATCTTGCAGGAGACATTGAGCAAGGTAATAGGCTGCCAGTTGCAGATGTCCTCTAGATCCCCAAACTTGGGAATAAATTTGATATTGCCCTAGTTAATAATACCCCCAAGAGATTGGGTATGATATGTTTCTAGGTAAACCTGGTGAAGATCAGGACTAATGGCATCCTAGAGGGCTTTGTAAAACTCACAAGGGAAGCCATCACATCTAGGAGCTTTATCATCAGCCATGGAAAACATAGCTTCATAAAGATCCTGCAAGGAAAGCAGTTGATCACAGAAGACACACTGAACATGGGAGACACACTGCAGAACAACCACGGTGCACTTGGCAAGAGATTTCTCGCTAGTAGGAGAGTATCCCTAAGAAGAAAATACCTATTCATAATAGCAAACAAAGGCTTGCAAAACATCAAGAAGCTCAGTAAGGAGGTTGAAGCCTTCTTTGATTCTAGTTATGCCCACACTGGTATGATGAGGATGGAGGGCAATAAAAAACTCTTTACAAGCTTGGTCTCCAACTTTTAACCAGTGGAGATGAGCTTTGATCTGGGCTCCTTTGGCAGCATAGTTGTTAGCAACTTATTTTTGATGATGTAACTTGGCAAGGTTAAATTGCAGATCCTGATTGAAAGGGTCCTGGGCTAAGGCCTCGGTGGAAAAATGTAAGGATTTGGTGTTGACATCATAGGATCTATGGTGACATTTGGCCAGTTGTTTTCCATAAATGTGCAAAAAATGAGTTTTACACCTGATGGTGTCATTCCACCATTGAATCCAGCCTATTGACTGAGTGGGCCTAGGCTCAAGGTTCCAAACCCGATGAATGTGGGCCATAGTGGACAAATGGTAAAGGAAAGAAGTATTAAAGAAAAATTGTGTGGTGGGAGGCCTAGCCTTAGCTATCTTCCAAACAATATTAATTTGGATGGGGAAGTGATCTGACAAGGTCACATCAACAAGAGGAGTGCCCGATAAAACTTTCTTTTCAGAAAAAGAGAAAAAAGATTGTGCCGAGATCATAGCACGATCAAGCCTTTTATGAATTCTATTAGAGGAGGCCCTATAATTAGACCAAGTGTGCCATACCCCATCAAGATAGCGGCAACCAACATTGGGATTGAAAAGCCCTAATTTATTATGCATGTAGTACCAAGCTTCTCTTTCCCCAACTGTCCATTGAAAAGGCAGGAGGCCATCCTTGTCAGACACCATCTCCACCATATTAGAATCACCACAAACAAGCTAGGTAGTAGGTGGCAGAGAATCCACAAGCCAATGCCAAAGGTGAGATCTCTCAATAGCATCATTGGGAGCATAAACATTAGCTATGCCAAAATAATGATTCTCAATAATGAAAGTGGCCCAAACAACTCTCTGCATGGGGTAAAAATTGTGACTAACTAAAAAGGAATGCCAATGAGGAGAAAGGAGAGTAGCTACTTTTCCTTGACCAGCCTTGTGCTGAGAACAAAGAGCAAGGCTTGTGGGCCAAATAACTTTAAAAGCAACATCAAGCATGAAACCAGAAATCTTAACTTCCTAGAGGCATAAAACATCCATATGACTAATACGACGATGCAAATCCCTGACAGAAAATTTTCTAGGTAGGTCTGTCAACCCATGAACATTCCATGAGATTTACTTCATGGAATAACAGTGTCATACATCCCATCACCTTCCCCAAGGGCATAAAAACTATTAGATAAATAACCTAGGGCAAAAGAAGACCCAAAAAACTCCATGGATATATTACATCATTTTTTCTGCAAGCCTTCAAACCTAGACTCAATATGCCTAGGAGGGCTATGAGAGTGGTGGAAGGAGACATAATAAGCAATCTCTATGGCCACCTGAAGTGCTTGGGTTGGAGGAACGGTAACATAGGAGTCAATGACTCTGTCTTGTGAAGCAAGGTTTGAAACCTCGATAGCTGGAGTTTTCGAAGAAACCACGCTAGTCGAAGGTGGTGGATGGGAAGCTGAAGCCAAAGTAGGCTACTTTCTTGGCTTGTTATGGTGGCTGACTATGACTCATTCATCTTTATTACCCTCTTCTTTTTTTCTAGCTTCAACCAACTAAGAGCTAGAATCCTTGGGAGGAGACTTGGTACGAGGCACTGCGAGAGGGCAGTCCTTAATCTTATGCTCTACAGATTGACAATGATAACAAGTGTTGGGAAGATTGAGATTAAGAACCTTTTGGGTGAAGGTGTTCTCACCAACTTGAATCTCAATAGTCTCTTTGAGGTCCCTAGAAAGGTCGACCTCAATGTAGAGCCTCTTTTGAGGCTGAGGATTAAGAAAATGGTCATGCTCACTACATATAACCCTACCTAGATTTTGCACTATGGCATGTATGAATGGCCAAAAAGGTAGGGGAAGACCAGGAAACTCTACCCACATGGGGACTTTTAGCTTCTTGTCATCAGAGACAGAGAAGTCACAACCCAGTGTTGGAAAATTAAAAGTGAGGCCCTAAGGTTCTAGGGACCTTTGGCAAAAATGGCGTCCACATGGGAATGATTGGAGAAGCAAAACAAAAAGAAGCCTTTTGTGAGGCTCAGGATGCCATCCAAGCAGATTCCATGAGGGTTCCAAGATTTCACAACCCAATGCCTGAGAACATGTTCAGGAGGGTTATGACCCAAAAAATAGCCAATAAGGGTATGTGTTTCAAGCTAAGTGCAAGCATCATTAAAATCATGAATGGGTAGAACAATATTAGGCTGAGACATACCTCATGAAACACTTTGGGCACAAATTTTTGGGGACATTTTCTTGGTGGCACCATTGCTATCTTAAACCACACCAGCAACAACATCAACTTCTTGGTGAGAAGTGGTCGGAGCCATAAATACTAAACTATTTCCCACAATAACTACAGAATGAGGGAAGGACAAGGGATGCAAAAATTTGATGCAAAGAAGAAACCCTACCAGAGTGCAGAGTGAGCATCCGGATGCTTATTTTGGAGAATATGATGAACATGATATTTCTCCTTTACCAATGGATTCTCTGATATAAAGTGATTTGCTAATAACTTAGACTGTTGATATTCAAATGGATGAAAATAACTCTGAAAAGATGTTAAAAATTGGCAAATGTTTGAATCAGGAAGAACACAATCGGTTGGTTTCCCTTTTACTTGAATTTAAGGACATTTTTTCTTGGACATATTCAGATATGTCGGGTATAGATTCCAAGATAGTTACTCACAACACTATTTTCAAACTGAATGTTAAACCTGTGAAGCAGAAAATTTGAAATATGAATCCACGAATTGCTTTATTAGTTAAGGTTGAAATTAAAAGATTATTGGATTCTGGATTTATCCTCTGTATTGATTACTCAAACTAGATTTCAAATATAGTGCCCATTTCAAAAGGAGAAAATAAGATAAGGATGTGTACTGACTTTAGAGATTTAAACAAAGCATCCTTAAAAGATGATTTCTCATTACTTAATATCGATATGATTGTGGATTCAACGGTGGGTCATGCTTTGTTATCTTTTATGGATGGATTTTATGGCTATAATCAAATCTTTATTACTCTTGAAGATCAAGTTAAGACTGCATTCATAACACCTTGGGGAACATTTTGTTGGGTCATGATACCTTTTGGATTAAAAAATGCGGGAGCAACTTATCAGCGAGCTATGACTTTGATTTTGCATGATTACATTCATAGGATTCTTGAGGATTATGTGGATGATATCTTAGTGAATTCTATACAAAGAGAACCATGTTACTATTTTACGACAGATATTTGAACGGATTATAAATTACAATATGAGATTGAATCCTAAGAAATGTGTCTTTGGAGTTGATTCTGGTAAATTATTAGGATTTATAGTGTCTAAGCGAGGCATAGAAGTAGATACTAAAAATATTGAAGCTATTGTTAATATGCCTCCTCCTAAGAATATTTCTCAATTGCAAAGTTTACAAGGAAAAAATCAAGCTATTCGTCGCTTTTTTTCCAACTTAGCTGATAGAATGGTTCCTTTTACTTCCTTTCTTAGAAAGGATACCACTTTCTCTTGGAATGATGAATGTAAACAATCCTTTGAGAAATTTAAGGAGTATCTCACCAATCCTCCTATCTTGCAACTGGCTAAATTTGATAAACCCTTTCATTTGTATACTTCAACCACTCTGAAAGTGGTGAGTGCATTGTTAGCTTAGAATGATAGTGAAGGTAAGGAAAAACCTATGTATTACATTAGTCAGACTTTAATTGATTATGAAACAAGATACACAAATTTGGAAAGACAATGCTTAGCTGTAGTTTATGCTTGCCAAAAATCCAGGCATTATCTTCTAAATGATGAAGTCAATGTGATTTTTAAATTTGATCCTTTGAAACATCTTTTCTCAAAAACTGATCTCTCTGGTCATTTGGAAAAGTGGGTGATGTTACTTACAAAATTTCATCTTAATTTCATTTCTCAGAAGTCAATTAAGGGACAAGATTTAATAGATTATTTAGCTGAAGCTGCTTGTCCTCATTCTGATACATGTTTTACTTCAGTAGAATTCCCTAATGAAAATATTATAGCTATTCAACAGGATGATGTTTGGGAATTATATTTTGGTGGGTCTAGATGTAAGATAGGTTCTAGTGTTGGTATTATCTTGATCCCTCCTACAAAAAAACCAATCCCTTTATCGTACAAATTAACCTTTCCTTGTACTAATAACATTGTAGAGTATGAAGCTCTTATAGCTAGTCTGAGAGCAGCTTCATCCCTTAACATCAAACACTTGCAAATATATGGAGATTCCCAATTGATTGTTGAACAAATTAAAAGAGGTTATCAGACTAAGAATGATAAAATGACACAATATAGGGATTTGGTTCTTGATGTGCTTTCACAATTCTCTTCTTATACAATTCAAACTTTACCTAGGAAAGATAATCGACATGCGAACGCCATGGCAAGCACAACTTCTTTGGTTTGTCTTGAGAATAATGTTGAAATTTTTTAATTTACTATAAAAACTCTTAAAAACCTTGTAATTTCTAATAAAGTTACCTCTGATTGTTTCAATTTTCATTTGGATCAATGGTATTCTCATATCTTTCATTTTTTGAAATATGGTACTTTTCCTGAATCGACAATAAGGAACACGTGTAATCATATTAGGAAGCTTTTAGCATGTTACATCATTTTAGGAGACACACTTTACAAACACTCTTATGAGAGTTTACTATTAATATGTCTTAATAGAACCAAAATTCTAGTAGCTTTGGAGAAGCTCATTCTGGTTCTTGTGGGGGACATTTTGGTGGAAAATCTCTAGTTAATAAATTGCATAGAATGGGATATTATTGGCAAAAAATAGAACAAGATTCTGTCATGTTTGTTAAGAAATATCCTCAATGTCAACAACATAGTAATTTGATTAATGCTCCTGCTTGTGAGCTTCGTAATCAAGTTTCTCCATGGCCTTTTAGTATTTGGGGGTTTTGACCTTATTGGCAAAATCTCACCAGCTTCTTCTCAAGGACATACGTATATCCTGACTGCTATAGATTACTTTACAAAGTGGGTGGAAGTTGTCCCTTTGCGTTCAATAACCACAAATTTTATTTGTGATTTCATCCTTAAAAATATTATAAAACGATTTGGTATCCCTTCGATGATAGTTTCAGATAACAGTACCTCTTTTAAGAATAAAGAAGTCACAAAATTCTTGGAGAAATACCAAATTCAACATATATTTTCAAATCCTTATTATCCTCAATCTAATGGTCAAGCTAAAGCATTGAATAAAATCAATGAACAAATTTTGAGAAAAATAGTTAACAAGCATACAAAAGATTGGCATACCCAACTGACCTATGCTTTATGGGCTTATAGTACTAGTGTTCTTACTGCTATGGGTAATTCTTCTTACAATCTTGTCTAAAGTGCTGACGCTATTATGCCTTTGGAATTAGAAATACCTTCTCTACGTGTTTCATTTCATGGGATAATTGACAAAGATACTTTTCGAGAACAACGGTTACAGGAATTAGAAATGTTAGATGAACAACGAATACATGCTTTAGAACTTATAAAATCTTATTATAAATCTCTTCAAAAACAATATAATTATAAAGTAATTGAATGAACATTTTTAGTCGGTGATTTAGTATTATATGAGAATCAATGAAATGTGAATGCTTTACCTGGTGAAAAAGGAAAGTTTAGCCCTAATTGGCTTGGACCTTTTGTTGTAATTGAAGACTTTGGTTCAGGTGCTTATAAACTTGTTGATATGGATGGTGTTTCTTTTAAGGAACCTATCAATATTATGCATCTCAAACATTATTATCCTTAATTTCTTTCTTTCTTTCCTGTGCATTTATGTATTCCTTATAAAATAATTATGTTTGTTTTATAGGTTATGTAGTTTTAGCAAAATTACATTTGAATATATTTGTGCACCTTCTTTCTTTCTGTTAAGTTTTATATTGATGAAAATATAGTAATCAAACATAGAACTAATTAGTAGAGAAAGTTTTTCATCTATACAATATTTTTAGTTTTGATACATATGTGGCCCATGGCCCTATTTATCACTATGCTCTGATGATCAATGACTCCCAGATCTCTCTGGTCTATGATAGGAAGATGTAAATTTGTGTGTCTATGAGTTGCACCTCAATATGTTCATATCACACATGCACTCCTGGGCCCTCTGTAAGTCAACTATCAGTTTCTCTTCTCTCTCTTTACACAACCTCAGCTCTTGTTGGACACACACAAAGATATCGACATGCCTGCTGGGATCTCTGTGGCCAATGGAAGACTCTCACTCACTGGCTAGTAGTCGGTAGGATATACATGTATCCTTCAGAACCTCAGATACAAAACTCCTCCACTCCACCATGCTAGCTGCAGAATGAAAATACATTTATCAATATAGTGCTCTCTCCTCATAAATTAAGTTACATTTTCAATCAATTTCATATTTCATACTTGGATCTCCCTCCTGGGTGTCACCAAAGGATCTAGATGGTGGGGGCATGAAGTGACTACTCTCTCCATGCTCGCTATGTCTAGGTCTCAGTTGTGGTGTCTCTGTGTGGGCACATGGAGGTCGTCATGATCTTAGTGGTGATGCATGAAAAATGTGCACATCTACACCAGTATCACCAGCTGGGGGCATCTCCTCTACTCTCTCTTCTACTCTCTCTTCCTCCATATGGTCTCCCTCAAAGATGTGCTCCTCCTCATCTCTGAGATCCTCATCCTCCTCTATTGTACCACTATCCTGGTGTATCCTCTCTGAAAGGCCTGGATCACCTATGGGATAATCCTCAGGGAAGATGGGGTGGGTTCCCTTCAGACTCTAGTACTTGATGTAGCCTTGGCTCATGCCTGAATAGGATACATCTGGTGGTACCTTTGTATCCTCTATCTCATCCACATCACTATCTACTATGTCTACTACTGATGGTTGGCATATGGTGCCAGGTCTCTCATAATACCTCATTGGATGTACATAATGAGGTACCTCTTCGGGGACTCCCTATAAAAGGCCAAACTATCTCATCACTCGATCATAGTAGTATGGCATCACTGTGTGGCTCTGATGACCCTCTAGCAGCTTGTGCTATTGTGAATGTCTCATCTAGTGTCTCATATCTAGCCACTCTGTCATTCGGCAATAGGCTCTCCATATCACATATGTGCATGGAATACGATCTAGACATACCGTCCAATAGAGGATATCTCTAAACTGCCAAGCATCTCTCAGAGGATAAGCAAAGCCTCTTTGTGTGCTAGCATCTACCATCACCAAAACACCCTATGGTCATGTACATGTGAAATTCTCAAAAAACTAAATCTACAAAAGTGTACATACTGAAAGACTCTCTCTTTGATATCTCACCAGATGACATAGCTCGTAGTATAGCTGCGCTAACATGCTGTGACCCCATGAGAACACAATCCTATCCCTCTCCATCCTCCATACAAGATGGGTGAGAAGCACATAAAAGACTATAACCTTTGTGTTGGGTAACACAACCAAGGACAATATACAAAGCATCACTCTCCGTACCAAAGGTGTAGGGCCTGCCAGTATGGATGATAAAAGGATCTGATCTTCTTGGGTTTGTAACTGTGGAACTTGTCCCAAATAATACTCTACATCTGCATGGATCTCCTTAGAATCTCATTGTGCTCTTAGTCTAACAAGCTCACCTCGAATCAGAAGCTATAAGATTCTGTAGACATCCTCCAGTGTCACAGTGATCTCATCTGAGGGAAGATGAAAGGAGCATGTATCCTCATCCCACCTCTCTATCAGAGCTAATAACATGGCTCGATGTAGTCTGATCTATGGTAGGACTATTACCTAGTACAACCCTACATCTCTTAATAGCTACATCTCATCCTTGCTCAGCTCGGATAGCTAGTCTTTCTCTAACGACCCCTAGTAACCCTCCAAAGAGATGCTCTTAGAGACAAACCAGGTCCTGTAAGCACAAACAAACATCATATCAGTATTCTGCATCATTAAATCTATAAATCTAACTTGACTAGGTCAAGGTTGACCTCATTTAGGTCAAGGATGACCTTCTTGGGTCAAGGTTGACTTTATTGGGTCAGGATCAACCTTTTTGAGTCAAGGTCGACCTCACCCCAAACAAGGTGGAGACCTTCCAGTTCATGTCAACCTTTTTGGGTCAAGGTCAACATAACTAGGTTAGGGTCGACCTTTAAGGGTTAGGGTTGACCTTGCCTACATAAATTAAGAATTTGAAAAGTACAGGAATCAATAGTAGCAAACTCACCTTGGGAAGCAGTCATCGAGTAGCTAGACACTATTTCAGGAGCTCTATGTGTGTCACTGGAAGTTCTTCTCTCCTCGGCATCTTGCTTTCTCTCTTCAAATCTACAAATGGTAAGAATGAGTAAGTATGGCTTCTTTTTCCTTATTTATAGTCAAAATTAGGGTTTTGTTAGGGTTTTTCTTAGGGTTTACTCATGTTAAATTCAAATTTCCCTTTGTATGCATTTAGATAGGCATTTACTCTTGTCATCATAGCTTGAGATTGGTAACTCTATTTTTAGTGCCATCAATGGTGTTGGAATTTTGATTTAGATACCTAACTCCTTGAATTAGTTTAGGAAGGATAGGAATCCTTCTAATTGGTTTAGGAAAGGACTCTTCAACAAACTGCATATCCAGTATATAAGGTTATCCTTATCACCCCGTTTCATCCTTCAGAAGTAGAAAGCCGAAACAAGGGGCATAAGGGGATTTATGCACTTCTCACTTTTCATTTAGTAAGCTCTAGGTGATTTATGGAATTTCATTAACCTTGTGTGTTGCAAGTTCTAACAGTTTTTGCCAGGATCTCTACATCGAGGACTTGGCTATATCCTTTTTATTTACTATGATGTTTTCTACTTTAGCTTTCATATTCATGTAGTTTCATATCTAAGCTAAAGTGGGGGCTAAATGTATCATCTTAAAATAGAAGCACTTCCATCTTGATAGGTTTAGCACCCTCTTTTAGTGCATTTATCATGATAGATTTTCATATAGGATGCATTTGCACTTGATTCCTTCATTCAAAGGATCCTAAGGATTCTCCTTGATTTCCATTCTCTATAGCTCTATTTTATAGGTAGGATCTAGGCATAGGTCCTCCTAGCCCTCATCATGTTCATCATAGGCCTCTATGTCCTTTTCTGGCACTCTGACCTATTTTGGCATCATTTTCAAGTCTCTGGGCATCCCCAAGACCTCTTATTTTCAAAACGGATTGGATTTGGACCCCTAGGTCAAGGTTGAGGTCAAATTTGACCTAGGTCAAAGTTGAATTCATCCTTGACCTTTTTTAGGATTTGATCCCCCTTTTCAAATTTTGGTCTCAGAGGACCCCAAAATCAATGTCAAGCTTCCAGATCCGAATGCGGAAGGGTTTTAATTTGAAATTCATTTAATTATTTTCCCTCCTTAATTGGTTATTGTGATTGGACCATAATTTGAGGTGAAATTTGAATTATGGGCCCTTAGATTTCTTGAGGAGCCTCACCTTGAAATCTCTATATAAAGACTCTCTCTTTCCCCCATTTACAACAACTACAATTCCAACCATCCATCAAGTGGAGACATAATTGATTGAAGCAAGGAAGTGATGGTGAAGTGAAGATGAAAGATTGCAAGAGGATGATATAGAAGATCAAACCATTGTTGATATCAAGCATTTTTGTGAATACACCATTGTGGACATCTATTTGGAGCAAGAGAGATCCCTTCTTCCTTGATCCACCATTTTCAACATTCAAGCATTCAAAGATACAATCATGGGGTAGCAATTATAGATTGTGAGTTTGGTAAGAGTACTTTAGCCTTGGGGGCTTGGTATACTTTCTTATCATATTCAAATCTATGCATTGCTTGCTCATAACAATTCATGCTAGGGTTTCAATCTAGAGGATTAAATCTTGGCATTACACATTCAATACACACACATATTGTATTACATTCGGCTATTCGTGGAGGTGATCACAAAAATGGGGGTTTGACTAAGGAAAAACTCTATATATCCACCCAAAACACCATTTTTAGATATCTACAGTCACTATTTCGGGAGTTGCAGAGCAGATCTGAGTAACCTTTTTGTCAAACTTCTAAGATCCACAAACATAATTTCTGTCAGAGCAGTTCAGGTTGAGGATGACTTTTAGGGGTAAGATTGTACCCTGGGGTAAGATCTTAACCTAGTCCTTGGGTCAAGGATGACCTTCATCAGAATTGAAAAAGCTTTTTGGGTTTTATTTGTTTTTGTTTTCTTGTCCCGAATCTAGTTGCATAATTCCCTGAAACTGAACACAGACATGAAAAAATGGGTATTTCCATATCAGTTTCATTATGAAGTATGTACTTTATCTTATCTAATTTTAAGCATTTCTAGATTTACATTGCTATCAATTCATATATATGTATAGTGGAGAATGTTGGTTTAGGATCTCTATTAGGTACATTGTTAAAACCCCACCTACCTATACTCACACATTTTTCCACATTACAATATCAATATTTATATTGTACATGATTGTAGTCCTTTGAGGCATTTGGGTTCTTTGGAAACTTTGTATCTCCATTATGTTGAGTACCCTCAGATTGTCGACAAGGTTGATAGTCTATGTGTTCTCTACAATATGCAAAATGCATTAAGTAGTTGTTGGTGTAGCTCCACACTACCAAATAGAAGATTAATAGACTAAAGGCCCTCTCTAAAGCCAATTATAGAACTTGTAAAGTAGATAAAAAAGATGAGATCCTCTGATGTCATTATAGAAATATTTCCTAAAAGGGGGATATTGAATCTTGGAATGGTATACAATCAATAAGAATGCTTTCATATGGATGATTCCTTTTGTGAATTCACTCTTTTATCTTTATAAGCTTGATTTCTACTGCCTTAGTTTGAATTCCCTACCAACTATACTTTATAATGCTCCATTGCAATCTATCTTGCAACATGATCACTACTACCTTTTGAAACTACTCCTTTCATGTTTGGATCATGTGAATGCATAAGTGGTAAGTTCTCATTGATGTCTTTGTTCATACTATTGCACTATTCTACCATTTACGATGATTTTATCAAACATGCACCTAATGATTATGACCATCTTCTTAATGTACCTTGACTGTCCCTTTTATTATATCATTGCAAAACCTGGTGCTCTTATCAAACTTTGCATTTATGTCATCTCTTATTCTCTTGTAGTTTAAGATTAAATATTGTTCTTATGATAGTTTAGTTCTAATTTTAATAATTATTCTTCATTGTCCTTACAATTCCTCTCATTAATTCTTCATCACTTCAAACTATTTGGAGTGCTCGGATAAGATGATTCTACTGCACTATTCCCTTTTCAGGCTAGGAAATATAGCGGTGATCGATCCACGGCTTCGATGTCCCTCGATTCAAGTCTAGTCAACATATAACAAGGACAAAGCATGCAAGGCAATGGAGATAGTGGAGAATAAATTAGCTGCACAGGAAGTGGCCATGACCAAGAAGCACATTAGTTCTAGATGATCATGCAGGGAGTACTTGATTTGAGGGAAATCGAAGATGTGGATAAAAAAACCACTATCCTTCCTGACTCGAAAAGGGTGTAGGCTTAGAACATATCATCTTTCCCGAGAACTCCCAATTGTTTGAAGCGGAGAAGTAATGAGAGGAATCATAAGGACAATGGAGAAAAGTAACACCCACTCCACCACCACAACAAAAATATTAAATAATAAATTATACATTCATAATAAAAATGAAAATAAAATTAGCAGGCTTGTTGAACCATCTCATGTTGTAATCTGATTTGAGATTTTGTCTACATTAGTATGTTGCTTTTTATTGCAATTATAATTAGTCTAAATGAACTAAATAATCAACTAAACAAAATGATATCTTGGAATGACAGTGCAATATTTGTTGAAATAGTGTTGATCACTTCACTCAATGTGCTTATGTCTCAATGTGGTTCTAGCCACTGCGTGTTGAAGACCTCACACACAACAATAAATCCTAGACATCAATTTTGGGGTTGCCCAAATAGGAAAAAGGTAGTTAATGGAAATATATTTTATGTTTAAAAATAATGTAACAACTAATCATTTTAGGAAGAACTATTTTAGATTTGGTGTTGTAGGGAAATAGTGGATGACAATACTTTCGATGGGTCGATGAAATCCCATCTACATCTACACCTGATGTAGGAAATGAATGCAACTTGTGCAAGACTCGAGAGGTAGCTAGTGCTGCCAAGATTTCTTTAATGGTGAGATCATAAATAATGTTTATGTGATGCCTTCTTTGTGTTGTAATCGCACTACTTTGATGGGACCATATGTGTAAATGTGGTTAATAGAGGGCTATTTTGGATATTGAAACTTTTGTAGAATCTCATGTAAACACGTTGGACATATTTTGGTAAAGTCATGATATTTTTTGTTGTTTATCACTTGGTTATGATTTTCTAGATAAAATTAATCAAAATTAAAAATTAACCTTATTATAAAAAATAAAAAATTATTACATTTTTTAAAATAAAATTGTTTAAGATTTTCTATATAAAATTAAATAAAACCAAAATAAATAAATGAATAAATTAATTAATAAAAATAAACTATTAAATTAAAAAATATTAAAATAATTCAAAAAAAAATAAAAAATCATACTCCAATTCTAATTCCAGTTCAAAATGTGGAACCAAATAGAGGAAATGCATATTCTCACTCATATTCCAGGTCAACCAAACATTCCAAACTATATTCCAGAAATGAAAAATCAAAATATCAAATCCATGATTTGACCATTTCCATCATTTGATCAAATTCGGCATTTCCTAATTCTCGCAACTAAACGGGGCCTAATGGATGTGAATTGTGGGCTAGCAACACTTCTATTCCAAAGTGGAAATAAATTGAGAGAATTAACAAGTATTTGATCACAAGTAAGTTTAAGATTAAAAGTTTGGTTAATTATGATATTTTGTTGAGTAGTGGGGGTAGTATGTAGTGAAGCAATTGTTATGATGTGTCTTATAGGTTATGTGAAAAGAATTGAAAATATGGAAGCAAGTAGATGGTCAAACATTGTTTTCAATGATAGTTTGAGCAAAAGAAAGAAGACTTGGACAAGACAAAACAACAAATGGATGAGTAAATGGAATATATATTTAAATATTTTCCCCTAGACAACAAATAAATAAAATCTTTTGTTTTAAATAAATTTAGCAAGCATACTTGGGGTAAAGTTCTTGGGAGGAAAAAAAACTATATTGAGGAGTTCAATCCCACTTGAGATCTTTTTCAAAAAGTTTTCATAAATCCTTGTATCCCATGGAGAGCCAAAATTCTTATTTCTCAATCAAGAATTAACTCTCATCAACTTTGATGTGAAACTGGGTAGTGGAAACAATCGAAAGAAACTTGGGAAGAAAAGGTTTGAGTTTTCTTTGAACTTCTAGGGTAGTTGAATCTAAAAGACACTTCATATTGGATTGTGATGCTTATAGCGACATCAGGAGAAATTATGTTAATGTCTTGATAGCTAGTTTGTGGGATAGTCTTTTGAACAAGGGGACTATTGAAAAATTGGAGTTCATCAATGTCCTACATAGGAAAAGAACATAGCTTCTTAGACAAAGATTGTAAGGCTAACTATCCCTTAGGTTATTTAATGTTTAGCCTCATGGATATTAAAATTTCTTCTTCTTCTTTTTCTACTACTACTACTACTACTACAACTACTACTGATGCTGCTGCTGCTACTACTACTACTGCTACTGCTATTGCTACTACTACTACATCTAAACTAGCTAACTAGCCTCTCGTCAAATTCACCTAGGGGTCGAACCTAGCCAAAAAACACCTTTAGAGTTTAAACCTTGGTAGATGACTTTCTATATCTCATACTATTATCACCATCAATTGAGCTACAACCCTTTGGCAATTATATTGAAATTGTAAATGTAGATTTCTTAAGTAATTTGTTTGAAAAACAAAAACAAAAACAAAAATTATTTGATTAGATGTACACAAAAAGATTAAGGAAAGGGAGATCAAGTAGATGTTGCATAAACAAGATCCTTGTGTTGGAATTTTGTACTTATCCAAAAAGAAAGGGAGATCAAGTAGATATTGTATTGATGGTATACTTGTTTTGGACTTTCGTGCTTATGTATTATTTCTCTGAAGAACTCATAAATTCTTTGACCCTATGAACTTTATTAAAAATATTGATTCATTTTATTACCCCATCATGTTGGTCATAGATTTCACCAAAACCCATTTTTCATTTAATAATGTATTAGTGCATGTCGAGGCTTCTATCCATAATCCTTCTAACTATCATACTATTATGATCAATCATCTTTTGGAAAATATTTTGGGAGAATAAAGTAAAAATTTAGGCTAGCTTTAGGCCAAGGCACTCTACCATTGATAATAGCAACACTCTTAGGCATATCATGGAAAAGGTTTGAAACACCCAAGGTGGAGAATCTTTTAACTGCTTCATTGATTTCAAAATAGTACAACATTGTTCTTAGGGACAAGATATAGAGTAGAATGGAGGAACTTGGGATTCTAAACAAGTATAAATTAGTTGTTTAGAACTTAAAAGGGTATGTATAAATGGTTTGGTAGAGACATTGGATTAAAAAGAGGGTATCCTTTATCCCCCACATGGTTTGGTTTATATATTGATAAAATTGAAGAATGGATAAGCAATGTTGGAAATTTGGCTAAGCTGAGTACATAGATGTTGTCATTATGGAAACATATGATCCACATGAAGATCGCACAGGTCGGAGAGCAAGTATGGTAGAGTGCATTGCAAATTTGTCTAAGTGTGAGACAATGTTTTCATAGTGTACCAGGACATAGTTTTTGTTTGCGACATTGACTGGAGTAATTTTAGTGCTTGCACACTTGAACATAGAATCTATGATGGCTATTGATCACCCATCTCAGAGCGCAAGTTAGTATGATAGGTACGGAATTAGTTATGACAATTTTACTGACGACAGTGTGAAGCCGACAGGACTGTTATGAAGGCAGAATTGGTAAAGAGTTAAGGGATTATTTTGTTTATCAAAATAATGACTTAACAATATAAAGGGATGACATCCTAGATGTTAACCCTTAGGTAAAGATATATAGAAGCTGACCATGTAAAGTTATTAGCCTTAATAACTTGTATATATGTAATTGTAATTGTAAAGAAAGTGGAGCAATATATGTAATTGTGAAGCAAATGTAATAGTGATGATGCAAAGATAAGAGCAGCAAAGGAATATTGATGCAAGTAGAGTAAGGTTATGCACCTTGACCTATTTTTGTATACATTTTATATTACTTGTTTGGGCAGTGGGCTCATCTAGTAATCAAATTTTGTATTAACAACTCTTAACAGGGTTGAGGCTTCTAGCAAGGCCTATAGTCCCTTAATCAGGATTGATACACTATATGCTTGTAATAGACTCTTAACAGGGTCAATATCCCTAACATGATACTTTTGATTAGTGGATCTTTGTGGGTACCATCCCCACCGAGGTTTTCCCTTGGCTAGGGTTTCCTCAAGAACAAATAATGTGTTATGAGTTCTTTGATGTTATTGCCATGCATGTTATTTAGTTTCTTATATTATGCATGTGTGAAGATAATCTGTTATATCCATAACTGGGAAAAAGTAAAAAAATTTGGAATACTGATTCACCCCCCCTCTCAATATTCCCTATTTCTAACAATTGGTATCAGAGCTTAGTTACTCGGAGAAGAATCATTCAAGGAAAGCCTAGCAGCTTGAGTAAGATCTCTATGGATATAGATCAACTACAGAAGAATCTTGAAGAAGCTCTTGAACAGATTAATATGCTTATTGATGAAAGAAACACTCTGAAAAGGAAATATGATGATGCAAAGAACCTTATTGAGAAACTGAAAAACAAGGTAGAAGATCTGAAATCTGAAAAGGAATCTGCAATTCTTATTAAAGATTGTGATGACAATTTAGAAAAAGAAAATGTGATCCTTAAGCATGAACTGAAAATAGAAAATTTGAAGCTTAGTTTGAAAGATGGGAATGACAAAAATGAAGCAAATTTGAGATCTGAGAATGAAAGGTTGAAGATTGAGAATGAAGAATTAAGATCTAAACTTGGCAAAGTAACATCTGAATTTGAGAAAGTAAATTTGCAGCATGCAGAACTTGAGAAATATAATAAGATTATGAAAGGTGAATTGACTCAATCCAAACAACAACTTGAAAGGCTATATTCAAATAGTGAGAAGATTGATGAACACGTATCTTATGGAAAACCATCCTATGATAAGACTGGACTTGGATTTAATATATTCAGAACAAATGATGAAAGCAAAGAACCAGATCTGAAAGAATCTGAAAGCACAGATGAGAAGAGGTTAGATGAGATCAACAAATTTGAAGAACCACCTAAAGAAGAAGAATCACCAAAGCAAGAAGAATCACCCGAAGGTATGAAAACAGAATTCAAAGGTAGATTTTTTGGTTGTAATACTATTGGTCACATGAAGAGAGATTGCACAGGTAAACAATTTAAACCTCTTAATGGTTATTGTTATAATTGTCATGGTTTTGGACATAGAGCTATTGAATGTAGAAAACCTAAAGTTATTGAGAATAATTATGGTAGTAGAATGTTTAGGAATACTAACAATGCAGATAAGAGACCTACTGAAGATATGAACAGAAGAAATGGAGTAGTATGTTATAGATGCAACAAGGTTGGACACATTGCTAGAAACTGCAGGTCACAGATCAATCAACAAGGACCAAGATATGGAAACAATGGAATTGTTTGTCAAATATGTAGCAAGATTGGACATACAACAAGGTTTGGTAGAATGAACAATGGAGCCTTTCATCCTAACCCTAACCCTAGAAATCATGCAAGAAGAAATGAAGATGCAAGTAATAGACAGAAAAGTTGTAGTAATGCAGATGAAGTAAAGTTTGTTAAAGGCACAGATCAAGGAGACATATTCAACATTGAAGGTAATCAAAAAGGTGAAGTATCAAGTGGTAAGAGTGAATCCTTACCTGACCTATCTTTAAGCACTTAAATTATGTAAATTGCAGTAGATTAGGAACTTAGAATTAGAGTAGAAGTAGATTTATGATGAATTAAGTCTTGCGTAGTTAATGGAAGGTAGTTTATGATGTACTAATGCTATGGTTAAGAGTGCAAAAGAAAATATTATGTTTGTGAGATCGCAAGAAGTTTTAAGTTTTGCAGGTTAACAGAAACAACCTTTTGGAAAAGAAGCGGCAAAATAATTGAATGCGATGTCAGACCTAAGTGAGATTCAAGTGATAAAAGGTTATGATCGATATTATTTGATCATCAAAGAAAACTGAAGTGTTTGGGAGAGCAAAGAATAGAGATTGGAAGCATTTTGCAGTGATTTGGTGAAAGATTGAAGCGCCAAATTTGTGGAAGCCCTAAAATCATGAATTTGAGGTATTTATCTTGATAGATCTTTGAATCGGTATAAGAGATAAGAAGAAAATCATGGATGTATCCTTAATTCACAATGTCAAAGATAAGAATAGACCTAGATTGAAGAAAGAACCAGTAGAACCCTTGGAAGATGATCCTAGGTTAGCACTGTCATCCGTACCAGATGGAGTTTTGCATTTCGAAAATGTAAGAAGTTATCTTGGATGAAATTTAGAAACCCTCAGTGATAGTGATTTTACCAGTGAGTATCAAAAGATTTACAATCATGATATGTCATTGAAATAAGGATATGAACATTTGAAAGACAATGAGATTGTTAAATATGCTTTGAAATATGAGTTTGACGATGAAGAATGCACTAAGATTATTTTTAGCAGAATTCATAATGGGAAATTTTGGCTAGAAGACAGAGTAATAGAAATTACTACTGATTTGATTCATGATGTAACTGGATTATCTAAATCTAGTGCTATTCCCTTAAATGAGAAGAATATGAGGAAAATAGTTATTGATAACATAGGTTCATCCTATAATGGTAGAGGAATTGTAATAAGTAAAATCAAGCAAGATGATGTGAGATACCTATGCAAGATCCTAACCACTAAGTTTTGTGCAAGTTCTAGAGAAGATGATATGGCAGCTAGAATGGTACATATAGCATATTTGATGTGTGTTGACAAGGTACCAGTTGATATGTGTGAAATCCTGAGAATTCAATTATTTGAAAACTTGGAGAAGATTAAGAAGACTAAGTATGCACAATTTAGATTTTCTTCTTTGATCACTTACATGTTTTTCCACCTATTAAGAAGATTTCCCTATACAGTTGCAAATGATTGGAATGATGGACAAAATACTATGGAAAGAATCAATAGAATGTATTTGAGACATGTTAGTGATAAAGTGAATGAAAGTGCTAAGTTGGTATTGAAGACATTTCAGAACATGGTATCTAACAGATCAAGGATTCCACAGTCTCTTATGGAGAAATATAAGGATAACATATGTTTTATGGTTGACATTGACTTTACCTATATTGAAGCAGTGGAACCTAGAATTGAGTTCTTAGACCCTCTTGGCTATGAGATATCTGAGGCAGAAATAGAAGGATATGTTGGTAGGTTACTTAAGAATAAGTTGGACACCCAGTGCAATAGATTTGGAACATTTGAAGAAAAATTCAACTTTGCAAAAGCTATAATAGAAGAAAAGCAGTCTAAGAAGAGAGTTGACAGCACTATAAGGAAAATATTGAAGGACACTAGAATGACAAAGCATGAGTTTGATATTGCAAAGAAGATAGCAGCAGCAATCAGGGATATTGGATAGAAAGAGATCTTGTCTATACCTCCCTTGTCATCAAGTGAAGTATAGCATGAAGGTACACAAGTGAAGGTGAAAGTTGAGGAACCTGAGGAAGAACAAGAAACAAGGAAATCCACTAGATCCTCTTCTTCCACACCTAGAAAGAGAGTAAAAGAAAGTGATATAGGACCTGGTAAGAGGCAAAAAGTTTTGATGCCACCAGTCCCTAGGAAAATTGTAGAAATTAAAAATGATGACACTACTGTAAAGAAGAAAGCATGGAAACCCATAATTGAGAGAGTGAATGAAGAAATCATAAAAGATGGAGACTTTACTAAGATGAATAAGTACTATGACCTTTATGACTATTTTGAGAGATTCAATCTTGAAAATTCTATTGTTAAGCACATGATTCTGGCTAATAAGAAGTTTGATTCTATTCAGGGCAAGATTCCTGATGACCTATTCAAGAAACTTGTTAATAGGAAAATGAGAGCACAAGAAGAAGACAAAACTATGAGAGAAAATATGGTGAAGAAACTATGTGTTTTGAAAGATAATGAGCATCTTAAATAGATCTTGAAGCCCCTTGGCACTCTTTTGAGGACTAAAAGGAGAACCATTCAGATCATGGCAGGACAATATGAACAAGTGAGAGCAGAAACAAAACAAGCAATAATTAAAGTTATGGCAGAAATTGTTGGAGAGTCTTCAATTGCAGTAGAACAAGAAAAAGAAGCAGAACAGGAGGATATTCCCTCTCCAACAACTATAAATATTGAAGAAGAATCTATGAATGTTGAAGGTACAAAGATAACTTTGGACACTGAAGAAAATGTAATCAAGAACTTAGAGAATATTGTTGACAATTCGGCTCTTGATGAACCAGATAAAACTAAAGAAGCAGAGTAGAATCAATCTATTATTGAAGAACCTAAGGAAACTGAGGTTGAAGTACCCCTTCCTACAAAAGAAGACATTAGTCTTACTCCTAAGACTGGAAAGAAGAAAGAAATTGGATCTTTATTTGAAGATTTAGGAAAGGAAGTTGATGATGATGATCAGTTAGAATTGATCACCTCCTTGAATAAAATTATTGGCAAGAACAAGAAGGTAAAGAATCTTGAAGGATGTCTAAATGACTTAACTAAAAAGTTACAAGGAGTTGTAACCACATAGATTGCAGATGCAGACCCTCTAGAAAAAGCAAAGAAATTGATGAGAACCTTTGATGATGAGTTCACAAATCTATCTGAGATTGCGAAGGTAAAGGCACAAGCAGACTATGAGGCTAGAATGCTTTTGAATATCAGTCAGAATATCATAAATGATGTTAACAGTCTTGATATCTGTATCAAGGATTTGAGGAGACATTTGGGAATAGGAAAGTCTTTGTACATACAGTATACAACACCAAAGATTTTGACAGCAGAAGAAGTCAAGCAGATCAAGTTGAAGGAAGCAGAGATTTAGAATGAATCAAACCTTCTTTCTAATCCTAATGTGAAGGTTAGTAATATTGAGAAGAAATTTTGGAAGCTTTATGATGAAATAAGAATTTTGCAAGATGAGAGGAATAGAAAAATGAGGAGACACTCTTTTGAGAGAACATACTTCCATGAAGTTAATTGTTATTGAAGAGAAGCTAGAAGGATGTCTTACAGCTAGGACATCATTTTAGAAATTTAACTTTGAGAACCTCCAAGCATGTCAAATTGCAGCTTATGGATTGAGCACACTACTCAATGTGGTAGATTCCATTAAGAAGTCATGGGAGAAGGAGTTAGAAGCTATAAAAGTTGACTTTGCAGATTGTGTTGCAAGCCTACCAGCTTTGCAATAAGACATTTAAGGTATAATATTTTGTGATACAATTTTGTAAGCCTCCCTACTTTATTTTGTCATTGTTGTCAAAGGGGGAGAGATATACAGAAAATTGAGAGATATACAGAGCAGAAGATTGATAGTATAATGTATACTCTTAGGGGGATTATTGCAGCATATAAGAATTTTTGAGGAGTTATAAGGATAGTATATATCTTATACTATGGCCAATTTTGAAACAATTTTGGAATTTTGTTATTGTACACTTAGCCAATTTTCTCATATGTTGCCACCAATGACAAAGGGGGAGATTGTTGGCAATTTGGCTGAGCTGAGTACATAGATGTTGTCATTATGGCAACATATGATCCACATGAAGATCACACAGGTCAGAGAGCAAGTATGGTAGAGCGCGTTGCAAATTTGTCTAAGTGTGAGATAGTGTTTTCATAGTGTACCAGGATAGTTTTTGTTTGTGACATTGACTGGAGTAAGTTCAGTGTTTGTGCACTTGAAAATAGACTCTATGATTGCTATTGATCACCCATCTCAGAGTGCAAGTTAGTACGGTAGGTACAAAATTAGTTATGACAGTTTTACCAAAGACAGTGTGACACTGACAGGACTGTTATGAAGGCAGAATTGGTAAAGAGTTAAGGGATTATTTTATTTATCAAAATAATGACTTAACAATATAAAGGGATGACATCCTAGATTTTAACCCTTAGGTAAAGATATATGGAAGTTGACCATGTAAATTTATTAGCCTTAATAACTTGTATATATATAATTGTAATTGTAAAGAAAGTGGAGCAATATATGTAACTGTGAAGCGAATGTAATAGTGATGATGCGAAGATAAGAGCAAAAAAGGAATATTGATGTAAGAAGAATAAGGTTATGCAACTTGACCTATTTTTGTAGACATTGTATAGTACTTGTTTGGGCAGTGGGCTCATCTAGTAATCATCTTTTGTATTAACAACTCCTAACAAGGTTGAGGCTTCTAGCAAGGCCTATAGTCCCTTAATCAGGACTGATACACTATATGCTTGTAATAGAACCCTAACAGGGTCAATATCCCTAATAGGATACTTTTGATTAGTGGATCTTTGTGGGTACCATCCCCATCGGAGTTTTCCCTTGGCTAGGGTTTCCTCGAGAATAAATAATGTGTTATGAGTTCTTTGATGTTATTGCTATGCATGTTATTTAGTTTCTTATGTTATGCATGTATGAAGATAATCTGTTATATCCATAACTGGGCAAAAGTAAAAGTTTGTGGAATACTGATTCACCTCCCCCTCTCAGTATTCCCTATTTCTAACAAAGCAATACCCATTGGAGAGGGTATCTAACTAGCTAGTTATGTGGTGAAGCTAATTTTATATGTAGATTATTTTATTCTAATTGTTAAATCTTCTCATGGTTTCGGAGAACATTTGAAGGCTTTATAACTCATTTACTAATAGGTTGGGATGCAAGTCAACACCAGCAAGACTAAAGTCATGATATTTTCCTTGAAAATGAATGACATGTTAAGTTCTTTATTTTTTAGGGAATTTCATTGGAGATAGTGGAAGACTACAACTATCTAGGAATTTATTTTCATAATAAGCTCAACTAGGAGACATCTAGAGAAAAAAAGGTTCAAGGAGGATGGAGAGCTTCTTACATTCTTCAAAATAATGTATGGATCACACATTTGAGCAACAAAAATATTTTTTAGTGAAATAGGTTTTCCTAGAATCACATGGCACATATAGTACTAGACCCTTTTGTGCTACTCTATAAAAAAAATCATTTTGAAAATTTGAATTATGGTTCATTTATGTGTAAGGTTTTGAGCAAAACCCTTTCAATTGAAATAGTTTTAATTAATATTGTCAACCAAAACTATCTATGAAAATATTTTGAGCCAATATGTCAAATTCATCCTAATCCACCAAACAATGAGAAATGAACCTAATAAATAATTTATTAGAAAAAAACTTATTCATCATTGTATTCAAATAATTAACAATGGAAACATAGCATGAAGAGACAACAAGCTCCATTAGCTAGGATAGAAATTACCAAGGGGTGGTGGTTGTTTATTTGTTCATATTAAATTTGTGGACAGTTTCATCACTAATTGTCTAATTTATAGTGATGTATTTCTTAAGTTTCCACATTTATCATTAAAGTGTATAGTTTGGTATAATTTATTCTATATAAATCATCATATGATAGAGATGAGTCATTACAAAATGTTATCTATATGAAGTATGCGCTTTGAAGGACCATAATCTCTATTGAAAAACATGAACTAATTAGGACCTTAACCTATAATTTCCCATTTGGCTAGTCCTCTTTGTTATATTTGAATTCCTCTTTGTAAAAGGTATTGGACAATTTCAAAAACCTACCTTTAACCTTAATCAAATTGTAATACCCCAAAATTGGCACCTAATAATTTCAATCAATTTTGGTGCATTTTCTTCAATTTTACATCATCAAAGTCCTATTTTACTAGGCAATTTTCTCTCTCCTACTTGACTTTATTTGACTTGATGTCAATTGCAAAAACCCTAAATTGCATTAATCTCACACTATAATTAATTCCTAGGTATTCAACTTTATTAGCTAAATAATCCCTATGATAAATTGATTTAATTCTAAAGTCCTAAGTGCTTTAAATTAAATTAAAAATTCACCCCCTTTAGCTAATACACAAAAGGAATTAATATTACTTGGTTATTTAAATGGATTATCTTATTTAAATTTAATAATTCAAATTACTCGAAGAGTCACCCCTATGTGGCAATAATTCATTCTTTAATTAAGTAATTCCTCAATATTTGTCTCAATTGGGAATGAAGAGTCAACCTTTTCATTTCAAGAACCTCTTCATTCTCTCCCTGGGCTTGCCTATATTATAGATCTTCCTCATTCGGAAAAAAAGGCAATTATGAGAGTATCCAAACTATAGTCAATTTTAGTCTCAATTTTCATGCTTTCAAGCTTTATTACATAATTATATTACTTTCTCATTCTAGTTTAATGGCATTTGCATATTAATTAGTTTTCTTACATGTTTTTAGATTAATTCTTATGTCTCATTTCAAGTTTTCTTAGCTTAAAACTGCACTTTCATTCTTAGTTTAACTTGCATTCTCATATAGTTTAATTGGTCATTTTGATCATTTCAAGATTTTAAATCCTCTGTCTTAGTTTGGTCTAATGGTTGTTGACTCTCCAATCTGAGAGTAATTTAACACCCCAATTAATTAGGAGGCAACAGGTTGATTCACTATGAATCTGTGAATTGGGTAATTCATACTCATTTTCATAATTCAAATTGTGAGCAATGACTATGTTGTATCTATGGATGGATTAGAGGTCCACATTCAGCTATAAACATTCTAGTGCCCATCGTGGGGCAGAAAAATTGATTTCTGACCTCACTCTTTAATTTTTTTGATAAACAATTTGAACTCTGTTGTGCATCCGTACTTCTCTGTGTACAAAATTTCACATGAGATTCCAGAGCATGTTGTGTGAAGATTTGCTCCTAGTAGCACTCTGTCATGTGAAGAAACACTTTTGTCACGTAGGACCTTATACTTTCTTGCACATAGCGCAGTACTTCCTCATGCAAAGTTTTGATGTCAGTTAATTGAATTTTTCCAGATTCTATAATTTACTGTAGTTTTTTCCTGACATCTACTTTCTGCTATTGATTTCATATTTCTGCTTTCTACTACAATGTAATAGTGGTTTGTAGGTCGCTTGTCCAAGATCATCAAAACCTTCTAACAGTTTGCTTGCAGGACAGTTGTCGAAGGCATTTTAAGAACGTTGTGCTTGTTTACTATTTTTCATTCACATAGTCTAACTAGGGCTCTGTTAAAATTTCTTAAGGGTCCTGATAGCAAAGTAGGGGAATAGACTCTTCATTACATGGAAGTGATGCCCATGAATGAAACTGAGACCCAAATGTTGCTAGAATGATGGATATCTAGGGAAGCAAGGAAAGGTAGTGAATCTTTAGCACTTCTACTTGTTAGGGGATTATGCTCTTCTCTCTTTGAGAGAACCAGAAATCCAAAAGCTTGTAGATTTGGTGGAGTGAAACTAACTCGGTGATGAATTTGATTGATGTGTTTTGGTAAGGTGAAGAGGTAGAGAAGTATGCTCTCCTCTCTTTGAGAAAATCAAAAAATTTGACCCTCGAATCCAAGCCAAGTTGTGTCACCTTTAGAGGGCCTGCCAGAAGTTGAACCTTTGGGATTGACCCAAGTGAGTACACACCTATCACTGATGATTCCACCTCACTATAATAAAGAATGATTTGTTGAGTCTAAATAATCCAAAGTCATGTTAGCTTCCTTCTCATGATTTCAACTATCATCTTGAGAAGGCCTTGTCTGTTGTACTAAGCGGCGCCGCTCCTAGCCCTGCTTGTGGGGGTGTATGACTTTCAAATGTTGGTGTGGCTGTGAGGCCCTAGCCCTATATCAGAGGCACCAAAGTTTAGTGTGAATAGAATCCCACTAAAAACATTCCCTAGTTAGTTGCCTACCTGGTTCACCTCCGAAAGGAGTCATAATCTTTGCGCAGGGAGGGGGAAGAATCTCTCCCATAGATTCCCACCATAGGCATGCACCTAGATGCTTGGAGGTGGTATATGACACTAGCCCATGCCTCAAGGGTAACCTTTGAACATATACTATTGAGTCCTTGGAAACACCAAAAAATTGGGTGCCCTCTAGGGGGTGACACGACTGTGTGAGGTGCATGCATGCGCATAGGCAGTGGGGCAAAGGTTTTGTCTTTTCACCATTTTTTTTGTAGGGATAACTATGTGTTTGTTATCGAGTCTTAAACTTTGATTAAACAAAGAATCCCATGATACTACCAAGTTGCTTTGTCCTTGGTAGGTCTATTTACGACTACTTGTGTCACCATTGCTTGATTCAAACCTTCATGCTTGTAAACGAATGCTTGAATCCTTCAAATTGAGATTGTTGATAAAACTATCCTTCAAACCTGTCTGGAAACTAGATTTTCTATTTGAGAACCATTTACGCTGTGTCCCGAAACCTATTTTTTATCTCAAAATCTACGTTGAACTATCGAACACTATCTTTTTTTTGTGCAAAGTTTTAGAAACTGAGCATTTCCTCGCATGAGATTTCATTCTCTCGTGTGAAGCCTCACATTTTCTCATGCAATCCTGCACTTTCTCACATGAACCTGTACCCTATTTTCAAAAATAGTGAGCTATTTATGGTTGACTGGTCAAACTTCTACCCAATCTAGTTTTTGTTTGGGGTCTGTCTGCTTTTTCCCCTATTGTTCACTGTTAGAAACTGAGTTTATCAAGTTGGGAATCGATCGATTATTTCTTTGACTCATTTGTTCATCATATCTCTTTATGATTTTGTACCTCACGTTGCGATAGTCTTATCTCGGCTGTTCTAGCCATTCTCTTGATGATTTGTACCAGGTCCATCTCACATCTTGGCTGTTCTAGCCATTTATCTCCTTTTCACTATCTTAGAGACAGAGTTTTAGCTTTATCCTGAGTCTTCTCTCATCACATCTTCACCTATGACTGTCACGACTAGAAGTGGAAAAACTTATCCCATTCAGAATACTGATCAAGGTAGAGGCAAACCTCATAATCAAGAAATAGATCATCCTGAATCTATTGCGAAATCTGAACTTTGTGAAGGATGCTCAAGTTCTTCATTGAGTACTTTGAAGGATAGCCCATCTCAATCATCATCTCTGGTGTTCCAAGAGTGTTTTAATCTATTGTTTCAAATGCAATCTGATTTCTCATTCCAAGAATAGGACAACTCATTCTTCCAAGACAACTAATTATTTCATAATTTTGGAAGTCCACTTCCTTGAACTGGTCCTATTATCAAATCTATCGACCCTACTGAAGATAGTGACTTATTTGAACCTGTTGATCCTCTTGATCCTGTTCACGCACCAATAGTTCCTTAGTTGCACCTTTTCAACATCATTCATATCATTTTACTGAGTTTTCATTTGTTGCATAGCCCTACATTGACAAGATGGGAGATCCATTTGACTTCCAACCAGGCAAATACAATCAAACTCATAATCAATCTTAGAACAACCAGTATCATGGTCAATCTTCTAATGACCAATGTCATGCTCAACCTCAAAATGAGCAACATCATGGTCAATCTCAACATGACCAAAATTAATCTCACAATGATGATCAATATCGAAACAAACCTCAAGGTGCTCAACCAGCATACCTGTATCGTCCCCCTCCGTATGTTCAAAACTAAGATGATCAGCAACAAGTCCAAATTTTGAGCATCTATGAGATTCTTGGTAATGAAGATGATGTAATAACTCAGAATGATATAGCTACTACTAAAGCTAACAAGAGTCTCATCAAAATGATGGAAATCATCCTTTTAGAGGAAAAGGAAAAGTACTTTCTTGAGTTGGCCCAACATGGGGCCAAGTTGCCTCCAAATTACCAAGTTGAAACACTTGTAGCTAAAGAGGAAGAGACTGAAACCGCTAAGCTACAAAAGATGATTCAAAATATGCAAGATCAGATTAGTCAACTTGGAAAGGAAAAGGATAAGCCCACACAACAATTCACAATGGATAGTATATGCCCTTTTCTATTTGATAAAAGTATTTGCATGCCTCTTTTCCAAAAGGAGTGGAGTTACCCAAATATGACAAGTACATGGGTACAACAGATCCCCAAGACCATCTGAGAGAGTTTGGTGCTTTATCCATGGAATTTATACATGATCAAACTTATCTTATGAGACTCTTTCCCCATAGCTTGGGTGGGTCTGCTATGGAGTAGTTTTGCCGATTACCCCCTGGGATTAAGACTTTTGACGAGATCACTAATCTATTCCTTTAGTATTATTGCCACAACATTCAACATCTTGTCAACATCCACAATTTGTGTAATTTGAAAGAGCGATAGGGAGAGCCTTTGTTGTCTTTCCTCTAAAGGTGGAGACAACTTTTCACAAAGTATCCTCTCAAATTACCTGAATCTAAGAAACTTGACATCTTTTTGGACAATCTTGTCCCAAACTTTGGATATCAGGTGCAACTACAAGGTCCTTTGACTTTTGACAACATGATCAAACATGCTGTGAGGATGGAGGCCTTTATGGTTAAGAAAGGAGAATTAACTTTGAATAAGGATAATAAACAAGGATTTTCCTCAAACAAGGATAAAGGAAAGACTATCAACAAAAATAGGGATGTTGTAAATGATGGAGAGGTTGATAATGTCACTGTGAAGCCTTTAAAGCCTATTTTTAATCTTTCTTCCAGTATAGAAGCAGCTAAGGCTATTGAAAAGACCACAACAGATAATCAACAAACTTCAAGATTTTCTAAGAACAAACCTTGGGCCTCTCGACCCAAGCGTGGATTAACTTCTTTGGGAGAGCCTCTTGATGTGGTCTATAAAACTCTTGTGCAGAATGAGGTACTCACTCCTTTGGAAAAATGTCCTTATGACCCACAACCATGACCTCATTGGTGGAATGATAATGCATACTGTGACTATCACCAAAACATTAGTCATAAGACTTCTACTTGTCTTTAGATGAAGCATAAGGTTTAAGATCTCATTGACAATGGTGACATTCTTGTGGATAACCATAACAAGAATTCAGATCATTAGACATTTAAGGATCCTTTCCCTCCTCATGAGAAAGGTGAGTCTTCCACAACTAAGAATACCAACGCCAAGGTTAATTATACATATACTACCAATGATAATGTCATCAACATGATTGAACCTATTGAAGTTGAGTATTGTGATGTGATCACTTTCAAGGGGAGTGGTGATGCTCCCAAACCTAAGACTCCTTTTATCTTGCATAGTTCTGCATCTCATTCATTTGAAGCTGAACAAACTCAGGATTGTGTCAATGTTATTACTAGATCACGTGGAAGAGTTATTTTGAAAGGTCCTAATCCTCCTATATCTACTCCAAAACAAATTGTGGATAAGACTACTGCTGGTCCTACCAACAAAACCTCAAAATCAGTCCTTGCACCTAGCACTACTAGCTATAGTATCTTAGATTACCTCCAGTGAACTAATGCTCAGATCACCATTTTTGAGTTGTTGAAGATCTCACCTACTCATAAGAAGATTCTAGATAAAGCCCTTGCCAAGGCAAACATCCCCAAAGATCTTGATCTCAACCAGTTCTAATCTATGGTGGGTCATTTGACCTCACCTCATTATTTGTCCTTCTTTGAAGAAGATGATCACTCGCTGAGCCATCTGCCTAATGCTCCCTTGCATATAGAAGTCATGATAGGACCTAAGTGTGTCTTTCACATGCTTATTGACAATGGTGCTGGTCTCAATATCTATTTTGCTAAATTGCTCACTCAACTAGGTTATGATGAGGATTATGTAGATTCCTACAAGAAGATTACTATTAAAGCTTATGATGAAGAAGAATGCAAATCCCAAGACTTAGTTGTGCTACCTATCCACGTAGGTCCTGTTGAGAGAGATGTTACTTTTCAAGTCCTTGATATTCCTCTTGCGTACAACATCTTGTTTGGTAGATCATGGATTCATGAGATGCATGTTGTTTTGTCTACATACCATTAATGCATCAAGTTTCCATTCCATGGAGCGGAGGTCACTGTGCCTACTAATACCAACTACTCTTGCAATACCCTTGCGCAATTTGTAGATAGTTTGGTTCCAACTAATAGAGAGTCCACTAAGTTCTATGATGCTAAGCTTAAAGAAATGGAACAAACTTTGAAACTCAAGGATACAGGCATGGGGGAATACCAAATTGAACCTATGCTATCATTAGCGGCTCTACCTCTATCTCCACATTCTTATGGGAGACCTTCTGAGAATAAAAAATCTGCTGCTAGCTCTCCTTAGATAGTCTATGATGGTGCCTTTGTCAAGGCTACAACACCTTTAGAAGATGAAGATGAAGAATGAGCTATTACAACTTGGCTTTATAAGGGGAAAGAAACATCTAAGATGACTACTCCCCCTCAAGACTTAGAACAAGATCCCTACAGTGAAGCCTTCAAGATCATGAAGCACTTTGGATACAAGGGAAGTGGTCCTATAGGAATGAGTAACAATGGTTTTTTGAAACCCATTGAAGCTACAAGTCATCACACAAAGGATACTACTGGCTTAGGCTTCAAAAAGACTCCCTTCCATTTAGGGACCAAGAAATTTGTGCCAGAACTTGAGCCTAAACCTGAACCTGAACCTGAATTTTAAGATACTACTCCAGAGGTAAATCCAGAGACCAGCTTTGATGAAGATACTTTCCCATATCCCATTCCTCTAGAACTTGCTACACTCTTTGCAGAGCCAAATGAGCCTATCATACCTATTCATATGGTAGAGACTGATATTGAATCTGATGACACCACTTTAGTGCACCAATTCACATATGACCAATGGAAGGTAACACTAAATGATGGTCCCATTTTTTAAGATGAACAATATAGACCACCACATTTCCAAAAGTAGCTTGAACAAGAACAACTTCAGCACGCTGTCAATGCCACAAGAGATGGTAATGATTCTGATAGTATTGCTAGCACTAATGGAATTCCCGCATCAAGTACTGACTCACATGAGTATGAGTTTGAATTTTTGTCTGATGCTAATTATGATAAAGATATAGACATGGTGCATACATATGAAAACCTTCTTGAAGTAGGTGAAGGGTCTAGTGTTAGGACCCACGAATCAGATGCCACTGATATTAACTTGTCCTCTACTTCCAATGTAGGATCTCATAGGGATTCGAATGCTCCTTTGGATGAGATTACTTTAGGTCTTGACTTACTCATCCACACTTTTGATGATTATATCATGAATGCAATTGAACCAGCCACTACTTCCCTTTCACTCAAAAATCCCAAGCTAATAAACTAGAACTCCCCCTCCCCATCCAATTAAGTCCTAACGTTCCAGAATGATTATGCTCTAGCTTATTACCTCCATGCTATTGAACCTATAATGTCCTCCACCAGTGAAAGAAGTGTCAACATGATAGAGGTAGATATCAACTATCTTAGTCAAAAAATTAAAAGAAGAAAAAATAGATGCTCTGATGGTGAAAACCACATTGTGGCAGTATCAAAGCCAAAAATAGTAAAAATAAAAGACATATCTAAGGGTGAAAACCTCTCCGAGGCACCTAATGATGAGATACTTGATACGCTCCTAAGCCATTTTCATGAGAGATCATCAGTCTTGATTGAGCGGATGCAACCAATGAATTTGGGTATAGAGGCTGCTCCACAAATTATTCATCTAGCACATTCATTGACTACAAAAGAAAAGAAAGAGTTCACTAGCTTCTTTCAAAGCAAGAAAATAAACTTTGCATGGACTTACTCTAATATGCTTGGATTAGACCCTAATTTAATCATGCATCATCTTTCCATTGCACTAGGTATGAAACCTGTCAAACAGAAGCTTCGAAAGATGCATCCACATGTGGCACTTTTAGTCAAAGCAGAGCTAGAAAAGCTTCTTAAGGATGGTTTCATAAGGACTATTGATTATGCAGAGTGGATTTCAAATATTGTTCCAATCACAAAACATGATAAATCCATTCATGTGTGCATAGACTTTCAGAATCTAAATAAGGCATTTCCAAAAGATGACTTCCCATTGCCTAATATCGACATGATAGTGGACATGATAGCAAGCTATGAAATTTATTCCTTGATGGATGGATTTTCTGGCTATAATCAAATAAAAATTATGCCAGAAGATCAAGAAAAGACTGCTTTCACATGTGCCTAGGGAACCTTTTGCTGGAATGTCATGCCCTTTGGGCTTAAGAATGCTGGAGCAACATATCAGAGAGCTGTCACTACCATTTTCCATGATATGATGCATAAAACTATGGAAGATTATGTAGATGACACTTTGTCCAAAAGCATGCAACACAAAACCCACCTTACAGATTTGGGTCCCATACTTGACCGCATGGAAAAATTTAGTCTCAGACTTAATCCCAAAAAATGTGCATTCAGTGTCACTTTTGGGAAAGTCTTGGGTTACATCATTTCAACTAAAGGCATAGAAGTTGATCTAGAAAAAGTTCAAGCTATTATGGACATGCCTCCACCTAAGAACATCAGTCAGATGAGAGGACTTAGGGAAGGCTACAATCTATTTGATGCTTCATTTCACAGTTGGCTAACAAGTCACAACCATTCACTAAAACTTTGCATAAAGGTGTGACTTATGAATGGATTGAAGAATGTGATAGAAGACTCACTCAAATTAAATAGTATCTTGCTAATCCACTGATTTTGATGCCTCCTATTCATGGGAAGCCACTCATACTATACATCTCAGCCGTGAACACATCTTTGGGTGCTCTCATATCTCAAGAGGATTAGAACAACAAAGAGAGAGAAATTTATTATATCAACAGAACATTGGTTTCTTATAAAATGAACTATTCAGTCAATGAAAAATCTTGTCTAGTTGTAGTGTTTGCTTCATAGAAACTGTGGCATTATATGCTCGCTCACACTATAAGGCTTATTGCAAAAATTGATCCACTAAAGTACTTACTAAGCAAGGCTGCCCTCATGAGTAGACTAGCAAAATGGGTTATGATACTCAATGAATTTGACATTGAGTATATGGAAAGAAAAGCTATTAAAGGACAAGCAATTGCTGATCAGTTGGCGGAAGCTCCTCTAAAAGATCACCAGCCTTTAAAAATTGAATTTCTAGATGAATCCATCATGCTTCTCACACATCAGTCTTGGAGCATGTTCTTTGATGGATCATTCACTCAACAAGGATTAGGTGCAAGCATTCTATTTATAACACCTCAAAGATACTCATTGCCTAAAGCTTATAAAATGTTGTTTCCCTACACAAACAACATAGCTGAATATGAAGCTCTCATAAATGGTGTGAAGATAGCCATTGAATGGCATGTGTATGAGCTCAAGGACTTTGGAGACTCTCATTTAGTCATCAACCAAGTTAATGATGTCTATCAAACAAAAGATGATAAGCTAGTACCTTACAAATGAATGGTGGATGATCTCAAGCTATATTTTTAGCATATTTCCTTCCAATGAATTCCAAGAGCAGAAAATAAAGTAGGTGATGCTATGGCCACTCTTGCCTCAATGTTACAAATGCCAAAAAATGACTTCAGACATGAATTCCTGGTGGAGACATTATGCTACCTAGCCTATGACATTCTCAAATCTAGGATGATCTATTTAGTCATTGGGCATGATTCATCCTGCTACCACCATATCTATTCTTACCTCCATGACCAAATCATTGCAAACACCAAATGAAAAATGTCACCTAATTTGTAATGCTTCATGGTATGTCACCATAGCAAATGACTTGTATAGACGGGGTCTAGACGGTACCCTCCTTAGGTGTCTAGAACCCAATGAGTCCAAACGTGCATTAGGTAAGGTACATGAAGGTATCTGTGGGTCTCATTCGAGTGGTCTGATGTTAGCTTGTAAACTTATTAGAGCTGGTTACTACTAGCTAGATATGGAGAAAGAAGTTGTTCAATATGCCAAGGCTTGTAAATAGTGCCAATTTCATGGAAATCTGATCCATGCTCCTACCAAAGAGCTTATTCCTTTTATCAATTTTTGGCCATTTCAGCAATGGGCCTTTGACTTGGTAGGTTAGATACATCCATCTTCTTCCAAAGGGCACAAGTTCATCATCACCGCTACATACTAATTTACTAAATGGGTTGAGGTAGTTCCTCTAACTATAGCTGATGGCAAGTCTGTGGCTATGTTTATACTAAACTACATCATCTATAGATATGGTGTACCCTCATCCATTATCACTGACAATGGGGGACAATTCAAGAACAAGGACCTAAAAGAGTTATGCACCAAATTCAGGATTATTCAGCATTGGTCATCTATCTATTATGGCCAGGGTAATGGACAAGTAGAAGCTTCTAATAAGACAATTCTCAAAATCTTGCACAGAACAGTTCATGAATCTAGTAGAGATTGGCACCTCCACATTAATTTGGCTTTATGGGCCTATAGAACAATCATTCCAGCACCAACAGGGGCCATGCCCTTTGTCTTAGTTTATGGAGTAGATGCAGTATTGCCTATTGAGGTCGAGATCCCTACATTGTGAGTCTCTCTAAGGGGCCTCATTATTGATGAAGACATTAGAATATCTCAGCTACAAGAGCTAGAGTTACTGGATGAATGTCAGAAGTTGGTGTTCGATCATCTTCGAGCATACCAGAAGAGAATGTCAAAAGCTTACAATAAGAAAGTCAGACAAAGGGAATTCCAAGTAGGTGATCTCGTCCTGAGAGAAAACCCCAAAAATTAGCAACAAAAAGTCTAGAAAGGAAAATTTGAACCAAACTGGCTTGGTCCATACATTATCACTGCAACATTTGGGTCTGGTGCTTACCAACTCTCCACCACTGAAGGAGAGCAACTCAAAGAGTTGATCGACACTCTTCATCTGAAGAAGTTCTACAACTGAGACATTCTCTATATGCTTCTGTACATACTTATTGATTTTGAAAAAATCCTAAAAATGGTATATTCTCAAAAATCCTAAAAATTGCAAAATGTCCTTAAAAAATGATCATCTTAGTGAAAACTTGGTAAATAGGCACTTTGATGTATCTATTATCTTGGTGAAAACCTGGTAAACAGGCACCTTGATATTACTAAAAAAAAATAGAAAATTCAAAAAATACAAAAAAATCAAAAGATCAAAAATACAAAAAAATAAAAAAATACAAAAAAAAAGAAAAAAAAAAGAGAAAAGTACAAAAAAATTGAAAAAGAAAAAAAATGTGTCATTGATGAAAACCTGGCAAACATGCGTCATGGTAGCAAAAATAGAATCTCTACCAAGATGGTGTAAACTTGGTAAATAGGCGCCTCTTGTTTCCTGGAGCTATATCTCATCTCAACGCTGCTTGGCTCTCAGTTTCCTACTTTAGTTTTCTTTCCCGCTTTCCCTTGTTTCCTTCTTTAGTTCACTTCCTGCTTTGGTTTTCTATCTCATGCACTTGCTTTTAGTTATCTTCAAGATTCTCCTCGACTCTACATGGATTGGAACTGGTCACGCTTGGGGGCACCTTCTTGGTTTAGGGGGCATTGTCCTATTGCTTTCGGAGATGCTTTGTTGCATCAATCACTAGTGGTCCCCACTGCATCTACTTACTAATGCCCATCTATTATGAGATCTCTCTCCTTGAGGATCTCTCATGTATCAGTCTCCAGTGGTTCTCACTATGCCTGCCTATTGATACCTAGCTATCGCTTGGATCTCTCTTTTGAGGATCCCTTGTACATCAGTCACCAGTTGTCCTCACTGTGTCTGATTGCTGATGTTTCACTAGTATTTTCTAAGATCTCTTTCCTTGAGGATCTCTATTGTATCAGTCACCAGCATTTCTTGCTACGTTTGCCTGCTGATACTTCATTTAGTTCTCTGATTTTCTCTTTGAGATGACTTTTTGTGTTGTATTCTTTAGATTCAACTTCAATCCACTTGAACACAAACTTAAACTAAAACTAAAATTGAATTTGTGTTCCTTTGAAGTGTGCTGAGCTTTTCCTTTGAGTGCTTGTTTTTCTACTTTGTCATTTCCCCTCGAGAAAATCTAAGACATCTTTCTTGACTGAGAAACATGAATACTGGGGGCATGACCTTTTCTTGCTTTCTGCTAGCTAGTTTAGTTCTAATGATCCAAAGAATCTATCTAAGAGGGTTGTCCACTATGAGAGCCTTCATCTTGTGTTGGATGGCCATGTGTACCTTGAATCCTTTTATATGGATGCTTTGGTGAGGTTGGTTCTTCTCCTTGTTTGTTTGAGTGACTTCTTTCTACTACCGATGAAATTGCAAATGCTCATCCTGGTAAGTGAATGTAAGGGTCACTATGAGAAATCTTTGGAAAAAGAAGGAACTCTTGTGTGTTTGGTGTGTTTGTTCACAAGCAACATTCAAGTCATTATAGCAATTATGCTTTGATGCTTATGTTAACTTGCTAAATTAAAAGGAATAGGTGTTCAGGTCTTTTTGGCTTCTTGTGCCTTAATGCTTACACCTCATTCTGACAAATCTAAGACTTATGTCATATTCATATTCTCATGATTGCAATGTTAGTGAGGGTTTTATGGCACCTTGAAAATTTCCATTGCTAAAAACTCTATGATGATAATACAATGAGTTCAACAACCAAGTCCTAGGGTTGCGTCTAGTTTAGGCTTGTATTTTCATTCTAGGCTTGCATTGAGATAATGTTTTGGTGCTCTCTCAATTTTCTTCTATTGATTGAAGGTCCTCATCTTTGTCCTGAGTTCCTCTTGGCTGCACAAGTGTCTGGTCCTCACTCTTGACCTTCAAAACATCAATTTGATTAGTACCTATCATATATTGCTAGTACATTTTACTTTGCATATTCATTGCATTATCATAAATCCATATGCATACATTTTACATTGCATATACATGTGCATCCATTATAAGCATAAATCGAATCATACATTAAATTTTTCATTCCACATTTCATCCATTATATGCATACATGCTACATCATCATATCCATCTACCATCTATCATTGCATTTAAACATGTGCATATTCATATCATAAAAGAAAGCATGTGCATCTCATACATATCTAATCCATACATCTAAATCATCTAGGAAACATCTCATAAAACATCACCATCAAAGAAATATATAAACAAGTACAATGATATTACAATAGCGATCTCAATATATATATCTATCAGTCGATCAATGTCATGTACAAAACAATGATGGTGCTACTTGAGCACGATATCAAAATATGGGTTACAATATGTGTATCAAGCTAAAGCTAACTCTACCCCTCGCCACCTGGAGGAGGTGGTGGTAGTGGTCTCTATGCTGGTTTCTATGGAGGTGGCATCAGTCTCTAAGGAGGAGGCATCGGTCATTACGGAGGTGCTTGTGGTGGTGCCTATGGTGCTCCGGTGTACTCATAAAATGGAGGCACCTGTTTTGCTAAATTTGGAATGAATCTACAATATGCCACATAATAGTAAGCTTTCTGAGGAGTCTCATATCTGGTCTCTATTCACAACCATGCTAGCTCCTCTCATAGCTCTCTGATCTCCCGATCTCGTTCAGCTACACGGGTCTCCTATATGATGACCCATGTATGGTAGTCATCCCTCTCATGTTGTACCTACCTGACCCTCTCTCGGTGCTTCCTGAGAGCCTCTTGCAGCTGTGGTGCCTATGCTCCTATAAGAACATCCTACATATCCGTATCATCACCTAGAGGCACTTGCTATGATGGGACCTCTGTCCTTTGTCTAGTGGTCCTTTGATGGGTACCACTACTTCCTGCACCTGCATCTGACCCCATATTCCTCACAGGAATGTCCACCTACCCTATCCTCGATCTCATCACTCTATGTCTCTGATGTTTCTTCTCTGGCCCCTACTGTGCAACCTACTACTATGTAGGCTGATGTACATGTACCTACTACTACTGCTACTCCTGTGCAAGCTGCTCTTGTGTGGGCTATTGCTGTGCTCTTTGTCCCATCCTGATAGGATCTATAAATCTAGGGAAAGGATGAGCTAGGAAGTGATCTTTGTATGCAGGCATCATCCCTACATTGGTGACATCCACCATGTAATCCTATTGGGCCGAAGCTACTCATGCCTCGATCGCACATATGCCCAGATCTAATCTCTAGTGCCACCCCTTCTTCACCTCATTGGAAAAGCGGGTATAGGGGCAGTACTCCTGGGAGATGTCCTGCTGCCTCCCAAACTGGCACAAGATGTGTGTGACAAGAAATAACTCAATAATAGAAATAGTACACCTGATCAGTGGGCATGAGACAAACATGTGAGAAAGCTCTTGCTGAGCATCATCCCATAGCTCTATAGCAACCCAAGGTCTCCAGACAACAACTGCCATGTCATCAAGCTGTCCGCACTACTGCTCTGTCTTACCCATCAATAGCTGAGTCATGGGACCTACGTACCTATATATATATAAGGCTCGATGGCCTACCGTGTATCATGGAATATCGGTCTGCAAATAGGGAGATGCTCCCAGGCCCAGATCCGTAAATATGAATACACCTGTTGCCATAGTCCTAGCCCCTCGATACATGATCTCGTGCATCTCATGGTACATATGGGAAAGCATGCACTTGCCCCATCTAAATCTGACTACTAGTCTAGCCAGCATCCGCTATAGCATCAACCCCCAGCTACACTCCAAACTATGCTGACCTCAATCAAGAACCAGATAACAACTCAAGAACATGGCTAGAACAATAGCTAATCAATGAGCACCACTGTACCTACTGATCAAATCCTCCCAAGAGATGGCTCGGCCCATCACCAACTCATCTCTGAAAATGGTCCTCAATGCCACTATGCTTGCCCTCAGCTATATATCATACTCTACTTAGGCACCGTGGAAGGGTATCTACAAGATCCTATAAACATCCTTGAGAGTGACTATTATCTCCCCCAACGACAAGTGAAATGTGTTCATCTCTGAATGGAAATTCTCAACAAGTGCACTAAGAGACCGTGATTTACCCGAATGTCAGGTATATCACGTAAGTATGTCAGACCTAGCCCGTCAATGTGGGCACCCTTAGCATCTACAATCTCTATACCAGTGTGGTGATGACAGGATGGTGGGCCCGAAACATGACATTTGGAAAGTCAACCTGCAAAGCAAGCGACATTGGATTAGTATCTCGACATGATGGTTTTTAGAGCAACAACAACAAATACAACAATGCATCTATCCTTGACACAACTCTACGGTGCTCTACTTGGCTGATTTCATGCAAATGTGGTAAATTTTGTAAAAGATTTTACAAAATTGTAGCAACATTTTGCATGAGACAGGACCTTTTTTCGCGTGAGATTTCATCACTTGGATGAAATTTTGCACGGGATCCTCTAGCAGCTCACATGAGAACACAGAGCCACCGGTGCGAAGATCCCCTAACCCTTGCGAAGAAACTGTTTCCTTGTGTGAGGGGCGACTAAGGTTGGTGTGAGGAAATTGTTTCCTCATGTGAGACTTGGAGAACAAGACCTAAAAGTTGCTAGATCTAGCCTAAATCAACCTAGAAAGTGATAAAATTGAAATGCAAGGAGGATTATCGACTAGTCATAGGTGCGTCATACTCCAATGGTTGGGAGTGGCATCAAGAGTGCTCAAATCAATGTGTATGCACTAGAATGCCCTCCATTCTCTCTCAGAGCTCAAATCGCAAGAAGACAAAAGTGAATAATGATTTGAAAATGACCCCTTCGGGCCTTATATAGCTTTTGACATAATTTTCAAAAGTGCTCTGTTTTGCGTGAAAATTGCACCCTTGGCTAAATCGACTGCTCTGAATCCATTTTTGGGATTGAAATCAAAATTTGACATCTCTAGATAGCTTGAAATTATGTTTTAATTTTTGGGATCCTTCGGGATCGGACGCTTGTGCAGTCAACCTTTTGGCGTCGCTTTCCTACCAGATCCTCATCTTTTCATCATTTTCTTGAGATCTTCAATATTTTCACCAAGTCAACTCTAGTCAAATCTGATCAACCATGGTCAACTATGGTCAAACTTGGTCAACAAGACCTCCCAACTACTTCAAACTACTTTTGCAACTCCTTGAATCTAGTCTGATTGCTTCTATTCTGTAACCTCTTGTTGTCAATCATCCTTCTGATATGTCAACTTTCAATTTCACTCCCGAGGGGGTAGGATGATTGCATCATTTGAATCTTTTCAAACTAGGCTCATATCAATCTAATCTAAATCAAAGTCCTCACCACCTTAGGCATCTCATCTCTAGGGGCATCTTCATGCCTCGCATCTGGTCATCTTGTCATCTATCTTTTAGGTATCTGAGCAATCTAACTCATATCCTTGAGGATCAAGCTTTGTTCTGGAGATGGATCTCAAAATCTATTGGGTATTGGGGCAATCTAACCCTAATTCCTGGGAGTTAAGCTTCATTCTGGAGATGGCTCTCAAAATCTCTTTTGGACCATTATCTAGGTAATTTAACCTGAGTCTCGGAAGGCTAAGCTTCGTATTAGGCCAATCTAACCCTGATTTTGGAGATTAGTCCTAAATCTGTATCTATCATCATTTGATCAATCGATATTGGGGCAATCTAACCTTGATTATGGTCTCCTCTCAAGTTCTCATTAGACCATTGTCTTCACAATCTAACTTAGACTTTGGAGAATCATGTCTCATTCTGGAGATGGTTCTGCAATTTCATCTATTTCAGTGTCTTGGAACCCTAACCTTGACTTTTGAGGGTTAAGCTCCATTTTGGGGATAATCCTAAAATCTCATATGTCACATTAGACTATTCTTTGAATCAACGCGCTGCTCGCACATCAATTCAAAGAGGGGCAAATGTAATACCCCAAAATTGGCACCTAATAATTTCAATCAATTTTGGTGCATTTTCTACAATTTTACATCATCAAAGTCCTATTTTACTAGGTAGTTTTCTCTCTCCTACCTGACTTTATTTGACTTGATGTCAATTGCAAAAACCCTGAATTGCATTAATCTCACACTATAATTAATTCCTAAGTATTTGACTTTATTAGCTAAATAATCCCTATGATAAATTGATTTAATTCTAAAGTCCTAAGTGCTTTAAATTAAATTAAAAATCCACCCCCTTTAGCTAATACACATAAAAGGAATTAATATTACTTGGTTATTTGAATGGATTATCTTATTTGGATTTAATAATTCAAATTACTCGAAGAGTCACCCCTATGTGGTAATAATTCATTCTTTAATTAAGTAATTCCTCAATATTTGTCTCAATTGGGAATGAAGAGTCAACCTTTTCATTTCAAGAACCTCTTCATTCTCTCCCTAGGCTTGCCTATATTATAGATCTTCTTCCTCATTTGGAAAAAAAAGGCAATTACAAGAGTATCCAAACTATAGTTAATTTTAGTCTCAATTTTCATGCTTTCAAGCTTTATTGCATAATTAGATTACTTTCTCATTCTAGTTTAATGTAATTTGCATATTAATTAGTTTGCTTACATGTTTTTAGATTAATTCTTATGTCTCATTTCAAGTTTTCTTAGCTTAAAACTGCACTTTCATTCTTAGTTTAACTTGCATTCTCATATAGTTTAATTGCTCATTTTGATCATTTCAAGCTTTTAAATCCTTCGTCTTAGTTTGGTCTAATGGTGGTTGGCTCTCCAATCTGAGAGTAATTTAAGACCCCAACTAATTAGGAGGCAATAGGTCGATTCACTATGAATTTGTGAATTGCGTAATTCATACTCATTTTCATAATTCGATTTGTGAGCAATGACTATGTTGTGTCTATGACTGGATTAGAGGTCCACGTTTAGCTATAAACACAAATAATTAAATAAATGTTAATAATTCAAAAAATAAAAACATAACAAAAGTATTATGAATAATAATATTATTTTTTATATTAAAAGCATCCAGAAAACAAGGGGGTTGACTCAATACAAAATAAAGGCCCACAATAGATTATCAAGCCACCAACAACACTTAGGCAACACAATAGGTGTTACCTAGAAATAGATACACTTTCCAACACAAAGAACAAAGACTTTTGTCTGAACAGAGTGGGCCAAACTCACATCGCAAGAGAAAAAGGGTGCAAGTTCTTTCTACATTGTCAAACAACCATCTAGGTGATACTATCCTTAGGCTCCCCAATGAAGGAGACTTTGCTAGATTAGTTGTCAGCACAACAACTAGAGAGCTATAGAAGTTGACCAGCATCAATAGAAGCATGGTGCAAAGAAACAACCAAAGTAGAGGGAGTGGATGTGTCCTCCTAGCTAGAGGACACAACAACAAAATTTAGGGAAGAAATAAGGGTTACCGTAGGAGAAAGACATGGAAAAACCATAGAAGCCTAGTCACAATCAACAATAGGGGCAGATCGTCAAGATATTCTATGGGGGTTTCTACTTCGTCAGCATCTTGTAAATCCTCAGAGGAGGACTCAAAGAGAGAATCAATAGCACAGACAGTCAAATGAGCATTACTTGCCTCCTTCCACCGAGTAGTAACACCTTTGCAACACAAAAGAGCGCAATCAGTTTCCATGTGACCAGTAGAGAAGTAGCATTGACAACAAAAAGGAAGGCCCCATAATCAAGCACTTGATTGCATGGCCTATCCCCAACCATGAGCACTACATCCCCAATAAGCGGTAGAGAAACATCCATATCAACCAAAATATAGGCAAAGTAGAGTAGCCCAAATTTTTCATAGCTTCAGTCACCTTTAGTAAATGTCCAAGGGAGTTCCCAATAGCCTCAAAGCAATACATCTCCAAAAATGGAGTGGGAGATTCACAACATGAACCCATAGTGAATGCACATTAAGTGGTTTAGAAAGAGGGTGAAAGAGATTGTCCATGGTTTGGCAGAAAGGGAATGATTTCCCCAAACCCACACCTTGTTCAAAATCAAATCACAATCTTTAGAAGAGGAAAATAAAGCAATTTAAAACCCCTTAACACAAAGGTAGAGGTCAATGTCACCTAAGACAAGATGTCACCAAGAGTTGGTAACCAAACAATGTAGGTCAGGGACAGTGTAGTCCACATTTTCCACCACCTCAAGGCTATAAACAACCACAGGTGATGTCTTGGCACAAGCAATAGGATGAGCTTTCACCTTAGATGAGATGGTAGTAGTATATTTTACAACAAAGGTGTAGCTCCTTCCACTAGAAGCAGTAGTTTTGTAAGGGGGGCCTCTCTTGTCAGCTCTAGAAACAACAGTAGCAGTTGGGGCACTGAGAATAGAGTTAGAATCTAAGAGAGAGGGTTCAATAGTAGAGTGAGCACCCTATAGAGCCACAAATGGAGCAATTACATAGCCCCCAAATCTAGTAGTTAGTAGAGGAAAAGGTGACACCACTAGAGAAGTTGAGACCCCTGTAATGTATAAAGGAACACCCCCTATGGTAGAAGCAGTCAAACTGGAAACCATGTTGGAGCCCCCAATCAAATCCACAACCAACAAAGGAAAAGAAGGGGATGAAGAAGTCACCATGCTGGCATGAGCACAATCACCAATGTAGGTGGACCGGACAACACCATTAGTGGCGAGAAAGTTACCAACCCCAACAAACTATCCAATGCTTACAAGGCCCAAGGCCATAGCACAAAGAGTAGGCACTCCATCATAATGCACCCCCAACACCAACGACAGGAGCTTGTGACGTAGGGGTATCAGAGTTTAAAATCAGCGAAGAGCGGGAAGAGATGTTGAGCAACATTTTTAATTAGCATAAATAATAATATTGTTATAATAGATACTAATAATAGTATTTTAATAAAAATATTAATAATGATTATAATTAACATAATCATTTATTATTAGAATATTAAATAATGGTGTCATTAATTTATTATATATTTTTAATTAATAAAACATTAAACTATTATTGCTATTGCAACATGGTAATTGTTTTTTAGAAATATAGAATAAAATAAAGTCTAAAATAGGAAAATTGATAAAGGGTACTCCACTTACAAACCCAAACACATAAAAAAAAAAGACAATTAAATGAAAATGCAAGAAAGAAATACTTTCTTTTTACTATCCCAGTGAAATAAAACTATGACATTCATAAAATAACATGCTAGAGCCACATGGGCATTCTCGTTACAATAATTTGCTAGCTAGAGCCATCATATGCATGATCAAAATTGTCCTAAGTGACCCCCATTTGCCCTTTTTATCTTGGGAAGTATAATCACCCTATAACCTTTTGGAAGGTGTCACCTCTCTGATTTTTGGCCAACCATATTTCTCTCCTTTCTCTTGTCTTGGGATATGCCAAAAATATGCCCAAAGTGGGTTTTGACGTCCACCAAACTATTTTAAATTTTTTTTATTTTTCTTCGTAAAGTACCACAACTTTCAAAGGTCATAACTTTTGGTCTAAGAACTTGATTGGGCCCTCTTTTTAAATAAAGATATCGAAGAGATCTATACCATTTGTTTCCCATATCATCATTTGATTAGAGATTCATCAAGGTCTCATTCAACATTTAAAGGTTCAAAATTCAAGTTAAACATTTTTTAGCATTTTTTAACCCTAAAATATTATTCTCTCAAATGATACAAGATCTTGACATGACTCTTTCGTCATTCATTATATTTTCCCATCTACTCATTGGGATTAGTTTTTAGGCTCAAGTATGTACAAATAAAACTTACTAAAAATAGTAACCCAATAATTTTTAACTCTTATTAAAAAAGAAATATTATTATTATATGATTCAAGATTGGTCTTACACATTGGATGCTCATGTATCAAATACAAAGGTGAAAATATGGGATAATTATAATGGGAAAAAAGGAAGAGAAATAATAATAAGGATTTAATAATAAGAGAAGAAAATTAGAGAAGGGTTAAGAAAGAAGGGGAGTGAGAAGAGAAGAAAGTACTTAAGAGGGAGTGGGGGGATTGTATTTGAATGAATTTAGCATTTGATGTCAAGGAAATTTTTAATTCAATCCATCAATCAATTGAGATTATGGGGGTGTTTGTCAAATTCTATCACTTATTTAAGATTTCTCTTGAAATAATTTATTTTAGTGATAACTTCAAGGTAAATGTAGTTTTGATGTAGATTGAGTGTTTTGCAATCACCATTTTTCTAATGTGTTCATGTTAGCACCATGCTCAAGCTAATTCTAGTGCTAATGGTGTGACATATTTGCTAGTGCAAATTTAATTTATGAGCCCAAAAATAATGAAGAAGGTATATTGAATATGTAGTGGAGGGGAAAAGGAATTACACTATCATATAGGGTTTAAAGGAATATTTTAATTTTTTTCCTTGAAGAATTTTTAAAATATCACGCAAGATTCCTTCTATGTGAGGGAGAGTAGTGTTATATTCCTTGTGATAGGAAAATAACAAGTAAATTTTATATTGAAGTGTGGATATAAATAAATTCAACCTAACATTCTATGACATTTGTATGATATCAATTTATTCATAAATAAAATTAGATGAAAAGGTCTTGAATGAAAAGATAAGAGTCACTAATAAAAAAAATTATTGATGGAAAAGGTATGTGATGTAGAGAGGAGAGAAAGGTGATCATACTACTCCCTATATTGTGTATGGGTTTATAGTCACAGCTATTAAAAACTAGATAAGATAGAAGTGATGCGAGGAAATAAAGGTTACAATTAAGAAGGGCATAAGGAAACCACTTGGGGGATATTTTCTCTTATTTTAAATAGACAAGTGTTATTTTTGTTGATGCCATAGAGATTTAAATTTTCAACTAAGAGAAGAAAAACTTTAATTATTCTAAAGCCATGGAATAATGTATGGATATGTATCAAATCATAAAGGTAGAGGAATTTTAGGATCTAATGTTATAAGAAGTAGTGTGTGTGGAAAGAAAGTAAGGAGTGGAAAACAAAGGGTCTAGGAGTTGTACATTTGAGGGAGATTGAAGAACATAATATCTCAATGCAAGGAGATGCATAATAAGGTACCCACTTTTTTTGTGTGTATATGATATTATAGTTAAAATAAAAATTTATTTGTTGGATGAAACATATTTCCTTCCTTCACATTCAATGACCTGTATCTATCTCTATACTATCCATTGCAAAGTCAACTATGGAATGGTTGTATAAAATATTGTCTCCAAAAACAAAAGTAGGAAAATACCATTTGATAATTCAACTCCTAAAATAAATTCTCTTTTCCCGTGCACTCATGAGGTAATATGTATAAAAGATGTGGATGCATGGACTTGGTGTAGATTTTGTTTGAAAAAATATTCTTAAATAAATATGGCTAGTTTAAATCCCCTATCCATAGGGTACATTGTAAAAGTGGTTTGTTAAGATGGGATTTAGAAACCTTTGAGCATATGTTGCTAAGGACACAAATATTCTTTGGGGGGAGGGATCTGAATGAATATATGTGATTTCAACTTGCTTAAACATTCAAATTATCATTAATGACTTTTCAAAGTATGCATCCAAATTACCATGGCTATATTTACTAATTGTTCCATCAAAATGAAGTAAATTACCAAGCCATAAACACACACTAACACATGAAAACATCACATTTGAATAAAAACCTAAAAAGGGGAAAATCACATTTAATGAGATGCTTGGATATATTGACTATATTTATCCTCACAAAGATAAAGAATTTACAATGTGAAGTAGGAACCAACCTACTGAAGATGCCAAACCCCAAATTATATTCACAAGCACCAACCTATAGAATACATCGATCCCCTACACCAAGATCTCAACACTAACCCATTATGTAAGACACCAATATTATCAAAACACAAGGGATGAATCATGAACCTTCAATATTGTATACTATTATATATGCCCCCAATATCTTCAACTTTTGTGTGTCTAACTTGGTTGAAATGAAGCTTAGTACTTATGCCTTTGTGTTGTATCTTTCCCCATGGTCATGAATGAAAAATTTGAGAAAGATAGTGTTGCAATTATTGAACCCCTTGAACCGATTCAACCAATTCAATGCCCCAAGACTATGATTGAAAGTTCCTTCTCTTGATATTTATGTTAACCTATGATCAAATATTGAACTAGTTGAACCTCTTGAACTAGTTTAATGTATTCAAGTTGTTCAACATGTTCAATCAATTCCACGTTGGTCATACAAAAAGTGTTATGTCAATTCATGTTTTGTTAATGTGCTACACTGACCTTTGTATTTAAAAGGAAATGAAATGTCATTTTAAACCGCTTGAACTCATTGAACCTTCTAAAATGGTTCACATGGTTCAAGTAGTTCAACATGAGTTACCTATAATTCAAGCAGAGAAAGAAGGCACATATTTTGTAAAGGTGAAATGATTAGCAACAAAATATTTTGATAGCTTTATTAAATTTCTTTTGGTCCTCATGTGAGGGAATTAATAATGAAATGACAAACCCCCACACATATAAGTGACAAGGTAATTAATGTCTTTTAAGGGAAATATTTCATCCTATTAATTAACATGAGTGGGAGATTTGGATATCATTCTACCAATATTTTTGTAAAGAAGAAGGTGATATATTGAGGACACCATATTTTGCAGGTTTCAAGTTGTAATAGGTTTTAGTTACAAAGTGAGTCTAATTGCTTATACTTGTCATAACTCATTGTGCTAGCATTCTTTTGAAATTTTATTGTTACTTCATCTTTTTGAATTTCATTATCATGAGGGATACCTTTCAAAAATTTTAAAATGATTCGAGCCTAGTATGCTCATCTCTTGAGTGAGGAGACACCTCTTGGGTCTAATATGACCTTAATAATTTTGTAGAAAGAGCTAAAAAACTTGAATATGGCTCTATTTTGAGCACTATTGTTGAGAGAGGTATAGTGGAGGCTACATCCTTTCCCCCAACCCTAGTATGTCTAGAACTGGTCAAGGAAGGATAAACATATATGAAATAGGAAATAGGTGTATAAGGAAATTCAATGGAGAGGTCTTGTTTCCAATCAATAGGTAAACAATTTATAGCTACCTTCAGAATACCAATTAAGGAGGTGTGTTCTGAGTTTAGTATATCAAAGTCCTGGTCCATGTTATCTAAGAAAAAGTAGGTTTATATGAATGTAATTATCAGGAATTGGTTGTTAAAATTCTAGAAAGGTGGGTCATGGCTACCCAGGCCTCTTATAAGAGAGCATATGAAACCCCACATCAATGACCTAGTGGTATTATTACATAAAGTTAAGGGGTCTAACCAGGCCTTCCATTTTCAAGATTGGATGTATTGCTTCATCCACATAATTCTACAGGGAACCCAACTTGTGGATTGGGGAAAAATTATAGCCAAAGAGTTACATGATCAGTTAAATAATTATCATTTTGGATGCTAGGATTTCTATGTGGCTTCATATTTGTTGTATTTTTTAGCTTGTACAAGGGAATGAACCAAGCTACATCATGAACCATTTGTCGAAGGGATTAAAATTTATGAGTAGTATCCTCACCTGCAAAAGAGAAGATGTTATAAAAACTACAAGAGGGTTAATGATGTTTTCTTAGAGAGATTGACTCATGAACTAGCTAGTGTTAGAAATAGGGAATACTAAGAGGGGGGGTGAATCAGTATTCTACAAACTTTTACTTTTGCCCAATTATGGATATAAAAGATTATCTTTATACATGAATAACATAAGAAGCTAAACAACATGCATAACAATAAAACTAAAGAAATCATAACACATTATTTGTTCTCGAGGAAACCCTTGCCAAGGGAAAACCATGGTGGGGATGGTACCCACAAAGATCTACTAATCAAAAGTATCATGTTAAAGAAGTTGACCCTGTTAGGAGTCTATTACAAGCATATAGTGTATCAGTCCTGATTAAGGGACTATAGGCCTTGTTAGAAGCCTCAACCTTGTTAGGAGTTGGCAATACAAAATGTGATTACCAGATGAGCCCATTGCCCAAACAAGTAATGTATAATATACATTGATTACAAAGGAAGGTTAAGGTACATAACCTTATATTGCTTGCATCAATATCTCTTCACTGCTCTTTCAATATTGCTATTACATATGCTTCATATATTTCACATCATATCACTGCTTCATTACATCACATTACTTCACTATGCATCAATATCTTTTGTTACAATTACAATTAAATTTATACAACTAACTTTATCTAAGAGTTAACATCTAGGATGTCATCCCTTTATATTGTTAAGTCATTATTTTGATAAACAAAATAATCCCTTAACTCTTTACTAATTCTATCTTCATATTCTGTCCTGTCGGCTTGACACTGTCTTCGGTAGAACTGTCATAACTTCTTCCATACATGTTGTACTGACTTGCACTTTGATATGGGTGATCAATAGTCATCATAGATTCTATGTTCAAGTGCGCAAGCACTAAACTTACTCCAATCAACATCACAAACAAAAATTGTGTCTAGGTTCACTGGTAAAAATACTGTCTCATACTTAGACAATTCTGCAATGCGCTCTTTCATACTAGCTCTCTGACTTGTGCGATCTTCATGTGGATCATATGTTGTGATAATGACAACATCTATGTAATAAACTCAGCCAAATTGCCAACAACTAGTATTCCTGATAAACAAATGTCAGAGGAGGCAATACAACTAGTGAGTATCTATGGCATTTTTTATACTCAATTCCCACACTTCACCTACCGTAGAGTAAGAGGATAAGATAGAGATCCTATGATCAAATTACCCAAGTATGCATTGGACTATTTTGCATTGGTAGAATTATGTTGCTAGCTGGTCTGTGTGAGTAAAATGTACTTACTTAAGAACACAATAGATATATCATTTCCAATTGAGCTAGGTTCATGTGAGAATAAATTAGGTTCAAACATCCTCAACCTTGAGGTTGATTTGTTCAAATTCAATTTTTAATTTTATAATCCTACACCTAATTTTGATAATAAGGGCTTTTCTAGGGATCATCTGCTACTTAGGGCAGGATTCCTACCCCAACCTCATCTCAAATACTACTAAACAGATTGCTCAGATGAGAAAGAAGTGATGAAGAGACTATGGAGTAGGTTCACATTGCAAAAAAATATTAGCTTTGGTTTGAAAATGGACATCAAAGGTGTAGAGGAAGATGGTAGTTTTTTGGTAGAACCTATGTACTAGCAAGCTCAACCCATCATTGTACCTTAAACTGACTAGATTGTGCTAGAGATAGATAATCTTGAATTTAAGACATTCCTTGTCATTCAGAGAATAGAAAAGTGGTTGAATGAATGAAGAGCCAAGAATAATCAACCTCGTGGACTAAGATCAACTAGGGTTTCAAAAGGACAAAAACCACATTTAATATTTGTTGTTAAAACCGCTCAAATTTGTGATAAAGGTGGATCCAAAATTAAAGCCAATCAAACTAATCCAAAGAAGAAGCTCACCAATCCTCTAGCAATTACCTCTCTTATAAGGGTGACTTGATACAAGACAAAGCACAAAAAAATGGAACCTTGAACGGAAAAGGAGGTGATCGATTTGGACTTGGAAAAGGAAGTTGAAAAGAAGATGGCCAAGGATGAATTGGAATTCCCTAAACTAGACATAGAATACCAACCAAATGATACTATTGATCTAGATGATACTATAGATTTCACTAGTGTGCTAAGCATGGTTAATTCCACTCCTAACCAAACCAATTTAGTTAAAAAGACCTCTAATGCAACCCCAAAATTGTTAGAGATTGTTGTGAGAAAGAAAATAAAATCTACTCCCATTGCTTTTCCCTTAGATTATATGGTTAGTAGGTTCTTGGGAACTACACTGAAGCCCAAAAATCTTAAAGCCAATTGAAGGATGTTTGTGGATCAACAAATAGGGACATGGGTTGTAAAGGTGGCTAGGCCCCTGACAAAAGAATAAATCAATAGGGAAATCCTTCATGGTTCGCCCAACTATTTCCTAAAAATTATTCTTTTATGGGGATAGAGTCTAACAATAAACAAATTTAAAAAGGAAAAATCTGTTAGCCAACATATTTTAGCGACTCTACTGGGGAAATACGAACAAAGGAAATAATTAAGAACATATGCCCTATCAAAAGAAGTAATGGTTTTACCTCATGAAAATGTGTTTCCTTTATTATAGCCTAACTTAGGTTTCCAAGATGATCAAGAGGATATCATTAGCTCATTATATATTGTGGCATGAAATACAAGGAGAAGCTCAGAAGATTATAGGAGAGATAGTTTGGTATTGGAAAGAGAATAAGATCTAGCCGCTAACCTAAGGTTCCTACTCCAGAGATAAAGAAGAAGAGAATAATTGAATGTGAATTAAAATAGACCTATGTATCAAGTATCCAACCAAGAATAACCTAGATCCCATTGAATTATTTAAATGTGTCTAACGGTATGGAATCCCAATTATTCACAAGGTCTTGTCGAAGAGAAGGAGTGATTGATATCAACTTTGAAGCTCTATAGAACTTGAGGTTTGTAGCCAATCTCACACCTATTAAGTCTACCAGACACTCAAAAAGAAGACCTCCACCTCCTAAAACCACTACATCTCCTACGTGTCAAGCCTTAACTTTACACATGGTATCATTCTGCCTATTGTCTTAATATTGCACTTGTAGTGAACACAATGGCTCAACCCTAGGAGAAACCATAGGACCCTTGAACCTAGGGGCTCAACTTAATAGTTTTCCAAAAGGAGCAAGGGAAAATTTTATAAATTTAATGGAGATGGTAATAAATCCATTGAGGATCACTTAAATGCTTTCAACATAGCTTGTGCAGTACTTGTTGTGCAACATGAAGATGTAGCAGTAAGAATCTTTGTGCAAAATTTAATAGAGTCTGCAGTTGAGTAGTTCCATCATCTATCAAATGCCTCAATCAAAAATTGGAATGATATGAGAACAACATTTGAGAATAGATTCAAGATCATTGGGGATGAACATTCACTATTGGCTCACTTAACTCAATTGAAGGAGATACATGAGGCCATAAGATATTTTGTCACTAAATACAATAAGATTATTCATAAGATTCCAAATTCCAAGAGGCCAATGACATAAAACTCTAAAAGTTTCTTTTTAAATTCTATGCCCCCTAAAATTGGTTTTCACCTTAGGAGAAGTGGAGTGGCACATTTGGTAGCTACTCAAAACCAAGTTGTTAAATTAGAAGATGATTTGATTATGAAAAAAAAATGGAGAAAAGAAGTTCAAAGCCCTCATACACAAACTTCAAATTACTCTGACTATGTGGTCCAGAGATTAGTAAATGATGTCATTGCTCTTAAAATATAATTGCCTAAAAATAATCCACCTTATTCACAACCCTATTAGGATATAAGAAAAATATAGTCTGGTCAACAAATTAATACTATGAGAACTCCACAAATTTTACCTCCTCAACCTCGATTGGAAATTGAGGCTCCCCCAGGAAAAGGTAACATGTTTGCATTCCATTTTACTATAGATCATGATGGGGATACATGTCTAGAAATGATTAGATATGCTCAAACAGAGTCAACAAAGGACATGTTAGGTGAGGCAAGAGAAGAATAAAGAAACTTAGAGGAACCTAGTGACTCTATAGCTCTCTTCTTGGAGTATGAATCTGATACAAAAGGGGATGCAAAATATTGCTGACTCTAGAAGATCCTTCGTGCACTGTGCTCACTAGGAGGTAGAGAAATTCAAAATTTTCCATTAGTTCAACCTAAGCAGCTATTCCTGCTAAGGAAAAGGAACTAGTTGTTTGAACCTCCAATTTTGGTTTAGTAGGCTCATCAGGTTCACCTGGTTCAACCAATTCAAATACCATTGAGGTAAAACTCCTCTCGTGACTTGAGTTAGTGTATTACTTTCCTATTATAGAGTTTTTTAAGAAAACCTCCATTCAAATATTCCACGCTGAGTACTTGAAGTTAAATCCCAAAGAACTTGACAAGCTAGTCAAGTATGTGCATAGTGACCAACCTCGAGTTCAAGCCTATTCTCAACACTCTGCAAATATTGAATCTCCTATTGCACAAATATTTACTATCCCCTCCAAATAAACCTTGCCTTTTGATGATCAACCAATAAATATTTCAAATGAGCCCTCTTATTTTAATGCTAAACCAAATCCTTTCTATGTATCCATGTTCTTAAATGGCCACAAACTTATCAATTGCATTATTGATTATGGTGCGTCAGATAATATTATGCCATTATTGGTGTCCAAGGCTATGGATTTGTCACTAGCTATAAATTTTTGGAAATTTTATTCCATGGACGGTAAACAAGTTCCCCTCCTCAGGCAGATAAAGGATGCTCAACTAGCTCTTGCAGCATACCCAGATAAAAAGATCAAACTAACTATCTTAGTTGTTGATATCCCAACTAGCTATGGTATGTTGCTTAACTGAACCTTCTATAAGGATTTAGGAGGAGAAATCAAAATGGACTGGTCAGAGGCCATAATTCCAATAGGAAAGCATAAAGTGAAGCTTGAACTTAAAGGTAAATGTAAATTCATGGTGTTTCCTTCCAATGATCTCAAAGCCTAAATATTGTATGGAGTGTCCAACTTTGGTAATTAATTTTTCTCACGTGAAGAGATTTTTGAATGAATTACTAATGAGGTGTCTCAAGATAATACCCTATGAACTCTAGATTTTTATGGAAGCTTCTCTTTAATGGGTTCAAGCATAGGAGGGGTTTTGATTTTGCCCCAAGGTGAAAATTTTATCTTTTCCTTCAAATTGGAATTTAAAAATACTAATAATTGTACTATCTTAAAATGGACGCACTTATTATTTAAGAACTTTTAGATCCCATCATTTACCAAATTTATGAACCATGGATGGATTCATGCTTGATGCCCCTATTCTCATGCTTTGTCCCATTTCTTTCATTTTTAGTTGTGTAGTCTCTGAGACCTCATTCAACCTATTATGGAATAGTTTGATCAAGTCGACATGTTTCCCAGGGATTTTAAATCCCAGGGCCAATGTTCTCTTAGGGAATTAAATGGTAAAATTGGGTGACCTTGTCGGCTTGCTTTGTTTCCTCACCCAAAAACTAGTATAAAAGGAAGCCTAGGAACCTTATTTTAATATCCATTATCATCTATGAACATTCAAAAACATTCATTTTACACCCATGATTATCCATCTATATCGCAATAAATCTCAAACATTCAAGCATTCATCAAGCATTCAAGATTCAAGGATCCTTTGTGAGCATTTCCTCTTCAAGATCTAGCATTTTTTTGGCCATCAAGAGAGGAGATTCACATTGAGGCATTCATCATATTATTCATTGATGCATGTTTACATCTATGGCTCCATGATGTGGTTTTGGTAGATCCATTGCATTAGTGGAGATTTCCTACATCCGTCATTGCAAATTCAACATCTACAACATACAAGCATTACAAAATCCTTATTGACAAGGGTTTCTACAAGAAAGGTGGATATTTACATTTGTCTTGTTTCCTTTACATATTTACATTTCAATTTCAAGTTTGATTCCTCAATCTAAGGCTTGAGCAAGGCAATCCCTTATCCACCCAAACCCCAAAATAATTCTTTCTATGTGCAGGAGAAGGATATCAAAATTACAACCACAAATCTGGAAACTACTTGTTGAGACATTTCCAAAGAAGTTAGGTCAAATTTTATATAGTATCCCAAAAACATGGTGAATTTGTGGAAAGGTTTCTGGAACATGTTGCACTAGGTCGACCTATTCCTAGAGGTCTAAGAAAAACAACATTTTCTAGGTTTTCTGTTGTGATCGCAAATCCACAGTTAGAAGTTCTGTCATAGGTTTAGATTTGCAGTTTTCAAAGAAAAAAAGGCATATTTCTCTACACATTTCAAGGTGAGTACTCTATCATTTATTTCATTTCTTATTCTTTTCATATCTTAATTAGGTTAATTGCATACACTTAGCATCTAGATCTATCTTACTTTTATCATTAAATAAATTAGTTCAATTTCACATTTGCATTTAAACATCTTTAATCAAATCCTACATTGCATGAAAGAGGACTTTCTTTCATAATTCCTTGATATAATTTGGGTTTAGCATTGGCATCCCTTCATCTTCTTGGGTTTTTCTAATCTAACTTGGGTTATATTGAGAGTTATGTTTGGAAGCCCCTTTTTCTCTTGTATGTTCAATGTTTAGTGTTGAAGTGGTTAATTAATGAACATATCTCACATAGTTTATATTGTTAAACTCATTAGTATCCATTTCACCCCTAAACATTTTGGTGAACCCAACATATTACAACTTCCTTTTTATCTTGGTACATTATCTTGTGTGTTCATCTTCACTAAGCAATTTGGTGAACTCGACATCCTTTACCTCTTTCTTGAAGTTAGATCTCTTGTTTTCCATTTTTGCATTGGTTGTTTACCTTATTTTGGTTAACCCAACATATTCCACCTTTCCTTATTGATTTTGGAGTTAGATTTAGCTATATTTGTGTGGTTAGATCTTTCTTTTTATGCTCTTTATTACATTGATAATTATGTGGATAGATCTCATTAGAGTTTACTTTTGTGATCCCCTCTTTTATGAACTTTATTACACTAAATCCAACCTCTAAAATTTCTATTAGGAGAATTCATAGAATCATGGGCTCTTTTGATAATGATTCCTCTTTTTTTCCTAGGACTCATGATGATACTAATATTTTCCGTCAAGATCCCAATCCTATCACAAAGCATAACTCTTCTCACTCTTCTCACGATGAAGATGAACTCTTAAGAGTTCCTCCTTCCCAAGTTGATAATCTCTCTCATGAGCTTGATAAATTGAAAAATTGGCTTCTGCAAGAGAACCAAAATCATGATATTATTGCCACTATTGAGGCTATTAAGAAGCTTATCACTCATGATGATAATAACATCTCCATTTTGCATGGTATATCACACCTTATTAACACTCATGCTAAGCCTTTGATAGAATGTGCTAAAGAGTTAGGATACATCCCTTCTTTCACAACATTTGAACCATCTATTCCTATTTCCACTACTATTCCTACAATTACTACCTATACACCACCTCTCATGACAACTTCTACACAAGTCTCTAATCCTCTAAGTGTTGGTCTTCCTAACCATTCACTTCATGTACGTGTTCCTCCTACCTCCATAATGTCTTCATTACCTTCATACATTGTTGTTACTTTTACATATTCCAATCCTCTTGTCATTCCTTCTAATCCCCCACCAAAATCCTTACATTTTCCTTCTACCTCCTATAGTTTTTCTAGTACATCCAATATTTCTATTTATACTATTTCATCTTCTAATCCTACCATTAGTAGCTTGGTTCAAACCATCACCTCTTTGCAACAACAAGTGGCTCAATTCACTCAATCTAAGTACAACATCCCTACATGTGACATTTTTAATCCCCTTTCCTTAGATATCCTTTATGTTGTTATCCTGCAACATATTGGGATACCTCATCTTGAGACTTATAATAGTAAGGGTGATCTTGTAGTGATTTTTCTCACAACTATAGGCTCATGGATAAGTTGTTCACACATACATTTAGAGATAAATATTTTCAATGGTATTTCTCTTTACCTCCTTATTCTATTAACTCCTTTCAAATGATCGCTAATGCTTTCATTCAACAATTTTGAAATAATAATGGTCCTCATATATCTTTGACTGATTTAATGCACTATAAGCAAAATGTTAAAGAAAAAGTTAGTGACTTTATTGGTAGATTCAAACACTGGTATGCTCAAATTTCTTATCTTGTGCCTGATCATGATATTCAATGTATTTTTATTTCTAATTTGCAAAAAGACATTAGAGATAAGATTCTCTTTACTGAGTATACTTCCTTTTCACACCTTTGCATAGTGTTTCACCATTATTAGTTACAAGAAAGCCATCTCGAGAGCTCTACTCAAATGGATCATGTTACTATTGATAAGAGTGACATCATTGTTCATCAAAACAAATTCTCTAAGGCTAACAACTACATCAAGATTTACAAGTCAACCAACACAGTTGATGATCAAGTGGCTACTACATCCAAAGGTACGACTACTTTTTCTTCTGTGTATCATCCTGATTGTAAGTACACTCTATCTGAAACTTTACCTATGGTGATGATGTATTTGATTAATGATAACATTCTTAAACTTCCTCCTATCCATCCTATTGACACTAGAAAACCAATGCCTAAGTCATTTGATCAAAATACTTTTTGTCAATACCATCATCAACCTGGTCATGATATTCAAAAGTGTTATGATTTGAATAATACTATTCAAGATATTATTGATTCCAATGTTATATCTATATTGATGTCGAGGTTAATATTATGAATAAATTTGTAGCACCTCCTAATCATAATTTTCAAATCTACACCAACCCCTCACCTTCACATTCAAAAAACTTCATTAATCAACCTTCTTCTCCTATTAATAACATTAGTTATGATGACAAGGTAGAAGAAGATAATGATGTGGTTAATCATGTTGAGTCTCAATGTCAACCTTCAATTTTATCTTTACATGAACCTAAATCTTCACCTCATATCACCTTTGATCATTCTGTTATTTTTAAAGCACCTAATGGTCCTCTTTACATTACTTCTAGGGTTGCTCATATCCTTTCTTGTGGTGTCTTGATTGTTCCCTCTTCCTCCATGAATTTTATCACTAAAGAACATATTTTTAATTTAAAGGATTTCATAAGGATACCTATGATACATCTAGTGTTTGGATTAAAACTTGTAATGGTTTTCTTTATCATCCTCAAGGTTCTATAAATCTTCCCGTGACCCTTTTTGGTAAGGTTATCCATATTACCTTTGTTTTCATTCCTACTTTAGATCAATTTCAAGTTAAGCTTAGTATTTTGTGTCTCCCATGTAAGATTTAGCCTCTCCTATTCATAAGTGCATAAAAATTCCCCATAAAGGATAAGTTCTCAAAATTAATCATTCTCTTTATAAACCATTTCATCCTTGAGATTGTGTTGAGATAGATTTAATTTGGCCATCTCTCCCTCAAAAACCACCTAACTGTCGTGATCATCTTTATTGATCCTATCAACAACACAAGGTAGAAAAGATTCTTGATATTAGTCTTCCTAAGGTTGATACTCCTACATATGTCTTGCCTACCCAACCTATTCCTCCACCTATCATTCCTCAACCTATATCCATTACCTCCTTGATGTGAGTGTTCCAAGGCTTGCTTGCACTCCTTGCTTAAGAAGAACTTCCTTGTCTTCTTCTAGAACCTAATCTCCTCTAGGTCCTGATTAGGATTAGATGATTAAATAAGACCTATTTCAACTCTTCTCTAAGAGTTCTATACCTTGTGCTTCACCTTGAAAGACTAACACCCTTAAGTTAGTTCAATTCTTCACCTACACTTAGAAAGCTCTAAGTGCCAACTCTTCACAAACTTCACATTTCTTTGCAGGGATGTCCATCATCTTGAAAACATTCATATCATTTCCATTTTGATCCATTTAGAGTGATCTTCAATCCTATCCTTATCGGGTTCAAGGATTCATCATTAGGAGACCTAATTAGGCCTATTTCTTTTAGCCTTTTGCAGAGGCCTTTTGTCACTTCTTGACCAAACTCACCAAATGACTTGCCAAAAAAATTAGGGATTTGGATACCCTTTTGGATTTTACTAAATATTTTGAAATTTTTGGAGCCTGGTGGCCTCTGTATACTGCCTTCCTACAATCTAGGCCTAATAGGGCTAAAATACCTATTATCTAGGATTGACTGTATTTTTGTTTGAATCTCACCCAAAACTTGATCTAATGGATTGGTATGAACTCAATCCTAATAGAATATTAGGATATGACAAAATCCTACCTAAAATTATACTTTTTCCATACAATAATTCAATACCCTGCAAGGAAACTTCAATTCTTCAATCCCAAATCTCTAACCGGGCACTGTCTGCTCGCCTAGGGCTTAGTAGTAAAAATAGCTCTCCATAACTTCATGAATCCTAATCTTAAATAAATATAGACTAATGACTCCCCTAAAATTTCCATCCACCCTTAGGAGATTCCCATGTTTATATTTCATGGAAGAGCCATGAATTCACAGACTGGTCAGGACATGACCAGTGAAGATTCTAAACAAAGAACAATTTATTCAACACAATAAAACTACTCTAATCAGCTTGATTTCTAAATGAAAAATTCTTATAACAACCTAAATAACACTAAAAAATCACCAATTTGAGACCTTCAATCCATTACATGTCACTATCACATCAAAAGCTTGGTGTCTTCTCTAAAATAGAGTTGTAGAGCTATATTACTATATTCAAACTATTACAATCAATCCCTAATCTCAAGATTCAAGCCTTTTTCTTACATTAGATGATATTTCTATATTTCTAGTGCCTATTGGCTGATCTCCCACTTCCTATTCTTTAGGGTATCTAAGGTAACCGAGTTTCATGCAACATTTGCAATAATTGCAAATGTTGTCATGACAACTTCCTAACAACATTTGACATCTTACCTTCATGCCATCATCCTATTTCTTAGGACTTCTAACCTCTCTAGATTCTAAGGAACCAACTCATAAATGGCCTCAAGGCATCTCCATTACATCATTTATGTGTTTAGGACACATTCATAGCTCAGATCCAATACTAAGCTTCTAAAGACTAAATAATATAAAAGCTACTAACAATAGCTATTTTGGTGACCTTAGTCCTAATGAATAACTCACCTATCCCACATTGCAATGAACTTGTAAGTTCTTAAAACAAACTCACTCTACTCTTCCTACCAATCTAACTTGGCTAAGGTTAGATACAAGCCAAAAGATCAACCTATGGAGGTTAGCCTAGGTGTGCTCCTGCACCATCCTCCCCAAAACAAAAGAGTTCAATCCACCCTTGGATTGAGTAAGCTTGGATCAATGCCCATCTTTTTGAATTCAGATTTCTTCACCCATATTGTATCAGCATCAATTTGACCATGCTTCTTTATCAAATGTTCTTTGTACTCCTTGGTCCTAGTCTTTTTATAGACCCTAGTATCCAATATACTGTTAGCTCCTTTGACTATAGCAGTGGGTAGTTTGAGATCTTCCACATCTCTAATAGCTTCACTGAGACTATGATCCATGTCTTGTTGTGGTCCTTTGTAATGAATTAAGTCTACAATGTTGAAGATAGGGGACAATCCACTATCTTCTGGTAGCTCCACTCTAAAAGCATTATCACCATACTTTTCCAAGATAGGACATGGACCTATCCTTCTCATCTACAACTTGTGAGGGACTCCCTTTTGAAGTCTAGATTTTTTAAGGTGCACCATAACCAAGTCTCCCACATTGAACTAGACTACTCTTCTACTCTCATCCACCTTGGTTTTATGTTTCATGGTGTTCTCTATCAAGGTCTTCCTCATTGTATCATGTATCTCATGCACAACATATGCAAATTCATCAGCATATCCACTTCCCTTCACTCCATCCTTCAAATCTCTTAGTTTATAGACTCCTCTAGAATGTAAACCATAGACTATTTCAAAGGGAATCTTCCCTGTTGATCTATTTATAGTGTCATTGTAGGCATATTTAGCTTTCCCAATCAACTGATCCTATTGTTGGCCATACTCCTTGGTCAAGAACCTTAGTAGATTTCCAAGGCTTCTATTGACAACCTTAGTCTAACCATCAGTTTGGGGATGGTAGGCTGATCCAAAAGATAAATCTACCAAAGAGTCTTCCAAAAATGACTCATGAACTTGGTGTCTCTGTCTGACACAATGTTGATAGGTAAGCCATGAATTCTTACTATCTCTTTGAAGAAGAGAGAGACTATTTGACTAGCATCAATAGTGGTCTTACATGGCACAAAGTGAGCCATCTTGCTGAATCTATCCACAACCACATAAACACTATCCATACCTTGTCTTGTCTTGGGTTACCCAACTACAAAATCCATACTCAAACATTCCCATGGCCTAGTAGGAATAGGTAGTGGTTGATAAAGGCCTACATTTGAAGAAGTGCCCTTGGCCTTTTGACATACTATACAACTTTCCACATACCTCCTAACATCAAGATTCATCCTTGGACAATAATAGAACCTTTGAACAAGTTCTTGAGTCTTAGTGATCCCAAAATGACCACTCAAAGTACCATTATGCTTTTCTTGTATCAAATTTTCTCTAATAGAGCCTCTAAGAACACATAATTGATTTTCCTTAAATAAGAGATCACTTTGCAAAGTATATTCAACATACCTACTATGAAAATGATTCTTGTATTAAGCACATACCTTATAAATGTCTATAAAATCTTCATCATCTGCATTTAGATCCTTGAAGTGATCTATCCCCATGCTCTTCAACTAAATTTCTTGGATTGTGAGAGCTCTTCTAGACAATGCATCTGCTACTTTATTGAGGACTCCTTTCTTGTGCTTGATATTAAAGGTATAAGATTGTAGGTATTCAACCCACTTCATGTGCTTTTGACTCAACTTATCTTGTGAATTTAGGAAACTAAGTGCTTGATTATCTGAATACACTATGAATTCCTTGGGAATCAAATAGTGCCTCCATTTCCTCAAAGCCTGAACCAATTCATAGATCTCAAGGTCATCAGAAGATTACTTCTTCTTGGCTTCACTTAACTTTTCTGAATGGAAAGCCAATGATCTACCCTCTTGGCTTAGAATAGTCCCAATAGCCACATTGCTAGCATCACATGCAATGGTGAAAAGCTTCTCAAATATTGGCAACACTAAAACATGTTGGGTAGCTATCTTTTCCTTCAACAACTCAAAGATTTTGTTAGCATGCTCATTCCATATAAACTTGATCTTCATACCTCCCTTAATTGTGTCTAACATAGGAGCACAAATAGTACTAAATTGCCTTATGAACTTCCTATAGTATTGAGAAAGGCCATGAAAACTTCTTACCTCTATTGTTGTCCTTGGAGTAGGCCAATTCATGATAGCCTCCACTTTGCTTTTGTCCATTTTCAGATTACCATGTGATAGAAAAAATCCAAGGTACACTAGCTCTGTTTTGATGAACTCACACTTCTCCAAGTTGATCATCAACTTCTCATCATGTAGCTTCTTGAAAATAGTCTCAAGATGTTCTAAATGCTCTCCTCTTGTCTTTCTATAAATTAGTATATCATCTAGATATACTACTACAAACTTGCATATGTAGTCTTTAAGGACTTCATTCATGAGCCTCATGAATGTGGAGGGGGCATTGGATAATCAAAATGGCATGACAAGCCATTCATACAAACCTTCATTGGTCTTGAAGGTTGTTTTCCACTCATCTCCTTCATGTATTCTTATTTGGTGATAGCCACTCTTCAAGTCTATCTTGCTATAGTACTTAGCTTCACCTAGACAATCCATTAGGTCTTCAATCCTAGGGATAGGGAACCTATACCTTATGGTTATCCTATTAATAGCTCTTGAATCAATACAAAGCCTCCAAGTTTCTCCTTTATTAGATGCAAGGACAATGGGTACAACACATGGACTAATACTCTTTCTAATAAGGCCTTGGTTTAGGAGTTCTTGTATTTGTCTAGCAATTTCCTCATTTTGTTGAGGGGTCATCTTGTAGGCTGCTTTATTGGGAAGGGTAGCTCCTAGGATAAGGTCTATCCTATGACTTATGGCTCTTTTAGGGGGTAAGGCTGAAGGTTTTCCATCACTCACTATACCTTGGTAAGTATGTAGCATGCTTTGTAACTCCTTGGGTAACTCTGTCTCCTTAGTCACCTTGGCTTCATCTCCCTCTCTTGGCCTTAGCAAAAATGCATAACCAACTCCTTCACTCTCTTCCATGGATTGTAAGAAATCTTTTTCACCAACCATAAGCACATTTGGACTTGCTATCTTCACCTCTATATCCTCCAATAGTGACTGAATTTTGAAGGTGACATTATCCTTCTTGAAAGAATAATAATTATTACCTCCATCATGTATTGCTTGGTGGTCAAATTTACATGGTCTACCTAGGAGAAAATGACATGCATCCATAGGTAACACATCACAAAAAACTTTATCCTTGCACCTTCCAATTGAGAATGCTTGTTCATTCACTAACACATGTTGGCCTTTAATGATCCAAGTGACCTTGTAAGGATTGGTGTGGGGTATCCTTGTCAACTTTAGCTTGCTGACTGCTTCCTCCAACACAATATTGTTAGTAGACCCTGAGTCAATGACAACTCTACATACTTTCCCCATCATCTTGCACTTTATCCTAAACAAGGACCTCCTTTAGCTTGGCTCTTCCTTCACCGGCTCCTTGATCAAAGTTCTCCTCATCATGAGGTTCTCACCTTCTTCTGAATTCAATGGTACTTCAACATGCTTCTCTATTGCATTAGTCTCATCATGAACTAGATTAGTTCTCTTATCACCTCCTTGTGAAGAACTACCCTTCTCTGGACACCTATAGGTAGGGTGTCCCATTTGATTGCAATGGTAGCATTTCATATTGGCAAAGTAGTTTCCTCTTCCTCCTTGTCCACCATTCCTTCCTCTAGAGCTAGTGTTTCTTCCTCTACCATGTCTACAAGAGCTTCCCTCTTGTTGCTCATTGAATTTTATGTCTCCTTGAGTCCTTGAATTTTAAGAGAAAATCAGGGTGATTATCCAAGAGGAACCAACCTTGAATCTGGAGGTCTCATCTCAGTTAGCAAAAGGTCCCACAACCTTGAGATGATTCCCATGTTATACTGGATTATCAAGACTATGAGAGCTTGAGATCAAAGGTGCAAATTTAGTGTATAACATTTCTGGCATGCCCGGTGGGACTGAAGTTCAGATTCATGTTCAAGAATGCTATCTCTGATATGCTGATAGCATGCTACAGACCTAGAAGAGGTCATTTTGCTGAATATCTGGTGACTCCAGAAAGTCTACTGGCTTTAAAGGTCAAGTGCTGGTATGTTTCAAATCTTTCATATTCAGATTCTAGCTAATTACACGAGTAGACATGTCAAGTTTCTATGGACAGTCAGGTTACTCACCACCCTATTGTGACAATAATGCTCAGCTAGCTAGTTTGCAGCCTTATCAAAGCCACCCAAAGCCTCCTTTTACCCCAAGCTATTATACTTCTCAAGGGTATCAATATATCCAGTATGCCCCAAATGAATTTTCCCTTGTGCAAAGTTATGAGCAGGCTCTCAGGCAAAGTGGATCATGGGCTCAAGAGGCACAATAGTAGATGCAAAGCTAGCTACCCCATCTTGTTTACCACCCACCCCGCCTTCTCAGCCTATTCAGTAGCAGATGCAGACTCTGAGCTCAGACTTCAAGGAGATGCAAGAGGAAAAGAGTCTATTGCTTGATTTACTCAAGCAAGTGTCTGAACTCAAGGAGCAGAGAGAGTAGGAGGCTCAAAGTTATTATGAAGAGGAGTTAGCTCCCTACCAGGAGATGGAAGCCCAAAGCTATGAGCAAGGGTTCATTCCTTACCAAGCGACAAAGACTCTTGTTGATGAGCAGCAAGCAAGAGAGTTTCAAGAAGAGATCAGACACCGAGCTGAAACTGAGACAGCAAGGTTGAGATCACTGATTGCTCAACAAGAGGCTCCTAGGCCCAAAATTCCAAGCTGGAGGGCCCATTTGCCTCAAGAACCTACACATGTGGAGCCTACAAAGCTTTCATTTCCAAGCTTTAAAGCTTCTATGCCTTCTTTATCTTCCTCTGAGCCCCCTCAATTTCACATCCCAAGTTTTAAGGCAAAAAATTCTTTGCAAGAGCCTGTGCTTGAGATTCAGTCCACTTTGCAAGAGCAGCCTGTTCAAGAAAAGATTTCATCCCAAGAAGCCCCTTTGGTTTCTCAAGATGATGAAGTAATATGGATTCCCCAATGGACTCTTCCTCCTAGCTTTCAGATGCCAAGTCTTTTCAAGGACACTAGTCTGGTGTCTGAGCAAGGGCCTGTGGTAGATGAGCTTTCATGTGATGAAGAGGAGAGGGCATCTGAGGTATCAGTGCAAAGTGGTGATTGTGGTGAAAATGAGCAGCAAGGTGAGGAGGTGGAGGTTGATGCTTAGCCTGAGCTCTTAGATGATTTGTATGATGAGCTCCCTCTTTTTGTTGATGATAAAGAAGAGACCATGCCATTACCTATGGCTGAAGGTCAATCAAAACAACAGGTCCACCATCAGTAGGAGGTTAATTCTATGATGGATGCCATCCCCTTGTTGAAGGAGCTACCTTGTTTTATGGAGCAGAATGATGAAGCCATGAGAGAAGCTTTCCAAGAAAAGGACAAAGACAAAAGCCTTGAAGAAGAGTATGATTTTTCCAATATCATAGAGGTCTTTTGTGACAAATTGGATGTTGAACCCCTATTCCTTGGAGTGGAGGTTCAAGGTCATATGCCTATTGAAGAGGGCCTGGTCTTGGATTGCCCTTTTCACAAGGAGCTACTACATGAGCAAGATTTGGAATTAGTTCCAAATCTTCAAGACATTGACAAATTTGATGAGCTCTTGGCTGGTTTAAAGGAAGAAGATGACAGTCCCCTGGCTGTGGATGAGGAGTTGACCTGGCTGTCCATGATGGAAGGCAACCACAAAGATAAAGAAGAAACCAGCAATGAAAGTCCTGCCTTCAAAATTTCAAGAGGCCGCCCCATCAGATACTTGGCCTAGAAGGAGTTCACTGAGACACCTCCATATGATCCATTTGAGGTAAGTGAACTTGATCTTGTTTTTGTAGAGGTAGTGCATCCTTATTTGCCAAATTTTTGTATGCCTCATATCCTTGTAGCTATCTTCATGTGTTCAGTGCAAAATATCTTGATGAGGAAGGGTAGCTATTTCAACATGCCAGTGAATGGCTTTGTTTGACTAGGTCCCTACACTGGTTAGTTTAGGGTAGGTTAGTTTTCCTACTTTCTCCCAACTTTCTAGTTTAGTTTTTCCTTGTTTTCCAAGAAGTGCCCGTGCACAGTTTGTCTTTCGGATTCAGTTTTTGTCTCTGAAAGTTTTTGTGCTCAAAAGAAATGACTCCTATGCCCAATGGATATGTCAAGGCAACTGGTCCACTGTCGAGTAGGTTGACATCCCGCAGAGGTTGCCAAAATGTTGCCCAAAAATTCCCTATCTCTCATTTTTGGCCACGATTCCTATTTCCCAAAAAGAGGTGCTCAATGTCGAAAACCCTTCTGTGTTTTCAACCTCCTCCCTATAGGCTCAGGATGTTTTCTACCTTTTGGTCTAAAATCCCAATGTGTTTTTGACCTCTCTGCTCTGGAAATTCGGTGTTTTTTTGACCCTGGCTCGAAAACCCTCTATGTTTTCGACACCCTTCTGTGTTTTTGGCCCTAAGCGCGCAACTTCGACGGGCAGGTCCCAGTGCCTAAAGCCGTGCCAGTGCAGAGAAAGATCCGATGGTTGTCGCATGATCACATGGGATCTTCCGATCCCATGAGATCATATGACAACCATTGATGTGGTATCATGCAAGATCTTCAACAGCAAAGGACAGGCAGTCAACTCCAAGCGCTGGTGATTATCGGGTAGCATCATGCGGTTAGTCGCATGATCGCATGGACTCTTCTGAGCCCATGCGACCATGTGACAAATCGTCAATAGTTCTAGTGGTGGTGGTTCATGGTTTGGCAGTTAATGATAGGTGGTCTTGCAGGGCTGAGGTCTCTTCATTGGCACAGGTGCGACGAAGATCGATGATTTTCGTATGATCTCATGGGATCTTCTGATCCCATGTGATCATGTGACAACTGTCCAATGGGGATTTGCAGTTGGGTGGGTCTATGCCGGGGTGCTGAGGTGTTTGCTGATGTAGCAGTTGGGGTGAGTAGGGGAGTGGCACATGGCGTAAGTGGGCCCAAGGTTGGTAAAACAAGAGCGTGGTTACATGGTTGAAGGGTTTCGCATGGTCGCTAGGTGAGCTCGAGGTTAAGAAAAAGATTACACAACTTTGCGACTGCAGAAAGGATGAACCCAAGGTGGGCCCAGGGTTAGATATATCTAGCGACTCAGTGACTAAAGGGTATCTCACGGTCACCAGACTTAATCGGGGTCAGTGAAGGAAACAAGTGGTTTAGCGACAAGGGGAATTTGGAACCCAAGGTGTCATTGGGGTTAAGTTTTGCAACGCGATCTTGCGGGCCCGAAGTAGATTTTCTAAGAGTTGTCGCATGATGGCATGAAGCCATTTCAGCTCATGTAATCATGTGACCATTGACCTTTCAAGGCTGTGTGTCCAATTCAGGTTGGGCCACGTGGCAAAGGCTCGGTAGGTGGCAGATTTTACGGGGGCCCGAGGTGTCATTTTCGTGGCAAGGCGGTGGCAGTTTCAAAGAAGGTTGTCACATGATCACATGAGGCTCTTTTAGCTCATGCGATCATGTGACCAATGATGCTTTTAAGCCATGCAACCATTTTTCACAGGTTTTTCTTCCAAGGTGAGCATTTGCAAAGTGCGGGTAGCTGAGAATTGATGACTTTGGAGGTGGTTGTAGTTGGGAGAATTGGCAGAAGATTTTTAGGCACCGTTTTGAGTCATTTCCAAGATCTGATTGGATTTGAACATTCATGGCAAGGCTAGTTTGCAGAGAGGTAGATGGATGAGGTTTTTGTCCTGGCAAGGCATGATCAATTCAAGGATAGGCACGCAAGGAGAAAAGATATCTGATCAGCTATGATATTCATAAAACACATTTATGATCAGATTGTGACCTATTTTAGGGTTGATTATTATATTGTAAAATCTATGTAGCCCTAAAAGGTTTTTTGATTCCTGCCTGTGTGCAGAGAGTGTATATATTATTTTTTTGGAGCCAGTAGTGCAGAGAATTCGCATTTTGTAAAAAGAAAGTCTTTTCTTGGAGAACCATCTGTAGCATTTTTCCTGCTCTCTGGTTTTCCACAAATTGTAAGTTTTCATTTATAAATTCAAACATTGCAGAGTATTTTGTGGCATTTCTCCTATCCCTATGCTTCCTTATCTGAGTTTGTCTCTTATTGGATTGAGGTTTATGAATGTTGTTAATGGAAATTGGGGTTCCTGGTCCCTCTCTCTTTCTGTAGCTATGTGTGTTATTGTGTTTGATCTGATTTAGATGTTTTGTGGGTATTTTTCAGCCCCTAACAGTCTTGTCTCAATCCTGCACCGAGCTATAGGAGTGGATGTTTGTTTGCAGGTCATAGGTTGAGTCTTCTATCCAGGCCTTCCTATGAAACACTTATGCAAACCTATCTAGTGAGTGGTGACCTATTAGACCTGATTCTTCCACTGGTTTCATTCCTCTATACTGAGATCCAAACCCTAGTTCGGTGCATCACCTAGTAGGTAGATTTTTCTTTCAATCATTTCCCTTTCCATGCATTCCTTCTACCCTTTCCCCTCAAAGTTTACTTTCCTGTTTAAGAGCAAATCAGGGTGATTATCCAAGAGGAACCAGCCTAGAATCTGGAGGTCTCATCTTGGTTAGCAAAAGGTCCCACAACCTTGAGATGATTCCCATGTTATACTGGATTATCAAGACTACGAGAGCTTGAGATCAGAGGCGCAAATTTAGTGTATAACAATAACATTGGCAAATGGTTTTGAAGTTCACAAGACTCATTTCCTCTTGAATAGACCATTCAAGTACCTTGCTAGCTTAATGCTTTCATCTTCAACTACCCTTGATCTTAAGCACAACTTTTGAAACTCCTTGGTGTATGCTTGAACATCTAGATCTTTTTTTCTAAGATCGTGTCTCCTCCTATGTAGCTGAACTTCATAATAATCAAGAAGATAGGTCTGCTTCACTTTAGTTACCATGCCCTTCCATGTAACTATAGGACCCTTTCCATCCTTTTCTCTCTTATTTTGCACAAACTTCCACCATGTTAGTGTTGAACCTCTTAGCCTAGACTTGGCCACCACAACTTGTTGTGCCTCTAAGATACCATCACATTCAAAGTAATTCTCAATGTTGTCTATCCAATCCACCATTGAATCTGGATCCATTTATCCACTGAATAGTGGCACACCTTCCAAAGCTTTGCCACTCAATTCCTTTAGTGCCTTTAAGAATGGCTCTTTAGGAAGAACAGGGTCAAGTGTTGGAGCTTCCTCCTCCAATTCTAATTCCTTTTCCCTTGCTTCTTTTTCTTCCTTTTGGTCAATTTTATCTTTGACCTTATCAGCTTTGTTTTGGACTTCACCCAAGAGATGCTTCATTTGAGCTAGTCTTTTTCTTAGCAGCTTATTATCTTCTTCTTGTTCCTTAACTTTCTTGTCTAACTCAACATTAGTCACAATTGCTTTGATCCCATTGATGTATTCTCTCCCACTAATTTAGTAGGTTGCAACATCAACTTCAAGCGTGATCAATTCAAGCTCTGATAGCAATATGATGTGAGTGTTCCATGGCTTGCTTGCACTCCTTGCTTAAGAAGAACTTCCTTGTCTTCTTCTATAACCTAATCTCCTCTAGGTCTTGATTAGGATTAGATGATTAAATAAGACCTATTTCAACTCTTCTCTAAGATTTCTATACCTTGTGCTTCACCTTGACAGACTAACACCCTTAAGTTAGTTCAATTCTTCACCTACACTTAGAAAGCTCTAAGTACCAAATCTTCACAAACTTCACATTTATTTATAGGGATGTCCATCATCTTGAAAACATTCATATCTTTTCCATTTTGATCCATTTAGAGTGATCTTCAATCCTATCCTTATCGGGTTCAAGGATTCGCCATTAGGAGACCTAATTAGGCCTATTTCTTGTAGCCTTTTGTACAGGCCTTTTGTCACTTCTTGACCAAACTCACCAAATTACTTGCCAAAAAAATTAGGTATTTGGATACCCTTTTGAATTTTACTAAAGATTCTAAAATTTTTGGAGCTTGATGGCTTCCATACACTGCCTTCCTACAACCTAGGCCTAATAGGGCAAAAAGATCTATTATCTAGGATTGACTGTATTCTTGTTTGAATCTCACCCTAAACTTGGTCTAATGGATTGGTATGAAATAAATACTCATAGAATTTTAGGATATGACAAAATCCTACTTGGAATTGGACTTTTTTTGTACAGTACTTCAATACCCTGCAAGGAAACTTCAATTCTTCAATCCTAAACCTCTAATCGGGCACTGTCTTCTTGCCTAGGGCTTAGTAGTAAAAATAGCTCTCCATAACTTCATGAATCCTAATCTTAAATACATATAGACTAATGAATCCCCTAACATTTCCATCTACTCTTAGGAGATTCCCATGGTTAGATTTCATGGGAGAGCCATGAATTCACAGATTGGTCAGGACAGGACCAGTGAAGATTCTAAACAAAGAACAATTTATTCAATACAATAAAACTACTCTAATCAACTTGATTTCTTAATGAAAAAGTCTTATAAAAACCTAAAGAACACTAAAAAATCACCAAGTCAAGACCTTCAATCCATTACATGTCACTGTCACATCAAAAGCTTAGGGTCTTCTCTTAAACAGAGTTGCAGAGTTGTATTACTATATTCAAACTATTACAATCAATCCCTACTCTTGATATTCGAGCCTTTTTTTACATTAGATGAAATTTCCATGTTTCTAGGGCCTATTGGCCAATCTCCCACTTCCTATTCTTTAGGGGATCCAAGGTAACTGAGTTTCATGCAACATTTGCAATAATTTCAAATGTTGTCATGACAACTTCCTAACAACATTTGGCATCTTACCTTTATGCCATCATCCTATTTCTTAGGACTTCTAACCTCTCTAGATTCTAAGGAACCAACTCATAAATGGCCTCAAGGCATCTCCATTACATCATTTATGTGTTTAGGACACATTCATAGTTCAAATCCAACACTAAGCTTATAAAGACTAAATAATATAAAAGCTACTAACAATAGCTATTTTGGTGACCTTAGTCCTAATGAATAACTCACCTAGCCCACATTTCAATGACCTTCTAAGGTCTTAAAACAAACTCACTGTACTCTTCCTACCAATCTGACTTGGCTAAGGTCAAATAGAAGCCAAAAGATCAACCTATAGAGGTTAGCCTAGGTGTGCTCCTGCACCACTCCTCAAAATCTATAATTGTTGAATCTAATTCTTCATGTTTATCTCGTAAAACCATTCATAACCAACATGCTTGTCAACATTGCAAGAACCATCAAGCTAAGGCTAAGGCCCACACTCTTTCTTCTCAAACCACTTCTTCATCTCAACCTTTTCCTTCCTCTGATAAACCTATGCTTGACCCTTTGAAGGAAGTTAATCAAAATAAAAATATGCAAATGGATAAACATGATTTTGTTCGTATTTTAGATTTTATTAGTCTTGATATGAAAGATACTCTTGATGATGGTGATTCTAATACACATGTTATTTATGATTAATATAAAAATATTGATATGGATTATGATTTTCCTAACATGATTTCTACATATCTAACACTCACTCCTAGTGAAGAGCACAATGACTTCCACCCGAGTCCTTGCTTGGATCTAGCGATGGTTCCTAATGTGTTGGATGTTGTTCCTCTTGTGATTTTCTCACCTTTCCCTAATATTTCAGACCAAGATGGGGAGAGAACACAACATGCTTGAAGTGGACTTCTCTAGAATATTAGTCTTTGTGTGCTTGTGTTGTGTTTTCCCCTAGTGTTGTGCTCTTTGTTTTATGTTTTGTCTAGATCACTTTAGACAATTCCTGTATCTATGTTGGCACAAGATGATAAAGTAATCAAACATGTCATGCATTTTCTACTATTTTTACCTCTCTTCTTCTATTTTCTGTTAAATGTTATGTTTTCTATGTGCTATTATTCATATATGTGCCCTTGTATATTCTACTTAGATGTTGGCGACATAGTAGCACCCATTATTTTTGGTCTCTATTTTGCTGACACAAAAAGACTCTTCTTCCTATCTATTATGTATATTTCCCTCCATTATGTTGTAGTTCTACTTCCTTTGGAGAATTATGGCATTTCATACTTGGTATAATATTATATATTATCATATGATCATACTGACCCCAAAGTTAGTGGATCCCTTTTTGTTCTCTCTTTTTTCATGTGTTTATTTCCCTTGAATTGTTCTCTCTTGGGGGTATTTCATAGTGGAAGTGTTCTTCATGGATGCATGTATTCTTTCATTAAAGTTATTGCTCCTGTTAAGGCATTTACAATTTCTTTAACATGGGGGCATACACTTTGCTCACTTTTGCACATACACAAATTGACAGTTTAGTTTTCTCTATCAAACTACTGATAGTTCATGGGGGCTTGGTATTTGTTCTTTTGGATCTCTCTTTGGACTACTGACAGTCTGGAAGGCCTGATCCTTTCTTTTTAATCCCTCTTTGGATTACTAATAGTCTGGGATGCCTGATTGTTTTTTGATCCTTCTTTGGACTATTGATAGTCTGGGAAGCCTAATCATCTTTATGATTCCTTAAGGACACACACATCCTTATGCCTGGGTCATTTTTTTATTCTTCTTCTTGGGACATGGAGTTCCCTTGAAGATGAATCTTTTTCAATGAGTTGACTAGCATGCCACACATACTTTCTAGACCATTTGATTCATCTTGGATGGGTTGACTAGCATACCACACACACTTTCTAGACTATTCAACGCTATCTCTTATTGCACCCCCTTTCTTTTTCCCATGTAGTTCATAATAAGGAACACAAACCTTATTGGGGGAGTTGGCTACACTTTCTTGTTAGTGACATATCTTATTTTGGATTTGGATATTATGAAGACTCAAGTCTATTGTGGGATTAATGGTTTCTTCATCTCCTTGGTCATGATAAGATCAAATCTTTCTTTTTTATCTACTTTACCATGATTTTGAGTCAAATCATACTCTCACTAAAGTGGGGACTAAAAGTATTGTCTTAAAATGGTTTCATAAGACCTTTTATCTCTTGTCCTTTACTAAATTTATGAAACATAGATGGATTCATGCTTGATCCCCCTCTTCTCATGTTTTGTCTCATTTCTTCCATTTTCAGCTGTGCGGTCTCTGAGAACTCAAGGATGGCTCCCTATGGGCCAACCCTAGAATAGGGAAACCTGTTCTTGGGGGATTTTAAATATCAAGGCCAATGTTGTCTTGGGAACTTAAATGGTAAAATTGGGTGACCCCGTTGGCTTGCTTTGTTAAAAAGGAATGCTATGCACCTCATTTTAACATCCGCTATCATCTATGAGTATTCATGAACATTCATTTACCATCCATTATCATCCAAAAATCTCATGAGCACATTCGAGAATTCAAGCATTCAAGATTCAAGGATCCTTTGTGAGAATTTCCTCTTCAAGATCTAGCATTTTATTGGCCAACAAGGGAATGAGATTCACATTGAGGTATTCATAATCTTCTTCATTGATGCATGTTTAAATCCATGGCTCCATTATGTAGTTTTGGTAGATCTATTGCATTTGTGGAGATTTCCTACATCCATCATTGCAAATTCAATATCTACAACATACAAGAATTATTAAATCCTTGTTGACAAGGTTTTCTACAAGAAAGGTGAATATCTACATTTTTCTTATTTCCTTTACATATTTACTTTTCAATTTAAAGGTTGATTCAATCTAGGGCTTGACCAAGGCAAGCCCTTATCCACCCAACCCCCAAAACAATCCTTTCTATGTACAGGAGTAGGATTTCAAAATTACAACCATAGATCTAGAAACTACTTAACGAGACATTTTTGAAGAAGTTAGGTTGACTTCGCTATAGTATCCTAGGAACACAATGACTTCATGGAAAAGTGTCTGGAACATGTTGCACCAAGTTGACCTATTCCTAGAATTTTGAGAAAAATAACATTTTCAAGATTTTCTATTGTGATCGCAAATCCACTATTGGAAGTTCTATCACATGTTCAAATTTACATATTTTAGAGAAAAAAGGCATATTCCTCTACACATTTCAAAGTGAGTACTCTATCATTCATTTCATTTATTAGTATAGACCTATTTTCATATCTTAATTGGGTTGATTGCATACACTTAACATCTAGATCTATCTTACTTTTCTCATTAAATAAATTGGTTCAATTTCTCATTTGCATCTACACATTTTTAATTAAATCCTACATTGCATGGAAGAGGCCTTTCTTTCATACTTCCTTGATATAATTTGGGTTTAATATTGGAATCCCTTCATCTTCTTGAGTTTTTCTAATCTAACTTGGGTTATATTGAGAGTTAGGTTTATAAGCTCCTCTTTCTCTTGTATTTTCAATGTTTAGTGTAGGAGTGGTTAATTAATGAGCTTATCTCACATAGTTTACATTGTTAGGAATAGTCCCAAGAGATAACTGAGGGGGGGGGGGGGGAATCAATTATCTAAAAGTTTCAATTCTTTTTCCAAGTAAGTATACTTAAACATTAAGCATAAACACAATGAAAGAACACTTTAACACAACACCAATATTTTGGTTACGGGGAAACCCAAATAGGTAAAAACCCCAGTGGGAATTGATGCCCACTAATAAATTGCACTAGTGTATAATGATTCTTGTTAGAAGATCTTACAACCCTGTTAGGATTTGATCTTTACAATGCAATAAGTATAGTGACCTGGTCAAGGGTCTGACGCTGTTAGGAGTCTTTTATAATTAACCCTATTAGGGGTGAGGGTGCACTGTCCAGGAGAGCACACTACTCAAAGGGGTGAAGGCTGCAACCTTCTGAATAATAGATACACACTATATATGGATCTTGGTGAATTGTTCTTTGACCTAATGTTTGGATCAGTTCCAATTTATAGCATATACACTTTACTTGGTCACAGAGACCTTCTATTGATGGCTCAACACTTTGCACTCTCTGCTCTACACTTCACATTCAACTATGAACCATATCTTAGCAATCACAAATGACTGCCTATAAATATATTTCCTCTAAATGATATAATCAAGTCAGCCTATTAGAACCATCTTGAAATCATATTAGATAAATAATAACACTCTCCAATCATATCTTAGTCAGCTCTACTAAGCACGCAACACAAACTGGGACCTATCCAAATCAATAAGTGTAGACGCATGCTACACACTATCAGCTCTACCAAATTAATTGAAACTTTCTCCTCAAGCTGAATTACATCATGCACTCTTAGCCAAACATTATTAACTCTTCTTTGATCACTAATCCAAGTGCACATACCAAAATGATAGGTGCAACTCCTATACCAATGTAATCTCTGTCGGCTCTTCTAGATAAACATAGAAAACTGCAATTGGTGAATAGTGACTTCATAACTTGACTTCTACTGAACATTAGACTCTACATCCATGAATATAAAATCACTAATATGTCTCCATCACATATCCAAAGTATAAGGCTCCATGATGACTGTACGGACAATCACTCACAAAACATTGTTTGTAACTCTGTCAGGAACACTACTGGCACAAGCTGCTATATAACTATTTGTACTAATATTTAACCTCTACATCCATGATATCATGATGATAACATGTCCATGATAAATATATTGAAATCTCACTGCATAAGACTTCCACACATGCTACTTATCATATGTTGTCATCAATGACAAACATACAATCAGCACTGGCTTGCTGGAAAATCTCCAACAATCTCCCCCTTTGGCATTGAAGGAAACATATGGAATGAAAAACACCACCAATCCAAATGAACAATTATTTTATAACATTCTCCATTTCCTCATCAAAACTCTCCCAAGGATGAATCCTCAATTTGCTGCTTTAATCTTTAATATTCTCCAGTTCCTACACTGAACTACTTCCATGACTGAATACTACTCTCCCTTGCTGTTGTATAATACTCCTTTTTCATTTTGTATGTGCTCCCCTTTTACTACTATTTTTCATGACTATATACTACTCCCCCTTTGACATCAATGTTAAAGGATGCCAAAAATTTAAGCTCCAGTACTACTCCTAAAGTAGAGTAGTCAACCATCCATCAGTCACTGAGGACTGATGCTCTTTTCCACTTTATCTAAGCAGAATTAGGGAAGGGAATTACTCCCAGATTTTCCCTAAGATACTAAAAAGTATCCCTAGGTAAGGCCTTTGTGAATGTATCTTCTAGTTGTTCCTTTGTACTTACATAATCTAATTTGACTTCTTTCTCTGTCACTTTCTCTCTAAGGAAGTGATACTTAATCTCTATGTGTTTTGTCTTTGCATGTATCACATGATTCTTTGACATATTGATAGTGCTAGTGTTATCACAATGAATAACAATAGGATAATCAATTTGAATTCCAAATTCCTTTATCCTCTGCTTGATCCAAACAATTGTAGAACAATTCAAGGTTGTTGCAACATACTCTGCTTCTACCGTTGATTGAGAAATATAATTCTGCTTCTTGCTTGTCCAAGTGACAAGTCTATCACCAAGCAACACTGCTCCTCTTGATGTGCTCTTTCTATCATCATCGCATCCTGCCCAATCTGCATCTATATATACATGAAGCTCAACATTCTCTGAGTTAGGATACCATAGACCATAATCTATAGTGCCCTACAAATATCTGAATATTCTCTTTACTACCATGAGGTGACTTTGTTTAGGTTCTGCTGCAAATCTTCCAACTATGCCAACTGCATTAGAAATATTAGGTCTAGTTTGAGTTAGATATATAAATTTACCAATCATAAACTTTTACAATTTTGTATCTACTATCAGAGAATCATCTTCTTTTGTAAGCTTGCATCCTATTATCATAGGTGTACCCATTGGTTTGCAATCATCCATCTTGAACTTCTTCAATATTTCTTTCACATATGTGGACTGATTAATGAAAATACCTTTTTCTGTTTGTTGCACATTTAATCCCAAAAAGTATTTGATAGGACCAATCATGCTCATCTCAAACTCACTCTACATCTCCTTAGCAAATTATGCACTAAGTTTGTCATTACTCCCAAAGATAATATCATCAAAAAAGATAGCTACAAGTAGTAAACCATCAGATGTCTCTCTTATGAATAGGTTATAGTCTGTTGCTCCTTTCTTGAATCCAATTTTTTTTAGATATCCATCAAGTTTCTCATACCAAGCTCTAGGGGCTTTCTTAAGTCCATGGAGGGCTTTCTTCAATCTACATAGCATATAAGGCTTGTCTAATAAGGTGAATCCTTCTATCTACTCAATATATACTTCTTCCTTTAATTCTCCATTCAAGAATGTTGACTTGACATCCATATGATAAACTTTGAAGTTTTTCAATGTTGCTTAAGGTAGAAATAGCTTAATGGCTTCTAATCTACTCACTGGTGCAAATGCGTCTGCATAATCAATACTTTCTCTTTGTGCATATCCCTTACATACTAACCTTTCCTTATTCCTTACTACTATACCATATTCATTCATATTGTTTTTGAATATCCACTTTGTTCCAATCACATTCTTATCTCTAGGTCTTGGGACCAGTTCCCAAGTATCATTCTTGATAATTTGATCTAGTTCTTCTTTCATAGCATCATGCCAGTCTGAATCATTACATGCATCTTCAACACTTAAAGGTTCAATCTGAGATAGTAAACATACTGCCTCATTTCTTATTGAACTGTTTGATTTTGATCTTGTTGTAACTTTTCTGCTCTGATCTCCAATGATGTCATCCTTAGAGTGATATCTAGATGTAAACTTTGGAACTTTAGGTGATACTAGCTCATCTACCTTCTGATTTTCTTCTTCACTTGTTTTAGGGTCATTGAATAATACATCAATAATGTCAAACATGTCTTCAACAACTATCTCACTAGTGGAAGGTCTGGGTTCTTCTTCAATCATAGGTGAATAATCATGATATCTTTCTTGGACCATAAAATTTTCATCAATCTTAACATGAGAACTTTCAATGATCTTCTTCAATCTCAAATTAAAACATCTATACACTTTTCTTTTAGTAGAGTAACCAAGGAAAATACCCTCACCGTTTCTTGCATCAAACTTGCCTATTGCTTCATCCCTCTTGATGTAGCACTTGCTTCCAAATATTCTGAAGTATTTTACTATGGGAACATTACCAAACCATAATTCATAAAGTGTCTTATTTGCACCAAGCCTCAATTGTATTTTATTGATGATATAAACTGTTGTGTTGACCGCATCTCTCCAATAGGTGTGTACAACTTTTCCTTCAATCATTATGGTGTGCGCCATATGAAGGATGATTGTATTCCTTCTCTCTACAATCTCATTCTACTGAGGGGTTCTAGGTGCACTTAATTATCTCTTTATGCCATGTTCTTTGTAGTACTCATAGAATCTTTCAAAGGTGAATTATCCTCCTCTATCCAATCTTAGATACTTTATCTTTAGTCCAGATTCATTCTCAACCTTAGCTTTGAATATTTTGAACTTTTCAAATGCTTCAAACTCATCTTTCAAGAATGCAACCTAGATCATTCTAGAATAATCATAAAAAAAAAATGAAATAACTTTCACCATAGTATGATCTTGTTTGAGTATGCTTGCTCTTGAATGAATTCCTTACATGTTTTCCCATTACACATTCCCTGCAAATAGTATAAACTAGCTTTTCTATGCTAGGTAGATCTCTTACTACCTTTACATTGATGATCTTTACTATGTTATCAAAATTGATATGACATAGTCTTTTATGCCATAGCCAATTGTCATCAACTTTAGCAACAAAACAACTTGCTTCTAAATTAAGGTGAAAAACATTACCTTTAGTCTTTGAACTTGATGCAATCATAACACTATCTTTTTTGTTAATGATGCACTTGTTGTCTTTGAACTCCAACTGATAACCTTTTTCAAGCAACTGCCCAACACTAAGAAAGTTATGTTTCAAACCATCTACATAAAGAACATCATCAGTGTTGTTCTTTCCATCCAATGTGATAGCTCCTCTACCAATGATAGGTTTAGGAGTGTTATCTCCAAATCTAACCATGTCACCTTTGTATCTATCCAAATGAACAAATATTTCTTTGTCTCTTGTCATGTGATGTGAGCAACCACTATCAATGATCCAATCTATCCTAGTGTCTGCATGTGAAATCAATGCTAACTCTCATGTGTTTTTGTCATCTTCAAGAGCAATGAATCCAATTTCCTCTTCTACTGATTCTTCATCTAATACTCCATCTCTATCATAGTAGCATTCCTTTGTATACTTAGGCTTGTAGTTATTTTTGAACTTCTTAACTCTTGTAGGACACTTGGATGCAAAGTGACCAATCTTATTACATGAAAAGCATTTGAATGGCAATTGACCTTCACATTTTCCTTTTCCTTTCTTTTCTCTTTTAGCAATCATAGCAATGAAATCATCTAGTGCCTTTTCTTCATCATCATCATCAAAATTACCAGAGGTGTGCAAGGATTTCTTACCATGGACTGAGGCTTTGAAGGTAACTTCAAATTTAGGCTTTGTCTTCAAACTTGATATTTCAAATGCGGCAATCTTGCCGATTAAGGTCTCTCCTTTCAAGTTTTCTAAGAATTTCATAGTCTCATCAAGGATGTTTATCTTTCTTTCATATTCTAGTGTCAAGGTAGTCATCAACTTATCCATGATGTTTTCTTCTAAAAATTTTCCACCATTGTTTATGATTCTAGCAACTGCTTCATTAATCCTTTGATTGTAGAATCTTATGTTTTCTTCAGGTATCATCTCCAATGTATTGTATTTTGTCTTCCATGTCTTTCTGCATGTATTCTTTTCTTGTGTGTCACCTTCAAACATGTCTTCTAGGTGATTCTATATCTTGTAAGCTATGTCTACTTTCTTTATCTCTGAAAACTCACTATCAGATAAGGCACTGATAAGGGCTTCTTTGGCTATTGCATTTTGATGGAACAAATCCTTATGCTCGTCAGTAGCATCTTCCTTTGCAAGATCTGCAAGAGATGGAGATTTAACTTCTTTGACAACTACTTCAAAAGCAATGCATTGTAAATGTGTCATCATCTTGTTTTTCCAGTCAATATAATTCTCTCCATCAAACTTAGGACTTTCTTTTCTAAAGTATGCCATTTGATCAACCTCAAGTTGTTAAAATTTCTCTCTGAGGCACTTGGCTCTGATACCAATTGTTAGGAATAGTCTCAAGAGATAACTTAGTTGGGGAGGGGGGGTGAATCATTTATCTACAAGTTTTAATTCTTTTTCCAATTAAGTATACTTAAAAATTAAGCATAAACACAATGAAAGAACACTTTAACACAACACCAATATTTTGGTTACGAGGAAACCCAAATAGGTAAAAAACCTAGTGGGAATTGACACCCACTAATAAATTGCACTAGTGTATAATGATCCTTGTTAGAAGATCTTACAACCCTGTTAGGAGTTGATCTTTATAATGCAATAAGTATAGTGACCTGGTCAAGGGTCAGACCCTATTAGGAGTCTTTTATAATTAACCTTGTTAGGGGTGAGGATGCACTATCTAGGAGCACATTGCTCAAAGAGATGAAGGCTGCAACCTTCTAAATCTAAAGATGTTTGAGGTTGATCACATGGCATTCTTCAAATTGATTGAGTTATTAACAGAATCTAAAGATGTTTTTGCATGGGGATGCGATGACTTGAAAGATTTTAGGAATGGATATTTTTAGCATAGGATCTCTTTGAAACCTAATGCACATCCATTCAGACAAAATCTTAGAAACTATAATACATAGGTAGCATAATCCATATGCAAAGAAGTTAAAAAATGTTGAGTGCAAAGATCATTTAACCTTTACACCATTACTCATGGATAGAAAATATCATCCCAGTAAGGAACAAGAATGGTGAAATAAGAATCTATGTAGATTTTTAGAATTTAAATTAGGCTAACTTGAAGGAAAACTATGACTTTCCAGTGATAGATCACATATTTTAGATGGTATATGGCTCTGAGATGATGCCAATGTTAGATGGGTTCTCAGGATACAATCAAACTAGTTTGGCCAATGAGGACCAACACAAACAGTGTTTATCAGACCATGGGGAATGTGTGCATACAACTGGATGCATTTTGGTCTAATTAACATAGTATCTACTTTCTAAAGGGCCATGAATTCATCCTTTAAGGATTTTATTGATAAAAGTATTGTAATATATTTGGATGACTTGATAGTATTTTGAAAGAGAAGAAATGATCACTTCAGGGACTTACAAGCAGTGTTGTAAATATGTCATGAGCATGGAATCTCGCTAAATAAAAAAACATCAGTATTTGGTGTGACATAAGAAAAATTAATTGGGCACCTGGTATCCAAAAATGGCATCAAAATTGATTGAACGTGTTAAGATAATCTAGTAGTTGAGTCTTCCCTCAAATAGAAGAGGGATCAAATCTTTCTTTGGTAAGGTGAATTTCCTTAGGTGATTTTTGCAGATTTTAAAAAAATAATGAAGCAATTGGTAGGATTAATGAGTGTTAAGTATATTTGTAAATGGGATAACACTTCAAAGAAATATTTTGAAAATATTAAGGAAGTTATTGCTCATGCTATGGCATTGATTAATCCTGACTATAGGAAGGACTTTATCATATACTGCTATGCCTAAGAACATACCATGTCTGTAATACTATTGTAGAAAGATGAGTCAGGATCTGAAGCCCCTATTACATTCATTAGCATCCCATTAAAAAAATATGAACTTAAGTACTCTTTGATTGAGAAATAGGAATTTGCAGTGGTGAAGGTGGTAAAGCATTTTAGATACTACATCTTTCAGTCTCATTTTTTAGTTTTTGTGATAGAGTCAGTTGTGAAGAGCATATTAACACAATAGGATGTCGGTATGAATAAAAGACAAACTTGGGTAGAAAACATACAAGAGTATGATTTGGATATTTGTCCTACTAAGCTGGTTCACAAGCAAGATTTATGTAAACTGGTTGTTGGAAGCAAATAAGAAGAGGAAAGTAATCTTCGTGCAGTCTTATTTGCAAGTCTTCAAGATCCCTGGTTCATGGAAGTGGTATACTATTTAACCTATGGAGACAATTTTTAACATTTGACCCCAAATAAGAAAAGAAACTTAAGATTAAAAGTCAGAAAGTATGTAATTTGGCTAGATGTGTTATACAAGAAGGGGTTGGATGGAACTTTTGTGAGATGTGTGGATAAAGAGAAATAGGAGAAACTTTTGAAATTTTTCCATGATGAAGCATGTAGAGGGAATTTCTCTTTGACAGTAACAACTTTCAAAATCCTAAGAAATTATTATTACTAATGAGGAATGTTCAAGGATGCTTACCGGTGGGTAGTGAATTGTGAGAAATGTCAGATATTTTCTGGAAGACCATATTTAGCGGCCTTGCCTTTGAGGCATGTGGTCATTGAAGAACCATTTAGACAATGTAGTCTTAATTTTATCAGGCCACTCACACTAGTTTCTAGTGCTAGGCACAATTATATTTTGACTACAATAGACTAATTTATGAAATGGGTAGAGGCCATACTAGTAAAATGGACCACTTCTAAAGTAGTGTTCAATTTCCAAAAGGACAATATAATAGTGTGCTTTGGAGTTCTAACAACAATCGTGGGTGATAATGCTAACTAATTTCATTATCACAAAATTATGATGTTTTGTTATGATCATGGCATATACATGTCCCATTCTATGGACTACTACCCGCTAGGAAACAGATAGGCAAAATCTACCAACAAAAACCTAGTGTCTATCATGAAGAAGCTAGTCAGTGAAAACTCCAAAGATTGGTACAAGAGACCATACAAGGCACTATGGGTGGATAAAATTACATTGAACAAGGTGATTGGGATGGCTTCATATGAATTAGTGTATGGGATAGGTACTCAACTATCATTGCCTCTTGAACTTGTAGCTTCATAGTTATAGAGTGTAGCAGAAGATCAATATTTTCAAATTTCTCTCAAGAAATGTATCATGTACTTGATTAAGTTAGAGGAGGAGAGTGGTGAGATAGTTGATAGAATCACAACTCACTAAGCTAGAATTAAGGATATTTCTAGCAGAAAAGAAAGGCTTAGGAAATTCATGGAAGTTAATGAAGTTCTGTTGTGGGGAGAAGAGGTGGGAGCCCAAGGGAGCTCATGAAAAATTTGATGTACTATGGAAAGGGCCATACATAATCCACTAGGTACTAGAATCCAACTCCTTTGAGATAGCTGATGCAAATGGTCATGTTCTTCCCTTGTCCTATAATGGGAAATATTTAAAATTAGTCAAGATATTCTAGCTCTTGAAAAACAAGTGTCCCCTATTTGTATATAGTCATTTTATTAAGTAGTGTTGTTGTTCAAAAAGTTTTTGTGATCAACCCCTATGCTTTGTTTCTTGGCATGTTTCATCTTGTAACTAGAGATTATGGGTTCTCTATATTTTGTCCAAAATGTAGTCCCTAGTTAGAGCTGATGTTATCTATGCCCCCAATATCTTTATTTTTTGTGTGTCTAACTCATTTAAATAAAATATTAGTACTTATGCCTTTGTATCATATCCTTCCCCATGGTCATGAATGAAAAATACAAGCAATATAAAGTGTTGAAATTACTGAACCCATTGAACCCCTTGAACCAGTTCAACACCCCAAGAATATGATTGAAAGTTCCTTATCTCAATCTTTATGTTAACTTGTGATGAAATATTGAACTGATTGAACCTCTTTAACTAGTTCAATGAGTTTGAGTGGTACAATGCATTCAATTGGTTCAACGTCAGTTATACAAAAAGTGTTTTGTCAGTTGGTATTTTGTTAATGTGCTACACTAACCTTTGTATTTAAAAGGAAATGAAATATAATTTTGAAGTGCTTGAACTCATTGAACCTTCTAAAATGGTTCACACGGTTCAATTAGTTCAACATGAGTTACCTATAATTCAAGCAGAGGAAGAAGGCACATATTTCAAAAAGGTGAAATGATCAGTGATGAAATATTCTAGAAGCTTTATTAAATTTCATAGTGTCCTCATGTGTAGGAAGTAATAATGAAATGAAAAACCCACACGTAGAAGTGACAAGGTAATTAATATACTTAAGGGAAATATTTTGAGCTATTAACCAGCATGAGTGGGAGATTTGGGTATCATTCTACCAATATTTTCATGAAGAAGAAGGTGGCATATATAGGACACCATATTTTGCAGGTTTGAAGTTGAAGAAGGTTTTAGTTACAAGGTGATTCTAATTGCCCATCCTTGTCATAACTCACTATGCTAGCATTCTTTTGAAATTTACTATTACTTCAACTTTTTGAATTTCATTGTCATGAGGGATGCCTTTCAAATTTTTTAAAATTAGTTGAGCCTACTGTGCTCATCCCCTGAGTGAGGAGACACCTCTTGCATCTAGTATGACCATGATAATTTTATAGAAAGGGCTAAGAACCCTGAAGAAGGCTCTATTATGAGCACTATTGTTGAGAGCGCTATAGTGGAGGCTATAGCCTTTCCCTTGACCCTGGTATGTATGAAACATGTCAAGGAATGTATAAACATATATGACCCAGTGAATAGGTGTATAAGGAAATTTAATGGAGATGTTGTTTTTCCAATAAATAAGGAAATGATTTTATCTTCCCTAAGAATACCATTCAAGGAGGTGTATTATGAGTTTAGTATATCAAAGTTCAAGTCCACATTCTTTGAGAAAAAAAAGATTTATAGGAATGAAATTGCTAGACACTAGTTGTTAAAATTCTAGAAAGGTGGGTCACGACTACCCAGACCTCTTAAGGGAGAGCATATGAAACCCCACATCAAGGACCTTGTAGTATTATTACACAAAGTTAAGGGGTCTAACCATTCCTTCCATTTTTAAGACTATATGTATTTCTTGATCCAAATAATTTTTTAGGGAACCCAATATTTGGATTTGTGATAAATTATAGCTGAAGCATTACATGATCAGTTAAATAATGGTCATTTTGGACATCATGGTTTCTACTTGGATTTATATTGTTCTATTGTTTGGATTGTACAAGGGAATGAACTAAGATACATCATGAACCATTTGTTGAAGGGATTAAAATTTATGAGTACTATCCTCACCTACAAAATAGAAGATGTTGTGAAATTTACATGAGGGTTAATGATGTTTTCTCAGGGAGATTGACTCATCAACTGGTTGGTATTCTTGATAAACAGATGTCAAAGGAGGCAATACAACTAGTGAGTATCTATGGTAGTTTTTATACTCAATTCCCATGCTTCACCTACTTTAAAGTAGGAGGATATGACACACATGCTGCCAAATTACCTAGGTATGTGTTGGACTTTTTTGTTTTCATAGAATTGTGTCATCATCTGGCCTATGTGAGTAAAATGTAATCACCTAAAAACACAATAGGCATATGAGATAGGTTCATGTGAGTATAAATAAGTTTTAGATGCCCTCAACCTTGAGGTTGATTTGTTCAAATTCAATTTTTCATTTTACAAACCTAGGCCTAATTTTGATAATAAAGGCTTTTCTCATTTGCTACTCAGAATAGGATTCCTACATCAAACTCATCTCAAAGAATACTGAGAAGATTTCTTAGATGAGAAATAAGTGAAGAGACTATGGAGTAGGTTCACATTGTAACAAATTGTTATCTTTGGTATGAAAATAGACATCACAGATGTAGAGGAAGATGGTAGTTCTTTGGTAGAACTTATGTACCAACAAGCTCAACCCATCATCATACCTAAAATTGACTAGATTGTGCTAGAGATAATCTAGAATTTAAGATATTCATTGTCATTCAAAGAATAGAAAAGTGGTTTAATGAACAGAGTTCCAATAAGACTCAACCTCATGGACTATGATAAACTAGGGTTTCAAAAGGACAAAAACCACTTGTTACATTTGCTGACAAAATCACTCAAATTTGTGATGCAGGTGGATCCAAAATTAAAGCCAAGTAAAATACTCCAAAGAAGAAGCCCACCAATCCTCCAATGATTAAATCTCCTATAAGGGTGACTTTATCTAGGACGAAGCATAGAGTAAAGGAATCTTGAATGAAAAAGGAGGTGGTCAATTTGGACTTAGAAAAGGAAGTTGAAAAGAAGATGGATGAGGAAGAAATGGAATTCCCTTAATTGGACATGGAATACCAACTAGATGTTACTATTTATCTGCACAATAGTATAGATTTCACTAGTGCACTAAGCATGGGTAATTATACTCCTAACTGAACCACTTAAGTCATAAACACCTCTAATGGAACCCCAAAATGTCTAAAGGTTGTTATGAGTAAGAAAAGAAAATCTACTCCCATTGCTTTGCCCTTAGATAATATGGCTAGAAGGTGTTTGGGAACTACACTAAAGCCAAAAAATATTATAGCCACTTCAAAGATGTTTGTGGATCAATAAATAGGGACATGGGTCACAAAGGTGGCTAGGCCCCTGATAGAAGAAGAAATTCAGGAACTAGGTGTGGTAAATTTCAAGATGGAGAAGATAGACCTTGGAGTGGAGGACAAAGATGTAGATAATGACCATTTCAAGGCCTCTATAGAAAGGATGTTAATTCATTCCTAGAAAGACAATAAAGACAAGAAAGAACTTAAACATATGTTAAAGGTGATGGCATAATACATTGATGTAGTCTGAGGAACTAACCCAAAACTTGTGACTTAGGAACCTCAAACATTCGACCCTAAGCCGTCAACCATCCAAAACTTCCTCAATCAAGTTCAATGAGGCATGTTGATCATGTCAGTGTTTGATGAGTGGTTAGAAGGTATCATCTAGAAAGGAAGGAATTATATTGCAGAATCCAAGAAGGTTTATGATGATTCGATTGTAGCTACCGGGGAGTTATATTCACAAACATTGGTCTAGGAGAAGGAGGGAAATAAATGGGCCAATGTGGTGGTACAAATAAATGAAGTCCATAAGCACGATGTGGCCAAGTTCCTAATTGAAAATCCCTCTAAAATGGTCGTGTTATACACTGAGTTTGCGCCTTTGTTTCAATCTCTCTTGGTCTTGATAACTCAGTATAACATGGGAATCATCTCAAGGTTGTGGGACCTTTGCTAACCAAGATGAAACCTCCAGGTTCTAGGCTGGTTCCTCTTGGATAATCACCTTAGTTCTCTCTTAAACAGGAAAGTAAAACTTTTGAGGGAAATGGTTAGAAGGAATGCATGAAAGGGAAATAACAGGAAAGCAAACTACCTACTAGGTGATGCACCGAAATGAAATGAATACAATACACTGACCAAACTAGCATAAAGGCTCTCGGATCTAATAGAACACAATCTCCCTAAACAATCTTGCATAAGTATTTCATAGGAGGGCCTGGACATAAGACACAACCTATGACCTGCAAGCAAACATTCTCTTCAGCAAAAGGGCACAGGAATGAGACAGAATGACAGGGGGCTGAAGAATACCCACAAACTCACTCAAATCAGATCAAACACAGTAGTACACATATAAGCTGAAAGAAAGAAGGGCTCTGGAACTCCAAGACTTCTCCAATAAAGTTAGTATATTACATTCAATAAGAGAAATATAGATAAGGAAAAGACCAGAGGGCAGAACAAATGCCACGGATAACCTCTATTAAACCTGAGATTTCAATGAAAGATTACAAGCTATAAGAGCCAGAGGGTAGAACAAATGCCACAGATAACTCCCCAAGAAAGAGAAAAACTCTTTTACAAATTGCAAACTCTGAGCTCTACAAGCTCTAAAAAACAATATATACATACTCAACTACACGCAGGCAGGAGTCAAAAAACTAACCAGGGTTACAGATTAAACAATACAATATCCAACCCTAGGGTACAAATTCTGATCATAAATACAATTTTGCAAATATCTCAACCGATCAGATATTCTCCTTGCGTGCCCATGCTTGTACCACCAACAACTTGCAGACAAGCAACCTGGACTCATTAATCTTTCCTGCAACAAGCCTCGCCATGAATGCCACAAAAGTACCTCACTGGGACAAAGAATCGACTCATGGTGGCTTGCCAGGCCTCCTTCATTAACTTCACAAACTTAACCCTGGTTTACCTCGGGTTCATTTCTTCCTAGTCGCTAAGTCGCGTGAACTTTTCCTTAACCCCAGGCTCATCTAGCGACCACGTGAAACCATCAACCACACAACCGCACATCTTCTTTACCAACCTCAGGTCCATCTGCAAACTAAGATTCCAATCGGACGGTGGGTGCAAGATCTCATGGGGTCAGAAGATCCCATGAGATCTTACAACCACCGTAGATCTCTTTCCACTGCCACCAAACTACAACCCGAACCCACAGACCGCTGCATTAGATGGCTATCGCATGATCGCATGGGGTCGAAAGATCCCATGCGAACATGCGACCACCATAGATCTCTTTTGCACTTGCATCCAGGGTCCACTGTTAAACCTTGTCACCAGCTGATCAATGAAACGTGGGCATGTCACCAAACTGCAGGCCCTTATCAGTGCGGCTAACAGTTTTGTCACATGTTCACATTGCCTAAAAAGGGGCTATGCAATCATGCGACAAACCACTAGCAGCTTCAACAGGACCATCAATGGTTAGTCGCATGGTCGCATAATGGGAAAAGAACTTATGTGATCATGCGACAACCCGCATAACAGCCTGCCAAAAACCAACTGGGCCCCACCTGTTGAAGTTGCGCACTTATAAAATGAATGCCACTAGAGGAAGAAATGTGAAACATGAGGGGTCAAAAAAACATAGGATTTTTAGGCTGAAGGTCAAAAACATCCTGAGCTTTTGGACCAAAAGGAAGAAAACACAGAGGGTTTTCGACACTGAACCCTTTTTTTGGAACACAGTCGTAGTAGTGCACAAACAATTCCTGCAACATTAAAACTTGAATAACTTTCTAGGTATTGTGAATTAAGTGATGCAATCTAAACTGGGCCATGGTGACACATCAAAGGACATGGGGTTTAGAGCGCAAAGCATAAAACTTTGAGGATCTACTTCGCAAGTGAAAACAAGTTGCAGCAGGGTGGCACAAACGTAGGAAAACTTTGAAGACAAGACCAATTCATAGAATTTTTTACATTGATGGAACTTGGTCTAACAGAGAGGCTAGGATAAAGTAACATGAAAAAAGAAAAGGCCAAGAATTGGCTCGGGTCACAGGAAAATATGTCTAGTATTAACCAAGCTAGGTCGGTCTAGAATTAATCGACCACTTTAGTGCTAACCGATCACTGTAGTGTTAACTGAGCATTGCAATGTTTTATCAAGCTAGGTCAGTGTAGTGTTTACCGACTAATCTAGAGCTAACCAACAAATGCAGCATTAAATTTTTAGGGACACATTGGCAGGGGAAAAGCAGAGACCTGGAAACTTGGCCAAATTTGCAAAATGGAAATTTTGGGCAACATTTTGGTGACTTCTGTGGGATGTCAGCCTGCTAGACATGGATCAGTGGCCTTGACATATCCATTGGGCATGGGGTCTACTCAAGAACACAAAAAAATTTCTGACAAGGAGAGGGGCAAAAAAATTGTGCTCGAGCACTTCTTGGAAAGCAGGAAAACTAACCTATCCTAAACTAACTAGTGCAGAGACCTGGTTAAACAAAACCATTCATTGGACTGTTGAAATAGCTACCCTTTCTCCTTAGGGTACAACACTTTACATGCAGGAGGATAGCTAACAAGGAAGGAAGTACACACAGTTGTGTGAAGAATTGATGCACTACCTTCTGAAGGACATAAGCAAATTGACTCACCTCCACCAACAGATTTTTATCTCCATTATCCAGGGGTAGATAAGTGAGTCGAGCTTGCCTCTGCTGAACTGCAAGTTCACCCTCAACCTTAGCCTCATTTGAATATTCATGTTTGGACACAAACATGACTGGATCTTCATGGCCAGCCTCTATTCTTGCTAAGTACCTTAAAGGGAAACCCTTGGAAAGAATGATCTTGGGGCTCTTTTCACTGTTGTTAGGATTTTTAACTATCAATTCATGTAGAGGAGCTTCCTCCTCCACATCATTTTTCTTGTCAACACTCTTAGCAACAGGCTTCTTTTCAGGAGAACACTCTTCTCTTTGTCCTTTGGCAGCTGAGATGAGTGGCATATTAGAAGGATTGTCATCTTCAACAAAACAAGGCAACTCTTTAAATAAATCAGCCTCCAATTCGATGGCCAAGTTGGAAACATCATAAGATTCATCAAATAACCCTGATATTGCCTCCTTTTCTTTACAAAGAGCTTCCTTAAGTTGTATCCGATGAGTCTCTTTATCATTTGCACCCTTTAGAATCAAGAGCCCTATTATTGCTTTGTGCTTTTGTATTTCTTTATCATGAAACTCCCTATGGGCTGCCAACTCTTTTTCTTTCTCCATTTGAAATTCAATGCCCCTATCAAACATGGCTTCCATTAAAATTTTCTAGTCTTGAACCACCCTTTCATAGTTATTCTTATGAACTTCCAACTCTTCATAAGCATCCCTCTGAGCTGCTAATGTTCCTTGAAAATCTTCTTCTTTTGCAGTTGCAGCAGCACTGACCGCCACTAACTTTTCCTCATAAACCTCCTTTAGTGCTGTGAGAATGCTTGTAAGGGTTGCCTGACCTTGTTTCAGTTCTATCATAGCATCGAATTGCTCCTTTTCCTGTGTTTGCATATGCCTTTTTTGTGTTTCCAACACCTCTTCATAATGTCTCCTTTGTTCTTCCTGTTGGCATTAAGCAGAATTGCCACTAGTGACAACACTTATTTGCATTCTGGATATAAACTGAGCAGACAAGTGCAAACCGAGCAGACAGTGCAAACTGAGCAGACAGTGCAAACCGAGCAGACAGTGCAAACCGAGTAGACAGTGCAAACCGAGCAGACAGTGGAAACCGAGCAGACAGTGCAAACCGAGCAGACAGTGCAAACCGAGCAGACAGTGCAAACCGAGCAGGCAGTGGAAACCGAGCAAGTTAGTACAAACCGATCAGGACAATGTAAACCGAGTAACATCTTGTCTACCGAGTCACCAGTACTTACCGAGTTCAAAACCTACCGAGTGATCAGTATGAACCGTGCCTTCACTTCTACCGAGTGCATGACGATGCCGAGTAATGCAGTGGACGCCGAGTATCAGAAAGTCACCGAGTCAGTTTGAAGGAACCGAGTAACCATATTTTCGCCGACTTAGTAGCACTTATGTTTATTTATCAAGCCGACTGTGTAATTGTAATTGTAATTAATTGTTTGAGACTTGAATATAAACAATGTTGTAAAAATAAAAAGATGTAATGAAATATATGAAGCAGAATATATGTGAAAGAAAAAGAAAGGCAGAAATAAGTGAATTGCAGAAGGCTTCAGAAGTATAAGGTACAGCAAAGACAAATTCATCACAGAAGGTGATCAGTACATCAGAGAATCTCAATCAGCAATCCAGTTGCAAAGCAGAGATCAACTGTTTCATTCTAACAGGTGAATCAGTACTAAATCCTTTAACCGGGTAGACTTAACAGTCTTTGTAAAAATCTCTTTACCGAGTGCATACTTCACTGTATGTTTGTAAATCCTTTAACAGGGTGGATTTAGCAATCCTTATTGCTCCTAACAGGGCAGATCATCAGAAGTGATCAAATTGTAAGCCTTAACCGGCCAACTTTATTCTGCAGTATTAAAGCTTTGTGGGTTTCATCCCCACCCCAGTTTTACTTTCTTTTGGAAGGTTTCTGGGTAACCAAATCTATGTGTCATTATTGTGAATGCTTTCAAGTTTCATGCTTTCTGTATGCAAAGGTTAAAAAGTAAAATACATGTTAAAATAAGAAGAAAATTTGGAGTTACTGATTCACCCCTCCCCTCTCAGTAACTTGGTTAATTCTTGAATATTTCCAACAATTGGTATCAGAGCTGCATTGGTTCTCAAGACAAAGCTTAACTAGCTTGAGCAAAGATCCAGGACAATGGAGGTATTCAAACTGAACAAGGTGATTGAAAATGAAAAGCTAGATCTGGAAATGGCCATAGCTAAACTCAAAGAAACAAAAGAACATCTTTCCCAATCCCTAAGGAGAAGGAAGGAACTTGCAAATCAGATGAATGATCAGAATTACATTGAAGAAAAGATTGAAGATCTTCTTCCCTCAAATAACTCAGATGAAGCAAACAACGCTATCAAAGAACTCCTAGAAAAGAATGGGTCTCTGCAGGAAGAAGTGAGAAAATTGAAAAGAGAACAAGAACTACACTCTACAAGATTCTGTGAGATCTTGGAACAAAGAAACAAGTTGAAAGATGAATTAGATGGAAGAAACATTGAAGTCCAAAACAAAACCCTTCAGCTAGAAAATCTAATTGATCAGATCTCTCATACAAATGAAGAAATTCTAAATCTAAGATCAGAAATAGAAAACACAAGAGAAGAACTAAGATCTGAAAAGGAAACCAATCTAAGATTGATGGATGACCTAAACGCTGAAAAACAAATCAATGAAGGAATGCTGAAAAGTCAAGAAGACTTGAATCAGCTGTATGAATGAAATCTTCATAGGCAAAAAGGAAAAGCAGGACTTGGATACAAAGAAGAAGGCGAATCCTCTAAGCAAGGTACTCAAAGAAATCAAAAACCTACTTGTAATCATTGTGGTAAAATAGGACATACTTCAAATAAATGTTGGAACAATGAAAAAGTAGAATTCAATGGAAAATGTTATAGCTGCAATCAACCCGGTCACAAAGCAAATGAATGCAGGGAAAAACCTAGATTCAGAGGTAATTGTCACAAGTGCAACAAACAAGGTCACAAGGCATCCGAGTGCAGATCCAAGACATTTAATCCAGCAGAACAAATTGTGAAAGCAATGTTTGGATGGGACTACAACACCTGGTGTAGATGTCATTACTGTGGAGAATATGGACACATTGGCATGAATTGCATAAAACATCATCTAAGGAAAAGAGATACTACCATAAGATGTTTCAAATGCACTAAACTCGGTCACATAGCCAGAAACTGCATGAATGCTAGTGAAATTGAAGAAGGAAAGAAGAATGAAGCAACTAAGGTCAGGAAACAGATGAGACAAAAATGGATTCCTAAAGCTGCCGAGCAATCCAGTCCAAGTAATGGAATGGATGGCTCTACCGACTCAAACTAAATTTCCAAGGAAGCACTGGAACTGTATTCTCATAGATCAATCTCAAGCAGTTCCAGAACTGAAATTAAAAGAAAAGTCTAAATCAGCATGCAAGATGCAGTGAGATCACAGGGAGGTCGGTATAGTCTTCACCGAACAAGGTCGGTATAGTCTTCACCGAGCAAGGTCGGTACCTGTCTTTACCGAGCGAGGACGGAGCATTATGAATTCTCAAGTTCACCGAGCTGCGAAGTCTTTTCCGAGCAATTAATTCTTAGTGGGTGACAGTCTGTCAGAATTCCTACCCTAATTTGAAATGAGCATTAATGACAGAATTGTAAACAAAAAGCAAGTAATCAAACTCATTCTTCACCGCAAATCTTTAGCACTTTGAGAGCAGAAAACTTCAAGGGCAACCCGGCGATTTAATACTTTTGCGAAAAGAATTTTCTGTGAGCTACCATGGCATCATCCAGCACTTCAGCGAAGAAAGGATCTGATATGTTAGTCCAAGGGGAGTGGAAAGCACTAGATTTTAAGATCATGCTCGCAATTGCAGCAGCCCTAGATCCGAACGGAGCTCAATCTCAGATTCCTCCTAAGGTACTGCTTATTAACGATATCCGCAATCATTTTAACTATTCAATTCAAGAAATGGGAAACCTAGAACTAGACATTGTGCGTGAGGAACTATGTGTGGATGGTATTTTGAAGCCCGAGCACAAACATCTGGAAGATAAGGGTTTAGTTCACATTGCACATCTTCCTCAAAACTTTCGAGATAAATGGGTTAGGTACATTCTCAGTCGAGTACACGATGGCAAGATTTGGCTTGAGCAACCTATTGAGATCACAAAGAAAATGATTCATCAAGTCACCGGTCTTCCCATGTTGAACAAAGCTAAAACTACCAAAACCCTAGGTCGGACGGAACTAGAGAAGAAAACCCTAGCCGAGTGGGATGGTAGAGGCATGAAAGTTAGCAGCATTACCAATGCCGAACTAAAGTTTGGTACACATATCATTGCCCACAAGATTTACAGTTCTAGTCGACAGAACAGTGTCTCCTGTGAAGCTGTTGACCTAGCATACAAAGTGGTCAAAAACAACTTAACATTTGACCTAGCAGACTTATTGTTGAAACAGTTCAACAAGAACATGGAAAGCATCAAAACTTCCAAAAACAATCCATGTAAGTTTGGATCCTTGTTAGTCTGTTTATTCTTCTATGTTCAGAAATTCTTCCCTTCTAAAGGAAAATTTGTATGGAGAAAAGATGTGCCGGTACTCTATGAAATAAATGAATACATCGCAGAAATGGGTGAAAACTTTGAAAGCATCATGGATAATTATTTTGAGTCTTTCAAAGAGAAAATGAATGACAGATTCTGGATTCCACAGAAGTTGGTGGAAGATTACAAAGATGACATCTGTTTTATGGTAGATTGTGATAATGTGTATATTCAAGCAGTTAAACCGAGAACTGTATATGTAAAACCTCTTCCTTATGAGGTAAATATTGATGAAACCAAGAATATCATTGAAGCTCTTCTAAATCAGCCTGTCAATCCCAAAGCTCCATATTTTGGAACATATGATGAAGCTAAGGTGAGAATTGAACTAAGCATAAAGCTTCCACAGGTGGTAAACAAAGGAAAGAAGAGGATAGCCAAAATGCAAATGATAACCGAGGACAAAGAAGAAATAGATGAAAAAGAAGGAGAAAAGGATGAGAAAATAGAGGAACCAGAACCTGCAAAGAAGAAAGGAAAAGTTTTCATCACTAAGGCATCTGTGCCTCCCACTGCTGTGTTTACAAGGAGAAATAAAAGAGGCAAGGCAGACAAGGCAGAAAAGGTAGATAAAGACATAGTATTCAAAAGGCCTCCTCTAACCCTTCAAGAAAAGCTCAAACTCTTTAGAGATGGATCAGGATCTGGAGTAAGTAACATAAAATCCTTGAAATATGAAACAGATCGGAAGCAGAACAGAAGGAAATAGAAGATGCTGTTGTTGAGAAAATGGGACAGTGGAAATACTCTCCTGAAGAAATTACCCCATAGATTCCAGCAGTTCTATTGAATCCAATAAAAATGAGATGGAGCAATGCAAGGCAAACTGTGATAGACATATTTGATCAAAACCTGAGACAGTTGATGCTGAGCTTGAATAATGATGAAGTAAAGAAGGCACTAAAAGAAAATGAAAATAAGATGACATTGAAGTTCAATACTTGTTTGATTTTGATCAACAATATTGAATCGGTTGTGAAGGCTGCAAAAGCCACATGGAAGAACATATACCACCTTCACCAACCGAGCATTGAAACTGTAATAATAAAAGATATTTAAGATGGCAGCGATGAACAAGAAGAAGACACCGAGGTAGATGATACTGTAAGGATAGCAGCAAAAGTCATTGCATCCCTTCCTACATCTCCAGTGAAAGTCTCTACATCCAGCCCAGAGACACCTTCAAGCATGGTTGTGACAACTTCCACATTTGTCCAATCATCCCTAGCAACATCAGAGGCAGCTACCATTTCTTCTACCGAGCTGCAGTCTCCTGTACCAGTAAGTTTTCCAGCTTTTGAATCTTCAAGTGTAAATATTTTAAATTCTCCAGTAGAAAGTATACCAGTATCAATAGCCAGCCCTACTTTATCTACTGTCACTACTACAAAAGCATTAAGTACAGATAAGCCTAAGGCTCTACCAAGTATAAAATTTTTGGGTAAAAATATAGTTGAGGATATAGACCTAGATGAAGAGATAGAGATTCCTACATTAGATTTTGCAAATCTCTCAGCAGACCAGATGCAGAATATAGGTGAGATCCTCCAAAGGAAAGCAAAACAAAAGAAGCTTAAAGAGGAGAGAGACAAGGAGTATCAAATCATCAAGGATGCTAAGGACATTTTGTCTGATGCATTAGGCATTAAAGTAGACTCCTCCCAGCATGTTTTGTTACAATTAGCAGAAGCAGTTGAGAAATACAATGAGGACTCATCCGGGACAGAAAAGTTAGTTGAAAGAGCCGAGAAGAGATTCAACAATAAAGTGCTTGAGCACATTGCTCAGCACATAGCTATTAACCAAGTGGAATTGTCTTCAGTTTTTTCTAACATAGAGTCTATTTATTCGAATGCTACCTCTCTTTTGGCCAGACTATGCAATTTTGCCGAGTTCACAAAGGATGTTAAAGATAAAATGAATAAAATGGATGAGGATATGAAGATTAGCATACAGAAGCTACAACTTGAACCAAGTTCAAGCTCTGCTCATCACATGAAAATTTCACACCTATCTAATATGCAGTCTGATCTACTGAAAGAAGACTCAAGGATCCGGTCCACACTGCTAGACATCCAACACATGATCCTTCCCATCATGAATATAATGTATAAGCACATTGAACATTCCAGAACATTGATTCATGACAATCAGTTCTCTATAGCAGATCACATGATTGAACTCTCTGCAGAAGTCCAAATTGCTATACAAACATGTAAGATCCTGCAAGAAAGTTGGGACAGAACCCTGGCACTAATAATGAAGGTACATTCTGATTTCTTATCAAATTTTGGACTCTCTCTGTAAATAACTTGTATATGCACCTTTGGCATTATCGTCAAAAAGGGGGAGATATGTATAGAAGGAGAGATATGTATACTGTATAGATTTGTATAAGAAACAGTTAGCACATTGAAAGGGGGAGACAATGTATAAAGCCCTATAACAAAGACAAAATTTTGAAAAATCAAAATAAAACTCAGCATGATTTGTGTATATAAATTTTGGCCAATAAGTGTTTTTGTCACTAATGCCAAAGGGGGAGATTGTTGGCATTAAGCAGAATTGCCACTAGTGACAACACTTATTTGCATTCTGGATATAAACCGAGCAGACAAGTGCAAACCGAGCAGACAGTGCAAACCGAGCAGACAGTGCAAACCGAGCAGACAGTGGAAACCGAGCAAGTTAGTACAAACCGATCAGGACAATGTAAATCAAGTAACATCTTGTCTACCGAGTCACCAGTACTTATCAAGTTCAAAACCTACCGAGTGATCAGTATGAACCGTGCCTTCACTTCTACCGAGTGCATGACGATGCCGAGTAATGCAGTGGACGCCGAGTATCAGAAAGTCACCGAGTCAGTTTGAAGGAACCGAGTAACCATATTTGGGCTGACTTAGTAGCACTTATGTTTATTTGTCAAGCCGACTGTGTAATTGTAATTGTAATTAATTGTTTGAGACTTGAATATAAACAATGTTGTAAAAATAAAAAGATGTAATGAAATATATGAAGCAGAATATATGTGAAAGAAAAAGAAAGGCAGAAATAAGCGAATTGCAGAAGGCTTCAGAAGTATAAGGTACAACAAAGACAAATTCATCACAGAAGGTGATCAGTACATCAGAGAATCTCAATCAGCAATCCAATTGCAAAGCAGAGATCAACTGTTTCATTCTAACAGGTGAATCAGTACTAAATCCTTTAACCGGGTAGACTTAACAGTCTTTGTAAAAATCTCTTTACCGAGTGCATACTTCACTGTATGTTTGTAAATCCTTTAACAGGGTGGATTTAGTAATCCTTATTGCTCCTAACAGGGCAGATCATCAGAAGTGATCAAATTGTAAGCCTTAACCGACCAACTTTATTCTGCAGTATTAAAGCTTTGTGGGTTTCATCCCCACCCCAGTTTTACTTTCTTTTGGAAGGTTTCTGGGTAACCAAATCTATGTGTCATTATTGTGAATGCTTTTAAGTTTCATGCTTTCTGTATGCAAAGGTTAAAAAGTAAAATACATGTTAAAATAAGAAGAAAATTTGGAGTTACTGATTCACCCCTCCCCTCTCAGTAACTTGGTTAATTCCTGAATATTTCCAACACTTCCAACTCCCCTTGATGAACCTTCTTCTGGGCCTCCAACCCTTCAGCAAGCTTGGCCTCATTTCTCTTGTATTGCTTTGCCAGATACCTCCTATAACCTTGATCTTGTTGAGCCAATGCTTGTTGTTGTTGGATCTGGGCATGAAAAGCATACTCTTCCATGCAAGGCATCTCCTCTTGAGGCTGCTGGTATGTGTACTGGTGCTACCATGATACTGGAAATTGGGTGGGTGGGGGGTAAGCATGAGGTGTATGTTGGCTCATTGCTTTAACTGGGTAGTCCTGCATGAAATCAGGAGTACCACTATTCTAATAAAGCTGACCTCCATGAAATGAAGGGTTGTCCTCATGAAAAGAAGGATGGTAATCCATCTTAGGTATTGAATCTGCTTGAAACCAGTAGATGTGAACTTGGAGTCACCAGATATGAAAAATAATGACCTCTCAAAGGTCTGCAACTTGCTGGATGCGTATCAAAACCAACAAGAACTATGAAAACTATCCCACCGGGTGTGCCAAAAATTTTATACACTGAGTTTGCACCTTTGTTTCAAGCTCTCTTGGTCTTGATAACTTAGTATAACATGGGAATCATCTCAAGGTTGTGGGACCTTTGCTAACCTAGATGAAACCTCCAGGTTCTAGGCTAGTTCCTCTTGGATAATCACCTTAGTTCTCTCTTAAATAGGAAAGTAAAAATTTTGAGGGAAAGGGTTAGAAGGAATGCATGAAAGGGAAATAACAGGAAAGAAAACTACCTACTAGGTGATGCATTGAAATGAAATGAATAAAATACACTGACCAAACTAGCATGAAGGCTCTCGGATCTAATAGAACATAATCTCCCTAAACAGGCTTGCATAAGTATTTCATAGGAGGGCCTGGACATAAGACACAACCTATGACCTGCAAGAAAACATTCTCTTCAGCAAAAGGGCATAGGAATGAGATAGAATGGCAGGGGGCTGAAGAATACCCACAAACTCACTCAAATCAGATCAAACACAGTAGTACACATATAAGCTGAAAGAAAGAAGGGCTCTGGAACTCCAAGACTTCTCTAATAAAGCTAGTATATTACATTCAGTAAGAGAAATATAGATAAGGAAAAGACCAGAGGGTAGAACAAATGCCAAGGATAGCCTCTATTAAACCTGAGATTTTAATGAAAGATTACAAGCTGTAAGAGCCAGAGGGAAGAACAAATGCCACGGATAACTCCCCAAGAAAGAGAAAAACTCTTTTACAAATTGCAAACTCTGAGCTCTACAAGCTCCAAAAAACAATATATACATACTCAATTGCACACAGGCGGGAGTAAAAAAACTAACCAGGGTTACAGATTAAACAATACAATATCCAACCCTAAGGTACAAATTTTGATCATAAATACAATTCTGCAAATATCTCAACTGATCAAATATTCTCCTTGCGTGCCCATCCTTGTACCGCCAACAACTTGTAGACAAGCAACCTGGACTCATCAATCTTTCTTGCAACAAGCCTCGCCATGAATGCCACAAAAGTACCTCACTGGGACAAAGAATCAACTCATGGTGGTTGGCTAGGCTTGCTTCATTAACTCCACAACCTGCAACCATCCTGATGACATCATAAATTCTTTGAGCCACCTGCACCTACAAACATCTCTGTAGAAGACAACCCGTAAAAAGAAACGCACTGCTTCGAAATAGCGTGGGTCGCATGATTGCATAAGCCCAAAAAGCCGCATGTGATCATGCGACAAGCCCCTTTAGAATCTACAACACAAGACACGTCGGGCTCAAGATTGCACTGCAAACTTAACCCTAGTTTACCTCGAGTTCATTTCTTCCTAGTCGCTAAGTCGCGTGAACTTTTCCTTAACCCCGGGCTCATCTAGCGACCACATGAAACCATCAACCACACAACTGTGCATTTTCTTTACCAACCCTAGGCCCATCTATAAACTGAGATTCTAATCAGATGGCAGGTGCAAGATCTCATGGGGTTGGAAGATCCCATGAGATCTTATGACCACCGTAGATCTCTTTCCACCACCACCAAACTGTAACCCAGACCCACAGACTGCTGCATCGGATGGCTGTCACATGATTGCATGGGGTTAGAAGATCCCATGCAAACATGCGACCACTGTACATCTCTTTCACACTTGCATCTCAGGCCCACTATTAAACCTTGTCACTAGCTGATCAATGAAACGCAGGCACGTCACCAAATTGCAGGCCCTTATCAGTGCGGCTAACGATTTTGTCACATGTTCACATAGCCTAAAAAGGGGCTATGTGATCATGTGACAAACCACTAGCAGCTTCAATAGGACCATCAATGGTTAGTCACATGGTCGCATAAGGGGAAAAGAACTTATGCGATCATGCGACAACCCGCATAACAGCTTGCCGAAAACCAACTGGGCCCCACCTGTCGGAGTTGTGCACTTATGAAATGAATGCCGCTAGAGGAAGAAGTGTGAAACATGAGGGGTTGAAAACACATAGGATTTTCGAGCCGAAGGTCGAAAACATCCTGAGCTTTTAGACCAAAAGGAAGAAAACATAGAGGGTTTTTGACACTGAACCCTTTTTTTGGAACATAGTCACAGTAGCGCACAAACAATTCCTGCAACATTAAAACTTGAATAACTTCCTGGGTATTATGAATTAAGTGATGCAATCTGAACTAGGGCATGGTGACACATCAAAGGACATGGGGTTTAGAGTGCAAAGCATAAAACTTTGAGGATCTACTTTGCAAGTGAAAACAAGTTGCAGCAGGGCGGGACAAACGCAGGAAAACTTCGAAGACAAGACCAATTCACAAAATTTTTTACATTGATGGAACTTGGTCTAATAGAGAGGCCAGGATAAAGTAACATGAAAAAAGAAAAGGCCAAGAATTGGCTCGGGTCACAGGAAAATATGTCTAGTATTAACCAAGCTAGGTCGGTCTAGAATTAACCGACCACTTTAGTGCTAATTGACCACCGTAGTGTTAACCGAGCATTGCAGTGTTTTACCGAGCTAGGTCAGTGTAGTGTTTACCAACCAATCCAGAGCTGACCGAAAAATGCAGAATGAAATTTTTAGGGACACATTGGCAAGGGAAAAAAAGAGACCTGGAAACTTGGCCAAATTTGCAAAATGGAAATTTTGGGCAATAGGTTGATGAAGACATACTCTATGCATGTAAATGGAATGTGGAATGGTGCAATTCTATACTTAGGTAAGGGAAAGATGAATATTCTAAGCTTGGTAAAGAACTAGGTGAACTTACCCAGTCTCTCATTAACGAGATTAGGTGCAATCATGTGTCTTATGTGGATGAAAATGATGTGGTATAAAATAATGAGAATTCCATGCTTTGGAGGCTAAAGAAAGAGATTGAGAAGGCCAAAGAAGCTAAATTGTTGACGATTGAAAATCTTTCAAAACTAGTGCTGATGGAAGCCATACTATGTGTATGCTTAGGAAACTTACATACATACATGGAAAAAATTAAGGATATCAAATGGGAAAAGGAAATGTTGAGGCAGAGGATGGCTCATGTCAATGTTTCTAATGTCTAGGTGATCTAGTAGTTTGCTAGTTTATACAAAGAATAAAAATCAACACATACCACGCTAGCACACCTTGATGAACTACAACTGAATGAGAACTTGATTGATGAACTTCAATTGATTAGAGATCACCGAGCACTAAAGTTTTATGTAAGATAATTGAATCAATTTTATGTTATCATTAATGTCAACTAGTTTTGACAACACTTATCATCTTAGTTGCAAATATCTAACACATCTGTAGAAGACAAGAGAAAGTTGAAGAACCGAGATATCTACATAGAGGAAGATGGATATGATAGATAAGGATAAGGAATACTCTTGGTAACCTATTGATGAGTCTATGACTTCATATTGTTGACTTGATTATGTTGCATTAATCTATTATGAAGTTGAAAGAAAATTGTTACAAAGTAGTGTGGTCGGTTAATGAAGCATTCTAGTATATACTAAGCCAATGTAGTGTATACCGAGCGATAGTATCAACTGAGCTTGTGTTTACTGGCACATTTCTTTGTTAACCAAGGATGGACAAAAGAACTAAATGAGTAGTTTAGCCGACAAAAATTGATGAGCTGGAAAGTACCTCGTAATCATGGTGGAAAGATAAAGTTTGTTACAAGATCAACAGCTAACAAAATTTGAAGAAGATCTAATGGATGGAATCAAAACATGTTACTGACACAACTGCCAAGGAAGGTTTAAGCGACAAAATCTGATGGATGAGAAGAAAATGGTTTACTTGTCTATTTAAGAGTGTATTGTCTTAAAATGGAAGCACTTCCATGATAAGAGTGTTTAGCCCTCCGAGTGAGTGGTCTGGGGTCATGCTAAGTGCCTTGATCAGGTCTTTGCATGTATTTATCTTTCTCCCCCCAGTCTGCTTCTCTCTGCACCTATTTTTCACTTTATGTCTGCATTTCCTAGCATTAAGGACTGAGGTCCTGAGGTTTTTGACCTCAAGGTCAAAGTCAACCTTGAGGGTCAAAGTTGACCTTGACCCTGACCTAGGTCAGGGATGACCTCAACCCTAACCTAGGGCGGGGTCTACCTCATCCTTGACCTAGATTTCAAATTTCAAGATTTTCTAATTTCTGGGTATCGGGTTTCAGAAAGATTTTTTTTCCCGCCTCTGGGTCAGCCATTTCGAGTTTCAGAATGGTAAATCCTTAAATTTAATTTAATATGGGTCCATTTTTAGGGGTTAAATTTAATTGAGATTTAATTCCCTAATGTCAACCTTCTCTAGAGGTTTGTGCCCTAGTTCACTATAAAAGGAGGCCTTCCTCTCTCATTTTCACATCTCATATCAAGAAATTTCATGAGAAAGCTCTCAAGTGCAAGCAAGTGAATTCAAGAATTCAAGCAAGCCTTCAAAAATTCAAGTGTTCACACATCCATTCATCAAGGAGATCCATTGTTAGCCATTGAAGGATTCAATCTCTTTGGAGCCCCCTTGAAGATCCATCCTTCCACATTCATTCAAGTCAATTCTTATGCAAAGATCCATTCAAGATTGGTGTTAAAGATCAAATTCCATTGATTTGAGACATCCTATATGCAGTCTACATCCATTAGAGCATCCCTACTTGTGGATTTGAGGATTCAAATCCTCTATAAGGACTTCAACATAAGGAAGGTGAATTATTTCATTTACTTTATTTATGCACAATACAATTTCAATTCAATTTCAAGGTTAATTCCTAAATTGGGGTTTGACCAAGGCAAACCCCCCATACAAACAACAAAACCCTCTTTTTCTTGCAGCTATAGATGTGAAACTACAGATCTGAGCTTGGATTTGGATACCCTTTTCAGTGAACTTCCAAGATCTACAAATAAAGTCAAAGTCGACATTCAGAATATTAATGTAGCCTTTGACCTTTTATTAGGGTCAAAGACTAGCTGCTGTCAGATTGATAAAAGTTTTATGGGTTTTCTTCATCTTGACATTTCTAGTTTGAAACAAGTTGCAGAATTGCCTGAAATTGTACATAGACATCAGAAATCAACATTTTCCTGATCTGCCCTATTTTGAGGTTAGTATTTGTCTTTCAATTATTTTAGATTTCAAGCACAATTCCTTTATAGGGAAATATAAGGTTTTCTTCCTCTTTCATATTCTCCATAGATTGATTTGATTGTGCATTAACCTTTTGGTTGATCAATTTGGATCTCTCCTTTGGGAATTTGGATTTAGAAGTAGATATCATATTTCCCCCATACATTTTAGGAGGAACACTATTTCCTTCTATTCAAAGAGACTAGGGTTTCATTGTGAAACTTATGCCAGAAGAAGGAGACTACAGAGATATTGTGTGAACATTGCTTCATGCTTGCCTGATCAAACTGGTTGAAGGAGAACCAAATTATAGAACAGTACCAAGCGTTAGAGAACTTTATCGAGGGACAGTAAGTTATTGAATGTTGATGAACTGAATAGAAATATTGATCAGAAGATTTGTATGGACTTAAGAATAGATCTGAACATCTACAAATCAAGTTGTATTGTATTCAGATCACCTACTGTTACAGTTTAACCATTGTAAAAAGATAAAATCTCTTAACCGAGTAGACTTGAAAGTCTTATATGTCATTCATAGAATGTACATTGTTATCCTGTCAACCCTATAGTGAATGTTGGTTGGATGATAATTTTTAGTGTTAAATCATCTAACAAGGTCACACCTTACAGTGTGTTTTGTAACCTTTAACAGGGTTGGCTCTTCACCGATCTCACTTTAGAAGAGTGAAAATATTTTGGGTTACCGGTCCCAGGTGGTTTTTCCCTTTACAGGGTTTCCACGTTAAATCTCTTGTGTTATGTGTTTTTGTTGTGATTGTTTGGATATCATACTTTGCATGTTACATATTTGATTTGGTCAGTAATCACTATAAGAAATTAACTGGTAATTGGTAATATCATAGATAGTTTAGTATTTATTGTTTACTGAGCTGCAGAATTTAGCTAAAAAAATTTTAAGTGGTAAATTTTGGATTTGGGACTGTGGATAACTAATTCACCCCCCTCTCAATTATTCTAACAATTGGTATCAAATCATATAGGTTGCTTGGAACAAAGTTTTAAGGACTTCAGCATAAAGATCACAAAATGTATAAGAGGGATGTGCCAAAGCTGAACAAGGACAACTTCATAATATGGAAAAGTTGAATGAAACTGCATATATCTAGAATTGGAAATTCTGCACTCACTCTATTAGAGAATGGCTACATTGCACCGCCTACTGGACCTTTGACTCTTGATCAACTAATAGATAGACATGAGCATAATATTACTATGATGGAGATTGTTGCTACTCTATCAGATGCTGAATTTGAAGATATCAAAGATTGCCTTACTGCTAAGGATATGTGGGATAAACTTGCTCAAGTTTACAGTGGTGATGAAAATGTCAAGAGAGCCAAAGCTAAAAGTTTAAGAGGAAGATTCGATGATATGAAAATGAAAGAAGGAGAAAATATAGTGTAGTATACAAACTAAATAAAGGAGGTAGTTAATGCTATTTGAGGATCTGATGGTGTCATTGATGAAGATACTGTGGTAAGCAAAATTCTAAGGACTTTATTGCCTATTTATGCAATTAGAATTTCTACAATACATGAAATGAGGTTAGCACCCAACAATACTCTCACACTTGATAATCTGATTGGTAAGCTAACAACTTTCGAATTGAATAACTTTGATAATAGTGTTGTACCATCTGTTGAATCTAGTTTTATGTCTTCTCTGAAGATCGATAAGTCTAGCAGTAGAAACAATAATAAGGATGATAGTGATAGCAATACTAATGATGAGCTTGATGAGCTTGAAGCTCTTATGGCCAAGAGATTACCTAAAGGAAAAGGTAGATATAGAGGTAAATTACCTTTAGCATGTTTTAACTACAAATAAGTTGGTCATGTTGCTACTAGATGTCCAAAAAAGAAAGAAGATGACAAAAATAGAGACCGATTTGGTGAAGGGAGCTATGGGAGAAGAGGAAATAGAAGTTATCAACACTACAATAGAGATAACTGAGATAACAGTGATAAGAGCAAAAAGGTATGTTACATTGCCAAAGAGAATGAATCTGATTCTAATACAGATGATGATGTTGAAGTAGTATTTGTTGTGATGAAGGATGACTCTGAGGAAGAAGAAAGGTATGTAGAGACAACACTCATTTCTAAGGTTAATAAAAATGATACATGGATCATTGATAGTGGCTGTACACATCACATGACTGGTGATGAAGAAAAAATTGATCGTCTAGAGCAATATAATGGAAGATCTATAAATATGGGTAATGATACACAATGTATGGTTAGAGGAAAAGGATCTTTACTGATAAATGATAAAATAAGATGTGATAATGCTTATTGGGTAGAAAGACTAAATTATAACTTGCTAAGTGTGGCACAACTTAACAATTCAGGCCACCGAGTGGATTTTGGAAGGAAGAAGGTAAAGATATTTGATGGTGGAGGAAAGCTAGTTGGAACAGGAGCACAAATGAAAGGTAACTTGTTTTGTCTTGACAATGTTGAGTCTGCTTGTTTAATGATGAAAGATGAGGATGCATGGTTATGGCATAAAAGGTTATGTCATGTAAACTTTGATAACATGATCAAGATAAGTAAGAAGAAAAAGGTTAGAGGTCTACCTAGCCTAGCAAAGCCGGATCATGTAATGTGTCATCAATGTCAAAAAGGTAAGATGAAAAAATCTAGTTTAAAGAGTAAAGATTATTCAACAAAGAAAATTTTGGGACTAGTTCGCATCGACCTATGTGGTCCCATGAGAACACAGAGCTACTATGGAGATAGATATTTCATTTTGTTTGTTGATGATTACACTAGATTGATGACTATAATGTTCTTAAAGGAGAAATCAGAAGCATTTAAGATGTTTAAATGGTATAAAGAAAAAGTAGAGAAAAAAACTGGGAAAGAACTAAAATGCTTGAGATCTCACAGAGGTGGTGAATTAATTTTTGATGAATTTACTAACTATTGTAATGAGCATGGTATTAAAAGATAGGTTTCAGCACCGAGAACTCCTCAGCAAAATGGGATTGTTGAAAGGAGGAATAGACTAATTGTTGATTGTGCAAGGACACTGATGATAAAAAAGAATGTGGCTGAGACATATTGGAGAGAAGTAATTAGTACAATTGTATATGTTCTAAATTGAGTACAACTGAAGAAGGACATAAATAAAACACCCTACGAGTTGTGGTTTGGTCACAAACCTACTGTAAGTTACTTCAAAAAATTTGGTAGAAAATGTTTTATTCTGAAAGATGAAAGAAATGGAAAATTTGACTCTAAAGGGGATGAAGGGATATTTCTAGGATAGTCCACTAAAAGCAAAGCATATAAGTGTCTAAATAAAGTTACTAATAAAATGATTGAAAGTACTAATGTCAGGGTTGATGAATTTGACACTAAGAATGGTGAAGAAGGCACTAGGGAACCAAAAGACTATAGTAGATTCACTTACATTTAACATCAAGAGTACCTATCGAAGTCACAGACTATGTCAACCGGGCATCAGGAAAATAACATTGAGGAACATGAAAGAGAAACCGACGATCAAGAAGGAGCTACTGAGCAAGCAAATGAAATTGAATAGGATGAACAAAAAAGAAAAGATCAAGTACTAGCTAGATTTGTCAGAAGACATCATCCTGAGAACCAAATCATTAGAGACAAGCAAGCTAGCATGCAAAAAAGAAGTAAGTCAAGACAAGGTACATGCTTAGTTTGTGAGTTTGAACTGAAAAATGTTAAAGTTGCATTAGAGAATGAAGAATGGATAAATGCAACGAATGAAGAGATAGAACAGATAGAGAAAAACAAGACATGGACTTTAGTTCATAGGCCTAAGGATAAGAATGTTATCAGTACTAAATGGATTTTTAGGAAAAAATTAATGAAAATGGAGAAGTTACAAGGAATAAAGCTAGACTAGTTTGCAAGGGGTATGCATAGGAGGAAGGAATAGATTATGGTGAAACCTTTGCACCTGTTGCTAGACTAGAAGGAGTTCAAATGTTACTAGCCTATGCAACACATAAGAAATTTAAAGTGTATCAAATGGATGTTAAGTCTGCATTTCTGAATGGGATACTAGAAGAAGAAGTCTACATCAAACAACCAGGAAGGTTTATTGATCCAGACAAGAAAGACATGGTATGTAGATTACATAAAGCTTTATATGGTTCAAAGCAAGCACCGAGAGCATGGTATGAAAGGTTGCATACTTATTTTTTAAGTATTGGTTTTGTTATAACTAGTGAGAACAATAATTTGTATATGAAAGGTGAGTCTGATGACACTATTTTGATTGCTGCAATATTTGTGGATGATATTATTTTTGGAGGACAAGATCATATCTATAAATCATTTTTTGATGAGATGAGAAAATAATTCAAAATGTCTATGTTTGGAGAGATTAAGTTCTTTCTAGGCTTGAAGGTTATTTAGCAAAATAATGGAATTTTCATCACACTATCCAAGTATATCAAGGAAGTACTGAGAACATTTGGCATGGAAGATGCTAAACCAGTTGGAACACTAATGGTCACAGGCTACAAACTGACTAAGGAAGATGAAACTATAGAGGTGAACCAGACATTGTACTAATCAATGATTGGTAAGTTGATGTATGTATTACATAGTAGACCAGACATTGCACATGTTGTGGGATAGTTGCTAGATTTTTTGCAAATCCTAGGGAGTCACACATGGTTGCTACAAAAAGAATATTAAGATACCTGAAGAAAACTGAGGACTATGGATTATGGTATCCTAAGGAACAGAAGTTTGAACTAAGAGTCTACACTGACGCAAATTGGGCTGGAAATATAGATGATAGAAAGAGTACCACCAGAGGAGAATTTTTCTTTGGTAAAATACTTGTTACTTGGACAAGTAAGAAACAACCTTGTATTTCCCAATCTACTGCCAAAGAAGAGTATGTTGTTGCTGCTACAAACTATTCAAATATTGTCTACATCAAGCAATTGTTGAAGGTATGAATGAGGTAATCACTAAGCTGATGATTATATATTGCGACAACACAAGTGCAATAAACATTTCTAAGAATCCTGTAATGCACTCAAAGACCAAGAACATTTCTATTACGTATCACTACTTAAGACAACAAGTACAAGAGAAGCAAGTTAAGCTGGAATATGTTACATCAAAAGAGCAACTTCTTGACATATTTACGAAGCCTCTATCGAAGGAAAAATTTGAATACTTGAGGACTAGACTTGGGGTTCGTCCCTTGTCTACTGGTCACTAATGTGATCTAGAGGTTGCATCATCCTAATCTTATCAGAAGATCATTCATGTTGATGCAACATAGTGCACACTTTGGATTCTGGCTAGGGTTGTGAAAGAATTCAGGAACAAAGATTTGCACATCAGTATACTGAGATACAGAGATACACTGTATGCACCAGACAATAGAGAGTTACATGGCTATTACAGAGCTGTATGTTTATGTGTTTCTTTGGCATTGTTGTCAAAGGGAGAGATAAACATTATGATAACCAAAGAGATTACTGGAACATCTATCTAAGGGAGAGAAGTCAATGAAATATCAGAAAGGAAGAGCTGTAAGGAGAGAAACTAAAGAAGTCTAGGAGAGCTACGTGAATAGAAGGAATCTAAGAAATTGAAAGATCATATCTGTAGAGGAAATTCTACACCTGTAATGCTATTATGTAACATAGTGATTAAAAATATTAAGCTAGGGAGAGCTTACCGAGCTACAACATTTCTTATAGAGTTATAGAATACATTTTTCGTATGTGTATGGTATACTTCATATTACTTGAGTTTCCATCAATGCCAAAGGGAGAGATTGATGAGCTACAATTGATTGAGAACCTGATTGATGAACTTCAAGTGATTAGAGATCACTGAGCACTGAAGTGTTATGTAAGATAATTGAATCAATTTTATGTTGTCATTGATGTCAACTAGTTTTGAGAACACTTATCATGTTAGTTGCAAATATCTAACACATTTGTAGAAGATAAGAGAAAGATGAAAAACTGAGATATCTACATAGAGGAAGATGGATATGACAGATAAGGATAAGGAATACTCTTGGTAACTTATTGATGAGTCTATGACTTCATATTGTTGACTTGATTATGTTGCATTAATCTATTATGAAGTTGGAAGCAAATTTGTTACAAAGCAGTGTGGTCGGTTAATGAAGCATTCCAGTATACACCAAGCCGGTGTAGTGTATACCGAGTGACAGTATCAACCAAGATTGTGTTCACCGACACATTTCTTTGTTAATCGAGGATGGACAAAAGAGCTAAATGAGTAGTTTAGCCGACAGAAATTGATGAGCTGGAAAGTGCCTCATAATCAAGGTGGAAAGATAAAGTTTGTTATGAGATCAACAACTAATAAAATTTGAAGAAGATCTAATGGGTGGAATCAAAATGTGTTATTGACACAATTGTCGAGGAAGGTTTAAGTGGCAAAATCAAGAAAGGAGATTAAGTGGCAAAATCTTATGGATGAGAAGAAAATAGTTTACTTGTCTAATTAAGAGACTAGGGTTTCATTGTGAAACATATGTCAGGAGAAGGAGACTACAGAGATATCATGTGAACATTGCTTCATGCTTTCCTAATCAAATTGGTTGAAGGAGAACCAAATTGTAGAATAGTACCGAGCATCATAGAACTTTGCCGAGGGACAATAAGTTATTGAATGTTGATGAACTGAATATAAATATTGATAAGAGTATTTTTATGGACTGAAGAATAGATCTAAACATTTTCAAATCAAGTTGTATTATATTCAGATCACCTGTTGTTACAGTTTAACCATTGTAAATAGATAAAATCTCTTAACTGAGTAGACTTAAAAGTCTTATATGTCATTCATAGAATGTACATTGTTATCCTGTCAACCCCATAGTGAATGTTGGTTGGATGATAACTATTAGTGTTAAATCATCTAACAAGGTCACACCTTACATTGTGTTTTTTAACCTTTAATAGGGTTGGCTCTTCATCAAGCTCACTTCAGAAGAGTGAAAATATTTTGGGTTACCGGTCCCAGGTGGTTTTTTCCTTTACAAGGTTTCCACGTTAAATCTCTTGTGTTATGTGTTTTTGTTGTGATTGTTTGGATATCATACTTTTCATGTTCCATATTTGATTAGGTCGGTAATCACTATGAGAAATTAACTAGTAATCGGTAATATCACAGACAGTTTAGTATTTATTGTTTACTGAGCTGCAGAACTTAGCTGAATTTGTTTTAAGTGGTACATTTTGGATTTGGGACTGTGGATAACTGATTCACCCCCCTCTTAGTTATTCTAACACATCCAACCCGGTCCACAAGATTAGAAGAAATTTCTCAACCATAATCATTTGTTACATGGATTATCTAGTTAGATAACACATTTTGGGGGTAGTTTCTAATAGGCAGTTGGGAAAAGTTTAGATAGTTTTTGCTGGTTTAATTTGTTTTCAAAAATTTGGTTAATTTTGAAACCCTGATAATTTTATGGGAAATGATGTAAAATACTATATATAGTTGATCATAAGATTGGTGTAGGGTTATGATACTTAATTTTTAGCAAACAAAAACAATATGCTTTATGTTTTCTAAAGTAGCTTTTGATCTTTGAATGAAATATTGATGATATTTCAATGGCTTTCAAATCTGTGTGTTTGAAGAAATTGGAATAAAGTTTTTGTGTGAATTTTATTTCAATAAATTGAAATAATCTTGCTTTGGATTACATCTACCTATGTTCTATTCATTTTATTTTATAGTTTGTTGAAAATATTTGAAAATATATAGTTACGGTGTAAAGGATATGAGTCTTATAAGTCATATACCAAAGTGGAACTACATTTTGTATTCATTACATATTGATGGAATAATTGTGAGTCAAAGCCTTTATAATTTATGGTTAAAAGTATGTGTGAATGATTTAATTTAGTTTGATTCAGTGAAAAACTATTTAAGGGAGTTGTACCTATATAAAGTTTAGAGGGAAATCATTTGTGGTTCACCCAACTGTTGCCTAAAACATTGTTATTTTTTTGGGATAGAGTATAAGAATAAACAAATTTAGAAAAGGAAAAATCCATTAGCAACCACATACATAACTTGATTTTGATGTGATCAAATTCATAGCTTCCTCACATAAGATTGGAAATATATGTTTGATTGTTTATTGTCATTGATGTCAAACATTATGTGGTCTGGAGGTGTTATAGGTGTTTTCACTTACACTTGTGTCTAGAAGTAATTATTGATGACATGTCTAGGTATATCTATTGGTCTAGAAATAAGTAACGTCATGTGTTGAACATGTTAGTGCTTTTGAACCTATAGTATAGTGGAAGACATGTATATATTTAGTGTTATAGAATAGTGGAAGACAAGTATGTATTTAGAATAGTGGAAGATAGGTATGTATTTTGGAGTCTACAAGAACATGTTTGTCTACTTCAAAGTTAATTTATTAGGATTGGAAGTCAATTGTTTGGTTTAGATATCAATTGTTCAGTAACGGGGATATGTAGTTGAAGATGATTGTTATTTAGTTGTGTTTTCTAGAAGGATTATGTTCTATAAATCAAGGATGAAGACATGAAAATTTGATTTGAATTGTATTTAGGTTTTAGTCTTAGTTATGGTATTTCTTGGTGATCTAAAAACTTCTTATGGTGATCCACAAATTATACCTTCAATTGTTTCAATTATCATCAATTTGTGGTCTTTTTTGAAAATGTGTTGTGAAGACTTTTGATGTGGATTATTGGCAAGTGACATGGTTTCTAACATAATGTGTGGATCTCACAATGACATGTGGAGATCTAGATACAATAAATAATTGATGTGGTCTTTGGTAAATGTGTTACTACATGTTTGAGATAGCTATTGAAGTTGATATAGTAATTGTGGATCTAGAATTGGTCCATGTTTAGTGTGTTCATGGTCCCTCTCTCTCCTAGAGTGGACCACGCTTCATATTTTTGGTTTGAGTATTGTATTTAATGTCTATCTCTTATTTGAATGGGTTTGTGTTTTGTGTACACCATGCATTTAATATTATCTCTTACCTATTTGGGTCCATGTTAAGTATAATCTATGTTTGGTTTGGATGCTTTTGGCATGGGACCTTATTATAATTTATTGTTTCTATGGACAACTTGTAACTTAATTGTATTATGATTTTGGCATGGTTGACCTTGGTGTAAAATCCAATGATCTATCTTGCATATAAGTATAGTGTTTTCTTTGGAAAAAGAAAAGATACTAAGAGAGAGTGTGTTGTATTAATAGTGAAGATCTAAAAGAAAAGTTTCAGAAGAGTAGAGATCAATTTATATGGATGTTATGGTAGGGAAGAAAAGGAAATAATAATGTGTTGTTGAAGTTGACATTATTATGAAGATCAGTTGCATTATAAGGAGAATTTATGTTTATCTATTGTGAAGAGTTGTATGCACTTGTACCTAGGATAGTGAGTCTTGGGTGAGCAAGTTATTTGCAGTATCTTGCTACTTTGGTAGTTGGCCTCTATTTGCAAGTCTTGAGCAATGAGCTCCTATCTGTATTCAGTGTTGTATTTGAAGTGGACCTTTGATTGTAAATTTGGAGTAATGAGATCCTTATATCTTTGTTATTAGACTATATACATAAAAGAATTATCTTTTTGGGAAAGTGCTCACTATTTTTTTCCTAGTTTGGGTTTTCCACATATAAAATCTTTGTGTTCATGTGTTGATGTTTCAGTTCATTAATTGCCTAATAATTTATGTGGTAAATATTGAAGTAAGTTGATTAATCAATTGAGCTTTTGGTTTATGTTGATTCACCTCCCCACCCTCTTAGCATTTGGAGTCTATTCAATAATTTGTATCAAAGAAAGGTTCCTCTTGAAGAAGCTTAACCACTTGAGACAGATCTGGGATGATGCAGAATTTACACTTTCAGTCTTCAGTATTGGATGTCACTAATTATCCTTATTTGAAGGAACAAATGGAAGCATATCTAGAAACATCATATAATGGTATTTTTGAGGTTATTCAAACTAGTTTATATCCTCCTTTTGTAATACTTTTGACTACCGTTGAAGAAAAACAAAAAAAAGTGAATGTGAAAGCAAGAGCAATTATTTTCAAAAGTTTTTGTGACACAACATTTGGGAAGGTGAAAGTTTTGAAAGGTGCTAAAGGGATATAGGATAAGTTGGTCTTGGTATATGAAGGAGATTTAAAGACAAAATAAGCAATAATAATGAATCTAAAATAAAAGTATGAGGTCTTAATAAAGATAGAAGATGGGAGTTACAAATATTTTTGATGAAAGCAAAACTACTAGTGGATATAGAAGACATTGATGTTATACTTAAGATATTATTAACCATACAAAAGGATTTTATACAAATAGAATGTTCAATAAGGTAGTTAAATTATCTAAGTTAGTATTCAATTGATTAACTTATTGGCTCACTTTTTACATTTGAGATTGCAAAAGCTAAAAGGGAATAGAGAAAGATTGCTTTAGAGCCATTGAATAAGTTGAACCTAAGACATGCTAGATGTCAAAAGAAGTTGAATATCTTTTAAGAAGATTCAAGCGAGGCACTGGTAGATACAAAGGTAAGTTACATCTTAAGTGTTTTAATTATGGAAGGGTATGACATTTTTCTAATGATTGCAAGTATAAGGAATATCACAGTGAATCAAAAGATGATGAAAGAAAAGGAAATAAAAAGAAAGGTAACTTCACAAAGAGAATAAATTTAAAAGGAAAGGGTAAAAAGAGATTATGTTACATGGAGGAATAATTATTTGAATATCAGGATTCTAATAAAACAATTAAGGAATATTTGATTCTAGCCATTTCACAAAAGAAAGAGGAGATGACAATGCATGCTAAATTTGTTGGAGGTGCATGGATTATAGATTATGGATGTTCAAATCATATGACATGAGATAAGAGAGGATTGATCAAGTTTGAAGAATATTATGGTGGAGCAATCAGATTTGCAGGAGAAGGAAGTGCCAAAATCAAATCCATTGGAACCATTTCAATTGATGATAAACATAGAATTGATTATGTTTATCATGTGTAAGGTTTGAACCATAATTTTTTAAGTGTTAGTCATTTGCATAAGAAAGGATATGAATTTATGTTCAAAAGTGATGTTTATGTTATAAAAAATAAATAGACTAGTAAAAGGGTTTTGTTGACCATCGTGTTAGCATGTTACAAAGGCAAGGATAGGAAGACTAAATCCCTCTCTTGAAAGAATGATAGGAATCACTCCCAAGGTTCTCAATGATCGAATCATGATCGCATTGGAGATCAATGAATATTTTATGTGAAAAAAAAGAAGGCCTTTACTGGTTTGTTAAGCTTTGAGACTAAAAATTAACAATTCCATATTTTTTTTGTATTTTCAAGAATATATAAAATTGAAATTTGCATGAAATGAAAATTTTAATAAATTAAGTTCTATTCTATCAGCTATCATCTAACTCCAAATTTTATCAACAAATACAAAAGATCAAAGGTAACAAGAAATTTAAGGCAAATTACTAAAATGAATCTAATGGACATCAACCATGAATGATTTCAACTTGCATACAATGTGATAAAATTGATCTTAGAAACTTGGAATATCATAAATTAGGAATCCATAATTCAAGTTATCCAATTGCAATCATTTATGGAAATAAGAAAATATTGATTTTCAAGACTCATAAAAATGACATACCCATACCATTGATGCACACATGTGAGAAATATCTATCTTTTGACATGTAAGAAAATCAATCAACTTTATCAAATCACCATCACAAACAAACCATCCACAACAAATACCAACTAATTGATGGCAAAATAAACTTGCAATAAAACACACTTTGGCTATCAATTTTAAAAATAAATTCACAAAATCATAAAAATAGAAGAGATTTCACAAGAAAATTGTAACACTAAAATGTATACTTGTTTTATTGCAAAAATCTTCACCCTTATCACCATCATAAAATTATTTTATATAGATTTCTAGCTTAAAAATTTCCAAACTCTTGACTAGGGTTTCTGGGCATTATTTTTTAGCATAATAAACTAGAAAGTGAAGTTTAACACTCAAAAAATACTTCTAAACTACCTTACTACATTTTGAATTAGATTTTATGGTATTTGCAACTCAAAATGGGGCCATGTCAACCCAAAATATGCCCTAAAATATTGAGCAAACTCTAGTTCAATTGTGTCAAAAGTTGGATGCCCTAGATCTTTTTTTTTTTAGCAAAATGCATGATTCTAACTCCTTGAAATGATTGCTTCTTCATATGCTCAACTGTGTAAACCTCTAGAAACATGCCAAATGATTATTTCAAGAATGATTGACTCTAAAAAATTGGCAATTTCAAGAAAAAATGTGATTCACTATATTCTTGCAACAATTGTAAAGAATGAAAGAATAATGAAAGAATTTTGAAGGATAATAAATTCTACGAGTATGAAAATATCTCCAAGAAGGTTTGGAAAAAATTATTGATGATAATATTTACATCACAAAAAGAGAGGAGCTTCATATACTTTAATCAAGCTTGTTGATTTTTCTAAAAAAATATTAGTTATTTTCCTACTCGTGGGAGTTGTGCCATTTCTTCCTTGATCTACATTAAAATCCTTTTGACGCTATACATCCACTCAACCTATTCCTTTGTATTAATACTAGTGATCTTACTGTTGAATTGTCAAACAATGTTGTTGATGTTATATATCTTTTCTCTGTCCTCATCTTGGTATAACTCACACACTAGGGATTTGATGAATTCATCAACCTTTTGTACCCATGCATCACTACATTTCTCCAGTTTTTGATGATCTCTCACCTTTTGTTATAATATTTTATGACAATATTAGTGTCTCTTATCTATGTATCTAATTTGTCTAGTTCTCCTTCCTCAAAAGTTGTTGACTCAATCAACTTATTTATACCAAATTTCTTCATTACTCTCAAACTTGCCAAAACTTCACTCCATAATATTGTATTTCTTTCAATACTTCCTTGTCCATCTAACACCATGATATCAAGCACGGTGATCTCCTTCACTAGGGTGCAAAAATGAGTCAAAATCTACATTATTACCTCTTTTCCAAGATCTTCTAATTCTTTCCTCCATTCTTCACAAGTGTTAAAAATGGATTCCCTGTGAAGGCATTTCTCACCTCTCTAATGCAGTCTGTAATGTGGCCTCTAGGTTTTCTAGGTCAATTGGATCTACTAATTGTGCATATAATCTTTCAAAGCTATATTTTGACCTGCAAGGTCCCTTATTTTAGTCTCATCATTGTGCATATGCTTGAAAAGTGTCGTGACCCCTAATACTACTAGGGCCTTCCCTTCTTCATAGCTCGGAACGCTGACATCTACCTCTTCCATAAAGAAAATGTATATAGTTGCATCCTCCATATCCTTATCTAGCGGTGGGACAACCACGTGTGCTTTCTAATACCCTTGAGTATCCTTGGTGACATAGGATATCAATTGAGCCTTCCTCTAACTCAACTCCTATGAGTGGAATATTTAGCCAATTTAAGAAAAAAAAGGTGTGTCTATTTTTGAATAAGTCATCTTTTAGGGCTGAATTACCTTAGTCAGCCATGCAAGATTTTTTATAGCTGTTAGAGGCTAATATTCCTCAAATTGGAAAATTGAGGACTCCACTCCAAACCTATATTCTTGTCACCCCGTTGACTATTCTTGAGATGGGGTGGTAGTTTCTATATGCCTAGAAGATTGTGGAAAACCTTTTTGTTCGACTTTTTTTCCCACCTCTATTTCTCACTTTGTGGCTAACTCCTCTAGTTGTTCACTAGCCTTCTCTTTGTGTACATTTTTCTGCAAGTCCTCACCACCCAGACTCAAATCTTGGTGTATTCTTATTCTTCACCTACATTTTATCCTTCTTTCCCCTCTTCTTCAATCTTTACCTCTTCCATATCTGTCAGTACCTTTGTCTCTATAGTAACATCCTCCTTCCCTCCTATATCTCCAACTATGCATTCTAATGTTATCCCTTCCATCCTAGTCCTTGGTAGTCACTCTTGCAAACACTCCTTGAAACCTAGGATAGCCTCAAAATATAAAATGTCAAACTTTTCAATTCCCAAAGGGTCTACCACTAGTGGGTCTTGTTCTATAGTGGAGCCATATTCAACATTGTGTATCTTAGGAGGACCAGTTGTACCTTCTTGGGGAGACATTGAGATATCTTGCAAGAGGGGGGTCCCCCAAGTTTAATCTTATTGCAACAATAGTGGTTAACCTTATTCTTCAAATGAGTGGTTCTTCTTCTTCAATTTCTTCCTCTTCCTTAAGAGGTTCCAAAATTTAGGGCTTCTTTTTTAACCTCTTATACACCTTCTTTGATGGCTCTAGGATAGGCGAGGCCTTTCTTCTGTCAACCATAATTTTCAAGGGCTTTACTCTCTACCTAGAGGAGAAAGCATTTTCAACCAAGGGGGTAGTATGAGATGAAGTTGTTGGAGATTTTCTAGTAAGCCAGATTGTTGATTGTATGTTTGTCATTGATAACACCATATGGTAAGAAGCATGCAAGGAATCCTGATGGAGAGAGCCTTTAGAATATGATGCATGGATATGTTATCAGTATGATATCATAGATGCAGAGGTTGATTTTGAGTAAAGACAATAGTACAATTATGTATATCAGTGAGTGTTCATGATAGATCCCATGAATAGTTTTGTATGTGATTGGTCATACAGTTACAGTAGAGCCTTGTGCCTTTATATTTATGTTGTAGACATATGTATGATGTTATGTTCACAGACGCAGAGTTAGATATGTAGTAAAACTTGAGTTATGAAGTCTCCAGTTGATAGTTATAGTCTCCTGAGTTTATCAAGAAGAACTGATAGTATTTATATGATTGTGGTAGTTGCACCTATCATCTTGATATGCATGCTTGGATTTATGTTAAGAGGAGAGTTAATAATGTTTGGTTAAGAGTGCATGACTTAATTAACCATGAGAAGAAAGTTTGGAATTAATTTGGTGGAGCCGACTATGTGTAGCATAGCATCTACTCACATGAAGTTGTGTAGTCCTAATTTATGTTGCATTCTTAGTAGAGCTAACTGAAGTGTTATTGGACAATTGTATTATTTCTCTAATATGATTTCAAGATGGTTCTAATAGGCCGACTTGATTAAATCATTTAGAAGAAAGATATTTATAAGCAGTCATTTGTTATTGTTAAACATGGTTCAGAGTTGAAAGATAAGAGCAGAGTAGAGAGTGCGAAGTGTTGAGCCATTAGCGGAAGGTCTATGTGACATAATAGAAAGTATATTCTATTCATTGGAACTAATCAAGACAATAGGTCTTTGCATAGTTCACCAAGATCTAGATACAGTGTGTATCTATTAAATAGAAGGTTACAACCTTCACCCCTTTGAGCAGTGTGCTCCCAGATAGTGTGTCCTCACACCTAAAAGGGTTAATTGTAAAAGAATCCTAACAGGGTTTGACCCTTGACTAGGTCACTGTACTTATTGCATTGTAAAGATCAACTCCTAACAGGGTTGTAAGATCTTCTAACAGGGATCATAATACACTATTGCAATTCTTAGTGGGTGTCAATTCCCACCAAGATTTTTACCTATTTGGGTTTCCCCGTAACCAAAATCGTGGTGTTGTGTTAAGTTTTCTTTCATTGTGTTTATGCTTAATGTTATTACATACTTAATTGGATAAAGAATTGAAACTTGTAGATGATTGATTCACCCCCCCCCCCTCTTAGTTATCTCTTAGGACTATTCCTAATAATTGGTATCAAAGCCAAGTACCTTGAAGAGAAATTTTAAGAGCTTGAGGTTGATCAGATGGCATTCTTTAGAAAATAAAGTCTAGTCCTAAGTTTGATGGAGAGAATTATCTTGACTAGAAGAACAAGGTGATGAAACATTTGCAGTGCATTGCCTTTAAGATTTTTGAGGTAGCTACTAAAGAAACTGAGATTCCTTCTTTATTAGATCTTGCTAAGGAAGATGCAACTCTTAAGAAAAAGGAGTTGTTCACTTCAAATGCTATTGCCAAAGAATCCCTCATCGGCACCTTGTCTGACAATGAATTTTTAGAAATCAAGAAGCTAGATAAAGCCTACAAGATTTGGAAGTATCTAGAAGACATGTTTGAAGGAGACATCCAAGCCAAGAATGCACGCAGAAAAACATGGAAGAAAAATTACAATACATTGGAGATGCTACCTAAAGAGAGCATTAGAGCCTACAATCAAAGGATTAATCAAGCAGTTTCAAGAATTAGAAACAATGGTGGAGAAATTTCTGAAGAAGACATCATGGATATATTGATGACTTCTTTGACACCAGAATATGAGAACAAGATAAACATCTTGGAAGAGACTCTACCATTCTCAAAAGAATTTAGGAGAGAGACCTTAATTGGCAAGATTTCAACCTTTGAGCTATCAAGTTTAAAGATAAAGCCTAAAAGTGAGATAGCCTTCAAAGCTTCAATCCATGGTAAGAAATCCTTGAACACCTCTGGTAATTTTGATGATGATGATGAAGAAAAAACAATAGATGATTTCATCTATATGATTGCTAAAAGAGAAAAGAAAGGAAAAGGAAAGTATGAAGGTCAATTACCATTCAAATGCTTTTCATGTAATAAGATTGGTCACTTTGCATCTAAGTGTCCTACAAGAGTTAAGAAGTTCAAAAATAACTACAAGCCCAAGTATACAAAGGAATGTTACTATGCTGGAGATGGAGTATCAGATGAAGAATCAACAGAGGATGAAATTGGATTAATTTCTCTTGAAGATGAAAATAATACACAAGAGTTGGCACTAATTTCAAAAGCTAACATCAAGACAGATTGGATCATTGACAGTGGTTACTCACATCACATGACATGAGATAAAGATATATTTGTACATCTAGAAAGGTACAAAGGTGGCATGGTTAGATTTGGTGACAATACTCCTAAACCTATCATAGGTAGAGGAGCCATCACCTTCGATGGAAAGAACAACACTGATGATGTTCTTTATGTTGATGGTTTACATCACAACCTATTGAGTGTTGGACAGTTGCTTGACAAAGGTTACCAGTTGAAGTTCAAAGATAACAAATGCATCACTAATAACAAAGAAGGAGAAATGATTGCATCAGGTTCAAAAACTAAATGCAATGTTTTTCAGCTTAATCCTGAAGTAAGTTGTTTTGTTGCTAAAGTAGATGAAAATTGGTTATGGCACAAAAGACTATGTCATATCAATTTTGATAACATAGTAAAGATAAGTAATGTAAAGGAAGTATCTTCCTAGCATTGCAAAACCAATTGATGCAATATGTAGGGAATGTGTGATGGGAAAGCATATAAGGAACTCATTCAGAAGTAAGCATAATTCAACAGAGAACAAGTTGGATCTAATTCATATAGACCTATGTGGACCAACTCAAACAAGATAATACTATGGTGAAAGGTATTTCATTTTGTTTGTGTTATACACTGAATTTGCACCTCTGATCTCGAGCTCTCGTAGTCTTGATAATCCAGTATAACAAGGGAATCATCTCAAGGTTGTGGGACCTTTTGCTAACCGAGATGAGACCTCCAGATTCTAGGCTGGTTCCTCTTGGATAATCACCCTGATTTGCTCTTAACAGGAAAGTAAAATTTTGAGGGAAAGGGATAGAAGGAATGCATAAAAAGGGAAATGACTGAAAGTAAATCTATCCTACTAGGTGATGCACCAAAACTAGGGTATGAATTGCAGTATGAAGGATGAAACCAGTACACAATCCTAGGTCTAGGAGATTACAACTCAATGAATAGGCCTGCATAAGTATTTTATAGAGGGGTCTGCAGTAAAGGAATACTATGTAGGGAAAAAGGAATTTCTCAAGAAAGCAGTACTCCTAAAGAGTCAGACACAGACTACAACCTGTAGACAAACATTCATCTCTGCAATTGGGTATATGAATGAGACAGATTGCCAGGGGTGGAAGTATGCCCAGAAAAGCATTCAAATCAGATCATTCACTAGCATACACATGAATTGTAGAAAGAAAGAGGAATAAAAAAAAAAAAACTTAAGAGTTACTGAAACATACATATACTGAATTCAATAAGAGGTAATCCAGACAAGCAAGCATGAGGACAACAAGAATGTCACAGAATACTTTGCAATGTTTGAATTCATCAATGAGAATCTACAGGATGTGGAAAGCCAAAGGGGAAAAAAGAAATGCCACAGATAGCTTCCCAAGAAATAGGCTTTCTATTTTACAAACATGTGAATTCTGAGCACTACAGGCTCCAAAAAAGAATATATACATCCCCTGCACGTAGGTAGGAATCAAAATATCTCCTTAGGGTTACATAAATATACAATAGAATAATCACCCCTAAAACTAGTCACTTATGATCATAAATGTGCTCTGTAAATATCATGGCCGATCAGATATTTCATTTGTGTGCCCCAAGCCTATACCGCAATCAACCTGCAGATAAACAACCTGGATTTATCACTCTTTTCTGCACAAAGTCATGGCATGAATGCACACTAGTACCTTGCCAAGATAAAAAATGACCCCTGATGGCCACCCAAACCTCCTCATCATCTTCCCTTAACTACGCATGCCCTAGCGACATAAATTTCTTGAGCTACCCGTCCCTGTAACATTCACCTTGGAAGAGAGTTTGCGAAAATAGGCTACACCGCTTTGACAAAGCAATGGTCGCGTGATCGCATGAGCTGAAAGGCCTTCATGCAATCATGCGACAAGCTTTTGAAAACTTGCCTCCACCTTTCAAAAATGTCAACGGTCGCATGATCGCATGAGCTCGAAAGGCCTTCATGCGATCATGCGACAAGCCTTTTGAAAACTTGCCCTGCTACCACATAAGCATCACTCGAGACCCGCAAGACATCACACTTGTCAAACCCTACCACGCGGCCCAACAGGAGCTAACCACAAGGCTGGACCCACAACCACACCAATTGAAAAACCTAGAAGAATCGAACGGCTGTCGCATGATCGCATGGGATCGGAAGATCCCATGAGATCATGCGCCAGCCGTTGATCTTGGATCAACTAGTACTTCCACTGACCATCGGACCCATCGATAGTCCTAACATGTCACCACTAGAAGCTGCCATTTACTGCTTGTCACATGGTCACATGCATTTTTGAGACTGCATGCAATCATGCGACCAACTGCAAGATGCTACCTGCCTGAGCCGTGAACCACTGACGATTTGTCGCATGGTCGCATGGGCTCGAAAGAGCCCATGTGATCATCCGACCAACTAGAAGGTGTTAGCCACTGACCACCACTATCACCATCGAAACCATTAACGATTTGTCACATGGTTGCATGGGCTCGAAAGAGCCCATGCGATCCTGCAACCAACTGTAGGATGTTAGCTGATTACCGAACACGTCACCTCGATGTTTTCTGACTGCTTGGATGAGCCCGTGGTGCCACATCAATGGTTGTCATATGATCTCATGGGATTGAAAGATCCCATGTGATCATGTGACAACTATCAGATCTTCACTGCACTGGCATGACCTTGAGGAACTGGGACCCGCCTGGTCGGAGTTGCGCACTTAGGGTCAAAAACATAAAGGGTTTTTGAGAGAAGGTCAAAAACACATAGAATTTTCAGAGTGGAGGTTGAAAACACACTGATCTTTCAGACCAAAAGGGTAGAAACATCCTGAGCCTTCATAAAGAAGGTCAAAAACACACTGGGTTTTTGACACTTGAGCAGTTCTTTGGAAAAAATAGGACTGTGGCAAAAAATGAATGACAGAGAAATTTTGGGAAACATTTTGGTGACCTTTGTGGGATGTCAGCCTGCTAGACATTTAGACCAGTTGCCTTGAAGCAATCCATTGGGAATAGGAGTCATTTCTCGAGCACAAAAACTTTCTGACAGGGAGAGGGACAAAAAACTGAACCGGGAAGACAAAACTGTGCACGAGCACTTCTTGGAAAATAGGGAAAAACTAAACTAGAAAGATGGAAGAAAGCAGGAAAAATATTTACAAGAATTTACAAGGACCTACAAAGAGGGATTAACCTCAAAGCAAGGCTTCAAGTGGAAACCATTCACTAAGATTGGCAAGGTAGCTCCTTCAAGGGTTGAAAGCTGAAAAGCATTAGATCCTCTGCACTCTGTTATAACAAATGGTCCACCCCAAAAGGAATCAAACTTTGTGTGCTTGCCAGGTTTTGACCTGAACTCATCCCATTTGAGAACTACATCTCCAACCTTGAATTTTTTGACCCTGGCTCTTTTATCAAAGCTTCTCTTTGTTTGACTCTGATGGAATGCCATATCTTGCATTGATTTATCTCTGATCTCTTCTAGCTCCATCAATTGGGCATATCTGGTTTGCATAGGATCACTTTCTTCAAACAAGGCATACTGAGTGGCCAAGTCCAAAGCTGGTAATTCAGTTGAAATAGATAACTTAGCCTCTCTACCATACACCAACATGTATGGGGAATTACCAATGATTTTCTTTAGAGTAATTCTATCTAACCACAAGGCAGATCTCAATTTAGTATGCCAGTCCCTCTGATTGTCTTGCAGGGTCTTTTTGATTATTCTAATCAGATTCTTATTTATTGATTCTACCAAACCATTCCCCTGAGGATAGTAATTGGAACTTGTATTCAAATAAATGCCTTTCTTGACTGCCCACTCTGAGACTTTGAGGCCTGTAAATGCTAATGCATTATCTAAAACTATAGAATCTAGAATGCCAAATCTATGAATGATGTCATCATAAAAACTTAAAACAACACTCTCATTAGCTTCTTTTAAAGAAACTACTTATGTCCACCTAGTGAAATAATCAGTTGCAGTGATTATCCACTTGTGTCCTGCACTAGATGGAGGGTTAATCATGCCAATGAAATCTATACCCCACTTTAGGAAGGGCCGCTCTGTTTTGACTAGTTGTAGGGGCAGAGTTGCAAATCTTTCTTTCCCTGCAAAAATAACACATTTGACGCATCTTCTAACATAATCATGACTATCTTTGAAGATAGATGGCCAATAGTATCGAGCCCTCATGATCTTAAAATTTGTAGTCCTAGGAGAGAAATGGCCACCAGAAGCTCCATCATGAAACTCAAATAAGACATCTGCAACCCTTTCTGAATCTATGCATCTTAGAAGGACACCATTGTGATCCTTTCTGAAAAGAATTTCATCTATCAGCACAAAAGGAACAGATTATAGCTTGTAATACCTGCTTTTTGCTGAATCTAGGCCTGCAGGATATTGTCTTGTCTTCAAATAATTGATCATATTAGGCAACCAAATAGTTGCCCTGGCTTTCTTTCCTATAGAATGCACCACCAAAGATGCATCTATGTATTCCAATTTCTTTGAACTTCCATCTTCTACCAGATGCTCACAAAGACCTCTTCCTCTAACCAGCTTGGTAGTCTGAATATCTATGTCATATTCCATCACCTTAGTGATCCAACCAGCTCTTTTTTCATTTAGGTCCTTAGAAAGCAAAAATTCTTTGACACTTGGATGAGTAACCATCAAATGCACCTTGCTATGGGTCAACAAATGTCTGAATTTTTTGAGGCTTTTTACCACAGCAAGAACATGTTTTTCTACAAAAGAGTATCTTTGTTCATACTCTTCTAAACCCTTGTTAAAGAAAGCAATGGGCTGCTCCAATCCTTCAACATTTTCTTGAGTCAACATCGCAGATATAGCATCATGACCCCCATAAGCATAAAGGATAAAATCCTTACTAAAATTTGGGTTTAGGAGAGCAGGAGCTTCTGTTAAGGCTTCTTTAATAGCTTAGAAGTTAACCTTTCCTTCTTTGGTCCAACTGAAGGCTGAACCTTTCCTCAACATGGCTGTCAAAGGGTTGAGTAACTCTGCAATGTTAGGCAAGAATCTCCTAACAAAGTTAATCTTTCCTATGAAAGATTGGAGTCCTTTCTTGTGATGCGGTAATGGTAGTTCTAAGATGGCTGCAATTCTCTCAAGATCCACTGTAATTCCCTCTTTGGATACTACATATCCCAATAGCTTCCCTTCATGAATTGCAAATACACATTTCTTAGGATTAAGGGATATCCCAAATTCTCTGCATCTTTCAAAAATCCACCTCAAATGCCTGATGTGGTCTACTGCATGCTTTGAGTAGATAGTTATGTCATCTAGGTAGACCAGCACAAACATGTACATGAGGCCCTTAAAGGCCATGTCCATTGCCTTTTGAAATGTAGCACCTGCATTTGACAAACTGAAGGGCATCTTTTGATATGCCATGGTTCCCCACTTGGTTGTAAATGCAGTCTTATATTGATCCTTTTCTTTCACTAAGATTTGATTGTATCCTGAATAGCCATCCAACAATGAGAATCTCTCAGATCCAGAGACACATTGTAGAATTTGTTCCATAGAGGGTAGTGGATGGCGGTCTTTTAGTGAGGCTCTGTTCAAATCCCTGAAATCAACACATAACCTCAGCTCCCCATTCTTCTTCCTGACAGGAACAAGCTTGGAAACCCAACTAGTATGTTTGATGGGGTAGATGATGCCACTTTCTATTAGTTTGAGTACTTCCTTATGCATAAGTGGTTCAAGCTTGGGATTAACAGGCCTTTGCTTTTGCTTTACTGGTTTAGCATCAGGCTCCAATTCAATAGTGTGCTGAGCAAGGGTAGGATCAAAACCCTTGAGGTCTCCATACCCCCATGCAAAAACATCACTGAATTCTTTGAATAATTTAGTGTAAGCTTGCTTTTTTGAATTAGTGTTTACTTTTCCAAATTGTAGGCTCTTACCTGGTTCCAACTCTAATTTAGCACAATGTTCCTGTTGGACTACCAGGCCAGCTTTGTTTTTTTTGACTTCATCATCCTTGTTGAAGATAGTCTCTAAGGTGACAAGACCTTTAGGCATCTTGTTGGATCTAAGTTGTATCACTTGATCACCATAGTTCTGTGATAACCTCTTTTGATTGTGCCTTGAAAAGACATCTTCTTCAAACAAGAACTATAGAATTTGTTCATCATTGTCAAACACTTGAGAAATAATATTATTATCTGGAATTGAAGGTCTAACAATAATATTGATGTGTTGCTGATCTATTTCTTTTGAAATGCTATTAGGGATGTCAAACTGAGATCCAATAGCAGCTAACCTATCGACATTTTGATTTAATTTTCTAGGGATAGCAACGATATTGAAAGCATGGAAATCTTCAATTGCATCCCAAACTCTATGTTTGTATGCTTTCATGACATCATTTTTGGTTGCACTCATCCCTCTTACTTGGTTAACAACAAGTTCACTATCACCATATACTTTTAACACTTTAAGCCCTCTTTTTCTAGCCCATTCTATTCCATTAACCAGACTTTCATACTCTATAGTGTTGCTGGTGCAGGAAAAACTGAATCTAAAGGTAGTATAATACCTTTCTCCTTTGGGGGACACCAGCATAGCACCTCCACCAGAAACATGCCTACTCTTAGCTCCATCAAAAAATAGTTCCCAGACCTTAGTATCTCGATTATCCGAATCAGTGTATTCTTTGAGAAGGCTTGGTTCTATGGCTCCACTTTCTTGAATCAGATAACTCCCCAAACCAATATCCCAAACAAGACTCTCTTGGATCTCTGAGGTTCTTTCATCTAGGAGAATATCAGGGATATTCTCTATTTTGGTGCTTGCTTCACTAGTGGTTGGGAAATCATTATCATCAAATATAGGACAATTAGTATTGGTGGAATTGGACACATGTGGCTCTATATGATGTATTGCTAAGGCTTCTGATTTAATGGTGACTTTGATACCAAACCTTGTATTAAAGAGCATGTGAGACCAGTCGGAAGAAAGATAACCTCCTATCTTGGTTGTGAACTCTCTTGAGAGACATATGGCAAACAATGCAGGAAGATCTATGATATATATGTCAAGGAGAATGGAAAAATTAGGACTAGCATGGAGAATTAGACTGGTGTCCTTGGCCACACCCATAGTACTAATTAAGGATCCATCAAGCTGTGTAACCTTCTTTTGGAAGGGTTCATATTTAAGTCCTAATTGATCAGCCACTTTCTTGGGCATTATAGTGCTAGTAGCTCCACTATCTACCATACAATTATGCACTAAAGATTTCCCAATAATTAAAGATATGTAAAAGGGAGGTGGCTTTAAATTCCTACCTTGCATGGTATTGGCCTTGGAGTTTCTAGCTAAAGTCTCCTTTTCTTGGTCAATGTTGACCAACACTGGTTTTGTAGTTTCTTTTGCAGGTTGAGGATTTGCTGCCTCTCTCATGGCCTTCTCCAAAATTTCAGGTTGTCCTGGAATAGACAAAGAGTCCCACATAGACATGGTGACATTCACCTTCTTCATGTTGTCTACAATATTATAAGGTGCCATAGGGTGTACTCTTTGTTGTGTTTTTATTATGATGGGTTCTGCCTCTTTTGGAACTTGGCCTCCTTTTCTTGTGACGACAAGGGCCTCCTTGGATGTGATAGGGGCAACTTTCTACAGTGGCTCTACAAATGTAGTGGCCCTAGTACCAAAATCTACTCTCTCCATGTCTTGGGCTCTTTTCTTTGCTCTTGTGCAGGCAACAAAAGTAGCTTCATCATTGACTCCATTGAAATCTGGTTGCTCCCAATTGAAAAGAGCAGTCTCATTCTCTTGTGTTTTTTGTTGAGGAGCTGTCCCACTAGAAGGAGCTTCTATTTCAGCTTGTGAAGCATTTTGAACCATTAGCACTTGGTTCATCCATCCATTAGAACACATAGCCTGATTGTGGGGCTGATTGAAAGGGAAACACCCTTCATTATCCATGGCCATATTGTTTTGACTAGGAACCATATCCCTGACTGGATTTACGAAATTAAGAGGTGCAGGGTTATATGGTTGGAATGGTCTTTGACTAAAATTTTGTCTTTGCCCTCGATAGCCTCCTTGGTATGGCAGCCTATTTTGTTGATAAGGTTTTCCTTGATTTTGGTATTGCTGATTAGGACTTTGGCCTTGTGATTGGAAGGGTGGCCTGATGCCTTGGTTTTGTTTCTTCAAGTTTGTGACTTCTTTGGTTAGAGTATGCAACAAGCTTGCCATTTCTTGTATACTAGTTTGCTGACTACTCTTCACCTCTTGCAACCCTTGGGAGAAATTTGTTGCAGCATGCTCCTGACCACTGGTACTAGCTTGAGGTGTTGATATTGTGGGAATAGGGGTAAATGGGGGTACTTGTGCAGGTGCAATGGGCTGAAGACTAGGGAAGATAGGCATGGGAGGTCTTCTTTGTATCATGCCTACTTGGATCAAACAATTTTCAACTCTAACAGTAGTGTCAAAGGCCTGGGGTAAAGTGGTACCACCCATAGACTAGATCATGATAGAGATTTGTTTATTCAGAATTTGCAAGTAGTACAGGAAGGCATGGTCAGCTGATGGCCTTACAGAGACAGGGATTCTATTCCATGTTTTAAGGAATCTACTATTATAATCTATCATTTTCTCTTGAGGGTCTCTCTTTATAGTTGTTAATTGCTCAACTAGAGACAAATTATCTAATTTATCCTCAAAATGCTTGCTTAATGCATCCCCTAATTCATCCCATGAAGTAATAGAACCAACAGCTAAATTTCTAAACCACTCTAGAGCCTTACCTTTTAGAGATGCTACTAATAATTTGGTGGCCACATCCTCTTGAGTAATGTTGTGTATGCTGCAAATGGTGGTCACATCTCTTATGTGCTCAAAAGTTTTTGTCTATCCCTCCCCTGTGAAATCAAGTATACTCTTTAATGCCACCAAGGGCACATCATGATGCACTACAAAATTTAATGGGCTCCCCTGATTGAAAGGTACAAAGGCAAAATTTATAGCCATTGTGGGAGGTATAACCTAAAGATTAACAACTATATGAGTTGTACTTGCTAGATTTGGATCTTCTTCTTCTTCTAGATCTCTGGTCAGAGATTTGCCTCTTCTTCTGAAATGAAAGAGGAAAGGTCTCCTCTCTGAAGTATCAGGAGGTGTAGATTAGACTCTTCTTGTAGGAGATTCTCTCTGAGTTGACCTACCTTTGTAGCTTCTTTTCGAGGGCAACTCTGAAAATTCAGTAGGCTTGGAGCTTCTAGTCTCGATCTTTTTCATAAACCTTAAACAAAGTTGGCCTGAATCTTTGAAAATAGTGGAGTGGCTAGATATACTTGATAGAAAAACCTCTAAAGGTTTGTATTATGCAATCTGCATGTCAGAGATGACACAATCTTCAAAAAATGAACTTCTTTACTGTCCCACCAGGCGTGCCAAAAATGTTATACACTGAATTTGCACCTCTGATCTCAAGCTCTCATAGTCTTGATAATCTAGTATAACAACGGAATCATCTCAAGGTTGTGGGACCTTTTGCTAACTAAGATGAGACCTCCAGATTCTAGGCTGGTTCCTCTTGGATAATCACCCTGATTTTCTCTTAACAGGAAAGTAAACTTTTGAGGGAAAGGGATAGAAGGAATGCATAAAAAGGGAAATGACTGAAAGTAAATCTATCCTACTAGGTGATGCACCAAAACTAGGGTATGAATTGCAGTATGAAGGATGAAACCAGTACACAATCCTAGGTCTAGGAGATTACAACTCAATGAATAGGCCTGCATAAGTATTTTATAGAGGGGTCTGCAGTAAAGGAATACTATGTAGGGAAAAAGGAATTTCTCAAGAAAGCAGTACTCCTAAAGAGTCAGACATAGACTACAACCTGTAGACAAACATTCATCTCTGCAATTGGGTATATGAATGAGACAGATTTCTAGGGGTTGAAGTATGCCCACAAAAGCATTCGAATCAGATCATTCACCAGCATACACATGAATTGTAGAAAGAAAGAGGAATAAAAAAACAAAAAACTTAAGAGTTACTGAAACATACATTTACTGAATTCAATAAGAGGTAATCCAGACAAGAAAGCATGAGGACAACAAGAATGTCACAAAATACTTTGCAATATTTGAATTCATCAATGAGAATCTACAGGATGTGGAAAGCCAAAGGGGAAAAAAGAAATGCCACAGATAGCTTCCCAAGAAAGAGGCTTTCTATTTTACAAACATGTGAATTCTGAGCACTACAGGCTCCAAAAAAGAATATATACATCCCCTGCATGCAGACAGGAATCAAAATATCTCCTTAGGGTTACATAAATCTGCAATAGAATAATCACCCCTAAAACTAGTCACTTTTGATCATAAATGTGCTCTGTAAATATCATGGCCGATCATATATTTCATTTGCGTGCCCTAACCCTATACCGCAATCAACCTGCAGATAAACAACCTAGATTTATCACTCTTTTCTGCATAAAGTCATGCCATGAATGCACACTGGTTCCTTTCCAAGACAAAAAATGACCCCTGACAGCTGCCTAGACCTCCTCATCATCTTCCCTTAACTGTGCATGCCCTAGCGACATAAATTTCTTGAGCTACCCGCGCCTGCAACATTCACCTTGGAAGAGAGTCCGCGAAAATAGGCTACACCACTTTGACAAAGCAATGGTCATGTGATCGCATGAGCTGAAAGGCCTTCATGCAATCATGTGACAAGCTTTTGAAAACTTTCCTCTACCCTTCGAAAATGTCAATGGTCGCATGATCACATGAGCCCGAAAGGCCTTCATGCAATCATGCGACAAGCCTTTTGAAAACTTGCCCTGCCGCCACATAAGCATCGCTCGGGACCTGCAATACATCACACTTGTCAAACCCTACCACACGGCCCAATAAGAGCTAACCACAAGGTTGGACCCATGACCACACCAACTAAAAAACCTAGAAGAATTGAACGGCTTTCGCATGATCGCATGGGATCAGAAGATCCCATGAGATCATGTGCCAGCCGTTGATCTTGGATCAACTGGCACTTCCACTGACCATCGGACCCACCGATAAGCCTGACATGTCACCACTAGAATTTATCATTTACCGCTTGTCACATGGTCACATGCATTTTCAAGACCGCATGTGATCATGCGACCAACCGCAAGATGCTACCTGCCCGAGCTGTGAACTGCTAATAGTTTATCGCATGGTTGCATGGGCTCAAAAGATCCCATGCGATCATGTGACCAACCAGAAGGTGTTAGCCACTGACCACCACTGTCACCACCGAAACCATTAACGGTTTGTCACATGGTCGCATGGGCTCAGAAGAGCCCATGTGATCATGCGACCAACCGTAGGATGTTAGCCAATAACCAAACATGTCACCTCACTATTTGCTGACTGCTTGGATGAGCTCGTGGTGCTACATCAATGGTTGTCGTATGATCTCATGGGATCGGAAGATGCCATGTGATCATGCGACAGCCATCGGATCTTCACTACACTGGCACGACCTTGAGGAACTGGGACCCACCTAGTTGGAGTTGCGCACTTAGGGTCGAAAACATAGAGGGTTTTTGAGCGAAGGTCCAAAACACATAGAATTTTCAGAGTGGAGGTCGAAAACACACCGAGCTTTTAGACCAAAAGCGCAGAAACATCTTGAGCCTTCATAGAGAAGGTCGAAAACACACTGGGTTTTTGACACTTGAGCAGTTCTTTGGAAAAAATAGGACCGTGGCCAAAAATGAACGATAGGGAAATTTTGGGCAACAGTTTGTTGATGACTATTCTAGAATGATGTGGGTTTTTTTCTTAAAGAAAAAATTAGAAGCATTTGACTAGTTCAAAATATTCAAATGTAAGGTTGAAAATGAGTTTGGATTGAAGATTAAATGTCTGAGATCAGATAGAGGAGGATAATTCACCTCTAAAATATTTTATGAGTACTATAAAGAACATGGAATAAAGAGATAGCTAAGTGCCCCTAGAACCCCTCAATAGAATGGAATTGCAAAGAGAAGGAATAGGATCATTCTTGACACAATGCACACCATCATGATTGAAGGAAAGGTTGCACACACCTATTGGAGAGATGCGGTCAATACATCAGTCTACACTAACAATAGAATTCAACTGAGGCCAAGCACAGACAAGACACCTTATGAGCTATGGTTTGGGAATGTACCTATAGTGAAATACTTCAGAAACTTTGGAAGAAAGTACTACATCAAGAGAGATGAAGCAATTGGAAAGTTTGATGCAAGAAGTGATGAAGGCATTTTTCTTGGTTACTCTACTAAAGAAAAGTGTATAGATATTTTAATCTGATATTAAAGAAGATCATTGAAAGTGCTCATGTTAAGATTGATGAGAAGTTTATGATTCCAGAGAGATACCATGATTATGCACCTATGATTGAAGAAGAACCTAGTGTTAGGAATAGTTCCAAGAGACAACTGAGAGTGGGGGGGGGGTGAATCAGCTATCTACAAGTCTCAATTCTTTATCCAATTAAGTATTCTTAAAATTTAACCATAAACACAATAAAATAATACTTGAATACAACACAATAATTTTGGTTACGGGGAAACCCAAATAGGTAAATTGACACCCACTAATAATTTGCACTAGTGTTTTATGATCCTTGTTAGAAGATCCTTAACCCTATTAGGAGTTGTCTTTACAATGCATTTAGTATAGTGACCTGGTCAAGGTTTGGACCCTATTAGGAGTCTTTTACAATTAACCCTGTTAGGGGTGAGGACACAATGTCCGAGAGCTCACTTCTCAAAGGGATGAAGGCTACAACTTTTTGATTAACAAATACACACTATATCTAGATCTTGGTGAACTGTGCTTTGACCTATTTTCTTGATCAGTTCCAATGTATAGCATATGTTCTTTACTTGGTCACATAGACCTTTTGTTGATGGCTCAACACTTCGCACTTGTTGCTTTGCTCTTCACATTCAACATGAACCATACCTTCGCAATCATGAATGAGTGCCTATAAATATATTTCCTCTAAATGATATAATCAAGTCAGCTTATTAGAACCACCTTGAAATCATATTAGAGAAACAATAACACACTCCAATAACATCTCAGATGGTGCTATTAAGCACACAACACAAACTGGGACCTATCCAAATCAATAAGTGTAGGCACACGGTACACACTATCAGCTCTACCAAATTAACTGATACTTTCTCCTCAAGTTGAATTACATCATGTTCTCTTAACCAAATATTTTTAACTCTTCTCTAATCACTAATCCAAGGGTGCATACTGAAATGATAGGAAACTCCTGTACCAATAAAATCTTTGTCAGCTCTTTTGGATAAACACGAGAAACTGCAACTAGTGAATAGCGACTGCATAACTTCACTTCTACTAATCATCAGACTCTATGTCCATGAATGTAACATCAATAACATGTCTCCATCACATATCCAAACATGCAAGGCTCCATGATAAATGTACGGACAATCAATCACAGAACATTGCCTATAACTCTGTTAGGAACACTGTTGATACAAGTTGCTACATAACTATCTGTACTAATAATTAACCTCTATGTCCATGATATCATTCTAATAACATGCCTATTCTTATTATACTCAAAGGTTACTACATAAGTCTTCCATGCATGCTACTTACCATATGTTGTCATCAATGACAAATATACAGTCAGCATTGGCTTGCTGGAAAATCTCCAACAATCTCCCCCTTTGGCATTGATGGCAACATATGGAATGAAAAATGCCACCAATCCAAATGAACATTTCTTTTATAACATTTTCCATTTCCTCATCAAAACTCCCCCAAGGATAAATCCTCCATCTACAGTAATATTCTTCAATATTCTCTAATTGAACCGTTTCCATGCCTAAATACTACTCCCACTTAGTATATTACTTCTTCTTTACTTTTGTTTTTCATGACTGTATATTTCTCCCCCTTTGACATCAATGGAAAAGAGCACAAAATATTTAAGCTTTGGTACTACTCCTAAAGTAGAATAGTCAACCATCCATCAGTCACTGAGAACTGATGTTGTTTCAACCTTTTCTAAGAGGAATCAGGGAAGGGAATTACTCCCAGCTTCTCCCTGAGATACTCAAAAGTATCCTTTGGCAATGGCTTTGTGAATATGTCTGCTAATTGATCGTTAGCACTTACATAGTCCAACTTGACTTCTTTCTATGCCACTTTCTCTCTTAGGAGGTGATACTTAATTTCTGTGTTTTGTCTTTCATGCATCATAGGGTTCTTTGACATGTTGATAGTGCTAGTGTTATCACAATGAATAACAATAGGATAATCAATCTAAATTCTAAAATCCTTTATCATCTGCTTAATCCAAACAATTGTAGAATAATTCAAGGCTACTGCAACATACTCCGTTGCTATTGTTGACTGAGAAATACAATTTTTTTTCTTGCTTGTCCAAGTGACAAGTATGTCGCCAAGAAACACTGCTCCCAATGATGTACTCTTTCTATCATCAACACATCCTGCCCAATCTGAATCTATGTAAACATGAAGCTTAACATTCTCTGAGTTAGGATACCATAGACCATAATCTATAGTGCCCTGCAAATATCTGAATATTCTTTTTACTGCCATGAGGTGACTTTTTTTAGGCTCTATTACAAATCTTCCAACTATACCAACTACATTGGAAATGTTTGGTCTTGTTTGAGTAAGATATATGAGTTTACCAATCATAGATTTGTACAATGTTGTATCTATGATTGGTGAATCATCTTCTTTTGTAAGTTTGCCTCCTGTTATCATAGGTGTACCCACTAGTTTGCAATCATCCATCTTGAATTTCTTCAATATCTCTTTCACATACTTGGACTGATTAATGAAAATACCTTTCTCTATCTGCTGCACATTTAATCCCAAGAAGTATTTGATAGGTCCAATCATGCTCATCTCAAATTTTCTCTACATCTCCTTAGAAAAATTTTCACTAAGTTTTTCATTACCTCCAAAGATAATGTCATCAACAAATATAGCTACAAGTAGTAGTCTTTCATATGTCTCTCTTATGAATAGATTACAATCTACTACTCCTTTCTTGAATCCAATTTTTGTTAGATATCCATCAAGTCTCGCATACCATGCCTTAGGGGCTTACTTAAGTCCATAGAGGGCTTTCTTCAATCTGCATACCATATCAAGTTTGTCTAATAGGGTGAATCCTTCTGGCTGCTCAATGTATACTTCTTCTTTTAGCTCTCCATTTAAGAATGATGACTTAACATCCATCTGATAAACTTTGACATTTTTTAATGTTGCATAAGCTAGAAACAACTTAATGGCTTCTAATCTTCTCACTGGTGCAAAAGTGTCTGAATAATCAATACCTTCTCTTTGTGCATATTTCTTACATACTAACCTTGCTTTATTCCTTACTACTATACCATCTTCATTCATCTTGTTTCTGAATATCCATTAGGTACCAATCACATTCTTATCACTAGGTCTTGGGACCAGTTCCCAAGTATCATTCTTAATAATTTTATCTAGTTCTTCTTTCATAGCATCATGACAATATGAATCATTACATGCATCTTCAACACTTAAAGGTTCAATCTGAGATAGTAAACATACCACCTCATTGCTTGCTGGACTATTTTCTTTTGATCTTGTTGTGACTTTGCCACTCTGATCTCCAATGATGTCATCCTTAGAATGATATCTAGATGTAAACTTTGGAACTTTAGGTGATACTATCTCATCTACCTTCTGAGTTTATTCTTCACTTGATTCAGGGTCATTAAATAATACATCAATACTATCAAACATCTCTTCAACAACTATCTCACTAGTGGAAGGTATGGGTTCTTCTTCAATCATAGGTGAATAATCATGATATCTTTCTTGGACCATAAACTTTTCATCAATCTCAACATGAGCACTTTTAGTGATCTTCTTCAATCTTAGATTAAAACATCTATAAGATTTTCTCTTAGTAGAGTAACCAAGGAAAATACCTACATCTCTTCTTGCATCAAACTTGCCTACTAGTTAATCCCTCTTGATGTAGCACTTGCTTCCAAAGATTCTGAAGTATTTCACTGTGGGAACATTGCCAAACCATAGCTCATAAGGTGTCTTGTCCGCGCCTGGACTCAATTGTATTCTATTCATGGTGTAGACTATTGTATTGACCGCATCTCTCTAGTAGGTTTGTGCAACTTTTCCTTCAATCATGATCGTGCACGCTATGTCAAGGATGATCCTATTCCTTCTCTCTACAATCCCATTCTATTGAGGGGTTTTATGTGCACTTAACTATCTTTTTATGCCATGTTCTTCATAGTACTCATAGAATCTGTTAGAGGTGAATTCTCCTCCTCTATCCAATCTTAGACACTTTAGCTTTAGTCCAGATTCATTCTCAACCTTAGCTTTGAATATTTTGAACTTCTCAAATGCTTCTAACTTATCTTTTAAGAATGCAACCCACATAATTCTAGAATAATCATCTACCAACCAAATGAAATACCTTTGACCATAGTATGATCTTGTTTGAGTTGGTCCACATAGGTTTGTATGAATCACATCCAACTTGTTCTCTACTGAGTTGTGCTTTCTTCTGAATGAATTTCTCACATGCTTTCCCATCACACATTCCCTACAAATAGTATCATCTGGCTTTGCTATGCTAGGTAGATCTCTTACTGCCCTCACATTTCTTATCTTTACTATGTTATCAAAATAGATATGACATATTCTTTTGTGCCATAGCCAATTGTCATCTACTTTAGCAACAAAATAACTTGCTTCTGAATTAAGGTGAAAAACATTACCTTTAGTTTTTGAACCTGATGCAATCATAACACCATCTTTTTTTTTAATGATGCACTTGTTGTCTTTGAACTCTAACTGATAACCTTTTTCAAGCAACTACCCAACACTAAGAAGATTATGTTGCAAACCATCTACGTAGAGAACATCATCAATGTTGTTCTTTCCATCCAATGTGATAGCTCTTCTACCAATGATAGGTTTAGGAGTGTTATCTCCAAATCTAACCATGCCACCTTTGTATTTGTCCAGATGAACAAATCTATCTTTATCACTATCATGTGATGTGAACAACCACTACCTATAATCCAATATGTCCTTATGTCTGCTTGTGAAATCAATGCTAGCTCTTGTTCCTTTTTCTCCTCTTCACGATCCATCTTCTCCATGATAGAAATGAATCCAATTTCATCTTCAACTAAATCATCATCTGATACTCCATGTCCAGCATAGTAACATTCCTTTGTATACTTAGGCTTGTAGTTATTTTGGAACTTTTTAACTCTTGAAGGACACTTGGATGCAAAGTGACCAATCTTATTACATGAAAAGCATTTGAATGGTAATTGACCTTCATATTTTCCTTTTCCTTTCTTTTCTCTATTAGAAATCATAGCAATGAAATCATCTAGTGCTTTCACTTCAACATCATCATCAAAATTACCAGAAATGTTTGCAGATTTCTTACCATGGACTAATACTTTGAAGCCTATCTCACTTTTAGGTTCTGTCTTCAATCTTGAAATCTCAAAAGCTGAGATTGTGTTGATCAAAGTCTCTCTCTTGAAATTACTTGTAAGCTGCATAGTCTCATCAAGGATGTTGATCTTGTTTTCATACTCTGTTGTAAGAGTAGTCAATAACTTATCTGTAATGTCTTCCTCTAAGATCTCTCTACCATTGTTTCTGATTCCAACAACTGCTTCATTAATCCTTTGGTTGTAAGCTTTGATGTCTTCCTCAAGTAGCATTTCTAATACATTGTATCTTTTCTTCCATGTTTTTCTATGCGCATTCTTTGCTTGTGTGTCTCCTTCAAACATGTCTTCTAGGTGCTTCCATATCTTGTAGGCTATGTCTGCTTTCTTTATTTCTGAAAATTCACTATCAGATAGGGTGTTGATAAGGGCTTCTTTTGTTATTGTATTCTGATGGAACAATTTCTTATGCTTGTCAGTAGCATCATCCTTTGCAAGATCTACAAGAGAAGGAATCTTAACTTCTTTGATAGCCACTTGAAAAACTTCAAAAGTAATGCATTGTAAATGTGTCACCATCTTTTTCTTCTAGTCAAGATAATTCTCTCCATCAAACTTAGGGCTTTCTTTTCATAAAAGTGTCATCTTATCAACCTCAAGCTGTTAAACTTTCTCTTTGGGGCACTTGGCTCTAATACCAATTGTTAAGAATAGTCCCAAGAGATAACTAAGAGGGGGGGGGTGAATCAGTTATTTAAAAGTTTCAATTCTTTATCCAATTAAGTATTCTTAAACTTTAAGCATAAACAAAATGAATGAATACTTGAACACAACACAATAATTTTGGTTACGAGGAAATCCAAATAGGTAAAAACCCCAGTGGGAATTGACACCCACTAATAATCTGCACTAGTTTTTTATGATCCTTGTTAGAAGATCCTTAACCCTGTTAGGAGTTGCCTTTACAATACATTTAGTATAGTGACTTGGTCAAGGGTCAAACCCTGTTAGGAGTCTTTTACAATTAACCCTGTTAGGGGTGAGGACACACTATCCGAGAGCTCACTGCTCAAAGGGGTGAAGGCTACAACCTTCTGATTAATAGATACACACTATATCTGGATCTTGGTGAACTAATCTTTGACTTGTTGTCTTGATCAGTTCCAATGTATAGCATATGTTCTTTACTTGGTCACATAGACCTTCTGCTAGTGGCTCAACACTTCGCACTTGCTGCTCTGCTCTTCACATTCAACATGAACCATACCTTAGCAATCACAAATGAGTGCCTATAAATATATTTCCTCTAAATGATATAATCAAGTTAGCTTGTTAGAACCACCTTGAAATCATATTAGAGAAATAATAACACACTCCAATAATATCTCATTCGGCCTTATTAAGCACGCAACACAAACTGGGACCTGGCCAAATCAATAAGTGTAGGCGCACGCTACACACTGTCGGCCCTACCAAATTAACTAATACTTTATCCTCAAGTTGAATCACATCATGCGCTCTTAAAAAAACATTTTTAACTCTTCTCTAATCACTAATCAAAGGGTGCATACTGAAATGATATGCGCAACTCCTGTACCAATAAAATCTATGTCAACTCTTCTGGATAAACATGAGAAACTGTAACTCATGAATAGCGACTACATAACTTCACTTCTACTAATCATCAAACTCTACATCCATGAATGTAACATCAATAACATGTCTCCATCACATATCCAAATGCACAAGGCTCCATGATAACTATATAGACAATAAATCACATAACACTTCCTGTAACTGTGTTAGGAACACTGCTGACACAAGCTGCTACATAACTATCTGCACTAATAATTAACCTCTGTGTCCATGATATCATGCTGATAACATTTCTATTCTACTATTACTCAAATCTTACTACATAAGTCTTCCACACATGCTACTTACCATATGTTGTCATCAATGACAAACATATAGTCAACACTAGCTTGCTAGCAAATCTCCAACACCTAGACCTACCAGTAGTGAAGCAGTTGTTGAAGAATGTTTGACAACATAGATGTTCTATTCAATGACCTTGAAACAAGTGAAGAAGAAACACAAAAGGAAGATGAAAAAGTCACACCTAATGTTCCTAAATTCAAATCTAGATATCATTCAAAGAAAGACATCATTGGAGATCAGAGCAGCAAAGTCATGACAAGATCAAAAGAAAAGAGTTCCACTACAAATGAAGAGGTATGTTTACTATCATAGATTGAGACCTCAAGTGTTGAAGATGCATGAAATTATTTAGATTGGCATGAAGCAATGAAAGAAGAGCTAGATTAGATAATTAAGAATTATACATGGGAATTGGTCCCTAGCCCTAGTGATAAGAATGTGATTGGAACCAAGTGGATATTCATAAATAAGATGAATGAAGATGGAACAATAGTAAGAAACAAAGCTAGATTAGTATGTAAAGGGTATGCACAAAGAGAATGAAGATACATTTTCTCTTGTAAGCATATTGGAATCCATAAAGTTTTTTCTAGCCTATGCTACATTCAAAAACTTTAAGGTCTACTAGATGGATGTTAAGTTAGCATTCTTGAATGGAGAGTTGAAGGAAGAAGTTTACATAGAGCAACCTGAAGGATTCACCTTATCAAAAAAACTTGATATTGTATGTAGATTGAAGAAATCCCTCTATGGACTAAAGCCAGCCCCTAGAACATGGTATGAAAGACTTGATGGATACTTTACTAAGATTGGATTCAAGAAAGGAGTATCAGATTGTAACTTATTCATAAGAGAGACATTTGATGGATTATTGTTAGTTGCTATATTTGTTGATGATATTATATTTGGGGGTAATGATAAGCTTAGTGCAGAATTGGCTAAGGAGCTGCAAAGAGAATTTGAAATGAGCATGATTGGTCCTATCAAGTACTTTTGGGGATTGAATGTGTAGCAGATAGACAAAGGTATATTCATAAATCAAACAAAGTATGTGAAAGAGATCTTGAAGACATTCAAGATGGATGATTGCAAGCCAGTAAGTACCCCTATGATAACAGGATGCAAGCTTTCAAAAGAAGATGATTCACCAATAGTAGACATAACCTTGTATAAATCTATGATTGGTAAAATCATTTATCTTACTCAAACCAGACTAGACATTTCCAATGTAGTTGGTATTGTTGGAAGATTTGAAGCAAAACCTAAGCAAAGTCATCTCATGGCAGTAAAAAGAATATTCAAATAATTGAATGGAACATTAGATTATGGTTTATGGTATCCTAATTCAAAGATTGTAAAGCTTTATGTATATATAGATGCATATTGGGTAGGATGTGTGGATGATAGAAAGAGTACCTCAGGATGAGCAGTATTTCTTGGTGATAGACTTGTCACTTGGACAAGTAAAAAGAAAAATTGTATCTCTCAATCAACAACAGAAGTAGAGTATGTAGCAGTAGCACTGAATTATTCTACAATTGTTTGGATCAAGTAGATGATAAAATATTTTGGTATTCCGATTGATTATCCTATTGTTATTCATTGTGATAACATTAGCGCTATCAATATGTCAAAAAACCCTATGATGCATGCAAAGACAAAACATATTGAGATAAAGTATCACTTCCTAAGAGAGAAAGTAATAGAGAAAGAAGTAATGGTGGATTATTTGAGTACAAAATATTAGTTAGCAGACATATTCACAAAGGCTCTACCTAAGGATACTTTTGAGTATCTCGGGGAGAAGTTGGGAGTAATTCCCTTCCCTAAATCTGATTAGAGTTTGTAGAAGTGCATTAGTCCTCAGTGACTGATGAAGGGTTGACTACTCTACCTTAGGAGTAGTACCGGTGCTTAAATGTGTTGGTTCCCTTTGCCGTTGATGTCAAAGGGGGAGTATATATGAAGTCATGAAAAAAAAAATAGAAAATAAGGTATACAGTAAGGGGGAGCATATTCAATAATGAATATGAAGAAAGGAGGAGTTGCAACAGTTGATATTTAGAGCTTTCAGTAGTTGATGGAGGATCCATCCTTGCGAGAGTTTTGTTGAGGAAATGGATAATGTTATAAAAGAATTGATCATTTGGATTGGTGGAATTTTTCATTCCATAAGTTGCCATCAATGACAAAGGGGGAGATTGTTGGAGATTTTCCAACAAGCTAGATTGTTGATTGTATATTTGTCATTGATAAAAATATATGGTAAGTAGCATGTGAGGAAGCCTAATGGAGAGAGCCTTCAGAATATGATGCATGGATATGTTATTAGCATGATATCATAGATGCAGAGGTTGATTCTGAGTAAAGATAGTAGTACAGTTGTGTATATCAGTGAGTGTTCTTGACCAGTCCCAAGAATAGTTATGTATGTGATTGGCCATACGATTGTAGTAGAACCTTGCACCTTTATATTTATGTTGTAGACATATGTATGATGTTATGTTGATGGATGCAGAATTAGATATGCAGTACAAGTTGAGTTATGAAGTCTCCAATTGATAGTTACAGTCTCTTGAGTTTATCTGGAAGAGCCGATAGTGTTCATATGATTGTGGTAGTTGCACCTATCATCTAAGTATGCATGCTTGGATTTATGTTAAGAGCAGAGTTAAGAATGTTTTGTTAAGAGTGCATGACTTAATTAAGCATGAGAAGAAAGTTTGGAATTAATTTGGTGGAGCTGACTGTGTGTAGCATAGCGTCTACTCACATGAAGTTGTGCAGTCCTAATTTATGTTGCATGCTTAGGAGAGCTGACTGAAGTGTTATTGGACAATTGTATTGTTTCTCTAATATGATTTAAAGATGGTTCTAATAGGCCAACTTGATTATATCATTTAGAAGAAAGATATTTATAAGCAATCATTTGTGATTGTTAAACATGGTTCAGAGTTGAAAGCTAAGAGCAGAGCAGAGAGTGTGAAGTGTTGAGCCATCAGCAAAAGGTCTATGTGACATAATAGAAAGTATATGTTATTCATTGGAACTAATCAAGACAATTTCTATGCACAGTTCACTAAGATTCAGATATAGTGTGTATCTATTAAATAGAAAGTTGCAACCTTCACCCCTTTGAGTAGTGTGCTCCCAGATAGTATGTCCTCACCCATAATAATGTTAATTTTAAAAGACTCCTAATAGGGTTTGACCCTTGACCAGGTCACTATACTTATTGCATTGTAAAGATCAACTCCTAACAAGCTTGTAAGATCTTCTAACATGGATCATAATACACTAGTGCAGTTCTTAGTGGGTGTCAATTCCCACCGAGGTTTTTACCTATTTGGGTTTCCCCATAACCAAAATTGTGGTGTTGTGTTAAGTGTTCTTTCATTTTTTTTATGCTTAATGTTATTACATACTTAATTGGATAAAGAATTGAAACTTGTAGATAACCGATTCACCTCCCCCCCTTTTAGTTATCTCTTGGGACTATTCCTAATAGAAGTTACTTGAAGGGGAGAGCGTGCAGTGGAAAGTTGTGATGGAGAAGGGAAAGTTGTGGTTACAAGTGATGGGGCAATAGCAGTAGTAAGCAAAGAACTCTTTGCCTTCTTCTTATCCTTCTCATTTTGTTTTCTCAACACGTAAGGAGGGTATTTCCTTACTAACTCCCTTGAATGTTCAGTTACCTCTTATGTCTAAGAAGTAGAGGGAGTCTTCTTGTAGAGTAGAACATGAACCTTCTTCCATTTTCACATTTCCTCCTTCAATAGTTTGTCTACCTTAGGCTTCATAGGGATTGGCTCCATGTAGAAAGGATTTTGCAATAAATATTTTATACATTGAATGATGTTCCTATCCCTATGGTCAATGTCATTTGATTCATTTTTTGCTATCTCAACATTCAAAATTGGCATGTCAAAAACCCTATCTATATTATAAAGGTACAACAAAACATCTTCAAAGTCATTTTCCTTGTGTCTCTCTGAAATATGAAAACTGAGGGCATCTCATACCAAATCCAAATTCATTCTATAGTAGTCCCTTATCTAGACCTCATAATCATTACTGCAATTTTCCGAATGATCCTCAAGATGAGGTTCATGTTTGAAATAGGCCCCCATCACTTTGATGAAGGTTCCAATGGGGTGAAACTTTCCTTAGACTATTGTCAAGTTTCTCAGTAGACACTCATCCCATTCCAAGCACATTGATTTTGTAACTTTTACATCCTTTTCTATGTGGAATCAAATTACAATCATGAATTGGAAGCAAGGCTTGTGCTTCATCACAATCAATCGATAAGCATCTAATATTTTCCTGTAGAGCTAGTCCATCAAGATCAACCTATCAGAAGGGTACCCAAGGAGTTTCTTTGGTTACAAGGTGCAACTAGCTACACTAATATATGTAAAAGTACAGAGTTTGATGAAGTATCTTCCAACTTTCTTAACTTGTGCTATTGCCTCCTCTAACATTTGTTTAGCAACAACTCCCTCTATGGTGTAGATGATGGAAAATATAAAGGCATCATTCACAATATGGTATTATGGGATAAATTGGGGTATCTTCTCATTCCTAGCCAATTGTGGGTACACTTTATAAATGTGTGCCTTAGGATATTAGAGAGACCCTCTCTTTGTTAGGCCTGGGTAATCTACTTGTGCTGCTAGTAGGTAGACTATGTAAGAAGTCATATAGAATTTTGGGTCATTCTTGAACCTTTGTAGTTTCTTGTCTAATTTTTCACTTATTATTTTCCCCAAGTATATTATCTTCTTCCTCATTCTAATGATATAAATGTATAATAACATCCATGGCTCTGAATTTTTTGCTTGGGGGAGCCCAAATACTCTTCAGAAGTGAAACACATTTTCACGTCATCTATTAAATAGGCCTAGTGTTGACTCAATTTGTCCAATCATCCCTCCTTTTGAGGCCTCTCTAGATAGTTCCCATTGATTTCTTGTTCGATGTTGGGTTCATTCTAGTACCAACTTTCAACTCTTTTAATGGAAATATTGGTATATCCAATATTGGTTGGATGTGGAAGACATCTTCTATGATTTCAAGACTGGTATCAAACACCCCTCCCCCCTCTTATTTATTTGACACTCTTCTTTCTGTAGGGATGTAGTATTTTTTTATTCCTATGATAAGATCAAGTTACTAGATTGCCACTAGAAATCCTAGTGCATGCACCAATCTGGATATGACCATGGACAAGGCATACGGAGTTTTTGTATTAAGCTTCCCTATCATTCTCAAGAACTCATTAAAATCCATGTGACCGATGTCAATTTTGATAATATCATTATGAAGGCTTCCTAGTTTGGAGGTCTTGTTATAGCCTACAAATTTGAGCTTCATCAGTAACATGGTGGACATACCCTAAAATTTTTATTCAAAACAAACTTATGTCAGCATGCTTATTAGAAATATCAAACTAACTACAACATCTAACTAGTTGAAATAAAATTAAACTCAACTCACTAAGAAATCATAAAGGAAAATAAAATTAAAAGGACCGAACACCTAGAAGACAAAACCAAAAAAACTAATAAAATAAACCCTATACCCTTCTCCTTAAGGATTTCAGGGATTCAGGGTTTGAGGGTATGAAGATCCTTGACACTATGAAATCATGTGCTTTGCATTGAATTCTCATATTTGTGCATAGGTGAGATTTTGTGGATGCTCGATCCCCAACACTCTTTTAAGGATCAAGGGTCAAGACAACCTTGACACCTTGGATCTATAGTCCTCTATCCATATGGTAAAATTTTAAGGATTTAGGGGTTCATGATCCTCATTCCACCTTTTGGGGACTGGGGTCATGAGACCCCCGATACCCTGAAGGTGTCTATAATTTGGTGCCAAAATGGTTTCAAAGGGTTAGGGATTGAGAATGTGTGATCCTCGATCTAACTTTTGGGGGTTGGGGCCATGACACCTCGATGAGGTTTCCACTTGAGAGCTATAAGAAGGCTCCTTCATGAATCTGGGGATCTTACAATACCTGACCTAGTTTGGGTATCAAGGATCATAGGATCCCTAATTACCTAATGTCATCTATTTTAGGGTCTCTTAAGATCTTAAGCATCATCCTTCACCAATCGAGCTAGGGTAGGAATGGTGATTGAACTTCATATGTTTCTAGGGTTCGACCTACATAGGGAAAGAGAAATGAAAAAAACCTAAGACCAACCTTAGGAAACCCTCAATAAAAGACAATGAGAAAAAAACTAACAAACAAAAAATGAGATAGACAGACAAGGACAAAAAGAAAAACCTGAGCTAGAGAAAAATAAACCCAAATATCCTACTCAATACTAACAACACACACACATAAGTACTCAAATTTGAAATTGGGGGCTCAAAAGCTTAAAAAATGTAGCATCTTACCCAAACAACTCAAAATTAGGATATTGAAATGAGGGATTGAATTCCCTATTTATAGGAAAACATGGGGGCTGACATCACCCTTAACCTAGGTAGGCATCAGGGCTTTGGGATGTTGGGGATCCAAGGACCTATGACCATCCCCAAAACCCCATAAGATTGATCCTTGATTGGGAAGCAGTGAGATTTAGGGCCCTTAGGCCTTCGGGCCTTTGGGTTTTCAAGGGTGCAGGGAAGGGAGACCTACCTTCCACTCCTAAATGCTTGAAGGGGAGCGTTTCTTGACTTAGGTAGAAAGAAAAAACAAGAAAGAAAAAAATGAAAAGAAATGGAAGAGGGGGAGAGGAAAAAAAAAGACCCTAATAAATCAAATGTCAAACTATTAGGAGCTTAAAATCCTACAACTTAAACTATCTAATGACTGTCTGACAAGGGCCTAAGAAAAATAGAAACTAAAGAGGAAAAAAGGGGTCCCCATTAGGCCAATATGCCAAAATGGGGTGTGAGTTATGGAGGCACAACTACTAAAAAAAATCCTTGTCATTAATGCCTAAAATAACATTGACTTTTATTGTTATTTTGGCCTTGAAATCAACCTTTCCACTGGTGCAAAATATGATGCCCAAGTACTCCTAGCTTTTCATATCATACTTAGCATCGTAGTTAACACTATTATTTGAGTTGTCTCTTTCATTGAGGGTTGTGTCGCAAAATTTTTTATGCTATTTCTGTGTGGGATACTGAAGTAAAAAACTGCATCACCTTTGGCACCCATTATTGCACTATATATTGTGTCATATTTGGCTTATATGTTCAGTCCTTTTATTTCTTCTAGTTTTTCTTCTTGTTATACTTCTAGTTTTGCTTACTGTTATACTTCTAGTTTTTCTTCCACTATAATGTCCTTTGTTTCTTCTAGTTTGGCTTTTGATTTTGTTTCTAATATAGCATCCTTGTTTTCTTCTGGTTTGTCTTCCCATTTTGCTCCCTGTTTTGCTTCCCATTTTACTTCTACCTTCGCTTCCCATTCTACTTCTATTTTTGCTTCCAATTTTGCTTCTACTTTAATTTTGTTTGTTGCTTCTATTTTTACTCTAAATTTTTCTTCTATTTTTGCTCTCATTTGGGCTTCTAGTTTTGCTTCCTTGTTTGTTTCCCATTCTCCTTTTATTTTTTCTTCCAGTTTTGCTTCTACTTTAATGTTATCTATTGTTTCTATTTTTACTCTAGAGTCTACTTATGTTTTTGCTCCCATTTTGGATACTAGGTTTTCTTCCTTGTTTTCTTTTAATTTTGTTTCTTGTGTTGCTTCTGATTTTTCTTTCATTATAACACCATTTCTGACTACCAATTTTTCTTATTGTGTTTCTCCTAGTTTGATGCCTATTTGTATGTCATTGTTTCTTCCAATTTTGCTTCTAGTTTTCCTCCCTTTTTGCTTCTAGCATTGCTTCCTATTTTTCTCTCTTTTTGGCTTCCATTTGGTGCTCCCAATTTTGCTTCTAATATGCCTTTTTGTTTTGCTTCTTATGTTGCTTCCATTTTGGTGTATTTTTTTCCTTCTAAAATTGCTACTATTTTTGCTTCTTAGATATCACCAAGTTTGGGTTCTAGTGTTTCTTCCTTTTTTACTTCTAAAAATGCTTCTTATTTTACTTCTATTTCTTATTAATTTAATATATTTTGTTCCAATCATGAAACCCATGTCGACACCAAGAAGGTGCACATAAAAATATGTATAATTTAATTGAATTTGACAACATCTATCTTGAGAAGCAACTTAAAATTGTCATACATAATAAATATTCATCCAAAAATTATCAACTATTTTCAATATATATAAATTGACAAGTGAAAGTCCACTATGCTAGTAGATCAAAAACAAGTGAAAGTCCAATATGCTAGTAGATCAAAAATATGTAAAAATGATACATGTCCAATAGTTGACATAATTCAAAATGATACATGGGAAACAAAAGAAGGGGTTTCACCAAATCAAGATCAAGACCCATCCTCAACACGAGAAGTGTCAATTTCATATCCTTTATGTGTGGGGTGGAATCCAAAGCTAGTAAGAGTTTTTCCACCATCAATATCACTTTTAGTTCTATACTCTTAAGACCCAAATGTAGATGCTTATTTAGTTCCATTCATTAGGAAATTGTTTCCAGTGGAAGAAGCACCCCTTCCTACCCCAGTCAATTCAATTTACCTTGATATCCTAGAACTACAAACAAGAACCCCCTCACCAAAGGAAAATGCTTGTCAAAATCCGTTTACAAATGATACAAGTAAAAATGATAAATTATGTAACTGAAAATGATATAAGGAAATATGATACACGTCCAAATGATGTAAGTGAAAATGATAAATGTCAAAATGTATCAACTCAATAATATGGTACTATAGGCCATGAAAATGCAACAACAATATATCAACAATATTGATACATAATATAGTCTATATTATCACGAATGTCACTAGATACTATCAGCAAATGCCTCATCATCATCATCACTACCAATGCAGTCATCATCATCAACCTTAGTATCTGCATCATCATCATCCTCCACCCTATGATCTAGATCATAACCAACATATTTTGGATCTATATCTTGAGGATCATCCTCATCTTCTAGAAGACCTAAGTTCTGTCCAAAAACAAAATTGTTTTAATAAAAATTTATTAATTATTTAATACACTAGAATATTTTTGTATTATTTTTGTGCTATATATTTAATATTACAACATATGAAACAAAACCATAATCATATTACATGAAAAAAACAACTAAAGTGGATTGAAAAACATAATAGAAACATAGCTCTTAGCAAACAAACATGAAGTTACTTTGTTTTGGCTTGGTTGTAGGAACAGTCACATAACAAAGTTCCAATGGTTGTAGGAATAGTCACAAGATAAAGTTCCTATTGAACCACAAAATTGAAGGTTATTTTTGGTGTTATCCTATGTCATATCTTAATGTCGACTTATCTCTCAAGAGTAGACAACCAAAAAACTATACCAATTACCACTCAACACTAAATCAGCTTAAGAATGTTTTTTTAAGTGATATTTATACATCTACTTAAATAAAATAAAATAAATTTGTCCAATTCTTGTTTCATTCAAAATACTAAAAAATAGAATCAGAGGGAAAAAAATCCATGCTATTTAAAATACCATAGGGAAAATAAAAGTGAAAAAAATCTTTAAAATTTGCAAATGCTCAAAAATACTTCCATTATTGAATTTGGCAGTTAATTTATAGTGGCTTAATAGGGTTTTAGGGTTTTGAGATTTGTTACAGTTGAAATAAATGAAGATTGAATAAGTATAGTCCACTTCAAAGAAGCTGCAGATTACAACATATACACACATAAAAGGCCTATTTATCAGGGTTTGTAACTTTCTTCTTTCTCTGCTTCCATTATAATCTAGAACTATTTATGACTTTATACTTTTTCAGAAGTTTATGTAATATTGTTCATGGTTTCCTACGTAATGGGCATTAAAGGACTTGAATTCTTTATTCTTTCAGTTTTTATGAAGAAGATTGACTTTGAAAGAGTCAATTTTTATCAATATTGTTCAATGTTGCCTAGGTAGAGGGCTTTAGAGGCAATTTGTTTTTGTTTTATTGATATTGGGTACATATATTCTTTGAAGCATGTCCAAAAGCTAAGGACTATATCAATGTTGTATAAGGTTACTCGAAAACATGGGTTTTATAGTTTTTATTAATTTATATTTTTTCATCATTTCAAAAATTGTGAGCAATTCTTGATGATATTAGGAGTAGAAAAGAAAATAACTAAAGCATATAATTATTTGAGAACTACTATGGTTTTAGAGTTTGTAATACTCAATTATTCAAATATAGTGTGCCTGGTTAGTTTTGTTCTCTTTTATGGATTCCGTAGGATAGTAGTCCTTTACCTATAGTTGTGGGTTTTGTCAAGCGAGAGCAAGTGAGAGAAGTAGTTGGGCTGGTGGTGGACATGATTTGTTAGAAGAAGAGGACAAAAGAGTGAATACTTATGTCTTGTGGGGAATTGAGAGTGAGCCATGTGTCAAAAGTTGAAGATGTTAAAAAGGTAAACAAATACTTCCTATCACATCCTCATGGGGGTTTTTGAAGGCAGTCAGTTGGACTCATGAGCCCGTGAGTTGATGTTTGTGATGACCATGATGGTTTCTCACATCCTCATGATGGTTAGTGGGGAAAATAATTTCAATCGCGATCTTTTGAGGAGGAATGAAATATTATGGCAATGCCTTGTCGTGGCCTTGCAGCTTGTTTTGTGGGACCTAGTTTTGCATGCAAGAAAGCATTTATGTGTGGCATCCTAGTGATTGATGGATGAATTTGATGGGTTAACACCTGTTGAAGACCTTTGACCCTTTTATTTTGTAAGATTAAACTATAGTTAATGTGGATCATTCGCGAGGATGCAATGAAGAAAAGGTAACTCGTGATGAGTTAGTCAAAACCTCGTGACATTTTTTTAAGACAGTTCCTTTGGCTCGCAGTTGTGCGAGGTGGTGACATGTTTCTGGGGAAATCATGTAGGGAGTGTGTACAATTAGAACCATGTTGAGTGCTATATGGTAGAATATAGGTCTAGCCAGTGATTGATTTCCATGTGTGTTTCCATGCAAGCTAGGATTGCCATGTTATACAATTCAAGATTTTTTACTACATTTTGGTGATTGTAGAGTGAGAGAAGATGGGTTTGATATCAGAAGTGACATCTAAAGGATTTTGCATTTACTCCTAAATTATGGTGTAGATCATAGAATCATTATGCCTTGACATCATTCCTTCTACGAGATGTTGTGATAACCAAGAATGTCAGCTTCAAAAGATTTCACAGCTATGAACTTCAGTACAGATATTGCCTAATTAGCAAGTTGTGGCAATTGATTTGAAACTTGGAGGAATGTTATTTATAGATGACTGCAGATAAGATTATGCGCAATTTGTATATCTATTCCATTTTAGTTAGATAGATTTCTGTGATGTACCCTTTTATGAGATATAATTTAATAATAAAGTGATTAAAAATATAAGATTAAATGAGTAAATAACAAATAATATAATATAATTATAATAATAAAATATACATCATTATAATTATGATTAATTTGATAAAACTAACTTTATTATATATATATATATATATATATATATATATAATGTTTATATATTATCTAGTTTAATAAAATTATTAAATAAATAATAAATATAGTAGTGAATTAATAAATAATAATTAATAATGAATAAACATAGCTACAATATAATGAAAGAAAACCACCATCCATTGTCTCTAGGCATCGTGAAGGATCTTTGGCGTCATCTGAATTAAGATTACGGAGTAGTAAAGACATTACATAGTGAAGTCTTTGTTCAAACAAAGATACACCACATCATGATATTATGAAATGAAGACGTTGTACAGAGTCATCAAATGACAGAGAAATCTATTAAAGAATTTATCGTGGAGGAGAGTGGAGTGACTTCTAATATCGTGGAGGAGTATTGGAGTGGTTGTGCTCAACTTGAAGAATATCGAGTTGCATTCACAGGAATGGTTCTCCAAGTTGCTGCTACAGAAGAAAATCGATCCACCTAATAATTATAGAGAAGGATACCATCATATAAAAAAGACATGGAAACTCTATTCAAACATATATCCTAGAGGTAGCGTTAAAGACTGAGATTAATGGATAAAAAACTATGATGTTGTCTTGATTATTAAGTGGAGATTGGTAATATCAGTGATAGACTACATAAGGCTAAGCAATAATTATTCAGTCGATGGAGTCGATGACTTACAGTAATAATTAATATCGACTTACATAGCGTGAATAGATAGTGCCCAAGACTATAAGCCTGTAAGTACACGTTTTAGTTTATGGGTGAGATGATATTAGCTATATGGTTGACATCAATCAATAATTAAATTTCCTTAAGTCATAACAACCGTGATAAACAAATATAGCTATCCAATAATTAAAAAAGAAATCATTACTATGGGTGGCGATTATATAATGCCACAAAGTATGAAAGACTGGTTAACATTTAACAAGACAGAGATGGGATTGATTAATCCTAAACAATGATTAGGATTAGATAAATTGATTACTATGAAATGGTGCAATTAGCATACAAGGAAGAAGTATTAATCATCTGGGTTATGCAGCGATTAATGATGGAATGATATGATTTAAGAGACACCTCTCTTCAGTCACGGAAAGACACATCCCTTCAGGGATATATATCGGCAGTCCCTCATTTGTGAAAGAGGGGAGAGAGGATTGGAGATTATAAAATATAATTAATATTTATTACAAAAGAAAGATTGGGAAGGAAAAGAAAGGAACAGGTTCAGAAAGGGAATTAAGGAAGAAGACTACAGTCGACAGTAACCGTTTGTAAGTAATTAAAATTTGAATGAAACAACTTCATTAATATATATATATATATACATGCATACATGTGCAATTAAGATTTATAAAATTATGTTATAGGCATTTATTGTGCTTTCAGAATTTCTATTATAAATCTGAATATATGATCATATTATTTATATTAATTTTGGTACATTTATATGTTCACCCAAATTGATGATATGGAGACCATAGAGAGAATGAATCTTATATTCATTAAGAGATGGATTCCATATCTGAAAGGGACTAGAGGAAATTGTTATAGTTTCCCTAGTCTCGAGATTGCTTGTAAGAGTTTTTTATGGGCAGTGCTCTGTGGGATGATGTGTCAATAGCTTGGTTGCTTAGAGTGGATCTTATATCTCTCAAGTCGAGAATCAAGAATTTTGTGAAGGCCGACCTAGAGGAAGCCTTAAGAATCAAATTCCCCCTTACTAACTTAGAGTAGAGTATGAGTCATGTAAATATTGTGTAATATTTTGTACTAACGACAGTTTTGCGAAAAATTATAAAAGGAGAATAAGAAGGGACATTACAATTTCTGTATTTTTGTGATGCTAATAGTGAGAATTTCCATGAGTGGCATTATCTATTGCATGAGGTTGAGACTAGGGAAGGTCGTGTTGTAAGAAGTATATAAGGATCATGGGTTCATGTTGCACTTTGTTGTTGTAGGAATTTCTTAAATGCCAATGGTTTCAGTAGGTATTTCTTAACCTAAGGGGCCCAGAGTCTGTGCTTATTTCCAAACTATAGGATTTTTCTTGGGTTTATTAGGAGTTTCATTTGTTAAGGCTATTTTTTTGTCTCTTCCTCAGGGTTGGGATACACATTGGGGAATGACTCCAAGACCTAGTGGTGTGGGTTTGTATAAGTCTAGTTTTCGCTAGGAACTATTATTGGGGTTCTCTTCTAAGAGGTGATATGGTTAGAATCTTGAACTTTCCCTTTCCCTCTATCCAAATTCACCATAGTGTGGTAGGGGAGTGGCTTAGGTGCATGCAGGATGGGTTCCAAACTATCCCTAAAATATTAAATGAAGATATACTGACCCAAAAAGAATTAAAGCGTGTCAAGTAGAAATATTAATGGAAGTAGGATAAAATATTTTTTAGTGTCCTGAAGCTTGTTGCATTCCTTAAATATAAAAGGAATTCCAAGGCCATAAAAAAGGCAGTTCTAGTTTTGAAAATTCTATGTAGCTTGTAACTAGGATAATGTTTAGTTTCAGGTTGTTGAAGATTAATGTAATTTTGAGATGGTATAATCTCATGAGAAATGTTAACAAGTTTCGCAATTATAAATGCTAATATCATAAATTTATCTCCAACTTTTTATACTTTAAATAAAATGAATTCAATACATTAAAGATGGTTGAGTTTATCTCTACAATTTTCTTGTGGGTGTGTTATTGGTTCATAGGTCTCTCTCAAGGAGAGAGTTAAATTTCTTTATGAAAATAAAAATTATTTTTAGTGTATGAAGTGGATTGCTGAAGTAGAACTTTATGATAACATGAGTGCGCTTGTTAATGTTAAGCATTAATATCTTCAAAACCCATTGGTTAAGTGTCATTTGTTCATAGGCTCTCTGTCATGGCTTCACTTTCATGTTGTAGCCCAAGATTGGGCACTGGACTGTTGAGAGCCTTGGAGGGTTTTCAGATTGAAAATATAATTTAATCAAATCTACTATTCTTTGTATTCTTTTATTTTTTGTTTAATTTATCTGTGTTCTTGTATCTCCACGGTCCTCAGAAAAATGTAAAGGATGCATTTAAAGTAACTATATAACACTACTCCATGCGTCTGAGGAGATATATAATTTATGTTCTCTCAGTGTTTGTTAAAGGCAATGGGATTACTTGTTCAAATGATGAAATAAAAGCCCCATTTAGACAAAATATGAGAATTATCCATATTTGAAGGTATGTAGGTGGTTGTTAGAATGAGTCTATCATATGTACAAACTTTGAATAAAGAATACCCTCTTGAGTCCTATGGAGCTCAAAGCGAAGAAGGTTGTCCAAGCCTTGTCAATTAGTATTTTCTTGTCCTACTATAATAATTCCCAACATACTACTCATTTACACTTTTTCTAATCTTCTGGAAACTAAAAATCTAGTGTTGTTCTCTTCTTGTTCTACCACTCCCTGGTCATCTTAAATCCTCAATCACAAGCAATTGCTATGATATATTCTTTTGAGACATATTTTCCTCTTCTTGTTCTATCACTCCTTGGTCACTTATGAGTTAGTTGTAGATTTGCGATAATTTTTGAAGACAATTCTTTAAGCTCACAGTTTTGCGAGGTGGTGACACATGTATGGAGAAATTTTGAAAGGATTGTGTACAATTCAGACCATGTGACAACATATGAGTTTCATATCAAAAGAGACATCTAAAGGATGTTGCATATGGTCTTGAAATATGGTGTAGATCAAATAATCATCATGACTTGTCGTCATTACTTTTACGAGATGTTGTGATAACCAAGAACATCGAGTTGAAAATATTTCATTTCTATGAACTTAAGTATAGAGATTTCTTGAATTAGCAAGTTTTGGCAATCAATTTGAAACCTAGAGGAATGATATTTATTGTCGTCTGTAGATAATATTATTTTCATTCTTTGTACTTGTCATTTCTTGGTTAGATGGGTTTTTATGTGTTCGTGATGCTGATAGTGAGAATTTTCATGAGTGGCATTATCTGTTGAATGAGGTTGAGATCGGGGAAGGTCTTGTTGTAAGAAGTATATAAGGATCATGGGTTGATGCTACAATTTTTGCTTGTAGGGATTTCTTAAACTCCAAGGATGGTTGTAGGGATTTATTCACCTAATTGATCCATTGTCGGTGCTTATTGCCAAACTATGGGAGCTTGTTGGGGTCTATTAGGAGTTTAGTCCCTTAAGGATACCGCTATATTTATCTCTCAATGTAGGGATACAAATTGGGAAATGGTTGTTGGACTTGGAGATGTGAACTTTTCTAATCCTAGTTCGTACTAGAATCTATTTTTCGTGGATCTCTTCTAAGAGGGGAGATGGTGAGAATCTTGCAATTTCCCCTTCCCTATAGACGAATTCTCCATAGTGTGATAGGGGCATGACTAATAGGTATGGTTGGGATCCAAACTATCACCCTAGTCTCTATGGACGCACTTTGACCTTAGGTGTCTCTTTTTGACCAATTGACTAGCTTTATATTAGGACAAAAATCATGACAATATTTTTAGCACATTTTAGTTGATGATAGTAAAGATTTTTCTTGTTATGAGGAAATTTTTCATTTGCAGGTGGGTGGTGAAAGGCACTCAGAGTAACAAATTTTAGTTAGATGAAGGATGACTAACCAAATCAAATCTTGAAGAAGGGACATGTTTTGGGAGTTGAGAAAGATGGTTGTTTCTCTTCTTATCTATTAATTTTTCTTTCTTCTCTTTTGCAAATCTTCTAAATTCTATGGAAGCAGGCAAAATGTTGTAAAATTGTAAAGTGTCAAGGGTCAAGGTTCATAATAAGTAGCTAGGAATTTTCAAAGTGTAATATCTCCTATGTCTTGAAATAGAATTGTATGGTTGAGTTTTGTAATACAGTTGTCTCCAATTTGAAGTGTATAATTTCTTTAAGTTGAAATAATCAAGGATTATTCATACTTTGTAGAAACATTTGTTGTCAGATATTCGATTTATTATTGTCTTTTGTTCTAGGAGTAGTATAATTGTTTTAATAAATGAAACAAGAATTTTAAGTCTTCAAATGGATTATTAAGAATGGTAGTGCGATGTACATATATCGGCAATCTTGTCTTCACTAGGCGATAACATTCTCTTAACTGTCATGTCCCCATTTTAAGATAGAATTTTAATAATAATTAGATAATAAAATATTATTAAATAAATAATAATAGTAAAATCATATATTAATATTAATATTAAAATATAAAAAATAAAAAATAATAATAAAATATTATTATTATAATATAAATAATAACAGGGACAATGATAATAAATAAGAAATAATAATAAAATATTATTATTATATCTGACAGGGACAATGATCAGTTAGTGAAACCTTTTAGTATTGAGGAACTTCATTTTGTTGTTTTTTCTATGGCACCAGATAAGGCTCCTGGTCCAGATGGTTTTACTATTCTTTTTTATCAGAAATGTTGGGATGTTATTAGTTTTGACCTCCTATTGGCTATAGAAGAATCTCGTAGGAAAGGTTATGTCCTTAAGAATTTTAATAAAACCAATCTCACTTTGATTCCCAAAACCAAGACACCTCAAACATTTGCGGATTTTAGACCTATCTCTTTGTGTAATTCTATTTATAAGATCATTACTAAGGCAGTTTATCTTAGACTTAAGCCACTTATCCCTAGAATAATTTCTCTTCAATGAGGAGGTTTTGTTCCAGGTAGGGATACATCTAATGGTGCCTTAGTTTCCTTGGCAGTCCTCCACACCATTGAGTCCTTTCAAATTCCCCCTGTTGTGGTTAAATTAGACATGATGAAAGCATATGACAAAGTTAGTTGGTCTTTCCTTTTAAATGTTCTTAAAGAATTTGGATTTTCTTACTCATGGTGCAAATGGATTAAGAATTGCTTATCTAGACCTTCTTTTTCAGTTTTAATTAATGGTATCCCTTCTGGTTTCTTTTACGCCACTCAAGGATTCCGTCAAGGAGATCCCCTATCCCCCTTTTTATTTATTATAATGGAAAAAGCATTTAGTATAACTATTCTGAAACATAATCTTCTTTCTAATTGGAAAGGTATAAGTATTCCTAATTAAGATTTATCTATCTCTCATAACTTCTTTGCCGATGACAGCTTTCTATTTGGTAGATCTTCCATTCAAGAGGCCAAATGGATTAAACAAATTTTGGACACATATACGGTTGGATCTGGTCAAACCATCAACCCCCTCAAATCCAAAATTTATATGTTTTTTACTTCAGATTTTGTTCAGCAGAGAATTACTAATACTCTTGGGTTCCCTATAGATAATTTACCCTCTACCTATCTTGGTATTCCCTTTTTCCTTGGTCAAGTTAAACCTTCTTACTGGGATAATTTAATTAATAGACTGAAAAAAAAAGAATTTCGGCTTGGAAAGTGAGATGGCTCTCGCTTTCTGGCAGGATTCTTTTAATCAAAATTGTGCTCACAACTATCCCTAATTACTACATCTCAATCCTTCAAGCCCCGAAGTCAGTAATTAATCATATTGAAAAAATTATTCATTGTTTTCTTTGGACATCCAATATAAATAATGAAAAGAAAATTCCTCTTGTCTCTTTACATAAACTATCCATGAATAAAATTTCAGGGGGTGCAGGGTTACACAATTTATCTATCAGAAACAAAGCATTTGGAGGGAAGCTAGTTTGGAATATGTATTATAAGCCACATTCTCTTTGGTGTTAGATCATGCAAGCTAAATACCTAGATTCTTCTAATCCTAATAGAAGTTTTACCATTTCTAACCCTCCATTAGGTTCCCCTACGTGGAATTTTATGATTTCCTGTAGAGAGGTTGTCACAAATTTTATGTCCTGGTAGGTCCACAATGGTTTTAATGTGGCATTTTTGAAATATTTCTGGACTGGATTCCCTTCATTGTGTTCCTTAAATTCTCTTGTAGAGGTTATCTATATCTCCACCCTCCACTAGGGTGAGTTTCTTGTTGATTATGTGGACTATGTGGATATTTTTTCTCATAAGTTGATTTGGAAAGATCCATATGTTCTTCCTATAGATATAAATCTTGCTAGGGATTTTTCTTATGTCCTTGCAAATAGGTTAGTTTATATGTCTAATGGAAATGATAAGTTCTTATGGTGCCCCTCCAAAAATGGCTTGTATTATGTCAAATCAGGTTATGTAGCCCTTCAACAAATGACAAGCCAACATCACAATCAATGAGCTTTTTCTTTCTGTTGGGATAAGTCTGTCCTCTCCAAAGCAAGAGTCTTTTCTTGAATTTCTATTCAAAGTAGAATCCTAACTAGTGGCATATTAGTTAGATTTTGAATAGCCTCCCCCTTTAATTGTGTATTAAGTGGTATGCATATGGAAACTATGGATCATCTTTTTGTTCATTGTCACTTTGCCTACCAATGCTGGTCCTTTGTCATGGAAAATTTATCCATCTCTTTCCCTCTTCCTAATTCTCTATGGGAGCTCTTTCAGTCTTGGCCCATTTTATTTGTAAATTCCTTGTTTTCATGCTTATGGATTATCATTTCTTCTTCAGTCCTCTGGTCAATATGGTGGGAACGTAATAAAAGAATCTTTAGAAAAGTCAATTCAGATATTTCTTTAGTGCTCTCTACAATAGAAAGACTTATTTCTAAGAAAGTCAATAATATTTTATCTTATCATTTTAATCCAAACACCACCTTTTCCTTTTTTGGACAATCAAGTAGCTTCTTCCTAGAAACTTATTTCTTTTCCTTCCTCCCCTAATTTTCCTCAAATTAGAAAATCCCCTATCTACAGAACCACAATCAAATGGAAACCGCTTGACCCTTCTCATGTTAAGATAAATTTTGATGGTTCCTCAAGAGGTAACCCTGGTGAGTCAAGAATTGGTGCTTTCTTGAGAGATCATTTAGGTAAATTTCTATCCTTCACTGCATTTCTTATCAGTCCTGGCACTAATTGTTGGAATTAGGAGAGATAGGGTACTAAGAGGGGAGGGGTGAATCAGTGCCCACAAAAACTTTTACTTGTAAACCTTTCAGATCTATGACAGTAAATAATAATAACCTTGCAAAATAACTTGTATCTAATTGTATGTATCATTCATCCATTTAATTTTGTGAAAGTAAACAACATGAAATCAACAATATATCAATCACATAACACATGTATTTTGGTAACGCAGAAACCCTTGTTAGAAGGTAAAAACTGTGGTGGGGATGACACCCACAAATTTTTTACTACTACAAATAGAAAAGGTTTGCCTGTTAGGGCTACAAGTTTTGATCACTTCTGGTGATCTTACCCTGTTAGGAGTAACATATTAGATCATCTAGATCTACCTAGTTATAGGATTTTAACAACACTAATGAAGTGTGCACTCAGTTAAGAGATTTACATAAGACTGTCAAGTCTACTTTGTTAAGAGATTTAGCCAAAAACTCTATTACAATTATTAGAAAGCAATAGGAAATTATCTGCTAAATGACAACTTAATTGTCTGATATAGATCAATAAGTACTGATAAAATAGCACCTCAACTGTGATGAATCTCTACTCTGAACTGCTCGGTTAGCCTACTCTGATTCTGCTTAATCTGATCTCCTCTGTATATTGTTTTGCTCTGTCAACTGATAGTCTTGAAGTTAGGCAAGTGCTCCAAGTGCCCCTTAATTCATATATTAGCTCACATCACAAATGATGCGAACATACATTTATATAGCATACTACTTTATGCTTCATAAACAAAATTAGGTTACAAATCTTAGACAAAACCCTAAGATCTACGGTGTACAAAAATAACCTAGATCAAACTATTAAAAAAGATATACATTGCATTTAATGAGTATCTTGATAATAAATATTCCTTGATCTTGGTAAAATGTTTTTTGATCCGTTGTAACCATTTTCATAGAAGAATGTGTCATTCCTGATTACTATGTCATTTCCTGTGATCCTCGGTAAACACTATATAAACTACTCTGTGTATACTAGTGCTCGGTGTTTAATGTCACTCAGTGTCGATGTCTGCTGATGCTTGATAAACTGTCTAATGCTCGGCGTATAAGCTCAACCGACTGGTCTATTTTGCTTCTAGTTACTGACTGGCTCAATATAAGTAACCGACTGATATCTTTGATAACCTTTGATACTAATGACAACCTTAAATGCTCAATAGAGATAACAATCTCCCCCTTTGGCATTAGTATCAAAACCTGAATGTATATAGACAAAATTTTCTATATATAACTTATATCTCCACCATATACATATATACTTATCTATTTACTCCCCCTTAGTGCATGCTCCTGATAATATGTAGTATACGTAGCATCTATGTACATATTTTGCATATTGACATATACATTGATTTCCCCCTTTTTTTTAGCAATGCCAAATACAAATATTATACAACTTATACTCACATCTTGTCAAAAATATGTTGATGGGTTTTCTTCATAGACTCCAAGAGGTTTTCCCATTCCTCTTTCAAGTTGGTGAGAGCAATGTGCTCAAGACCGACTTGTGCATGCATGTCAAAGATGTTTTCCAACATAGAAATTTCTGGTGTTGTAACAAATTGTTCCGCTTTGACAATGTGTTTCTCAAAAATCTTCAGGTATGGAAGGAGTTCTATTTGTAACTCTGTGACCTGATCTGTGATCTGCTCTTCTTGTTTCTTGAGATCTACTATCAACTGCCTGAGTTCCTGAACTCTATGAATATGCTTTGAAAAAGCTTGTAGCTCGGTTATAGCTGCATTTGCACTAGTCTTGATGTCATCTTCCAGACCTTTGATCTTTTCACTGATCTCAACAGTGAAGGTTTCCACAATGTAAAGCTTTAGTAAGAATTGAAAAATTAACTAGGTTATAGATTTTATCTCAGTTATTACCTTAGATAATTTAACCTTGTTTATTGCCACTTCTTGGCTGATTCTTTCTGCCAGTTTGTCTTGAATTTTAGATTTTGCCCTTTCTTCAATTCACTTGTTTGCATCAATGTCCAGGGCATTTATCTTCTTGGTAAGTATAGCAAGTTGATCTATTATAGGAGTATCTTCATCAATGCTCACTTCGGGCACTACCTGTTGTAAGATATCCCTAACATCTGTTAATATTTCTTTGCATTTGGTTTCTTGCTTCAACTTTTCTTGTGCTACTTTTCTTGTACATAGTTCTCCATATTTGCTCAATTCCTCGGGGCTAAGGGTCCTCGAGTCACACTCTAGTATTACTATAACTTTGACTAGAGTGACTGACCCTTTTCCTTTCTTTTTCTTCTTCTTTTCTGGTGCAAGGGGTGACTTCTTCACAATTGTGACAAGAACTTTTTCTTCTGTCTTTGGAGTATCCTTCCCAGTTGACACACTCTCTTCCTTCTTCTACTCCTCGGTAACTTGTGTGTCGGTTGAATGAGTGGGAGCCTCGGATGTGGTGTTAGGTGGGGTCAGCTTGATTGCCTTAGGCTCATCTTGTGCCTATGCTTATGTAGTAGTTGGCTCTATTCCTTTAGACTTATTTATGTCTGCAGGTGTTTCGGTGTCTTTTTCCCCTATTGTATCTTTATGTTGCTCGGGGTCTGAGCCGTCGGGTTGTTCCTGTGAAATAAGTTCTACTACTTCTGCAAGTATAGGAAGCTTGCCCGGTAATGATGTAAATGCACATTCAGTGACTTGTGCTTCATCTTGTGTGATTACTGGTGCAATATTTACATCCTCATCATCCTTGTCATCAGGATCACCATTTGTGATGTCCTTAATGAGTACATCATCTTCATTTGGATCTCTACTGGATCTGGTGCATCCTGTGAAATATTTATTACTTCCTTTTGTTCAGTGATATCAATTACCTTGGTAACTGATATACCGGTGTCCTTTGACTTCTCTACTGTAGTATCATCAATGCAGATACCTTTACCTTTGGAATTTTGTCTCTTTTTAGATAGATTTAAGAATGCATTTTGCTCAGCTTGTTCTTTGGCTTTAAGAATTGATTTCCATAGGTGATCACCAGATTCATCTACATCTGCCACATTCTCATCCAATATCATCATGGCTCGGTTCTTTACCAAAAATCTTGCTTGATGATTAGCCATGTGTTCATTAATTTCTGCTAGGCTTAGATGTGGGGCTACCCAAACTAGAGATCTTTCTCTCTTTCTCTTCTCGGTGTCTAGTGCATAAGCCCATTTTTTATTTATTCTGTCATCCAACTCCTTTGGTAATGATAGTGAAAACTCTAAAGGAACTCTTTTAAACTTTATCATCATTTGGATAACTGCCTCCTCAATCTTTGTTTGATCCTCATTTGACATTTTGTCAAATCTGCTAAGTTCAGGATCAACAAGGTCTCCGTTCTCAATTATATCCTCAATGATTTCATCTATTGACCTTACCTTGTTGCTGACCACTTTGAATTGACAGATGTCATCTTCATTTTCATTACCCTCAAGGTCTTCTTCAGCTACAACCTTGGTATTTCTCTTAGCATATGTCTTTGTCGGTGTAGCTGCCCTTGGTCTTGCAATTTTCACTAATCCTTTCTTTGGTGGGGGCGAGGCTACAGTTGATGATCTTGTCCTTGTACCTATTTGTACTGGTAACTGCTTTTTCTTTTGAATTTTGGTGGGAGGAACCAGAATAGGGTCTTTCTCTACTTCAGACTCAGTTTCCTCACTATCATAAGGTTTGTCAGCCAACAGTAACTGACCTTAGATTGTTTCTTTAACTGGTGACTCCTCAGGTGAGTCAGAGACATCTCCAAATCTAGCAGTTAAGTCTTTCTTCATCTTCTTTGCCTTCCTAGTTATTTTATTAATAGCCTGACCTGTCATGATTCTAGACTTAGCTTCTTCATAGGTTCCAAACCTAGTGGCCTTGGGGTCTTTTGGTAGTGCTAGTAGTGCATTAATAGATTTCAAACTAAAATCATGGTTCATTACATAGCCCATAGGTGCTAGCCATTTGATTCTAGGTTCAACTGCTTTTATCATTGTATGATCTATGTCTACCAGAAAACATATATCTGTCTCAAATTTCTCAACTAATTCTCATGGAATTCTACTTCTTTCATTCATCTTGGCCTTAAATTCATTAAAGTACTTATCAAAGTCTTTATTCAAACCTTCTCCTAACTTTTTCATCATCTCGGTAATCTGTATAGTTATCAGTTTATTTGTTGTCCAATTTACTTTACCGAAGCTAGGGAGATACTTTTGTAGATAGAAAAATAAACAAACAAGGAGTGAACCAAACTTATATGTGTTTGACTTCTTTGACCTTATAGTCTTCATGTTTTCTTGTAACTGGTTCAACAGTAGCTTTGCAAGATCAATCTGGTGATCTTTCTTTATAATTTTATGTGCCATGTCAACTGCGCTATAGGGTACGCTGTTTAGTCTGCTTGATTGAAATATCTTATACCTTATCACATGTGCTGCAAATTTTACCACTGGGTCTTTAATTGTTTAAATCTTCAATGCTCAATTGTCCCATGCAGCTCCAGCATTATTCTCAACATCAGCTCGGGAGGAGCTTCAGAAAGCTTTTGCCTTGTCAGTTGTAGGATAGCCAGTAACCCTATGTTGGAAACTACAATTGAAACAATTATTGTGTTGTCATTGATGTCAAACCTTAATTGGTAAGACTATTGCTACTTAGGAAAGTACTATATCTATTGTATTGTTGTGAAGAAGGGGTAGAAAGGATGGTAACAATAGCACCTAGGGAAAGGTTGAGTTATCTTGATACTACAAAGTGTACTTGACTATGTTGTACAATGATGAGACAATGTATTGTTTATCTTAGTAAGATTGAAGACTAAACTGGTAGGCTTGACCGAGAAAAATGGAGAAATCATGTTTAAGCCGAGTGATGTTAGTGTTGACCGAGTCAGTATACGTCGATCAAAATTCTAGTGTTGACCAAACAATAGTTAATTGTTGAGAAGACTGTATAAGCTGAGGAAACATTTTTTAGTAATGACTAAGCTTTCTACATGAAGACCGAGTAGTTGATCACAATATTGACCGAGCATTAGCATTTTTATATTTGAAGAGAATTCAGATTTGGAGCCGACATTGTTGAATTCTTGGATTATGTAAAACGTGTTGACTTTATTTATTGATTGTTTGAAAGCATTAAATGCACTAAAAAATATTTTATTATAAATCTTTAAGAGATTTGAGATGTTTCTAGAAAAGGAGTCAAAGAACATAAAGCGAGTAGATTCAATGAATCTGACCTAACCCTAAGATCTACGAAGGAGATTGAGCGAAAAAAGTTGAGTTAACAAAATTGAGGAAATATTAAGGGAACCTAAGCATTAGGTATGTGTGTGCATGGGTGAAAAGGAGATGTTGGAAGATCAGTAGATTTTATTGACTATATAAGCAAAAAGGCTGAAGGAGAAGTGTGGTGATTGCTTGAAGAAAAGTTCCAAGAAGATCAAAGATGGAGATGGAAAAGTTTCAAAGTCAGTAAACTAGCATTTGTGTATAGAATTGGATTTGATATTTGCAAAGTGAGTTGTATGTTTTTCAGATCAATACTGCTGCTACTTTCTAACCATTGTAACAATCAAAATCCTTTTAACAGAGGTTGACCTAACAGTCATATGTTTAAATCCTTTGAACAAGGTTGCATTCTAATGGAGTGTATGTAAGTCCTATAACAAGGCTCATTTTTAATAGGGTGATTGAAATCCTTTAACCGAGTCACACCTGACAGTGTGTATTGTAACCTTTGACAGGGTTGGCTTTTAACCAAGCTCACTTCAGAAGAGTGAAAATAATAATAGCATGTTACAAAGTGGTTTTTCCCAGATTGGGTTTCCACTATAAATCCTAGTGTCAATGCTTGTGTGAATGTTTTGGTTTGAACATTTATGTGTTTTACAAGTTAGATACAGCTGGGTAGTGGACTGCAATGTTATATGTTTCTATTACTAAATCAGTGATGACCGAGTTGGTTTTGGTTGTTAGATCTGATTTAAAGAAAAAATTTTGAAGTTGTTTTATACATCAGGACCTGAGAACAACTGATTCACCCTCCCTCTCTATTGTTCTAAATCGTATTAACAATTGGTATCAGAGCTGTGTTGCTTATTATTGGTGATTTTGCAAAGTACTACATTGAGAATGACTATGTCTCACCTATCACACCTTTGACTGTCGAAGAAATGAGAGCTAAGCAAGAACATAATCAGGCAATGCTAGAAATTGCATCTGCCCTAAGCTATCCAGAATTTGAGGACATTAAAAATTGCACAACTGTTAAGGAGATGTGGGACACTCTTACAAAGATCTATGGTGGTGACATATATGTCCTAAAAGTTAAAACGGAGAGTCTCAGAGGCAAGTTTGATGAAATGAGAATGCAAGAAGGTGAAAACATTGGACAATATTGTGGTAGAATAAAAGAAGTTGTGAATACTATTAGAGGAGAAAATGGGACTATTGATGATGAAACTATAATTGGAAAAGTTCTAAGAACCCTGCGTCCTATATATGCCATTAAGATCTCAGCTATTCAGGAATCTAGATACAACTCTGCTAATGTGCTTACTGTTGTCATATTTTTGCACATTTTGGAAACCTAATTACTAAATGAGCTATTGCAACCTAGTTTGTGTTATTAGGTGGTCTTACTTATATTTGTGTTCATTTCATTTCAAGAAGTGAAGAAAAGGAAATGAATTGCATCTACATCTACACATACATCTATCTATGGCATTTATACTGTACAAAAGGGAAAGAACTGAAAAAAAAGTAGCTATCTAAGCTCACACAGGCTGTGAGCATAGCCTTTACCAGAATTGAATGGATGAGTGCAGATATACATAAATAAATAATTGATATGGGGGTACCAGACATTGCCTGGTGTTGATGTCCAGATCCGGTCCAGTCTAGTGAGCTCCTGAGATCCAGAACCTGCAAGAAGTGAAGAAAGGAGATGGGTTAGATCTAATGGATCTATACAATGGTTGGTATCACAATATCATAGAATGCATACATACACTCAGCCATCCACCTCTAAAAAAGGCTGTGCTTAGGGCATGTGCATGAGAATTTTCCAAAGAACCAAAAAGGGCACTATGTTTTCACTAACATATTTGTTTCATGCGCAGACATAGGGAAGCTGATCCAATAAGGAGTTTTGTGAATGATCTGGGTCCTTAATGTGGGTAACGATAAAGTAATTTCATTATACTTTATCTGTTACCCCTTCAAGGGCCAAGAGTACACACAGTGTGTTCAAATGGGGAACATTCAGATGATCTAGCATCAAGAACATAAAAGAATAACAAAGGGCTACATGACATCAAGTTCAAACAAAGCTAATGGTAGAATACACAAATCTATGAGCCAGATAGGGCACTCTATTGCATAGGTGTTCACATGGAAAATACATGCTAAGGGCACACAATCCACATGTTCAAAAAGGGTACAACAAATGATGTTTCAAAAATTAAACTCAATGCATTACATTTAGGGCATATATGTGTTTCAAATCTGCATTCTATAATGATGCTATGACATGAAATTATGATAAATCTGCATTTGTGAACCAATAAAAGAGGACCTCCCATGTCCTAATTTTCCAAGTGATAAACATGTGATAATGATAGCACACTTGAACCCACATAGAAGATACACATTCTGCACATTATCATTGCTATGGGTCTGTTATGTAAACATACAATGGTGGCACAAATCAAATGGAAAATGCTTAGAGAAGGCATAGATCAAGGTTGATAGCAATAGTTACATTATATCAGGGCTACATAACCAGATGGGAAATATTAGTATGATGTTTTTCAAGGCATGGCATTGGTGTACAACAGTGAGGCTTGCATGATATAGGCAGTAGGGTGATGTCCACAAAAACAAAGATATGAATGTCATTATATCAAGACATATATATAATGATAATCAATAAGCAATGGTTCAACATTTCTATCAGTATGATGATGCTGGTGTACATATCTCATTGGCATGGAGGCATTAAATATATGATCAACAATGAGCAAAGAAATGACATAATGGCCATGCCCTAACTAAATGGTTCTTAGGCTTTATAATAATGAACAAAATTTTAAATCAGTGCCAAGTCTCGAGCCAGTACCTTTACAACAGGGGATCATAATACAACAATCATAATAGTGCTTCATTTCTACATGATTTAGTGCTATGCTAATACCAGATGCCATTAAGAAACATAATGAACAATGATGCTTTGTTTTAAGATATTGAGCTAGAAACAATGATACTACATGCATGTCGTGCCCTATCCTTAGTACTCTTGGGCTAATAGGAATAGGAAGCAATAAGGGTGTGATAGTGGTGCTAACATCAAATGGATGCAAAGAAACTCAAAATAGTGCCAACATTCCATTCACCATGCCCTCGATGAACCAAACCATGTTCTCAGGCTAGGGTGATACAGTAATACAATTCAAGATGTACCTTAAACAAGTAAAACAATGCAAATACAGAGACTCTGGTGCCGTGAGGGCTATCCAATGCAGGGAGGTACAAATCGTGCCCTAATATTTTCAAAGCTTCATAATAGAGAAAGATAAACAAACATATCGAGTGCCATAACTGAGTATGAAGCCACAACACACGGTGCTAACAGTAATATGATAGTGCCCTAGGCCAAGTTTCATGGGCTTCAAATAGTAAACACATAACATGAAAGCCATAATAGCGGATTCAAGATTAGTATTATGTGTTGAAAAAAATTTGCAATCAAAGTGCCCTAGTTTGTAACAGTGACCCGAAGGTATAATGCAAAACATTATTCAACATCAACAAATGATTCAACAGTCAAAATGCAATCAATGAAGAAAAATAGTGCTATGCCAAATGAACTAGTGCCTTAACCAAATGTCTTTTGAAATATGCAATGAATGAAAATGTAAACCCATCAAAGTGCCTACCTCATGATGTTGCCAAATCGATAAGGTATTTGTTGTTTCTATTTCAAGAATGGAATGTTGCCTATCGAGTTGCAGTGAGTTCTGTATGTGCCAGTTGCTGAGCTGTGAAAGCCACAATGGCAATGATTCCCATTTTCAAAGAAGGGTTGTAATAATAGCATCTTTCCTCTTGTTTCCCCTTTTTAGGGTTGAGCAATTTTAGCCCTTTTTAATATGTATTTCACGGGCATGAGTCATATTTTGTAAAGATATTAATATAATTATCTCTCTTAAGGTAATTATATTAATTATGTTTGATGCCATAGGTTCCCATAGAATTCATTTTGACATAGGTGATAAATATTATTTAAATCATGTATTTTGGCATGGGGGGGGGCTATTATTTTTTCAAAATATTCATGTGTCAAGTGGATGTTAAAATATTGTAAACATTTCAAATATGCTTTCCCCTTTCATTTAGGGTTGAGAGTTATTTGTGAATGTATTTAGATCCACATGTTTTAGTGAGTGGGGATAAAGTTTCAATTATGATAAGTCATTGCTCCTATTATTGTATGATATTTGACAGGTGGTGTTCTTATAAACTGTTGTCAGATTGTCAGTTACAGCATGACTTAGTGGGTTTATGGTCTCCTTTTTGACTATCCATTTTAGGGACCCCACTTTTCCGTTCCCCTAGATTCTCAGGAATTGGGCATCAGAATTTCAGAGTGGCATGATCATGGGCCTAGAGGGAAAAAATTTCTAATTTTGGTGAAGTAGTGGACTTGAATGTAGATTCTACAGATGTTCTTTAGATGCCTCTCACCTTTGGTGATTGAAGGCTAGTTCTTCCTTCCCTCATTTTCAGGAGGTGAATTTTGTAGCTCCAGGAGAAGAAAATTGATGTTTTGGCTCCTTTTATTTCAACTAATAACAATTGTCCTTCTTTTTCTATAGCTTTGTGAGTTGATTTGATGGATTTGATGTCATGTATTGTGATTGAAATTTGATCCTTTACTTGATATTTTGTTCATTTTGATGTTTACAAGCACTATTTTTTCTTAAAGTTTCAATCTGTGTGCATTTATATGTGTTTGAGTTGTGGAATCTATTTTCCCTTCTCATTTACAACCAGCACCTGATTATTTTCTAAGGGAAGAATTAGATTTGGGAAGAGTTGTGATGTTTAGGTTATATGTTGGATTATATTGTGAGTCTATTTTTAGTTTGTGGATCTATCTAGTTTGGTGAGTCACCTAAGTTAAATTTTAGTTATTTCAATTTTATGCAAGCTCTCTCCCTTTCCCTTCAAGTTTAGTTTAGTTTCAGGTGATACAAATGAGGAAGTCGGCCCTTAATCCAGAGGCTTATTCTCAGTGAAGCAGTCCCACATCCTGAGAGTATTCCCATGTTTCACAAGATTGCTAGGTTCCATACTTAGCCATCACAGGTGCAATCCCTAGTGACAACAGTTTTTGGCATGCCCGGTGATAGTGAAGACTCAATGAGTCTGATTTCCTTGAAAATTTATTGCAAGTTATTGTTTGGTATGAGCAGTGACAGTATTTTGAAGTCATACCTGGTGACTCTAATGGTGTTTTATGTAGATTAGTCCCTAAGCTTATGAGTGGGATTCCAACCAGGCAGAGTAAGAATCCTTTTGTGTATGTGGAGCTGCCATTTGTCAAAAGGAGGTCTAAAGAAGCCCAAGCTAGTGCATCAAAATCTGCAAATCCTACCCTCAATCCAGTTCCTAAGCCTACACACATTCCTACAAGTGCTTTCCCAATCTAGTCAATACATGTACTACTATCCATACAGGCAGCCCCTGCAATTCAAGTTCCCTTAAATCCTCCAATGGCTCAACCTAGATTGCATCCTTTTGTAGTTTTCAATCAAGGCAGTCCTTTAAATTTGTAGTAGCATGATGACATACCTATATCAGCCCTCAAGAGCTTGCCTATGTTTACAGGAGAGGATCAAACCTCAACTATTGAGCATATAAGAGATTTAGTATCCCTTTGTGCCCTACATAATATAACCCAAGATAATGTTGCTGTGAGATTGCTGGCAGCCTCATTTAAGGGCAAAGCTTTGCAATGGTTCAGAATTTTACCAGTTGGTTCTATTGTGGATTGGGATGGGTTGGGTCAAGCCTTGACCAATTAGTTTGAAGACAAATCAGACCATCTTTCATTAGTTGAGCACCTAACTACTATCAAAAGAGCACCTCAAGAATACATGATGGATTTCAATTTCAGATTTCAAAGAACGTGGCATAGAATACCAGCTACCATTAGGCCATTGAGCCAACATGCTTTCCTATATTATTTGAGAGCCCTCAATAGTGATATTGTTGTTATGATCCAGTCATTGGGTGGGAATAACCTTCCGACAGCGTATGATCTTTCCATAAGGGATGAGAATAGTCTAATCCAAGCTAGGAAGATAGCTCCAAGACCCCCAATGCCCATTTTTCCAGAATTAGACCCTATCCCAGAATCAATCCCAACTCTAGCATCTATTCCACCACTCCCAGTTCCTACTCAACAAGCTATTAGCTTAGTTGCAAGCCAATCTCAGGATCTGGATGATATCAAGAAAGCATTGCATACAGTCTCTAACAGGTTGGTTACTATAAGTAAGAAGCTTGATTCACAACCTTCCCTGCAACCCTACCAACCCTACCAGCAACCTCTCCAATAATCTTATCAGCAGCCTTACCAGTTGCCCTATCAGAATCATTACTAGCAGAACAGGCCCCAATACTAGCAAGGCCGGCAAAATCAAACAAGAAGTTACAACCAAAAAGCCAGCCAACCTTACAATCCTAACACTCCTAGTACTTCTAGGGAGTTGGTTCCTATGGCTCAAAACAACATGGTACAAGATTACCAATGGGGATGCCCATGCAATTAGCAACATGTTCAAGGAATGTGTCCAATGGGTTATGCTCAGGCCCTCATGGTATAGAATAACATGACCATGCCACAAGAGGTGGTTCAAGGACCAGAAATGCAATAGTGTCCAGTTGCCACCATAAGTGAAGTTCAGGCACCTGAGGAAGCATTGGTGAACTTTCAGAAGGAAGACTTTTGTGGGGTGAATTTCTCACAAAATGACGACTCAACTTATACTCCTATTGCAGCCAACACAAGATCCAAGAAGAAGGCTTTAGAGGTAGAGAAAATGGCCTTTACCAGTCAACAAGCCCCTATTGTGAATCCACAACCCAAATTAGTTCAAGATCCAGTCCTAAACTAGTCTAAGGAGATCAAAGAATTGGTCAAGGTGGCTCCACAATTGGTATCTACACAAACAGAGGTTGTTGTACCTAAAAAATAGCCCAAAGAAAGTTTGGGATCCTTTAATATTGTGGAACAAATGAAGAAGACCTCCATCAGCGTACCATTGATGGACACTTTGGAAATCCCTAGACAAAAGGAGCTGATATTAAATGAATTAGCTAAGATTTCACCAAGTCAAGGAGTTGTTTTGGAACAACCTAAAGCCCTGGTGGCTGGGACATCTCAGATGGATCAGCAAAAAGAAGAATTTTTCTCACAGCCCGCTATTGTCTCACAGTTTAAACCTCCTCCTTTCTATATAACTCTTATTGTTGGGAATCATTTGATTCATAACTGTATGATAGATTCGAGGGAAAGTAGTTTTGTAATTTCTAAGCAATTGGAAGATCTACTAGAGTTACCTTATGAACCAATAAACAAGCTTGTTGTCTAGTTGGATGGGTCATTAGTCAATACCTTGGGAGTCATAAAAGACCTGAGTCTCACTCTTCATGAATGTCCTAATTTTTCAATTCCTCAAGACATCTATTTCATAGATCTACCTCCTCATTTTGCTATTTGTCTAAGCAGAGACTTCACTACTAGGATAGGGGGATATCTCTCAGCTAATTGGTCTCACCTATATTTCAGAACTAGATATGGAACCAAGGTCAGAATTAAGTCTGAATCTTTTGCAAAAACTCATGTTGAACCATACACCCCAAGCCCTATAAATGCTAACTTGATGTATCATGAGCAAGAGTCAAGTGATTCTGAATCTGAGACCAGTGATAGAAAGATTCCTAATATTGCTTTGGATGAGTGGGCTGAGAGAAATTTAGAAGAAGATGACCCTTTCAAAAATATGGATATTTTTGGTATTGGAATGTTCATCATTCATGAGGGAGACATTGTGATACCATAATTGATTAAAAAGGAAGATAAAATCTCTGCCAGTCATGATGATGACTTGTGGCAAATTTTCTTTGATGGGGCCAGAAGCGGGGTGGGTTCAGGTGGAGGTGTTGTCCTGATTTCTCCTGAGGGAGAAAAGTACTATTCTACTGTTCATTTTTCTTTCAGATGTACTAATAATACATCAGAGTATGAGGCATTAATACATGGCTTAGAATGGGCTAGACAGAGGGGAATCAAGAATTTAAAGGTGACTAGTGACAGTGAGCTGGTGGTCAATCAAATTCGTGGCACTAATCTCACAAAAAGTGACACACTAAAGATGTATAAGCACAAGGTCTGGGACCTGATAGAAGGTTTATGTGCCTTCAATTTAGTTGTTGTTCCAAGAAATTAGAATATGCAAGTAGACAAGTTGGCTTCCATGGGAGCAGAATATGACATTCCAAAGGGTGTCTCAGATCTTGATTCTCAGCACGTGAAGGTCCTGGTAAGACCATCCATACCAGATAATCAAGTAAGCTAGCAAGTTTTTGAAAATGATGAACAGATTTTCAATTTTCTTATTGAAGAAGCTGAGTTCTCTAGGGTGAACCAAAGTAAACATGCTCATCAGTATGATGACCAAATGCTACAGTTGAAGAGCAATAGACTACCTAAAGGACTGGTCACACTTGAGTCTGTATTTAATTCTGATGATCAACTCAGAGGTGACAAAGCTAGTATGATAGTTAAAGAAGAACAATACCATTCTGTGGAGGTCCTCAAAAAAAAATTTCTCAAGTTGGGAAAGGTATGCACTCAGCCTGAAACACAAGCTTTTGTTTCATTATGCCAGGAGTTTAGTGATGTCTTTTCTTGGGAATACTATGACTTGAAGGGATTTGATCCTCATCTAGCCCAACATACCATTGAATTAGAGCCCTAAGCCAAGCCTGTAAGGCAGAAACAAAGACCCATCAGTCCCAAGTTAGAGGTCGTAATGAAGGAAGAATTGAGAAAAATGATTGAAGCTAATATTATCTTCCCTATTAAGCACACCTCGTGGGTCTCAAACTTAGTGCCAGTTAGGAAGAAGAATGGTGAAATCCGGCTGTGTGTGGATTTTAGAGACCTTAATAGGGCTTCACTAAAGGATCATCACCCATTACCATCTATGGAGCAGATTTTACAGTATGTTTCAGGATCTGACATATTTTCTTTGTTAGATGGCTTTTCTGGTTATAACCAAGTCCTAGTTAGAGAAGAGGGTCAATACAAGATAGATTTCACCACTAAATGGGGCACCATGGCATATAGAAAGATGCCATTTGGGTTGTCAAATGCTGGTGCCACATTCCAGAAAGCCATGGAGATGGATTTTGCTGGCCTAATGAACAAGTTCATTCTGGTATATCTAGATGATATAACCATTTTCTCAAAAGACACAGAGGACCACTTGATTCACCTAAGGCAGATTTTTGAAAGATGTAGAGAGTTTGGAGTCTCACTGAATCCCAAGAAATGCATTTTTGTTGTTCATGAGGGTAAACTACTGGGACACATTGTTTCCAAGCAGGGAACAACTATTGACCCTGAGAGGGTGAAGGCCATTCTAGCTCTTCCCCTACCAGCTCACAAGAAAGGATTATAGAGTTTCTTAGGAAGGATCAACTTTTTGAGGAGGTTTATCCCAAACATTGTTGCACTCCTGAAGCCTATGACTCAGATGCTTAAAAAGAATGAAACTTTCCATTGGACCAATACAGGGAAAAGGTGCTTTGAAGAAGTCAAGGAAGAAATTGCATCCACTCCTACCTTGGTAAACCCTGACTTCTCTAAAGATTTTTTATTGTATGATTTTGCAGATAAAGATAGCATTTCTGCAATATTAGTCCAGCACAATGCTGAGAAACAAGAACAGCCAGTAGCTTTCTATAGTCAAGGCCTAGATGGCTATGAGCTAAATTATTTACCTATGGAGAAGCATGTATTGGCCATTGTGAGAAGTCTAAAGAAGTTTAGACACTTGTTGTCTAACAACACAGTGCACCTGATGGTTGCCCATCCTTGCATAAAGGATTTCCTATTAAATAAAGACCTAAGCCATAAAAGAGCTGGATGGGTCACCAAGGTTATGGAGTACGATGTTCAGATCAAGGTGACAAAGCTGGTTAGAGGGAAAGGACTTTGTGAACAGCTTAATGAGAAAACAACAGATCCAAACCAGTAAGAAGAAGAAGTTGTCTTGGTGAATCAAGAAGCCAGACAGAGCACAAGCTGGACAACGGAGATGAAGTGTTACATTGCTATTGGCCAGTGCCCTCAAGGCCTTGGGAGGAGTAAAAGAAGGTACTTTAGACTCTAGGCTATTCCTTTTGTTATTATTGATAATGTTTTGTACAGAAGAGATCATGCTAGTGTTTTATTAAGATGTGTTGAAACTGATCAAGTAAGGAAAATACTGGAAGAGTTTCATGATGGAGGTTCTGGTGGACACTTTGCTGCTAGAACTATTGCTCTTAAGGTTCTAAGAGCTGGATATTATTGGCCTAGTCTGTATCAAGATGCTTTTTATTGGGTTAGAGGATGCAAGAATTGCACCTTATTTGCTAGAAAACAAAAGCTGGCTGCCCTTCCCCTTCATCCAGTTGAGGTAGAACAACCTTTCTCAAAGTGGGGACTAGACTTTATTGGACCTATCAACCCACCATCTAGTGCTAGACACAAATGGATACTCACTACCACAGACTACTTCACCAAGTGGATAGAAGCAGTAGCACTGAAGGAGGCTAATGAGACCTCTGTTTTGAACTTTTATCAGGATATTATATCCAGGTTTGGTACTCCAGATTCAATTGTATCAGATAATGCCATGGCTTTCCTAGGAGCTAGAATTTTAGAGTGGGCACTCATGCATGGAATCTTTCTGAGTACTTCTAACTATTACCCTCAAGGTAATGGACAAGAAAAATCAACTAATAAGAACTTGCTCAGAATAATCAAAAGAACCATAGAAGGAAACTAGAGAGACTGGCATAGCAAGTTAAAACTAACCTTGTGGGCTGATAGAATAATACCTAAGAGGGCTACCGGTAATTTGCCTTACACATTGGTATATGGAAGGGAGGCCAAGATTCCCCTATCTACTAAACTACCTACCTTGAGTTTGATTAAAGAGATTGATCTCATGTAGGAAGATCCTATGTAGGTCAGGATGACAAAGCTTATTAAACTTGAAGAAACAAGAAAAATGACATTTAAAAGCCTGGAAGCTCATCATACCTAGGTCAAGAGAAGTTTTGGCAAGAGGGAAACACCTAAAGCTTTTAAAGAAGGGGATCTAGTTCTCAAGTGGGATGAAGCAAAGCATAAACCAGGGAAACACACTAAGTTTGATGCTATCTGGACTAGACCATTTATGGTGATTGGATGCAAGGCCCACAATGCTTATCAACTGGCCAGCATGGATGGAGAGGAGCTGCCCATTCCAGTGAATTGGATTCACCTCAAGGTTTTCTCCCGAGGTTCTTTCTACCTTGTATTTTAGTAGTGTTAGAAGTTTTGGCTTTCTATTTTCCCTAAGTGCCTAGCACAAGTTGTTTTAGTTCAGTTTGGTTAGCAATAAGCCTGAATAGTTGTCAGGCAGTTTTTCTCGAGAGAAGGAGTTTTGTTTTGATTGGAGTTTGGTCAGTTGTTAGTACTCTGTACCCAATGGATCTTCAAGGCAGCTGGTCAAGATGCTTAGCAGGCAAGCACTCCAAAGAGGTCGCCAAAATGTTGTCATATTTTTGCACATTTTGGAAACCTAATTACTAAATGAGCTACTGCAACCTAGTTTGTGTAATTAGGTGGTCTTTCTTATATTTGTGTTCATTTCATTGCAAGAAGTGAAGAAAAAGAAATGAATTGCATCTACATCTACACATACATCTATCTGTGGCATTAATACTGTACAGAAGGGAAAGAACTAAAAAAAAAAGCATCTATCTAAGCTCACACAGGTCGTGAGCATAGCCTTTACCAGAATTGAATGGATGAGTGCAGATATACATAAATAAATAATTGATATGGGGGGTACCAGAAATTGCCTACTATTGATGTCCAGATCTGGTCCAATCTAGTGAGCTCCTGAGATCCAGAACCTGCAACAAGTGAAGAAAGGAGATGGGTTAGATCCAATGGATCTATGCAATGGCTAGTATCATAATATCATAGAATGCATACATACACTCAGCCATGCACCTCTAAAAAAGGCTATGCTTAGGGCATGTGCATGAGAATTTTCCAAAGAACCAAAAAGGGCACTATGTTTTCACTGACATGTTTGTTTCATGTGCAGACATAGGGAAGCTGATCTAATAAGGACTTTCATGAATGATCTGGGTCCTTGATGTGGATAACGATAAAGTAATTTCATTATACTTTATCTATTACCCCTTCAAGGGCCAAGAGCACACATAGTGTGTTCAAATGGGGAACATTCAGATGATCCAGCATCAAGAACATAAAAGAATAATAGAGGGCTACATGACATCAAGTTCAAATAGAGCTAATGGTAGAATACACAAATCTATGAGCCAAATAGGGCACTCTGTTGCATAGGTGTTCACATGGAAAATACATGCTAAGGGCACACAATCCACATGTTCAGAAAGGGTACAACAAATGATGTTTCAAAAATTAAACTCAATGCATTACATTTAGGGCATATGTGTGTTTAAAATCTGCATTCTGTAACGATGCTATGACATGAAATTATGATAAATCTGCATTTGTGAACCAATAAAAAAGGACCTCCCATGTCCTAATTTTCCAAGTGATAAACATGTGATAATGATAGCACACTTGAACCCACATAGAAGATACACATTTTGCACATTATCATTGCTATGGGTCTGTTATGTAAACATACAGTGGTGGCACAAATCAAATGGAAAATGCTCAGAGAAGGCATAGATCAAGGTTGATAGCAATAGTTACATTATATCAGGGCTGCATAACCAGATGGGTAATATCAATATGATGTTTTTCAAGGCATGGCACTGGTGTACAACAGTGAGGCTTGCATGATATAGGCAGTAGGGTGATGTCCCCAAAAATAGAGATATGCATGTCATTATATCAAGACATATATATAATGATAATCAATAAGTAGTGGTCTGACATTTCTATTAGTATGATGATGCTGGTGTACATATCTCATTGGCATGGAGGCATTAAATATATGATCAAAAATGAGCAAAGAAACAACATAATGGCCATGCCCTAACTAAATGGTTCTCAGGCTTTATAATAATGAACAAAATTTTAAATCAATGCCAAGTCTCGGGCCATTACCTTTACAACAGGGGATCACAATACAACAATGATAACAATGCTTCATTTCTACATGATTTAGTGCTATGCTAATACCAGATGCCATTAAGAAACATAATGAATAATGATGCTTTGTTTTAAGATATTGGGCTAGAAATAATGATACTACATGCATGTCGTGCCCTATCCTTAGTACTCTCGGGCTGATAGGAATAGGAAGCAATAAGGGTGTGATAGTGGTGCTAACATCAAATGGATGTAGAGCAACTCAAAACAGTGCCAACATTCCATTCACCATGCCCTCAATGAACCAAACCATGTTCTGGGGCTAGGGTGATATAGTAATACAATTCAAGATGTGCCTTCAGCAAGTAAAACAATGCAAATACAGAGACTCTGGTGCCGTGAGGGCTATCCAATGCAGGGAGGTACAAACCGTGCCCTAATATTTTCAAAGCTTCATAACAGAGAAAGATAAACAAACATATCGAGTGCCATAATCGAGTATGAAGCCATAACACACAGTGCCAATAGCAATATGATAGTGCCCTAGCCCAAGTTTCACGGGCTTCAAATAGTAAACACATAACATGAAAGCCATAACAGTGGATTCAAGATCAGTATTATGTGTTGAAAAAAAATTGCAATCACAGTGCCCTAGTTTGTAACAGTGACCCGAAGGTATAATGCAAAACATTATTCAACATCAACAAATGATTCAACAGTCAAAATGCAATCAATGAAGAAAAACAGTGCTATGCCAAATGAACCAGTGCCTTAACCAAATGTCTTTCGAAATATGCAATGAATGAAAATGTAAACCCATCAAAGTGCCTACCTCATGATGTTGCCAAATCGATAAGGTATTTTTTGTTTCTATTTCAAGAATGGAATGTTTCCTTTTGAGTTGTAGTGAGTTCTGTATGTGCCAGTTGCCAAGCTGTGAAAGCCACAATGGCAGTGATTCCCATTTTCGAAGAAGGGTTGTAATAATAGCATCTTCCTCTTGTTTCCCCTTTTTGGGGTTGAGAAATTTTAGCCCTTTTTAATATGTATTTCATGGGCATGAGTCATATTTTGTAAAGATATTAATATAATTATCTCTCTTGAGGTAATTATATTAATTATGTTTGATGCCATAGGTTCCCATAAAAGTCATTTTGACATAGGTGATAAATAAATTATTTAAATCATGTATTTTGGCATGGGGGGGGCTATTATTTTTTCAGAATATTCATGTGTCAAGTGTATGTTAAAATATTGTAAACATTTCAAATATGCTTTCCCCTTTCATTTAGGGTTGAGATTTATTTGTGAATGTATTTAGATCCACATGTTTTAGTGAGTGGGGATAAAGTTTTAATTATGATAAGTCATTGCTCCTATTATTGTATGATATTTGACAGGTGGTGTTCTTATAAACCGCTGTGAAATTATCAGTTACAGCATGACTTAGTGGGTTTATGGTCTCCTTTTTTACTATCTATTTTAGGGACCCCACTTTTTTGTCCCCCTAGATTCTTGGGAATTGGGCATCGGAATTTCAGAGTGGCATGATCATGGGCCTAGAGGGAAAAATTTTCTAATTTTGGTGAAGTAGTGGACTTGAATGTAGATTCTACAAATGTTCTTTATATGCCTCTCACCTGTGGTGATTGAAGGCTAGTTCTTCCTTCCCTCATTTTCAGGAGGTGACTTTTGTAGCTCCAGGAGAAGAAAATTGATGTTTTGGCTCCTTTTATTTCAGCTAATAGCAATTGTCCTTCTTTTTCTACAGCTTTGTGAGTTGATTTGATGGATTTGATGTCATGTATTGTGATTGAAATTTGATCCTTTACTTGATATTTTGTTCATTTTGATGTTTACAAGCACTATTTTTTCTTAAAGTTTCAATCTGTGTGTGTTTATATGTGTTTGAGTTGTGGAATCTATTTTCCATTCTCATTTACAACCAGCACTTGATTATTTTCTAAGGGAAGAATTAGATTTGGGAAGAGTTGTGATGTTTAGGTTATATGTTGGATTATATTGTGAGTCTATTTTCAGTTTGTGGATCTATCTAGTTTGGTGAATCACCTAAGTTAAATTTTAGTTATTTCAATTTTATGCAAGCTCTCTCCCTTTCCCTTCAAGTTCAGTTTAGTTTTAGGTGATACAAATGGGGAAACTGGCCCTTAATTCGGAGGCTTATTCTCAGTGAAGCAATCCCACATCTTGAGAGTATTCCCATGTTTCACAGGATTTCTAGGTTCCATACTTAGCCATCACAGGTGCAATCCCTAGTGGCAACACTTACTTTGGAAGGTTTGGTTGGCAACCTGACTACTTTTGAACTCTCTAACTATGATAACTTCACTATTGGTAGTATTGGTAATGTTGAATCTGCTTTTAAGTCACAATTAGTTCTGAACAAGCCAAAGAAAGAAAAAGAAAGATGCATAAGTGAAAGTGAAAGCGAAAGTGAAAGTGAAGGTGACAATGACACTTCTAATGAATAACTTGAAGATCTAGAAGCTCTTATGGCTAGAAGACTGAGAAGGGGAAAAGGAAGATATAAAGGTAAACTCCCAATTATATGTTTTGCATGTAATAAAGTTGGTCATATAGTTGCTAGATGTCCTAACAGGAATGATAAAGATGAAGAAAGAAACAACAAACACAAAGATAAAAGAGATGACAAAAGCTACTAAAGGTACAAAGACTACAAAGGAAAAGTTAAGAAATCTTGTTACATTGCTGAAGAAGAAACTGACACTGATAGTGATGATTTTGAAATTGAGGTAGTCTATGTTGCAATGAAAGATGAATCTTATGAGGATGAGAAAATTGCATTGATCTCCTATGTGAACAAGAATGACAAATGGATTATTGATAGTGGTTGTTCACATCACATGACTGGTGACAAGAGTAAGTTTGAGACCTTACATCATTATAGAGGTAAAAGTGTAAAATTTGGTAATGATGCACCATGTCCTGTTAGAGGAAAAGGTTTGATTAAACTGACTGATAAGATCTCTTGTGAAAATGCATATTGGGTTGAAGGCTTAAATTATAATTTGCTAAGTGTTTCTCAACTCAACATCACTAGTTACCGAGTGGAATTTCATCACAAGAAAGCTAAAATATTTGATGCTACTAGTGAACTGATCAGAAGTGGAGAACAGACTAGAGGTAATTTGTTCTATCTTGACCTATCTGAAGAAGCATGTATGGTTGCACAACTTCAGGACATTTGGTTATGGCATAAGAGGCTATGTCATGTTAACTTTGATAATCTAGTAGAGATAAGTAAGAAGAAGAAAGTAAGAGGTCTACCTAGATTGAAGAAATCTGAGAATGTGATGTGCAAGGAATGCCAGTTAGGAAAAATGACAAAGTCAAATTTTAAGAGAAAATCCTTTACTTCTAAAAACATTTTAGATTTGGTTCATACTGACCTTTGTGGACCTATGGGTATACAAAGTTACTATGGTGCTAGATATTTTATCTTGTTTATTGATGATCATACCAAGATGATGCATGTAGTGTTTCTAAAAGAAAAATTTGATGCTTTTCAATTCTTTAAGTGGTATTTGGCTAAGGTTGAGAAGGAGACAAGTAGGAACCTAAAATGTCTTAGATATGACCGAGGTGGAGAATTTACATCAAATGAATTCAATCTATTTTGTAATGATAGAGAAATCAAAAGATAGATGTCTGCACCTAGAACACCTCCACAGAATGGTATAGCAGAGAGAAGAAATAGATCTATCTTGGATTGTGCAAGGACATTGTTGATTGAAAAGAATGTGGCACAAAAATGTTGGAAATAAGCTATAAGTACAGTTGTCTACACTCTTAACCAGGTACAGATCAAGAAAGGTACAAATTTGGCACCCTATGAATTATGGCATGGGCATGTACCGAGTGTTAAATACTTTAGAATCTTTGGAAGCAAGTGTTACATATTAAAAGACAATAGGAATGGAAAGTTTGATGCTAAAAGTGATGAAGGCATATTCCTAGGGTATTCCACAAAAAGTAAAGCTTATAAGTGTTTGAACTCTAACACTAACAAAATTGTGGAAAGTGTGAATGTCAAAATTGATGAGTATGGGGGGAACACCCCCATAATGCAATGGTAAGTTGTGAGCCTCTCATTTGTGAGGTCTTGGGTTCAAGTCTTCTTAAGCCCCTTGTTGATCTTGGTTTTGGCCTATTACCCATCAAAAAAATAATAATTGATGAGTATGTAGAAATAAATGAACCTAACAGAAAAAGAGAACCAAAAGATTATAGATCTTTTGTGTACATTGAAGAAGTGGAAGAGGCAAGTAACAGACTTGCACCTGATGCCGAGTCTCATGTAAGCAATGTTGAGTGATAGGAAGATGTTGTTGAGCATCAAGAAAATAGTGTCAAAAGAGAACAAGAACATGCCAAGCGACAAGACAATGATGTCGAGTATCAGGAAGAGGTTACCGAGCATTCAGAAGTTGAATCTAACAATCTTGTTGGGGAACCTAATGAAATAGAGGAGAGAATAGCTAAACTTATTTTGGAAAAATATGTAAGAAGACATCACAAGCCTAAATAGATAATTGGAGACAACCATATTGGAATTCAGACCAGAAGTAAGACAAAGGATCGAACATGTTTACTGTGTGAATTTGAACCTAAGTCAACTATAGAGGCATTAGAAAATGAAGACTAGATACAAGCAATGAATGAAGAGATTGACCAGATTGAGAAGAATGATACTTGGACTCTGGTGTCGAGACCTAAAAATAAAAATGTTATAGGAAAAAAATGTGTGTTCCGGAATAAGTTGAATGAAAAAGGTGAAATAACTAGGAACAAAGCAAGGTTGGTATGCAAAGGCTACGCACAAGAAGAAGGAATAGATTATGGGGAGATATTTTCCCTTGTAGCTAGATTGGAAGGAGTAAGAACTCTACTTGCATATGCTACTTATAAAGATTTCAAGGTATATCAAATGGATGTCAAGTCTGCATTTTTAAATGGTATACTAGAAGAAGTTTACATAGAACAGCTAGAAGGTTTTATTGATCCAAATAGAAGACACGTGGTATGCAAACTGAACAAAGCACTATATGGATTAAAACAAGCTCCCAGAGCATGGTATGAGAGGTTGCATAACTACTTGATACATATTGGATTTTCAAGAACAAATGACACAAGCAATCTGTACATGAAAAATGAAGAAGGTAATGGTATCCTGTTGGCAAAATGTTTTGTGGATGAAATTATTTTTGGTGGACAAGATGCTTTGTGTAAAAGATTTTCAAATGAAATGAAAAATGAATTTGAAATGAGCATGTTTGGTGAGATTAAATTCTTTGTTGGTTTACAAGTATATCAGATGAAGAAAGGACTTTTCATTACACAGTCTAAGTATGTTAATGAAATATTGAAAACTTTTGGAATGGAAGATGCTAGACCAGTGAGCACTCCTATGGTTACTGGACAAAAGTTATCTAAGAATGATGATGCTACAGAAGTGAACTAGACTTTGTACAAATCCATGATTGGAAAATTGTAGTATGCTATACATAGTAGAGCAGATATTGCACTAGCTATTGGGATTGTGGCAAGATTCTCTGCCAATCCTAAGGAAACACACATGATGGCTGTGAAAAGAATTATGAGATACTTGAAAGGAACTGCTGACTATGGGCTATATTACAAGGATGACAAATTTGAACTAAGAGTATATAAAGATGCTGATTGGGCAGGAAATGTAGATGATAGAAAGAGTACTAGTGGTGGAGCTTTCTTTCTTGGGCATAGATTAGTCTCCTGGATGAGCAAGAAACAAAATTGCATTTCCCAATCTACTACTGAAGCTGAGTATGTTGCTGCTGTAGTCAACTATTCAAATTTGGTATGGATAAAACAATTGTTGGTAGGCATGAAAGAAGAAATCACTGAACCTATTGTTATTTTCTATGAAAACACAAGTGCTATCAACATTTCTAAAAATCCAGTGATGCATACTAAGACCAAGCACATAGCAATCAAGTATCACTACTTGAGAGAATAGGTACAAGATAAAGAAGTCTGAATGGAATATGTGAATACAAAAAAATAATTAGCAGACATATTCAGTACAGCTTTACCTAAAGAAGCTCATGAGTATTTGAGAAGTCAATTAGGGCTCCTTCCCCTAACTGAGGCTGCGTAGTTAAGCTAGGAGCACTGCATCAAATATGCTACAGTAGAATATTTGACAACTTAATGCAGAAGATTGTCACACTTTAGGACTGGCCTAGAGTTGTGAAGAAGAAGCAAAGACAATGAATCAATCATAAGCAAGATGACAGAGGGAGAAACACTGAGCTGCACAGATAATATCTACATCTGATGGATGTATTTTTTTAGTTGCTACTTTGGCATTTTTGTCAAAGAGGGAGATGAACTGATACAATAACACATGACACTGAAAAAGTAAGGGAGATGATGAACTGAGATGAAAGATCAGGATAGAGGGAGATCTGGATATTTCTGACGGTCACATAAGTGAGGCTTATAGATTCTAAATTAGAATGAAGCTAAGTATATTACAATTTTTTTTTCTACTAGATAGATAAGTTTTTTGGATTGGTTGGTAATCCATGTGTTATTCAGGTGATATCATATGGTGTTGCCATCAATGCCAAAGAGGGAGATTGTTGGAAACTGCAATTGAAACAATTGTTGTATTGTCATTGATGTCAAACCTTAACTGATAAGACTGTTGCTACTTAGGAAAGTACTATATCTATTGTATTGTTGTGAAGAAGGGGTAGAAAGGATGGTAATAATAGCACCTAGGGAAAGGTTGAGTTATCTTGATACTAAAAAGTGTACTTGACTATGTTGTACAATGATGAGATAATGTATTATTTATCTTAGTAAGATTGAAGACTAAACTGGTAGGCTTGACTGAGAAAAATAAAGAAATCATGTTTAAGCTGAGTGATGTTAGTGTCGACCAAGTCAGTATATGCTGAGAAAAATTCTAGTCTCGACTGAACAATAGTTAATTGTCGAGAAGACTGTATAAGCCAAGCAAACATTTTTTAGTAATGACCGACCTTTCTACATGAAGACCGAGTAGTTGATCATAGTATTGACCGAGCATTAGCATTTTTATATTTGAAGAGAATTTAGATTTGGAGCTGACATTGTTGAATTCTTGGATTATGTAAAATGTGTTGACTTTATTTATTGATTGTTTGAAAGCATTAAATGCACTGAAAAACATTTTATTGTAAATCTTTAAGAGATTTGAGATGTTTCTAGAAAAGGAGTCAAAGAACATAAAGTGGGTAGATTTAATGAATCTGACCCAACCCTAAGATCTACGAAGGAGATTGAGCAGCAAAAGATGAGTTAACCTAATTAAGGAAGTATTAAGGGAACCTAAGCATTAGGTATGCGTGTGCATGGGTGAAAAGGAGATGCTGGAAGATTAGCAGATTTTATTGACTTTATAAGCAAAAAGGCTGAAGGAGAAGTGTGGTGATTGCTTGAAGAAAAGTTCCGAGTAGATCAAAGATGGAGATGGAAAAGTTTCAAAGTCAGTAAACTAGCATTTGTGTATGGAATTGGATCTAATATTTTCAAAGTGAGTTGTATGTTTTTCAGATCAATACTACTGCTACTTTCTAACCATTGTAATAGTCATAATCCTTTTAACAGAGGTTGACCTAACAGTCATATGTTTAAATCCTTTAAACAAGGTTGCATTCTAATGGAGTGTATGTAAGTCCTATAACAAGGCTCACTTTTAACAGGGTGATTGAAATCCTTTAACCGGGTCACACCTGACAGTGTGTATTGTAACCTTTGATAGGGTTGGCTTTTAACCAAGCTCACTTCAGAAGAGTGAAAATAATAGTAGCATGTTACAAAGTAGTTTTTCCTAGATTGGGTTTCCACTATAAATCCTAGTGTCAATGCTTGTGTGAATGTTTTGGTTTGAACATTTCTATGTTTTACAAGTTAGATACAACTGGGTAGTGGACTGCAATGTTATATGTTTCTATTACTAAATTAGTGATGACCAAGTTGGTTTTAGTTGTTAGATTTGATTTAAAGAAAAGTTTTTGAAGTTGTTTTATACATTAGGACCTGAGAATAACTTATTCACCCCCCCTCTCTATTGTTCTAAATCATATTAACACCCTACTGATCATTTTCTTTGTGACCTCTACTGGTTTATCCAACCAAAATTTTCCATCATGATACCGACTCAATACAATCCTTATCCAGTCTGTTTTGAATGATTGCGGAAAGTGTATGGCACATGATAACCCTGATTCCTCAATTTGATTATATTATGTTTTCAATTTTCCATCAGTGCCACACAATTGTTGATATGCCAAAATAGTCTCAAAATCTCCTACTTCTCCAATCTTGTAATGTATGAATGATCATACATCTTCTGTCAACAAAACCCTATCTAGTATGCTTGAAAAAGTGCCCATTAAATCTATTTGTGATGCAATCTTAGGGTGTGGTTTGTACTTAGGTTCATCAAAATTCACTCTAACAATCAGATTTACTTCTTCCTCAACACTGTGTGATTTGCTTGCAGACAATGTAGATGCCATAAATTGATTTAGGGTTTCAGCAAGCAGCAGGTTAACAAAGTGTTTGATAGCAAATGTACTTACTCAAAGTCATCGAAAAGTGATGTCAGTTCGATCTACAGTAGCCTTGAGTCCATCTAAAAATCCTTTAGCTCAAATGCTTTTCTGTGAAATCTCCACTCTTCGAGATCGCAAAGTGAAAATGAACTCTGTTTCCCATGTATTTATGACTTTTTGATATTCCCGCTCAAACTTTCGTGTAATAAATGCTTGACCTACCTTTTGGTTCATAACAACTTTCAGCTCGGTAAAGTCTGTAGGATGTTAATAGCTTGGTTAACACACAATTCCTTCATCGGTTGATACATGTGCTCAATTAACCTTAAATAGTGATTACCGACAGGTAACCAACTCTCGGTCTTTCTTTTACCGATTATATAACTTTTCTAGCTCTTAACATATAAACCATAATGCATCTCTTTTCATGCAAATTTGGTGTGTGTTCATCATATATAAGGAACTATATGTAAAATATGATCATTTTGAAATGTCAATCCCATACATACCTATTTCACCTTAGGTGGAGGAACCGATGTCACCCAATCCAGTGGATGAGGTTTCACTGACAGCATTACTTGACTCAGCATTCTCATTAGATGCCTTTCTCCACATAGTGTTCCTTATCTTCATGATATCTGCAATAGTGTGTCCACTCTCAAATACATGATTTTATTATGGTTCTTAGTCTCTGCAGTCCTTGCTTAAATGACTGACTTTATGACAGTGCATACATGCCATTCCAGTGCTTTTCTAGCTTCTTGATTGTCCAGCCCATCTTTTCCTATTACAATTTGCTACAATGTGTCCATATCTACTACATGCAACATAGTTAGCCCATGTGTTATAATCCTAAACATAAGAATTACCTTGTCTCTTCGGTTGATAAGGCTTGCGCTGTGTTTTCTACTTAGGAGTCCATACTTGCTTCATTTTTGCCTTACACTCTCGTGCAGTGTGTCCATGTTTATTACAAGTATAGCATAACTTCTCAATAGTGGTATTGTTAGCATTATTATTCAGCTTAGCTCTAAATTCATAAGCTTGATGACCATACTTTCCATAATAGTAACAATATCCATCAAATTTAGGAATAACAAGAAGTTTACCTTGTGCTCTACTTCTACAAACATTGGAGGTGTGACCTGGTTTTCCACAGTGATAACATGTCAACACTTTAGGTCTTTGATTTTGATTGTTGTTGACATATTCAGCTTGTTTTGATGATTCTCCTTCATCGGTATAGCCTAGACCAGCTTTACTCCCAAATATTCATTGATTAATCAGAAAGTCATCAATCTTCTTAGAACTGTCCTCAGCCAATTTCTTCATTTCATTGTGTTGTTGTTGAGTTTTCACTTCATTTCTCAGCTTGTCATTCTCCTCTCTGAGTCTTGCAACATCTTCTAGTCTTATTGACAATTCTCCATTCACTCGGTTTACCTCTTGATTCACAGTCATCATTTTATTAGATACTTGGAAGTGACGATCAGTGAATCTTTGTATTTCACTTTCTTTAGCTTGAAGTTGTTCAGTCATTTGTCTTCGGTCTTCAATAGCTAGATTCCTATCTTGTTTAGCTTGTCTAGCATTGTTCATTATCTCTACCATTCTCACCATCTGATATTCTTGACTGATTTGAAGTGCTTTCACTTGTTTAGATAGATGCTAATTCTTTTCAGACAAATTAGAGATTATACTTTCAGATCTGTCAGAAATGCTTCCAAATTTAGATCCAATATGATCAAACATATCATCAATAGGTTCTTCATGATAACCGATCTCATTTTGCAAAATAGCTAGGTTCTTCCTTTCAACCAGTAATTTCTTCAGTCCTTCCTTAGCTTGCTTAAACTGTTCAACAAACATCTACATTTGTATCTTCTAATTCTCAATATTCTTATCTAGCTTGTATCTCTCCATGACTTAGATCTTTACCCTTCAGTGGTTAAACTGTTCAATAAGAGAACTACACTCTAATACCAATTGTTGGAATTAGGAGAGATATGGTACTGAGAGGGGAGGGGTGAATTAGTGCCCACAAAATCTTTTACTTGTAAACCTTTCAGATCTATGATAGTAAACAATAATAACCTTGCAAAATAACTTGTATCTAATTGTATGTATCATTCATCCATTTAACTTTGTGAAAGTAAACAACATGAAATCAAAAATATATCAATCACATAACATAAGTATTTTGGTAATGTAGAAACCCTTGTTAGAAGGTAAAAACTGCGGTGGGGATGACACCCACAAATTCTTTACTACTGCAGATAGAAAGGTTTGCCTGTTAGGGCTACAAGTTTTGATCACTTCTGGTGATATTACCCTATTAGGAGTAACATATTAGATCAGCTAGATCTACCTAGTTATAGGATTTTAACAACACTAATGAAGTGTGCACTGGGTTAAGAGATTTACATAAGACCGTCAAGTCTACTCTGTTAAGAGATTTAGCCAAAAACTCTATTACAATTGTTAGAAAGCAATAAGAAATTATCTGCTAAATGACAACTTAATTGTCTGATACAGATCAATAAGTATTGATAAAATATCACCTCAACTATGATGAATCTCTACTCTGAACTACTCAATTAGCCTACTCTAATTCTACTTAATCTGATCTCCTTTGTATACTGTTCTACTCTGTCAATTGATAGTCTTGAAGTTAGGCAAGTGCTCCAAGTTCTCCTTAATTCATATATCAGTTCACATCACAAATGATGCAAACATACATTTATATAGAATACTACTTTATGCTGCATAAACAAAATTAGGTTACAAATCTTAGACAAAACCCTAAGATCTACGGTGTACAAAAATGACCTAGATCAAACTATTCCAAAAGATATACATTGCATTTAATGAGTATCTTGATAATAAATATTCCTCGATCTTGGTAAAATGTTTTCTGATCCGTTGTAACTGTTTGCATAGAAGAATGTGTCATTCCTGATTACTATGTCACTTCCAATGATCCTCAGTATACACTGTATAAACTGCTCGGTGTATACTGGTGCTCGGTGTTTACTATCGCTCAGTGTCGGTGTCTGTTGATGCTCAGTAAACTATCTGATGCTCGGTGTATAAGCTCAATCGACTGGTCTATTTTGCTTCTAGTTATCGACTAGCTCAATATAAGTAACCGACTGATATCTTTGATAACCTTTGATACTAATGACAACCTTAAATGCTCAATAGAGATAACACTAATAATATGGCAAAAGGCGTAGCTTTGCTAGAAGGCTTGGTTCTTGCTAAAAAGTTGTTGATTTCATGCCTTCATATTGAAGGTGATTCAGTTGTCATTATCAATGCCTGTATTCATGGTAAAATTGATAATTGGAAATTAAGTTATATTCTTCTTTAGATATGGGATTTTATGGAGTCTTTGAGTAATTTTATCATTTCACATACCTTTAGAGAAGGTAATGCTTTGGCAGACTGTTTAGCGAACATGGGTTGTGATAAGATTCATCTGGACTCATGTTCTCAAGAAAATGAATACTCTTCTCTTCTTGCAATTATTCAGAATGAATCATTATAAGCTTTGTGGTTTATTTCAAAATATATTCTTAATTATACACTGTTATGCTAAATACCAATATGGCATACCTCCTCAAGTAGAACTAACTATGTTGATGAGTATTCTATTATGTTGGTCACTGATATGTATAGAAAGTTATGGGTTAAGAAGGTGTGCCACAATGGTTTATTTATCATAATATAGTATAATTATCAAGCTACATCAGTTGAATGAATACCCTACTCTTCTTGCAATTTTTTAGAATGAATCATTATAAGCTCTATGATTTATTTTAAAATATGCTATTAATTATACACTATTATGCTAAATACCAATTTGGCTCCCCTCCTCAAGCAGAACTGACTATATTGATGATTGTTCTATTACGTAGAATGGGCAGTGATATGTATAGTGAGTTATGGGTTAAGAAGATGTGCCATAGTGGCTTTTTATCATAATATAGTATAATTAATAAGTTACATCAGTTTTAACTCATGATGTTTTTATTTTCTCTCTGTCTGGCATCACAAGTTCCACTTTATCCATCTTGGCACATACTTTCCTTGGTCTTATCATGTATCTTTTACATCATTTGGTTGTCATTAGCCGATCATTGGGCATGTATCTGGATCTCGATTTTTCTCTTTTCCAGTGTTTAGTACTTCATCCACTTATACGAATGATTTGATTATTTTAAAAGGTCACTTGGAAATTTAGATGACATAATTGTTATACCTTGTGCACAGCCACTTATTAATTCACTAAGTGACTCTTCCCTCATGTTTTCTTTGTCCTTTAATTCTTGAAAGGGATTTTGAATCTGGCTTTCTGTGAGTTGTCATTATTATTATAGGTGGTGATTAATTAGACATCCTTTTTGTATTGATCTTTTCTATTTATGGGTTGTCCTTTGTTACATTGCAATATATATAGAGCTTCACTATATCTCTTCAATATTAATCTCAACTGATTCTTTTTTTGTTGGTTTCCTTACCATTAGTCAGTGATTATCTTAAATGTTAGGTTGTCCCAGTTTCTTGGTGGGTGTGAGCTCGCAAGTTGAATTATGTTCATCATGTTCTTGTTTGCATATGGATTAATATCCCTGAAATTATAAGGTGTTGTTGGAAGTTGAAGATGGGGAAAAGCCTTTTTTAGGCTGTATTAAGGACAACATGCTTGCTTCTATTTTATTCTTTGATTGCCCGCATATCCATCGAGGTATAAAGAGAATTATAGGCTTTGACATCCTCTTCCCACCTAGTAAATGCATCATCTATCCTTCAAAAATTCTGACAGTTTTTCTCTCTAATGTCCTCGACCTGTTACAGTCTCCCTTTCACTTAGAGTTAATTATTGATCGGTATGTTAAACTAGTATTCCTACAGGGAAATAAGATTAATAAGGTATGCCAAAAGTATGATTCATGGGGAGGTGCTGCTCTTATTGGTGGTCTTTTTCACCATCATATGGTGTTGAGTAACCATGGTGTTTACATGGTCCTTGAAGGCATTAAAAAAGGCCTTGAATGATAATCTTTTTTCCCTATGAAAGTGATGCAGGAGCATCCTGGGTGTAAGAGCAATCTTGCATCACCCTAAAATATTTTTGTTTTTATATTCAATAAGGGTTGTTTTGTGCAGAGCTGCTATTTATGGAAAGTTACTATTTTTGGTAATTTTTGTATGTGCTTAGAATGATCTGATTTCTTTCTTGGAGGTTCATTTTGGTCATATAAGTCTGCCAATAAAGTTTCATTGCCAGATCAAGTGTATATTGGAAGATATTGAAGATTTTCGGTATTGGCAGTAGGGTACAAAAACTTTGAACTCAGTTTTGAAGGCTTTAGAGGCCCCGGATGAGGTCAAAAATTTGGGTGACAGGTGCTTGTGCGAGTCAAGCCTGTAGAGCGCTGCGTGGCATTTTCGAAATGGGGTTATAATAGTCGATCGGGTCAACTGGTGATGACTTATGGTCTTCGAAAGTTGGGCCACCTGAAATGGCGGAAAATAATTTTCACAAAATTTCTGTTCAGGTTTCAAAGGTTATCTTGAGCCGACTATGATGTAATAAAATATAAAATAAAATAATTCTAAGTTTGGTCGGCCTTATTGGCTAAAATTCTAGAACCTTCCCAGGCGGTGGAAAATTGCCTATATAAGGAAGGCTGTATTATTGTCTTAGGCAGTTCAAAATAGTTCTGGGTAGTAGATCTGGGTAATAATTTGAGGCTTTGTCCTACAGAATATTGTAAGGGAATGCCCATGTGGCTTTGCATATTGTAATTCTGAAAGTTTGTAATTCCACATTTGTGGAGATAATAAGAAGCCAATTTTCTATTCTTGCATATTGTTGTTGTTTCTCTGTTTCTGTTATGTGTTTGTGGTATTAAGGGGAGCACCCTTCATCAAGGGGTATCAGAGCAGGAGTTCTTGAGTGTGTAAATAGATCACCGACTATGAGGCAGTTTGCACCAGGACCGTGGTTAGGGTTTCAGTGCGCATCACAAAAATACCTCCATGAAGAGAACGTGGTGGAAGAGCTGGTGCTGTGACACCTGAGGTTAGAGAGCTGTAGAGACAAGTGCGAGCATTGCAAGAAGAGATTCATAGAGGAATGAATCTTAATGTCAGAGACGAAAGTGAGGATGAAGCCAAAGAAGAATATCAAGAAGGAGAAGCTGAAATTATGAACCAGGAGGAAGAAAGACTTTTTCGGGCAATTTCCAAGATTGGGAAAAGACCTAAGATTGAGGTTCCTACATTTTCTAGAAATCTTAACCCAGAGGAATTGATCGACTGGATCAATGAATGTGAGGAATATTTTGAGTATGAAGATGTTGAGGATCCTGATAGGGTCAAATTTGCGAAGGCCAGACTGAAAGGTCATGCGAAGATCTGGTGGCAAGAAATTCAATTGGAGCGAAATAGAAGAGGGAAAGATAAAATCACAAGATGGGATCGGATGGTGGATAAATTGAAGTGACAGTTCATTCCTATTGATTATGAGCTTGACCTACTAAAGAAAATGCAAAGTTTGAAGCAAGCAGGAAGATCTGTTCAGGAGTATACAAAGGAGTTCTATCGACTCCTCATTAGAACAGGCCATGCAGAAGCTGATAAGGAGAAAGTTGCCCGATACCTTAATGGGTTAAGGCCAAGCATTCAGGAGGAGTTGAATCTGGTTCAAATGAACAGTATTGAGGAGGCATACCAGTTTGCCCTAAAAGTAGAGGAAAAGCTGAACAAGAAGTTTGAGAGCAGACAAAATGGAAGAGGTTGTGGTGGAAGATCTGGCGGATGGTCATATGGTAGCCGAAATGAAGATCTGAAAAAGAAGGATGAGGCTAGTAGCAGTCAGAATCAGAGAGGAAATAATTCCAATCATTTCCAGAATCAGAGTAATAGAGATCAGAGAGGAAGAGGAAGAGGACAAGGATCTGGAAGAGGAGGCTTCCGTGGAACATGTTTTCACTGTGGAGAAGAAGGTCATAGGGCATTTGAATGTCCTCAGTGCTAAGGCAGAATAGATAGGAGAAATGAAGGCCAGGCCAGAATTGCACATGTAGATGAAGATGCTAGATCATCAAATTCTGAAGATGCTGAAAGACGAGAAATGCTAATTAACAGAAGAGTCTTGCTGAGTGGTGAGAATGAACCTGAACAAAGGAGGAGCTTGTTTCGCACTCGATGCAAGTGTGAGGGTAAATGCTGTGATGTGATTATCGATAGTGGAAGCACTGACAATTTGGTGTCAGAAGAGATGGTGACAAAGTTGAAGCTCAAGAGATAGAAACACCCACATCCATATCGGATTGCCTGGGTGCAGGATGACCACAAGGTCATGGTCAGTGAACAGTGCCTGGTAAAGTTCAAGATCGGCGAGTACCAAGATGAGGTACTATGTGATATCATCTCTATGGATGCATGTCATATGTTATTGGGTAGACCATGGCAGTTTGACAGATGTGTTGTACACGATGGTCGTGCGAATACCTATTCCCTGACAAAGGATGGAGTACGACATAAGCTAAAGCCATTAAAAGGAGACCGAAGAAAAGGTATGTGGTAATGCAAGAATAACATTTGTTGATGGAAGAAAATTTCTAGATGGTATGAGGCATGAGCATGTGTGTTTTTCTTTAATTCTAAAAGTTGGTAAAGAAGAAGTAGAGGATGTACCTGTAGAGGTTGCAGATTTGTTGAATGAGTTTCAGGATATTGTATCCGATAATGTACCTGATGGATTACCACCGGTGAGGAAGATCAGTCATCAGATGGATTTGATTCCAGGAGCCAGTTTTCCAAACAAGGCAGCACATAGAATGACACCAGCAGAAAGTGAAGAGTTGAACAGACAAGTACATGAGTTATTGTAGAAGGGGTTGATTCGAGAGAGTCTGAGTCCCTATGCTGTACCAGCGGTATTAGCACCAAAGAAGAATGGAGAGTGGAGGATGTGTACAGATTCCAGAGTAATAAATAAGATCACAATCAAGTATAGGTTTTCATTGCCACGAATGGATGATATTATGGATTGTTTGAGTGGAGCTGTGTATTTCTTGAAGATAGATCTGAACAGTGGATATCACCAGATTCGGATCAGAGAAGGAGATGAATGGAAGACTTCCTTCAAGACAAAGGAAGGACTGTATGAGTGGTTAGTCATGCCTTTTGGGCTAACCAATGCACCGAGCACTTTCATGCGGCTCATGAACGAGGTTCTGAAAGAATTTCTTGGTAAGTTTGTCATTGTTTACATAGATGATATTTTGATTTTTAGCAAGACATTGCAAAAACACATGATGCATATTCGTATGGTTTTTGAGAAGTTGAGAGACGAGAAATTGTTGATTAATTTGAAGAAGTGCAGTTTTGTGAAGAAAAAGTTAGTGTATTTGGGATTTGTAGTTTCAGCAAAAGGTCTAAAAATGGACCCAGAGAAGGTACAGGCTATCCTTGAATGGCCTACTCCAAGGAGTGCTACTGAGGTAAGATCTTTTCATGGTCTAGCTAGCTTTTACAGAAAGTTTATCAGAAATTTTAGCAGTATTTGTGGACCCTTGACTGAAATAATGAGAGGGGATAGAAAAGAATTTAAGTGGACTAATGGGGCAAAAAAGAGTTTTCAATTGTTGAAACAAAAAGTTACAGAACAACCTATTTTAGCACTTCCAGATTTTAATAAGGTGTTTCAAGTAGATTGTGATGCTAGTGGTACTGCAATAGGAGCTGTTATGAGCCAAGAAGGTAAACCTGTTGCTTATTTCAGTGAGAAGTTAAATGATGCCAAGAGAAAATATTTTGTTTATGATCAGGAATTTTATGCTATAGTTCAAGCATTGAAGAAGTGGAGACACTATCTGCTTCCTAAGGAGTTTGTTTTGTATGCTGATCATCAAGCTTTACAATATTTGAATAGTCAAGGAAAGTTGAATCAGAGGCATTTGAAATGGGTTGAGTTTTTGCAGAGTTATACATTTGTTTTGAAACATAGGAGTGGAAAGTCCAATAGGGTTGCTGATGCTCTTAGCAGAAGGCAACTATTGCTGACAGAAATGCAGATTGAAGTGGTCGGGTTCAAGGAACTCAAGAATTTGTATCCAGAGGATCCTGATTTTGGTGAAGCTTGGAAAGCTTGTACAGAACCTGTTACTTTAGACAGGACAAAATGGTTGGATTTCATCATCCAGGATGATATGTTGTTCAAAGGGAGTCAGTTGTGCATTCCAAGAAGTTCTATGAGGGAGAATCTCATCAAGGAGAAGCATAGCAGAGGATTGGCTGGACATTTTGGCCGTGATAAAACCCTTTCTTTGGTTAGTGAGAATTATTATTGGCCATAGTTGCAGCAAGATGTGAAGAAGTTTGTACAGAGTTGTAGAGTATGTCAGATGGCGAAAGGAGTGAAGCAGAATATAGGGTTGTATCAGCCATTACCTATACCAGAGAAGCCTTGGGAGGATATCAGCATGGACTTTGTTCTTGGTTTACCGAGGACTCAGCGGGGACATGATTCAATTTTTGTGGTGGTTGACAGATTTTCAAAGATTGCACATTTCATTCCCTACAAGAAGACTAATGATGTTGTTCATGTAGAAGAATTGTTTTTCAGAGAAGTAGTGAGACTTCATGGTTTGCCAAAGACCATAGTTTCAGATCGGGACACTAAGTTTGTTGGATATTTCTAGCGTACATTATGGAAGAAGTTGAAGATAGATTTGAAGTTTAGTTCATCACATCATCCACAGACTGATGGACAAACAGAGGTGGTGAATAGGAGTTTGAGAAATTTGCTGAGATGTTTGGTTGGAGATAAGCCAACAGGATGGGATTTGATTTTACCACAGGCGGAATTTGCATACAATAATTCTGTCAACAGGAGCACTGGTAAATCACCATTCTAGATTGTATATGGAAGTAGTCCAAGAAATGCATCTGAATTGAGGAAGATAGATAAAGGAGAAATAAGTAGTGCTGAAGCTGAAGATTTTGCAGAACACTTGAAGAACATCCATGGGGAGGTGAGGAAGCATATTACCAAGATGAATGCACAGTATAAGGCTAAGGCAGATGAGAAAAGGAGGTATAAGGAATTTCAGGTTGGTGATGAAGTCATGGTTCATTTGCGGAAGGAGCGATTTCCAGTTGGTACATATAACAAGCTGAAAATGAAGAAGTTTGGACCATGTAGGATACTGAAGAAACATGATTTAGGAAACGCATATGAGGTAGAATTGCCTACTAAGATAAATATTTCACCAGTGTTTAACATTTCAGATTTGACAGAGTATCATGAAGGAGGTATTGAAGATGAGATCACAGCAGCACAGTGGAGTATTCCAGCAACTAGTTCAGACACTAAGGAGATTGAAGATATACTAGATAGTCGTGTTGGCAGAAGCACAAGGAATAGGACTTATGAAGAATATCTTGTCAAGTGGAAAGGATGACCTGTTGAAGATTCATCATGGCTGACAAAAGAGGAGGTTAGCCATCTTGGTTTTCCTCTACACACCTGAGTCGTGACAGGGTCACTTCTCAAATTACCCTGGGTGTCTGATGCAGGAGCATCCTGGGTGTAAGAGCAATCTTGCATCACCCTAAAATATTTTTGTTTTTATATTCAATAAGGGCTATTTTGTGTAGAGCTGCTATTTATGGAAAGTTACTATTTTTGGTAATTTTTGTATGTGCTTAGAATGATCTGATTTCTTTCTTGGAGGTTCATTTTGGTCATATAAGTCTGCCAGTAAAGTTTCATTGCCAGATCAAGTGTATATTGGAAGATATTGAAGATTTTCGATATTGGTAGTAGGGTACAGAAACTTTGAACTCAATTTTGAAAGCTTTAGAGGCCCCGGATGAGGTCAAAAATTTGGGTGATAGGTGCTTGCACGGGTCAAGCCTATAGAGCGCTTCGTGGCATTTCTGAAATGGGGTTATAATAGTCGATCGGGTCAACTGGTGATGACTTATGGTCTTCGGAAGTTGGGCCACCTGAAATGGTGGAAAATAATTTTCTTCAAAATTTCTGTTTGGGTTTCAAAGGTTATCTTGAGCCGACTATGATGTAATAAAATGTAAAATAAAATAATTCTAAGTTTGGTCGGCCTTATTGGCTAAAATTTTGGAACCTTCCCAGGCGGTGGAAAATTGCCTATATAAGGAAGGTTGTATTATTGTCTTAGGTAGTTCAGAATAGTTCTGGGTAGTAGATCTGGGTAATAATTCGAGGCTTTGTCCTACAGAATATTGTAAGGGAATGCCCATGTGGCTTTGCATATTGTAATTCTGAAAGTTTGTAATTCCACATTTGTGGAGATAATAAGAAGCCAATTTTTTGTTCTTGCATATTGTTGTTGTTTCTCTATTTTTGTTATGTGTTTGTGGTATTAAGGGGAGCACCCTTCATCAGAAAGCCTCCTTGCAAAAAATTGGTGGTTTCTTGACAAAAGACTGTGTTAATAGTATCCATCAAGTAGTTTTTGCCATTCTAGACCTTTTAGAGCAAGATTCCACCCTCCACGTTCCCTCACAGTCACTTGCTCCATCACAGCCTAGCTCGGCCTTCACTCAGCCCATTCTTAATCTAAATCTTAAGCTTGGTACTATTGATGCTTCTACATGCTTCATGGAGGATTAATTATATGTATGAATTTTGTGCTCTTTGTGGTTTTGTGGTGTTCTTACTGTGCAGATATTCAAGGATACTCAAAGACTCCCTCTTCATAAAGGCCAAAGAATTCCTCCTCACAAAGGCTAGAATGAAGACATAACTACTTTTTGGGTCTTTTCTCATTCCTATAAATCTCATCTATGTACTCTATGTAAATTATCTTGATTCATGTTGATGTATTATCTATATGCCTTCAGGCTCTTATGTAAATTGCCCAATGGGCCAAATATATTCTTAGCTCTTAGGGACAAATGGATTTCTCTTGAGAAACATATGTATTCAATGGAGGTTGTGAAAGGGGATTCCTTTTTTCTGTAACACTCACAGTCCTCCTTCTCACTTCTTCTATTTTACGGGGTCACGAATGAAGTTTTTCTTTTTGGTTCTTTTCTCTGGGAGCCCCTTTTTTGAACCAATAAACAAATGTAAAAATATATTATTAATATAAATACATCAAGTGGTAATGCCACCTTATTAATAAATAAAAAATAAATAAAAATTACAATGAATGAATAAATAAATAAAATTTACTACTGTAGAAAGTATGTTGCCTTTCTAAATAGGATTTAATTATAAATGATACTAAACATAAAATAAATAATATAATATAGATTAATATAAATTAACTAAATCTACTGAAAAGTCAAGAGATATGTAATAAAGAGATGTGACTCCCTCAAATAAAGATATAAAAGAGAGGAGAGTTCATTTGAAAGAAAAAGAAGAAGAGGAGAGAATAGGAGTTAAAGAAGGATTAATGAAATAAGAAAGGAAACGAAAGGAAAAGAGAGAGTTTCGCAGGGTAATAAAGAAATAAAATGTAGTCAGTGAAAAACATATGGTATTTATTATTTCAGTATATCATTTCATATTAATTCTAAAAATTATTAATTATTATAATTATATATATATACACATTATTCTCATACATACATACATACATACATACATACATACATACATACATACATACATACATACATACATACATACATACATACATACATATATATATATATATATATATATATATATATATATATATATATATATATATATATATATATATATATATATATATCTGTGTGTGTGTGTGTAAATAAGATATACATACATATATTATGTAAATTCTTAATCAATGCATTCTTAAGTAATTTTGGATTTCTTTTATGAATAAATCTAAAAATAATGATTATATAATCAATATTAAGGTTTGTACATTTTTATGTCCACCATAGATGATGATATGGATTCCATATAAAGTGAATCTTATATTCATTAGAGATGGATCCCCATATCTGGAAGGGGCTAGAGGAAATTGTTATAGTTTCCCTAGTCTCGAGATTGTTATAATATCATGTAGGCAGTATATATATACTGATGCCAGTCATATGCATATGTGTAGGCTTGGATAGCATTTATTGCTTCCAAGAGATTCTCATGGGCAGTGCTTTATGGGATGATGTGTCGATAGCCCGATTGCTTAGAGTGGATCTTATATCCCTCAAGCCAAGAATCAAGAATTCTGTGAAGCCCGACCTAGAGGCAGCCTTAAGAATCAAATCGCCCCTTAATAACTTAAAGTAGAGTATGAGTCATGTAAATATTGTGAAATATTATGTACTAATGTTGGTTTTGTAGGAAATTATAAAAGGAGAATAAGGAGGGGCATTACAGTGGTATCAGAGCATGATCCTACCATCCTACAGGGTAAAAGAGGATATAAGAAAATAATTCATATGAAAGACTAGTGTGAAAAGCCAATGGATATTGGAAGAGGTTCAATCATAGCCACAACAACAACCTAAGAATTTAGACTAAAATATGTACATCTTTCAAATCAATAGAAGACATTATCTAATTTCTTGAGGACAAGCAATTTGACGAAGAGCGAACTGTCATGTCCCCATTTTAAGATAGAATTTTAATAATAATTAGATAATAAAATATTATTAAATAAAAAATGATAGTAAAATCATATATTAATATTAAAATATAAAAATAAGAAATAATCATAAAATATTATTATTATAATATAAATAATAAAATATATAATCTATTATAAAAAATAAGATTTTAAATAATTAAATAATAATAAAATTACAATGAATGAATAAATAAATAAAATTTACTACAAGGGAGAATATTGTAGAAAGTATGTTGCCTTTCTAAATAGGATTTAATAATAAATGATAATAAACATAAAATAAATAAGTAAATAAATAGTCTAATATAGATTAATATAAATTAACTAAATCTCATGAAAAGTCAAGAGATATGTAATAAAGAGATATGACTCCTTCAAATTAAGATATAAAAGAGAGGAGAGTTCATTTGAAAGAAAAATAGAAGAGAGAATAGGAGTTATAGAAGGATTAATGAAATAAGAAAGGAAACAAGAGGAAAAGAGAGAGTTACATAGAGTAATAAAGAAATAAAATGTAGTCAGTGAGAAACATATGCCATTTATTACTTTGAACTATATCATTTCATATTAATTATTTATATATATATATATAATGTAAATTCTTCATCAATGCATTCTTAAGTAATTCTGGATTTCTTTTATGAATAAATCTAAAAATAATGATTATATAATCAATATTAAGGTTTGTACATTTTTATGTCCACCATAGATGATGATATGGATTCCATATAAAGTGAATCTTATATTCATTAGAGATGGATCCCCATATCTGGAGGGGGCGAGAGGAAATTGTTATAGTTTCCCTAGACTCGAGATTGTTATAATCTCATGTAGGTAGTATATATACTGATGACAATCATATGCATATGTGTAGGCTTGGATATCATTTATTACTTCCAAGAGATTCTTATGGGTAGTGCTCTATGGGATGATGTGTCGATAGCCCGATTGCTTAGAGTGGATCTTATATCCCTCAAGCCGAGAATTGGGAATTTTGTGAAGCCCGACCTAGAGGCAACATTAAGAATCAAATCCCCCGTTAATAACTTAGAGTAGAGTATGAGTCATGTAAATATTGTGTAATATTTTATACTAACATTGGTTTTGCAGGAAATTATAAAAGGAGAGTAAGAAGGGACATTACAAATCTTCAAGTCATGTTTGAAATGTTATAGTGAGGAATGCTCTCTATATGACTCTGTTTCCCTCCTTTTGGCATTGGTCAATCTTACAGATGTTGTTTTAGTTTGGTTCCATAAAGTCAAAAGAAAAATAACTTTGGTGTCATAGGTGCTACTAGTACTGAGATTGAATTTGGGAAGGAAACTAGTAATTATGAGGCCCACGAATAGTTTTTGAGAAGAATAGTTATAAAAAGGTTTATGCCTAGGGTCCTGATAGAAAGTCAATACCATTTCCTGATAATGTGAAAGAACCTTTTGACCTAAATTATTTCCAACACTACTTTGTGTATACTAGTGTTGTAATAATTAATTTCATTCTCATAGGAAGTTACAAGCTATGGATCAGATTGCCATGAAAAGCATCTACCAACAATCAAAAAATCTTCAAGAGTTTTATTGACCCAAAACTAATTCAAGAACATTAACCTGATTTGATAAGGAATCTAAAAAGATTAATTTATTCTTTCAACTTGAAAATCACCATCAATGACTATAGGAGTTTGTTCAACACACCACATATTTGCATTCCTGACCCAATGATCACAAAATAAACCCTTACACAACCCTTTGCACCTTGAAAACTCCAAGCAATCACAAAGCTTCCTTACTGTCAAATATGATATAAATTAGTCTCCAAAATTAATTAGACCTTAACCACAAATAACAAATCACAACCAAGAGCACAAAAAAGTATAAAACAAATTTATGCCACCCTCATGTAGTAGCAGTGCCATGAACTCATAGAAAATGACATTTTTTTGAACTTGACTTGTTTGACCCCTCAATTTGCACAACCAATTTTTCTAGAATGAATAAATTTTTTTCTAACATCATTATCCTTCTACTCACCAAGTTATAGATCCTACTAACATATTTTCCTAACTGTAAATTCTAGAAACATTTTATGCACAGGTTGCCTTCATGGAAATGGTCATAACTTACCCATTTCTCCATGAAAATCAATGAAACTTGAAGAAAATGAAATTTATTACATGTATCCAATAAGTCCAAGTGGTTTCATAACCAATAATAAGTCGTGCATAGTCGTACAACTCTCTACAATTTTCCTATTCCTATCTTTGACAACCAACAATAAAAATAATACATTCCTAGGGCTTCTTGGTATATCAACAAAGCTTGACCAAAATAATATGCCATTATGCCATATTAAGATATACATATAGACCTTGTACTTCATGAAAAATTAGATGTTTCCAGCATACAAGACAGTTTGAGGGTTTAATGGATATTCCTTCACAAATCCCCTCTAAACTAGTATCCCTCCATGATTTCAACCAAACATAGATTTATAAACTATCTAACCAATCCCACAACTAATGTACTTCACTTTACATCATTTTGCACTTTTAAAAAACAATTGCAATGTTGCAACTTTTGTAACTTACAATTTTTTTGCATTTTTGACCAAATCTAGCCCTATCATCCTTAGACACCTTAAACATGACAAAATGGACTTAATGTGACCAATTACAAATTTTCAAACCTTTTTTTGGACATTTTTACACTTTGACCAACTTTGACCTATTCAAGACCTTTTAGGTCTCTTTGTACTAAATGGCTCTTAAAGCCTTACAACTTGAGTTATTTTGATTCACTATTCGAATGGTCTTTTGTGACCTTACATTGTAACATCAATACAACATTAAAAATAAGGAAAATTCAATTTGACCTTGCAATATATCTCCATGGCTAGGTGCTCCTTCACTAGATTGTTCATTGAAATCGTAGCATAAGGGTGCCCATTACCTTAAGTCGATTATTTGCTTTGTGTATTTGCATGATGTTATGTATTGAAGGTTTATTCAGTATGAAAACTTATGTCATAGGAATACCCTCCTAAGCTCATCAAGCTCAAAGTGAAGAATTTTGTTCATGCCTTGTCAAGTTAGTTTTTCTTGTCCTCCATTAAAATTTTCCAATTATTCCAATAGTTGAAGGAACAGTCACAGAACATAGTTCCAATGGCTGCAGGAATAGTCAAAAAACATAGTTCCAATTGTTGCAGTAACAATCACAGAACATAGTTCCAATGACTATAGGAACAATCATATGCTAAAACTAAAACTAATTACTAAATAGAAAGGTACCTAAACCAAATTAGTGGAATTCTCAAAAAGTAGGCCCCCTTGGATGAGTCTTCCAAAATCTTAACTCAGATGCAGAAAATTAAAGCATAATTGTATTCATAGAACAGAGCTAAAACTAAATTAATAAACCAAAAAGTAAATACATAACCAAATGAGTAGAATTCTCATCAAGTGGCCCCCCATGCATGAGTCTTCCCAAATCTTAACTCAGATGGTGAAAATTAAATTATCATTCTATTCATCAAAGTGTTGTTACAACATGATATTAATATGATTACTTTAGCCTGCACAAGACAATGGTATATCCATAATTACTTTAGAATAATATTCATTTAATCACATGTAAGAGTAATATAGATAGATTACATAACACCAACAAAAAAATATGGATAGGTTCATACCCATACCTAAATAATTTTAAGAAAGCACCATGAAAAGTATAAGCAACATAATAATGACTATAGATATATAAGAAGTCCTATAAAAAATGAGCCATTATTTGGGCTCATCACTCCCCCCAATCTAAAGGATTTATGGTCCTCCAGAAGGTGGAATCTGATTCTTATGTCTTGCTAGCATCTTGAAATTATTGACTGGTATTTGTCCCTCACTTTTCTCTCTTAGTTTCCAATAAAATCTATTTTTTTAACCAATTTGTCCCACCTAGATTTTTCTACTTGTTTACTATAGGAATGTTGTTCTCTGTAGTTTGGAATAGGCCACAGAAACATTGGTGGCCAAAATCTTAAAGGAAGCCAATATTATTCCTTTGTTCTCCCCAATTGAACATACTTTGGTGCCCTCCTAATAATGACTGCATAAAAATTTTGCAAGGAATGGGGTTCGGCTTCCTTCAACTCGTCAGGTAACCCATTCCATCTTTGTGTCATATATCCCAATGTTTCCCCTCCTGATGTTGTAGCCACCTATTCAAATTCCTAAAAGGCTTATTCTCTCCCAGCTAGGATCTTCTGTTCGAATTCAGTTTTGTACGATGTATATAAAATGTCATATGGTTTACTTGATTCTTCCCTTAAAGGTAAAGGGGCATGGATCTGCCTGTCTCTATGTTCTATGAATTATTTCCCCCAAATATTTTCATTTTGAATTCAATACATTAGTGCCCTTAAATGAATATCTCTGATATACATTAATTGATTCCACTCATGATCATTAAGAACTGTATGCACCCTAAAAAAGTCGCCTAGACTTTGGGCCCCCATTCATCATTTTATCAATTTCTTGAATCAATGCCTTGCAATATTTTCAATTCAAATCAATTTCCTTGATCAAATCGTAATTATTCAATTATTTCAATATTTCCTAAGGTTTGATCATCTTATCATAAGCCTTATTTAATTAAAAAGAAAAACTTCCCTTTTTAATTAAATCAAATAATCTTATAAAAAGAAAATCCCTCTTTTAATAAAATCCCCACTTAAATCTCTCTTTGTGTTGGAAAAAGGAAATAAAATAAATAAATAAATAAATAAAAAGTTCCTTTTTTCCACACATTGAATGCACACTTTCCAAGATGAGTGGAATCTCCTTTTACCTCTTAATCTCTTCCACACATCTTTTTGTCTCTCAACCATGTCCATTTATTTTGCCTCTTGAGAATCTTGTGCACCAAAGTCAAAATGAGAATTTTTCTCCACCCCTGGATTTTGCCTCTTAATCTTTGTCATTCATTGCTCTTTAAAAGGACCCCTCTCCTTCTCATTTTTAAGGATTGAAGATTTTAGGTATTGTTATGCTGCAAGTTTGGAGAGCGATTTTGGAGGAGAGTTTGAGCACTTGAGCTTGGACATTGCAACTTCTCTTTTCTTGTCTTCTTCTCTCATGCTCCCATGACAATCCATTTAGCTTACTCTTGCATTTTCATATTAGATTAGATTCATGTTTCCTTTTATAGAATAATCTTGAATAAGCATTTCCTTTCATAGATTAGTTTTCTTTCATGCATTTTTATCATATAGAATAGCTTCCATTTTCATTTGCGTGCATACTTTATGATCATGGAGACTATCATTCTTATTTTTCCTCTTTGAATCTCTCATTTTATGGTGTACTTGCATGGGCACAAACTAAGTCTAAACTAAGGACCTTCATTATAAACCCTTGCACTCCATGAATAGAGAGTTATGAGTCACCATTTGAGACCTCATTCTTGAGAAATCTTGGATATAATGGCTCATAGAAGTGTGTCACCATTTTAGCACACCATGTGGTAGAATATTCAGTTTATGGCCTCATTTTATTTTATTTTATTTTTCTGCCAATTTTTGTTCATTGTCCATACTTCCATATTCTCTGGTACAAATCCTTGTGCAAATTTTCTCACCGTATCGCATGAAGTTGTGCTTGCATTAGTACTTCCTTGCGCGACAAAGGTGTTTTCTCATGCGAGTCTGTGTACTTTCTAGTGCGGGACTAGGTATTTTCTCACGTGAAATTATGACACCAGGGACCTAAAATTTGTAGATTTGTACTTCATGCTTGTTGTTTTATGACATTTAATGGTTGCTGTGATTATTTCCCTAGTTCTATTTTCTGAGGCAGCATAGCAATGGATTGCGTTGCTTTGGATTTGAGGTATTTTGTTGCATCTCTATAACATTTGGATTTTGGAAATAAAATGAACCTCTCATGTGTTTGCCTTGAGTGTTTCTTTCTTTCATAGATCACACTTCAATTTTTCTCTAAATGAAATAATGAATCTATATTTTCTTTCTTGCATATATATTTCACATAGTAATTAGGCCCTATGAACACTATCTGTGGTGTTCTTGAGAGAGTGGGCTTCATTTTCTTGTCTTACATGTGAATCTCTTCTTGACGATAGAACCCCTTGTAGGTAGGGAAGGACTTGTTATCATCTCATGGTCTTACTTGGTTTAGCCTTCAATCTCTAATGGTACGTTCTCTCTTAGTCCCATTTAGAGAGATTGGTAGTCATTATTGTTGGCATACAAACCTTGGTTTAGTCTTCAATCTTTGATGGTACATTTTCTCTTGGTCCTACTTAGAGAGATTGGTAGTCATTGTTATTGGCATATAAACCTTAGCTTAGTCTTCAATCTTTGATGGTACATTTTCTCTTGGTCCCACTTAGAGAGATCGGTAGTCATTATTGTTGACATACAAACCTTGGTGAGGTGATTTTAATTTAGCATGTCAATTAATTTGCTTGCTATGTTTGGGTGAGGTGAAGAGGCTAGAGGATTATTCTCTACTCCCTTTTGGGAACATCAGAAACTCAGAACCCTTGAATCTGAGCTAAGTCCCCATGTGGTCCATTTTGTGAGTCTTCCTTGTTAGAGAGGGTTAACCATAGTGGACACATCCTTTGTTGGGTAAACCATGTGGACGGAGCCTCAAGCAGTATTAGCCATTCTTGCCACGGTAGAAACAATCGCTATATAAATGTCCTTGTGGAAGAAATCTCCATAGGTTTGGTTTCTTGTTGGGCTGTCAGATCTCCTCAACATCTTTGATTGATTAAATTCTTGGAATGTGTCAAAACCTCAGTGCACCTGGATTGGAGTTCGTCCACTTGAGATTGCAAAAATTGTAGAGTTGACCATTACTATGAACCATAGTGCAACCAACTTTTTATTTTCTAGGACTATGTGCATGACTGAAAAACATTTTGAGAACATACACAAGTAGAACCTCTAGGGAGTAGAATACTAAGTCACTATTCTTATGCATGCGCAAGGTTGCTTTGTCTCTTGCTCATTGTTTGAAGACAATTGTTTGCTTGAACTCCCTGATTGATGTCTTGCATTTTTTATCAATGATAAAAATCTGTTAATGCATCTAGTTGGTCATTTAAAATGAACAAAAAATGAGTTCCTAAGTTTACAACTTGTTGTCAAGCAGTCTGATTCTATTTTATCACCTGGTTCGGTGTCCTATCTCATGCGAACTTTTGGTTTTCTCACGCAGACTAAGCACTTTCTCGCGTAGGATTTAACATCCTCACGCAAAGTTTTTCCACAGTCCTGTCAGAGATCCCTGTCATTTGTTTTTAAGTCTGATTCATTATTTTCTCCCACGAGCCTGGCATTTCTTCATGTGGGCCTGCACTTTCTCACGTGACACTGTCCCACAATTGGTCAAAATAGAGAGCTATTTTCTATCTTCTGGTTATCTTTCTACCTAATCTGGTTCATGTTTAGGGTCTTCCTGAAACTGTCAAATTACTTGATTTGTTGTCCTATCATTCCCAGTCTTCCTCAGTCGATTAGAGTCCGATCGAGTCACTTACCCCGCTGTTAGAAGCCTATTTGCACTTTGGATTTTTGTGTTTTGACCTCTTGAACTAGTAATCTTTGATTTCACAAGTGACCTTGTTTGCAGTCGATGAGCTAGAAACCTTCCTTGTTCAGAAGATAAACCTTTGGATCCTTTGATAACACACTTGGAGAGTTTTACTAATCTCTTGTCCATTCACTTCCATATAAATTCAAATTCAATCAATATAACTAGGGTAAATCATCCTCCTAATCCATATGTGTTAGGGTATTCACCCATTCATTAGGCACCTCTATGACAGTGTTGGTTTATGCCTCTTGCAAAACTTCTATCTTATCACCTCTCTTTTGGACAAGTGAGTGCTTTTACTATCCTAGCTTGCTACCAACATTTCTTAGGGTCATTCTATCACCTAGTACCTTTTCTTTCAGGTCGGTTACAACAAGATATCAATTAAATCAAGGAAAGTGACCTCAAGTAGTATTTAACCAATTACCCTTAGTTCAAACTCATCATAAACGTAAGGGAAATGAACCCATGTTTGATCAATCACCCAAGAACAACTCAGAAGTCTAGTTTGATCCCAAGAGTAACCTTAGTGATGTTAGTACACCCTTAGCATCTTCTCGCTCAGATATGGATATGAGTTACACAATGACTCGACAAGAGAGGGAAGAAATGGATAAAAGCCTTGATGATATATTTGAAAGACATAGAGATACCATTCTGTTTTGCAATTCCTCTCATGAAAATAGACTAGTCTCATCCCTTCTCTCAACTAGATATCTGGATGCACACCAAAGGGCTAAAAGGGATAAGAGGCAAGCCTATCAGGAAGAACAATCACAACATGAAAGCCAAGATGATGAACCTTATGACACTCATGTGAATGCAGCATACACCAATGATTTGTTTAGACATTCAAGACCAAGTTCACCTCTTAAAGCACCTTCAAGATACACGAGTGAAAGACTTAAGAGAATTAAGTGTGAAAAGAAAGCCTTCTAGATGAACAAGTTGAAAAGGAAGAACAATTTAGACTCCTAGAGTCAGAGAGACAAGCTTTGTTGGAGACAAAAAGGAGAGCCTCCCAAGAAGAGCAAGATAGACTCTTGGCTCAACAACTCAATGATCAATTTAATAACATGCATGTTGGTGGTGGAAACAACTCTCCTCCATTCACCCCTCCTAAGACTCCATGAAGTGGAAGACATTCAAGAACACATTCATGATCTCCTAGCCCTAGAGGAAGAAGGGCTTCACCACATGATCATTATAGGAGGTGGACACCTCCTAGGAACTCAAGAAAACCTTCACAACGTGCTCACCATGGTTCACAATATGGGGGTAGTAGCTTGAGTTTTGACCTTAATGCCCAAGACTTCATGAAGATATAAGAAGAACCACTCTTCCAACAATATGTGGAGAGATACTTAGAGCAAAACAAAGACAAGTTCCTAGAGAGTTTAATCAACAAGGGCGCTAGATTCCCCTACAACTTTGATTTGGACAAGAAGATTAAGAAGCAAGGTCCATCTCAAGAAGAGGAGATCAAACAAATCAAGAGTATGATGGAGAAGATGTTGGCACCCAAGAGTTCATTCTCACTTGACTCAATTTATCCTAATCCTTTTGACAAGAGTGTGAGCATGAAAGACTTTCCTAGAAAGGTTGAGATCCCTCAATATGACAAGTATGATGGGAATGGAGATCCACATGATCATGTGCGTCAATTCTATATCATGCATTTTGAGTTCCATCAAGATGAATCTTACCTCATGAGATTGTTCCCAAGAAGCCTTAAGGGTCAAGTGATGGAATGGTTCACCAACATAACTCCCCCCTTGAAGACTTTCAAAGAGCTCATCCATAGATTTGTCCAACACTTTGCATACAACCTTTCAAGATTTATCACCATGTTGGACTTATGAAACTTAAAGAAAAATCAAGGGGAATCCTTTGTCACTTTCTTACAAAGGTGGAGATGACAATGCTCTCGCTACTCTAGGACCATCCCTGAAAAATGAGAAGATTGACATCCTTGTTAGCAACTTGGTTCCCAAAATGTGGTATAAAGTCAGGAAGATGGTTTTTTATTCCTTTGACACCATGGTTGAAACCACATGTAGGATTAAGGATGTTTTGAGAGAACAAGGAATTTTGACCAAACATGGAAACAACAATAACAATGATCAAAATAACAACCCTAACAAGGATAAAGGGAAAAACTCACATTGGAATAGGAACAAACAAGTGGTCAATGATGGAATTGTGGACTCTTCCAAACCCACAGATCAAGTTGTTTTACACTTTTCTAATGTTGTTCAAGCCATGAAACTCAATTCATCTCATCAATAAGAGAGAAAACCAAGATACCAAGATAAGCCTAAGAAAGAGAGACGTTAGTTTTCAAAACTTGGTGATTCATATGAGGATGTCTTGAAAACACTCATTGCTAACAACCTTGTGCACCCTCAAGATCCTGCAAAGCATTACATACTTGATGTTAAGCCACATTGGTGGGATGAGAAAGCCTTTTTCAAGTTTCACAATGATAGTGGACATGATATTGAAAACTATTGGAAACTCAAACATATCATCCAAGATCTCATTGAGAATGGAAAACTTAAGGTAGATGGATTGAACACCAATGCCGACCATAAGGTATTCAAAGAACCTTTGCCCAAGTATGAGAAGGGGGAAACCTCTAAACCTAAGAATGGCAAGGCTGAGGTCAATTACACTTACATAGCCATAGAGAATGTTGTCAACATGCTTGAAGTTGTAGAAGATAATGTCAACATGATGAGGAATAAAGATCCCTATGGTTATGATCTAGACATGGACTCTCCTCCTATCTTTGATGAAGAACCTGTCCTGGTGCTAAGGGGTCCTAACTCTATAAATTCATCCCAAGATCTCAATGTTGTCACACAAAGTCAAGGTCCCATTGTCATTAGATGACCTAGTTCAAATCAACCAAGTAAACTAAAGCACGTGGAATCCAAGAATGTCACCTCAAAACTAGCAGTAAATCCTAAGCCAAGCTATAATCTTGTCGGTCAGTTGCAAAGAACCCCAACTTAGATTTTGATCTTTGAGCTCTTAGAGTTGTCCCTGAGACACAAGCAAGTCCTTGAGGATGCTTTGTGCCTAGCGAATGTCCCCAACAACTTAGATGTTGATCAATTCTAGAACATGGTTAACCATATTGCTAGCCCTCATTACCTTACCTTTTTAGAGGATGATGATAAAGCTTTGAGCCACTTGCATAATCTTGCTCTTCATATTGAGGTCATGATCCACAGAACCCATGTCAGGCGTGTGTTGATCGATGGGGGTGTTGGGCTTAATATTTGTTCCTTGAGTCTTTTAAAGACATTGGGTTATTCAGAACAAGTCATAGATACCAGAAAGAAGATCGCTATCAAACCTTATGATGAGGCAGAAAGAAGTTCCAAGGGTTTGGTCGTCCTTCCTGTTAGGATTGGCCATGTTGAAAAAGATATTTTATTCCAAATAGTTGACACTGGCCCCCTTGCATACAATATCTTACTCGGTAGACCATGGATTCATGATATGCAAGCAGTGCCTTCTACCTATCATCAATGTGTTAAGTTCCCCTACAATGGAGTAGAGATTTGTATATCGAGGGATAACACTTTATCTGTTAACTTAGTTTCAATGAGTGCTCATGTTCCTCTCAATAGAGAAGCATAGAATTCAATGCAACCTTAGTTGAATGCAAAGACAAGTTCAAGTCAGTAGACCTTGGCATGGGGGGGTATCAACTCGGCTCCCTCACAGATCTACCAGTTTCACCTAGGTCTTATGACAAGCCTTCACAAGAATTGAGACCTTCCTCTTCCGCTATGACTTTATTTGGCATGTTTGTAGAGTCCTCAGTGCCTATTCAAGATGAGAAAGATGAGATAGGTGTTAAAGACTGGATTTATAAAGAAGAGAAATACATGCACAATGAGAACCTCTCTCCCTCTCCTAAGGCTTATGGAAGAGGTTATACTTTTGTCAAAAAGATGGGCTATCCTAGACATGGCCCTCTTAGTCGCAGATTGGATGCTAGAGCTAAACCCCTTGATCATGTTCTATTTGGATGCAAGTCTAAGAAGACAGTTGGCCTAGGATTTGTGAATCGCAACAAGAACACTGCTCTTATCCTTGATGAGTTGGATAGTGAAGATGAACCAGAATACATACCTAATTTGAAAAATTAGCAAGATATGTGTGAAGATTGGGTCCCTTCCACTAATCTCCTTTAGGGATATTCAGACAGTCTAGTCACTCATGGGACGGTTGCAACTTTAGAACAAGATGAATCAGATGTAGAAGATCCTATCAGAGAACATCAACAAAAGAATATTGTTCATTTAATGGAAAGAGAAGGTATTACCCTTGATGACATTGGAGCTTCCACATCAAGATGTCCCAAACCTTCATGGTGTAAACATCATAGTCAAAGTTTAGAAACAAGTTCATATGAGTATGAATGGGACTCCTTCTCAAAACCTTCCACAGCTGACATGGATGTTGATATCATCCACACTTATAGTTCTGAACCTGAGGTAGCTGGTGATTTAAGTGTAGGATTAGAGGATTCACATCCATATGTTTCCTTAGTAAATGATTCTTCATTTGTTAGGATGAGTCCCAATTTGGGTAACTTAGGAGGATACTTGACAGACTCTAACTCTTCAGTCACCAAAGATGATATCATTTGCATTCTCAGCCTCGAACCAGTCATGGACTTACCTCTTGTTCATCCTAACCTTCTTTATTGGCCCCAACATTATCAAGAACCTGAGCTCTTAACATTTCAAAATGATTACGAGATAGCATGTTACTTGAATGCCATTGAACCTGTAGTCTCTTCCACCAGTGAACCAGATACTAGCATGACAGAGCCAAACATCAAGTACCTTAGTCACAAAATAAAAAGAAAAGAAAATCAAAAGACTAAAAGTTCTGATGGCAAAAATCACTATGTAGTGGTGTCAGAACCAAAAAAAAGTAAAAATAAATGACGTATCCAAGGGTGAAAACCTCTCTAAGGTGCCTAAGGATGAGGTACTTGATCGTCTCCCTAGCTACTTTCAAGATAGATCTTCAGTGCTTATTGAACTAACACAAATAGTCAATTTGGGTACAGATGAGGCTCCACAAATAGTGCACTTGGATCAATCCTTGTCACCACAAGAAAAAGAAGCTTACACTAAGTTCTTACAAAAAAAGAAGATCAACTTTGCATGGACTTATTCAGATATGCCAGGGTTGGACACTAATCTTATCATGTTCCCATGTACAAACAACATTGTTGAGTATGAAGCTTTAACAAATGGACTTAAGATAGCCTTAGAATGGAGAATCATAGATTTACACATCTATGGGGATTCACAGCTGATAATCAACCAAGTCAATAATGAATATCAAACAAAAAATGAAAAACTAGTACCTTACAAGAAAATGGTTGATTTCGTGAAATGATACTTCACATTTGTCACATTTCAGCAAATCCCTAGAGCAAAAAACAAAGTAGCTGATGCTATGGCTACACTTGCTTCACTCCTTTAGTTATGGGAACATGAATCTAGATTTGAAATCTTGGTGGAAGAGCTACATCACCCTATCTATGACTCCCAAGAAAGTCATGTCATTTGTACCCTTGTTGGTTGTGATTCATCCTGTTATGGTGCCATTTATTCATACCTTCATGATGGCATTATCCCTAAAACCTTTAACCGATCTGAACGTAAAAACCTTACCCAAAATGCCTCTCACCATTCCCTTATCTCTGGTGATTTGTATAGGAGGGGTCTAGATGGAACACTTCTTAGATGCTTAGAAAAGGAAGAATCTAACCAAGCGTTAGTTGACATCCATGAGGGCATCTGTGGGGGACATTCAAATGGTCTTGCCATGGCCTGAAGGTTGCTTAGGGAGGGGTACTATTGGCCTACGATGTAGATTGATGTAGTAGCTTTTGCAAAGTCATGTGAAAAGTGTCAAAAACATGGTAACCTGATACATGCTCCAAGCAGGGAGCTCATTCCTTCTATATCTTGTTAGCCATTTTGGTGTTGGGTCTTTGATCTTGTTGGGAAAATTCATCCCAACTCATCAGGTAGACACAAGTTAATTATCACTGCTACTGATTACTTCACTAAATAGGTGGAAGTTGTCCCACTTTCTGTTGCCTCAGGCAAGACAGTCTCTCTATTCATTCTGAACCATATCATCTGCTGATATGGAGTGCCTTTGAGATTATCACTGACAAAGAAGGCCAGTTCAAAAATAAGGACCTTAAACAACTCTACAAGAAATTCAAGATTAAACAACATTGGTCCTCCATTTACTTCCCACAAGGAAATGGTCAAGCAAAGGCATCAAACAAAACCATTCTTAAAATCCTACATAGAATAGTTTGTAAGAGTGGTAGAGATTGGCATTTATAGATAAATCCAACTTTGTGGGCCTATAGAATGAGTATTCATACTCCTAATGGGGCTACTCCTTTTTCCCTTACATATGGTGTTGAAGCAGTGTTACCTTTAGAGGTTGAGATTCCTTCACTTAGAGTTTCCCTCAAAGGTCTAGTTATAGATGAAGACTACCGCACCATGAGACTTCAAGAGTTAGAACTTCTAGATGAAAAACATCAAGCATCATTTGACCATATGAGGATTTATCAAAAATGCATGTCCAAAGCCTTCAACAAAAAGGTTAGCACTAGAGAATTCCAAGTGGGAGATCTTGTCCTACGTGAAAATCCTAAGAATCAACAGCATAGAGATCAAAAGGACAAATTTGAACCTAATTGGCTTGGACCTTACATCATTACAATATCTTTTTGGACAGGTGCTTATTTATTATCTACAATAGAGGGAGAGAAACTCCCTGATCCTATCAATGTCTTGCACCTGAAGAAGTTCTATCCATAATGCTCATTCTATCTGGGGGCATCCTTTGTACATATTTATTGATCCTGAAAAAAATCCAAAAAAATGATATATTGTCCAATAATTCTAAATATCAAAAAATGTCCTGAAAAAATGAGCATCTTAGTGAAAACCTAGTAGTAGGCTCTTTGATGTATCTCCAAAACAATTATATATTCCAAAAATACCAAAAAAAAATAGAAAAAGTGCCTTGGTGAAAACCTGGAAACGGGCACCTTGGTAGAAAAAATACAAAAAAAATTTATAAAAAGTCCTGAAATTTTTATTTTATTTTATTTTTTTAAAAAAATTGCAATAAATCCAAGTGGTGAAAACTTGGAAACAGGTGCTACTGGAGGCCTTTGCACCTCTGTTTCTTAGCACATGTCCTCGACACTTAGCCTTTCTCCATCATGCCTTGTCCTTGTTGCCTTGGTTTGGAATTGGTCTTTGTCTTTGTCTAGGGGGCATAACTGTGTTAGCTTTGGTCTCTCAGATGCGTTGGTCTTTAGGAAACCTCACAAATAGTGTTTCTCAACACCACCCCAAATTGTTTTTTTCAACGCAACTCCTATCATCGAGTGTTTTTCAACACTTATTGGTTTGGTCTTACCCAGTTTTGTCATGTGATCTTACCTGCTTGCAAGCATTTAATCCTTATCCGTGGAACTCAATTTTAGTTAACACACTTAAATTTTTAAATATAACACTTAATGCTGGTCATGATCTTTTCTTTGTGTGCTGACTATTATTGATTTTCGTTAAGTGTCCTTGTCTAATAAGTCTCTCTGGTATGCATAGATAGAGGACTTGGGACATGGGGCATGTTTTTATTTTCTTTCTACTTGTGGGTGCGGTCTTGAAACTCTAGAGTGTCTCTTGTTGTCCCCTTGAAACACTTAGGAGATTTGACGCATCATCCTTGATTGTTTTTGCACAACCGTTCTTATGGTCATCTCGTCATCTATGCCTTGATGCGAGTGTGGTTTTTCTATATTAAATTGGGTAAGCTAACATCAAAGTCATCTTGACCTTTATGTCTTTGATGCTTATGTTAGAATCTTTCCACATTCCAATCTGATATAAATCACATTCATATCTTCATAGTTGAGCTTGTGACTAGTGATGATTATGTGATTTTTCCTATGTCCCTTAATAATGGCCCAATGATGAAAATAAGTTCCTTAAACATTCTCTAATAAATGATGAACACAAAATCATATGTTACAGTTGCTCTATTGCAAGTACACCTTTGCATTTTCATGTAGTTTGCATTGTTAGACTTCATGTTAATTTGCATTTTTAGGCTGCATTAGGAGTTTGAGAGGGTTTCCTTCATCTTTCTTTTTAATCAACTATGGTCACATTTTGATCTTCATTTCCTTATCTTCTTTCTTGATCTCAATCAAAATTTTCTATCTTAAATAGTTGATTGATTTTGGGGCATTCTCTTTCTTGAGCCAAATTCTCTCTCTTCTCTCCATTTCTTTCCACCTCTTTCAACCTTCTATCTTCCATTTGCTTTCACCCCACTTCTTTTCTTCCAATTCAACCTTGGGGCATAATCTTTCATGTTTGATGATCTACCTTGGTTCTGTGATCCTTATATCTTTCATCTTACATCAAGAACCTTATCTTTCATTTGATTTGATCAAATTTATCAATTTTATGTTTCTCCTCTATCTCATTTTGATTTTGATCATGAGGGGGCAGTACCTATCAAACTTCAATCCTTGATTCAGCTTTATCAATCCTATCATTTGCTTCACTTGGGGAAACCTTGCTTGAGATCCTTACCTTGGGACATGACAATTACCTATTTATAGGGGTGTTGGCCTTGTCTTTTTCAATCAGTGTATCTTTGTCCTGATGTGTTCTCGTCCGTCGATCACACATCTGGGTTGTTTTGTGATCCTAAACCGATCTCACACTTCAACTTCATTCTTTGACTACATGTGTTCCCATAAATATCACACATTGGTCAAAGAGGGGCAAATGTATGCACCCTAAAATGGTCGCCTAGACTTTGGGCCCCCATTCATCATTTTATCAATTTCCTGAATCAATGCCTTGCAATATTTTCAATTCAAATCAATTTCCTTAATCAAATCATAATTATTCAATTATTTAAATATTTCCTAAGGTTTGATAATCTTATCCTAAGCATTATTTAATTAAAAAGAAAAACTTCCCTTTTTAATTAAATCAAATAATCTTATTAAAAGAAAATCCCTCTTTTAATAAAATCCCCACTTAAATCTCTCTTTGTGTTGGAAAAAGGAAATAAAACAATTAAATAAATAAATAAAAAGTTCCTTTTTTCCACACATTGAATGCACACTTTCCAAGATGAGTGGAATCTCTTTTACCTCTTAATCTCTTCCACACATCTTTTTGTCTCTCAACCATGTCCATTGATTTTGCCTCTTGAGAATCTTGTGCACCAAAGTCAAAATGAGAATTTTTCTCCACCCTTGGATTTTGCCTCTTAATCTTTGTCATTCATTGCTCTTTAAAAGGACCCCTCTCCTTCTCATTTTTAAGGATTGAAGATTTTAGGTATTGTTAAGCAGCAGGTTTGGAGAGTGATTTTGGAGGAGAGTTTGAGCACTTGAGCTTGAACATTGCAACTTCTCTTTTCTTGTCTTCTTCTCCCATGCTCCCATGACAATCCATTTAGCTTACTCTTGCATTTTCATATTAGATTAGATTCATGTTTCATTTTATATAATAATCTTGCATAAGCATTTCCTTTCATAGATTAGTTTTCTTTCATGCATTGTTATCATATAGAATAGCTTCCATTTTCATTTGGGTGCATACTTGATGATCATGGAGACTAGCATTCTTGCTTTTCCTCTTTAAATCTCTCATTTTATGGTGTACTTGCATGGGCACAAACTAGGTCTAAACTGAGGTCCTCCATTATAAACCCTTGCACTCCATGAATAGAGAGCTATGAGTCACCATTTGAGACCTCATTCTTGAGAAATCTTTGATATAATGGCTCATAGAAGTGTGTCAACATTTTAGCACACATGAACAACATAGTTGTGCAAGTATAATTCACAAAGTTTTTAGTTTATGTTGGCAAAGAATGGTAAGCTTGGAAGAACTCTTGTGGAGTCTCTATAGAAGGGTTTAAACCAGAGACTACTCTTGAAAATTTAAAAGAAAGACTAATCTCCTTGATATGGAGTGCATATATCCTTGGGGGAGTGCTACATTCTAAAATTTATGGCACTAAGGTCATAACATTGTTTACCTTATCTGTTGATGCAACAATTTCTACATTATTCCCCTCAATTTTGTTGTCTTTTTCTATAATCACTTCTTGTAGCTCATGCTTCTCTTTATTCCATTATTATTCCTTATCCTTTATATATTTCCTTAAATCTAGGGCTATTGATGTTCATGAGAAATTAGTAGGTCGGAGAATACCTATTGGGAATCTCCTTTGTTTTGGTTCTCCTCCTGTCACTTTTTCAACTACAACAATGAACCTTGCTAATCCTAAATCATCTTGTTATAGGATTCCTTCCATCAACAACCTCTCTTCTTCCTGGGGAAATTCATTTTTTTGAGATATTTGTTCATCCCCCTCCTCAGATTCTTGTGTAGGCATCATTGCCCTATCTTGTTGCTCATATGACGAGGTAAATTTAGGGCTTCCCTTGGGAGTTCTATTATGGATTATCCTTTCTTCTTCAATAAGAGTGGTATGAAATGAGTCCAAGGATTCAATTTGGATGTTTACCCTAGGTGCATTAGATTTTTCATGTTTACTAGGTTTACCTCTAAGATCGTGACTATTCCTCTAGGGTGTTTTCTCCATAGTTTTTCCTATCTTAGACTTTTTAGAAGGCTTTTCACTATGCTCAATGGTTGTAAGAGGTTATTCATCCTTATTTTTCCATTTACTAGGTCTAGAGATTTTCTTCACAAATTTTCGCATTTTATCCCTTCCCTTTTCATCCTTAGTCTTTAGCATTTTTCCTTTTTCCCTTGCTACTACTACCCTAGTGCAAACTATTGATTTAGGGGAAACATCCTCATAAGGGTCTGAAGAGGAACTATTTGCATCTTTGCACAAAGATTCAAGTGAACTCATTTTGGCTATAGGAGGGTTTCCTTTACAAACTTCCCTATAAGTTGAAGTAGTAGGGGTGACTTTTGTAACTACTGCCTCCCCACTAACCCTATGGGTCAAGGGTTGAACTCTAAGATGCACATTCTTTGCTCTGAACATTTTAATTTTCAATAACCCATCCCATGACATCCAAGACACATCTTGTAAAGACCTTTCAACAAGAAAATTAATTAAATAGTGATGAGAAACAAAGTTTTCCCTTCCTTTCTACGTCTCAATAGCCATGATTTATAGCAGGTTATATAGCACATTGGGAACATTCATCCTCCTTTCATGTCGCATGTGGATCAAAAGCTTGAAGTGTACAGAGTGCAGAGATAACTATTGACCATCACAAGTAATGTATCTAATAATATAAACTGCAACATGTGCCCATTTTTTTTCTAAAGAAATCCTTTGTGTTCCCTATTTATCCACTTCAAGCAGAGGATCTACAGGTCTGCTAAACTCTTCTCTAGCTATTTAGGCATCTTTACTTTTAGGGTAGGGTTCTCCTATAGAAGGAAACCCTGAAACTTTAGCAATCCTCTCCTCCATGGAAGTAACCTTCAAACCCTTCACCATTGCCTCGCCATTGTTAAATGTCTGAGAAAATTACATAGAAATTTTATTGTTGAACCCATTCAACTTCAAAAAGTAGTCTAATTAGCCACAATTCCTAAATTCTGACTAAAAAAGTGTGTCCTACAAGATTAATTGATGAACTGTTGGATCACTTCTCATCTATGGACCTCCCATGTTTCTAGTCACACCCTTTGAAACACCTCTACTCTGCAATTCTTTAGCTTTAAACTCACCTAATTCCTATCTTAATTGCATATATCCTTCTCATAGTCCTAACCCCAATGTCATATAACCTTTCTTATTATCCCCTTTTTAGTGGCATTTATGATAACTTATTAAACAATAAGGAAGGAATTAAAGAGGGATTTTAGTTTTTAAATTTTTTACATCTAGGCACATAGAACATGAGGATGCATAATGATGTGTATATGATACATGGGCACACACTTCCGCAATGTATACAGAAACATGTGTCCACACATCCTTGGCTACATGGAAAATATAATGCACCCACATATAGTGTTATTTTTTTTAAATTCTATTTTATTTACACTATACCATGGTGCATTTTGGTTGCACCATAGACGACACCATATTATAGCATTAGAAAAACATATGCTATGTGATATATCAACATTAAAATTATTTAATAAATGCATCTAAAGTAATGAATACAATTATGGGATGAATACAAATTTTTCTTTGTTTCCCAACTTTATAACTATTTTCCCCATGTTTTAGAGAATTTTCAAGGGGTTTCAAGTATTTTCTTTGGAAAATAGGGCTAATTGTGCACCCAAAACTAGTTGTAGACCTTTTTTTCCTTTGGTGTCCCAAAACAACATATGGGAGTTTTTGGATATGTCATGTAACTCTAAAAAGGGTCTTCCAAAGTGTCCTTTTTTGTGCATAAGATTAGGGGTTAAATAACTAAAGCCCGAAAACTAGTCAAATAGGGCTAGTAGGCCTAGTTACCATGTATGAAGTGTGAATAAAACTTGTCAAGTGACCTTGCAAGGTCTTTGATTGGGTTGATGTGGATACAGGGAATTCCTTAAGATAATAGTTAGCTTTTTAAGATAAGCATTTCATGTTGATCACAAGATTGGCTTTAGGAGCCTTAGTCAAGATGTCTAATGGGAACAATGATAAAAGACTATTTGAGGAGTCACCTTTGAGACTTTGTTGAGTTTTTTATTTTATCCTTGTCTTCTAGATAAGACCTATGCATAAAATGGAAGGGCATAAGAATGAAATTGTGCACTTGAAACATCAAGTGGAATAATACAAGGATGCAAGTTATGACATAGGTGATTTCATGAAATAATGGGACAATTGAGTGGGATCTAGGGCCAACAGATAAACACTTTAGAACTCAACCCCCACATTAATAAACAATCAATAGAAGAAATTTAAATTGACATATTAACACAAAAATATCCAACTAAATTGATGAAAGTCAACTATTGATACCGTGTTCTCCATCTAGATTACAAAGTCGGTCCACTTTTTGTTTTGTAACATTTCCTTTTCAAATTATCCTAGATGTTGGCTACATTTCTCCTCTTGTAAAAACATGGAACATGGACTAGTTAAACTAATTAATATGCAATCATTTAATTTTTCCTAGGAAATAAAAAATATATCATAAACACATTAAATATACTTACACATGTACAGATCAAGGCCCATAAACCTTTATGCCACTATGATGCGTGACACAAAGTTTGGAAACCCTAGCCTTGGTGGCCTTATCCTGAAACATATACTAATTCAATTTAAATATGCAAAAATAAAATTGAAGAATCGTTTAATAAATTTGGTATAATCTTAAGAGAAAATTCAAATACCTATGAACTCTCTTCACCTGGCTTCCTTTGTGCCTTGGACTTTCAAACTTACATAAATTGGTCTTTTTTTTACCCTTAGCTCGAGAGAGATTTTTTTAATCTTCTTTATTTGGTTGCACCAAAATCACTTACAATTTTAAGACATTTATAGTTTTATCTTCTTTACATACCAACTTGTGCCAAACTCAGTCTCTGTATCGTGGATAACTACTTTTTGTAGGTGCCTAGATATCTTTTAGAATGGAAAATTTAGTCACAAATATTTTTCCACTATATGTCATTTGGGCTTCCCTGAAACCACACCATATTCTATCTTTGTATTATAGCTACCAGTGCAAGATGAAATGTATGGTGTGTTGGAAGAAGTCTATGTCCCAGGAGTGGCTGCGACATTGGAAGTATTTGTTCTTTGTTCCACATTCTTAGAGTTTACTATTACTGAATTCCTCTTGGATATTATGCTCATTCTAGGACTGGTTGGGGAATTAATTGATTCCCTTTGAAAGGCTTGATTTGGTCGCAATGTTTTAGGATCTTTACTAAATCATTTTTGTATGTATCTCAAAAGAATTTTGAAATCCACACCATCCAATTTTTTTATTGCCTCTTCTCCAAAAATGGTAGCCAATGCATATTTTTCTTTGTCAGTTTCATGTCCCTATATGTATATAAAATAAATAAATTTCTTCTCTTAAATTTTAAAATAAAAAACCAGAAACTAAAAATCAAAGAAACAATGGAAACATTGACAAATCTATAAATTGACAATGTATTACCTCATCATGGCCAGAGCATTCTCCCTTCCCTTTATTTCTTGTCATTTTGAGGTGACCTAGGGGAATTCCTATCAAATTTAACCAAAAGGAAAAACATACCTGGTTTTAACGTTTAAAACAAAATCAAGGGTTTTATTTCTATCCATCTATCCTCTACTCTCTATCTCTTAAAAAAATTAAATCGGGCAACCAAAGACTATAAACACCATCTATCTTATGTTTTGTCTCTCAAAACAAAATAAAAGAAGGCATCCAAAATGAAAATAAGATTAACAAGACCAATAGGCAAACGAAAAACAACTGAAACAAAGAATTAGAGAAACATAAGGTCATAATTTTAACGTAGGTGGAAATTTTTAAAATTATTTTTTATTCATTAATGGGAGCTACAATGAATGTTTCTTGTGAATCCAAATAAATTATTGGGATTTCAAAACTATGAAATATTTCCTGTGAATCTATAAATGTTTGCAGTGGTTTGTCATGTTTAACGACGCAGTGGCTAATGTTGACTTTGTAGTTCATTTTGACCCATAAATGTGATCTATTAGGGATACTGAAGTTGGTGTTAATGACGCCTAATTTTTTACTAATTTTAAACCTTGAATGTAGAAGATTTGAGCTCTAGTTTTCTTTAACATTATAATTTGATTTTTATTTAATTTTTTTCTTTAAATTTTGTGTAGGGTTGGGGTTCTCTTTATTATAGAGTTCAATTTGGTTTAATATTAGAGATGGGGTTCTATTTGGTTTAATGTTCAATTATGTTTAGGATTACAATTCAATTCATTTTATTGTTACAATTAGCATTCAATTTGGTTTAGTGTATAATTTGGTTTACAATCATGGTTCAATTTGGTTTAGTGTTGGCTTTACGATATAATTTGGTTTATGATTATGGTTTTATTTGGCTTAATATTCAATTATGCTTTCACTTTTCATTCTATTTAGTTGTGTTATAGTGAAGGTTCAATTTTTTTAGGATTTGGGTTTAATTTGGTTTAGATTAATGGTACAATTTGGTTTATTATATAACTAGGCTTAGGTTTAGGGTTGAATTTAGTTTAATGTTAGGTTTCAATTTTCTTTAATGTATGGATTCAATCTAGAGTAGGTTTAGGATTACATTTTATAAGGTTTAAATTATTGAGGTTAAATTTGGTTTACTGATAGGGCTAGGGTTGGAGTTAGAGGTTAAAATAAGTTTTAGTACTTAATTAGGTTTAATTAGGGTTTTATTTTTGTTCATTGTTAGTGTTACACTATTTTGGTTTATGATTATGGTTCAATTTGGTTTAATGTTCAATTAGCTTTAGGATTTGGGTTTTATTTTGTTAAGTGTAAGGACTAGGGTTCAATATGTTTTTGCGTTAGACTTGGGGCTCAATTTTGTCTAGGACTTAGGTAATGGTTTAAGTTGGTGTACTATTGAATTAGATTTATGATTAGGCCTAAAATTTGGGTTGTTGTTTGGAGTTAGGGTAACAATTAAATTAAATATAGGGTTAATGTTTAATTTAGTTTAATGTGAGGTTTAGGAATATGTATACAATGAGAGTTAGTGGTAGAATTTAAAATTGGCTTATGCTTCATTTATGGTTAATGTTCAATTTGGTTTAGGTTTATGGTTAATGTTCAATTTTGTTTAGGGAATAAGTTCTATTTATCTTCTCTGTCCTACCTATATCTCTCTCACTCTTCTGATATTTGCATGATAGGGAAACTTTATACATGCACCGACACAATTAGCAAAATCAAGATAATTCTATGATAGAGCTACTTTGATCATGTTGGTACGAGTAGAAAATTCTAGATAGTCATATGATAGGGTGATATTTTTTATAAGATAGTTGATTTTCCCCTAGAAAGGTAGACAAATAGATTTAAAAAATTAAGTTTTCTAAGAAAAACCTGTAATGTAGCGACAATGAGATAATAAGACAATCAAATAACAAGATATAATGGATATAAAAATCTTCCTTAGAATGGACCATGTTTCTCAAAGGAGAAATTTTTTTATTCTACAGATAGATAGAGATATTATGGCATGTTAACATACAAGATGTTTTCATGGAATCTCACTTCTTGATAGGTGAAACATGATATCCATAACATCCAACAAGATATAAGGGGATCCAATGAGTTGGCATCAAAACTAAGAAGAGGGAAAATGATATATGATATAAATCCTCTCAGGAGTATTTCATTAGGGCCAACATGTTTTAGATATGAATAAAAGAATATGAAGAGAAGAAGAAATAAAAATTTGGGTCAATATGGAAGGGAAGCCTGAATTCTCCCAACACTTGGCATTGTCCCTAAATGTCAAAAAGAAATGCATGAAAGATAGAAGAAGAAGATAATAAATAAATGATAAGTAAACTAATAGCCCTCTATTTATAGGTACCAATAGCATACAAGGGTCCTTAAAAGGGGAACAACATTAATAAACAAGTACTAGGGAGCACATACATGCACACCCTAATCTACAAATGTAGAAGCGGATAATGTTTTCATGGATCGTCCACCAACAAATCATCAACCTCCCAATTTTTTATTATATGGGGAGGGAGGTCAGGACTACAGTGGTATGGCTACTTTATCATCCCCAAGAACCCCACCAATAACTAAACATTAGGATGATTATGTCTCAACATTCTAATCCAAGAGTTCAACTAAGATAAGTGAGAGGGATCATCTCCAACATTAAAATCTCCTCAAGTGAATCAAACATACAAGTCTCATATCTTTTAGGTGACCAATGTCGAGGTAAAGATACAGAGGAATCATTTCAAACCTCTTCAAAATGTGTAGTGGATAACTTGGGAGAGATTGTAGCTTTCTCCACTACCAGAACCAAAACCAAAAGTGGGTCTGCTAGAGTAGACTTGCAACATAAAAACTCAGGCACATGGCCCTATTGGAAATTTATTGTGATGGATGGAAGTGAAAAAATTCAATCCACTATAACTACCTTTAAGACCCTGGGAAATATTGGATGGCAATCAAGGGATGGAACAAGAATAGGTTGAGTAGACATAAGTGCACTAAAAACTATCTATGTGTGCATCATATTCATGGGTGCAAATAATAGTAGTATATCTAATAGGGAAGTGATCAGTGGGGTCTCCTACAATGGAGAGATAAAAAAGTAAACCCACTTGGCATGGGACCCAATAGTCACTCGTGATACAAAAAGGCTATTAAAATAACAATAGAAGTGGGAGAAGGAATAGGATTAGGAGTGTAAGAGATAAAAATAGGAACTAAAGATTCACTGTCCACTTGCCCAATGGACTCATGCCAAATCCTTCTTCCATTGGTGATGCTTACGATCATGTGCAAGTTATTTCTAATGTAGGTTAAGGCTTGGATTATAATATGTCTGCAAAGTTCTTGCGACATCCTACTCTTGTTAGAATAACTAAGAGGGGGGTGAATCAATTAGATCAATTATCCTACAGTCCCAAATACAAAGATGTACCTTATAAAACAATTCCAACAAATTATGCAACTTGGTAATACAAAATATCAATCTGTTTGTTTAGTTTACCGATACCAGTAAATATCCAACTGTGATTACCCAATAGTCACTCATGATACAAAAAGGCTATTAAAATAAGAATAGAAGTGGGAGCAAGAATAGGATCAGGAGTGTAAGAGATAAACATAGGAACTAAAGATTCACTCTCCACTTGCCCAATGGACTCGTGCCAAATCCTTCTTCAATTGGTGATGCTTACAATCATGTGCAAGTTATTTCTAATGTAGGTTAAGGCTTGGATTATAATATGTTTGCAAAGGTCTCGTGACATCCTACTCCTGTTAGAATAATTGAGAGGGGGGTGAATCAATTAGATCAATTATCCTATAGTCCCAAATACAAAGATGTACCTTATAAAACAATTCCAACAAATTATGCAGCTTGGTAATACAAAATATCAATCTGTTAGTTCAGTTTACTGATTACCAGTAAATATCCAACTGTGATTACTGACTAAATCAACTATGTAGTATGTAAAGTATGATAGCAAAACAATCATAACAAATAACACATCACACAATGATTTAACATGGAAACCCTGCTAAGGGAAAAACCACCTAGGACCGGTAACCCAAAATAATTCACTCTTCTGAAGTGAGCTCGGTGAAGAGCCAACCCTGTTAAAGGTTACAATACACACTATTAGTTGTGACCTGGTTAGAGGATTTATCACTAATAGTCAACTTTTGACCAGCATTCACTATGGGGTCAACAAGATAACAATTTACATTCAACGAATGTCATAGGGTAGAACATAAGACTATTAAGTCCACTTGGTTAAGAGATTTTTTGAATCAATGGTTAAAATGATACAGTACTAATCTGATTCAAATACAACTCAATTACAAATATTTAGATCTATGCTAAGCCCACACAAATCTTCTGATCATTAATCAATTTTACTTCCTCAATATTCTTCAACTCACTTTCACTTAGTAAATGGTGCTTTGATGCTCAGTAATGTCTGCAGCTCGGTTCTTTCAATAACTAGTTTGATCAGGCATGCATGAATAAAATCTTCATGTGAAATCTTTGTAGTCTTCTTCTTTTCGGCATGTTTCAATAATGAAACTCATATCTCTTATATAGACAATTAAATTATTTTCATATCAACCATTAGATTTTTCCACTTAATCTCCTTCATCCATTTTGCTGCTTAAACCTTCCTCGACAGATGTTTCATTAACACGTTTCAATCTCATCCTTTAGATCTTCTCCAAATTTTGTCAGTCCTAGATCTCATAACAAACTTCATCCTTAACCTCAAAATCATAACAATTTCTATCTCGTAAAATTCAATTGGTTTTTCTTTGCATTAAATGTTTTCATCCATACTCAGTCGATATAGATGTGCATCGGTGATAACTAGCTAACTAGCTTGGTTAATACTATCACTCGGTATACACTGCATTGGCTCAGTGTATACAAAAATCTTCACTTACCGACCACATTGACTTGTTCAATTTCAAATCTCTTCTTCATAATAGATTAATGTAACATGCTCAAGTCAACAATATAAAGCCATAGACTCATCAATAAGTTACCCAATGTTTACCTTATCCTTATCTATCATATCCATCTTTTCCTCATGTAGATATCTTAGTTCTTCATCTTTTCTTCCTTCAATAGATGTTTAGATGTTTGTAACTAACATGATAAGTACCGTCAAAAGTAGTTGACATCAATGACAACATATTGACTGATTTAATCATCTTACATATCATTTCAATAGCTTGGTGATCTCTAATCACTATTTCTTCAGTTCATTCAGATATTCATTCAGTTGTAGTTCATCAATCTCGCCCTTTGGCATTGATGGAAACACAAGCAATATGAAAATATGCCATACACATACCAAACATGTATTCTACAACTATGTAAGTAAATGTTGTAGTTCAGTAAGCTCTCCCTAGCTTAATATTTAATATGTTTAATCACTACAAAATATAACAACATTACAAGTGGAGACTCTCCCTGTAGATTTGATCTTTTTAGTTCTCAGATTCCCTTTGTTCTTAGCAAAAAATATTCAACTCTCTCCCTTTTTGCAATCTCTCACTGTTTGTGTTCTCAGTAACTGATTTTCCATATTCATTTTCTCTCCCTTTGACAATAATGCCAAAGAAAATATACAAATAGCTCTTCAGTAGCCAAGTAATTCTCTGTTGTTCGGTTCATATCAGGTACCTTTAGTGTATAGATAAACAAATTTATGTTCCAGCTTCTACAATCTTTCACAACCTTAGACAAAATCCAAAGTGTGAGCTATATGCATTAACATGAATTATCTTCTAAGAAGTATAGGTTGATGCAACCTCCAGATCACCTTAGTGACCAGTACAGATAGGGGATGAACCCCAAGTCTAGTCCTCAAATATTCAAATGTGTTCTTCGGTAAAGGTTTAGTAAAGATATCAGCAAGTTGTTCCTTAGATGTTACAAATTCTAGTTTCACCTGCTTCTCTTGAACTTTTTCCCTTAAGTAGTGATACTTAATAGATATATTCTTTATCTTCGAATGTATCACAAGATTCTTAGAAATATTTTTAGCACTAGTGTTGTCACAATATATAATCATCAGGTCAGTGATTACCTCATTCATCCCTTACAACACTTGTCTGATCCAAGCAATATTTGAACAATTTGTAGCAGCAGCAACATACTCTTCTTCAACAGTAGACTAAGAAATGCATGCTTGTTTCTTGCTAATCCAAGTTACAAGCCTTTCCCCTAAAAAGAATGCTCCACCGGTTGTGCTCTTCCAGTCATCTATGTTTCTAGTCCAATATGCATCGGTGTAAACTCTAAGTTCAAATTTACCTTCCAATGTATACCATAATCCATAGTCCTCTATTTTCTTCAAGTATCTCAAAATTATTTTCACTACAACCATTTGTGAATCTTTAGGATTAGCAAAAAATCTTGCCACAATCCCCACTGCATGTGCAATATCAGGCCTACTATGTACTACATACATCAGTTTACCAATCATAGATCGGTACAAAGTCTGATTTACTTCTCTAGATTCATCATCCTTTGTCAAGTTACATCTAGTGACCATCGGTGTTCCTACTGGTTTAGCACCTTCCATGCCAAAAGTCTTCAATACTTATTTAATGTATTTTGATTGAGTGATGAAAATCCCATCTTTCTATTGTATAATCTACAAACCTAGAAAGAATTTAATCTCTCCAAACATTGACATCTCAAATTCTTTTCTCATTTCATCAACAAAAGATTTACAAATTTGATCTTGTCCACCAAAGATTATATCACCAACAAATATCTTAGCAATCAAAATGTTATCATCAGAATCTCCTTTCATGTACAAATTACTATTTTCACTAGTTCTTACAAAGCCAATACTTATAATATAAGCATGTAGTCTTTCATACCATGCCCTCGATGCTTGCTTCAATCCATATAAAGCTTTTTGCAGTCTACATACCATGTCTTTCTGATTCAAGTCAAAAAACCCTTCTGATTGTTCTATGTAGATCTCCTCCTCAAGAATTCCATTCAGAAAAGCTGATTTCACATCAATTTAATATACTTTAAATCCCTTATGTACAACATAAGCAAGTAATATGCAGACTCCTTCCATTCTAGTAACAGGTGCAAAGGTTTCATCATAATCAATACCTTCTTCTTGTACATATCCCTTGCAAACAAGTCTTGCCTTATTCTTTGTGACCTCTCCATTTTCATTCAACTTATTCCTAAATATCCACTTTGTACCAATAACATTTTTATCCTTTGGTCTAGGTACTAATTTCCATGTCTCATTCTTTTCAATGTGTTCAATTTCCTCATTCATAGCATTGATCCATTCCTCATTTTCAAGTGCATCCCTAACATTCTTAGGTTCAAAATCACAAACTAAGCATGTGTTATGTCTTAACTTACTTTTGGTTAGCATGCCAGCGTATTTATCTCCAATTATTTGATTCTCTGGATGGTGTCTTCTAACAAATCTTGCTAGCACTTGATCTCTTCTCTGCTCATCATTATGTTCAGGTTCATTTTCCTGCTTGATAGCTTTTTCCTGATTGTCAGTTTCCATTTGCTAATTCTTGGTAGCATTTTCCTGATGCTTGGTAGACTCATCATGTGGCTTTGGAAAATAATCTAGATCTTCAACATAAGTAAACCTACCATAGTCTTCTGGTTCCTTCATGCTTTCTTCATCATTCTTATCAACAAACTCATCAACTTTTACATTAGCACTTTCTATCATCTTATTAGTAACTTTGTTCAAACATTTATAAGCTTTACTCATAGTAGAATATCCTAAGAATATTCCTTCATCACCTTTACAGTCAAATTTACCATTCCTATAATCTTTCAGAATATAACACTTACTACCAAAGATTCTGAAGTAACTTACACTCGATGTGTATCCAAACCATAACTAGTAAGGTGTCTTGTTAGTGTCTCTCTTCGGTTGAACTCAGTTCAGGACATATACTATTGTGCTAACTACCTCTCTCCAATACATTTGTGCAACATTTTTCTCAATCATCAATGTTCTAGCACAATCAACAATAGATCGGTTTCTCCTTTTAGCAATTTCATTCTGTTGTGGTGTTCTAGGTGCAGAAACCTACCTTTTGATACCATACTCATTACAGAAGTTAGTGAATTCATCAAAAACAAACTCACCTCCTCTATCAAACCTTAAGCATTTTAATTCTTTTCTGGTTTCTTTTTCTACTTTAGCCTTATACCATTTAAACAGTTTGAATGCCTCAGATTTTTCTTTCAAGAACATAACTGTCATAAATCTAGTATAGTCATCAATAAAAAAAATAAAGTATATATCACCATAGTAGCTTTGAGTTCTCCTAGGACCACATAAGTTAGTGTGAACCAAATCCAAAATTCATTTAGATGAATAGTCCTTACTTTTAAAACTATATTTTGTCATCTTCCCTTTCTAACATTGATGACACATAACGTGATCAGGTTTGATTACACTAGGCAATCCTCTAACTTTTCTCTTTCTACTGATCTTAATCATGTTATCAAAATTTACATGACATAACCTCTTATGCCATAACCATGCATCTTCATTTTTCACCAGCAAACAAGAAGTTTCATCATTGTCAAGATAAAATAAATTACCTTTTGATTGTCCTCTTGTTCCAACAAACTTTCCATTTTCATCATAGATTTTCACCTTCTTACTTTCAAATGCAACTCGGTGACCTAAGTTATTTAGTTGTGCTACACTGAACAAATTGAAATTAAGTCCTTTTACCCACTATGCATTATCACATCTAATTCTATCATTCAATAAAATAGATCCTTTTCCTTTAACCATGCAAGGTGTGTCATTTCCCATTTTCACTGATCCTCCATTATAATGCTCAAGATGATTAAACTTATCTTCATCACCAGTCATGTGATGTGTATAGCCACTATCAATGATCCAAGTATCATTCTTACTAACTTTAGAAATAAGTGTTGTTTCTACATACCTTTCCTCCTCTTCTAAATCATCTTTCATTGCAACAAATACTACCTCAATATCATCATTAGTGTCAGTGTTGGTGTCATCTTCTTCAACAAGATAACATGTCTTTTTCCCTTATCTTTGTTATCTTGGTTGTCTCTATTGTAGTGTTGGTAACCTCTATTATTCCTTCTACCATACTTCCCATCACCAGATCGGTCTCTATCTTTATCTTCCTCTTTCCTATTAGGACATCTAGCAGTAATATGGCCAACCTCTTTACAATTAAAACAAGCTAAAGGTAACTTTCCCTTATACTTTCCTTTACCTTTCTGTAGTCTCCAGTCCATAAGTGTTTCAATCTCATCAAGATCATCATTAGTATTACTATCACTTGCATTCCTTATATTATGCTTACTGCTGGATTTACCAATCTTAAGAGAGGACATAAAAGAAGACTCAACACTCAGTACAACACTATTATCAAAATTATTCAACTCAAAATTTGTTAACTTTCCAATCAGATTATCAAGAGTAAGAGTGCTATTAGGTGCAAACCTCATTTCATGAATAACAGATATTCTGGTTGCATAGATAGGCAACAAGGTCCTCGGTATCTTACTTACCACTATATCTTCAGAAATGATACCACCAGCTCCTCGGATAGCATTGACTACCTCTTTGATTCACTTTGTGTACTATGTAATGTTATCTCCTTCCTTCATCTTCCTGTCATCAAATCTTCCTCTCAATCTTTCAGCTCTGGCTCTCATCACATTTGCATCACCACCATAAACTAGACCAATTTTATCCCATATTTTCTTTGCTATAATGTAGTCCTTGACATCCTCAAATTCAACATCAGATAGAGTAGCAGCAATCTCTATCATAGTAATATTGTGTTCATGTCAGTCTCTCAACTAAGCAAGAGTCAAAGTTCCAACCGTTGGTTGTATGTAGCCATTTTCAAGTAAAGGTATAGCAAACTCTCCAATTCTAGATATGTGAAGTCTCATCCAACTTTGCCATGTAGTAAAGTTGTCTTTGTTAAGCTTCAGCACTTCCCTCTTATACATCTTGTAATCTTTCTGCTAAAGTCCTTAAAACTTTCTTCCAAGTAACCAATACGCTTTGATACCAATTGTTAGAATAATTGAGAGGGGGGTGAATCAGTTAGATCTATTATTCGCCAGTCCCAAATAAAAAGATGTACCTTATAAAACAATTCCAACAAATTATGCAGCTCGGTAATACAAAATATCAATCCGTCTATTCAATTTACCGATTACCAGTAAATATCCAACTGTGATTACTGACTAAATCAACTATGTAGTATGTAAAGTATGATAGAAAAATAATCATAAAAAATAACACATAACACAATGATTTAACATGGAAACCCTACTAAAGGAAAAACCACCTGGGACTGGTAACCCAAAATAATTCACTCTTCTGAAGTGAGCTCGGTGAAGAGCCAACCCTGTTAAAGGCTACAATACACACTATTAGATGTGACCTGGTTAGAGGATTTATCACTAACAGTTAACTTTTGACCAGCATTCACTATGGGGTCAATAAGATAACACTTTACATTCAACGAATGTCATAGGGTAGAACATAAGATTTTTAAGTCAACTCGGTTAAGAGATTTTTTGAATCAATGGTTAAACTGATATAGTACTGATCTGATTCAAATATAACTCAATTGAAAATATTTAGATCTATGCTAAGCCCATACAAATCCTATGATCATTAATCAATTTTACTTCCTCAATATACTTCAACTTACTTTCACTCGATAAATGGTTCTCTGACACTCGATAATGTATGTAGCTTGGTTCTTTCAATAACTAGTTTGATCAGGCATGCATGAATAAAGTCTTCATGCGAAATCTCTGCAGTCTTCTTCTTTTCAACATGTTTCAATAATGAAACTCATATCTCTTATATAGACAAGTAAATCATTTTCATATCAGCCATTAGATTTTGCCACTTAATATCCTTCGTCCATTTTTCTGCTTAAACCTTCCTCAGTAGATGTGTCATTAACATGTTTCAATCTCATAACAAACTTCATCCTTAACCTCAAAATCATAACAATTTCCAGATCATCAAATTCAGTCGGTTGTTCTTTGCATTAAATTTTTTCATCCATACTCGGTTGATATAGAAATGCATCGGTGATAACTATCTAACTAGCTCAATTAATATTATCACTCAGTATACATTGCACTGGCTCAGTGTATACAAAAATCTTCAATTACCGACCACATTGACTTGTTCAATTTTGAATCTCTTCTTCATAATAGATTAATGTAACATGCTCAAGTCAACAATATCAAGCCATAGACTCATCAATAAGTTACCCAATATTTACCTTATCCTTATTTGTCGTATCCATCTTTTCCTCATCTGGATATCTCAGTTCATCTTTTCTTCCTTCAACAGATGTTCATATGTTTGTAACTAACATGATAAGTACTGTCAAAACTAGTTGACATCAATGAAAACATATTGACTGATTTAATCATCTTACATATCATTTCCATAGCTTGGTGATCTCTAATCATTATTTCTTTAGTTTATTCAGATATTCAATCAGTCATAGTTCATCAACTCCATGGGTACATTTGTCGATGCTATCTCTAGTAAAGAGGAGGGCCCCATCGATGGAGTAGGAGGTGACAATGATAAAGTTACTATTGTCTTAGTTATAGGTGCCCTTCCCTTTTTTTCCTTGCATGTGTTAGGAGGAATAAGGGATGATCTTAAAGGATGAGGAACACATAGTAGATGAGAAGACATAGTCCTACATGACCTCTTACCCTTTTTGTAAATGGTAGGGTGAGGTATGTTTGTGAGGACCAGGATTGGAAAAGGTGAGTGCACCTTGGGATTGGACAATAAGGATTCCATTCCTTTATCTATGATAGGCACATACATAGGAATTGAAGACACTAGCAGAGGTTTTGAAATATGTGGTGGGAAAGGAGGCTTCTTATGAGGCACATGCTTGTCTTGTGCCCCTAATGAAGAAGAGACAAAAGAAAAAGTGTGTTGACCCATATGAGAAGTTTGAATGGAAGGAGAGGGGATATATTATATAGATTTGAAACTCAATTTACCAACCTTTTACTTCTGATATGTAAGAAATGAAGCATCCTACTAGGGGTGCATGGGCTCTATTGGAGTAGGCTAGAAATAATCCAAGAGAAATGTCCCATGGGATACCAGGGTATGATAGGAAGCATTTGAAATTGTATGGATGGTACACTATTGTGAAAACTTAAGACATGTGTGCATGATATAAGGGATGAATCATATGGATCCTAGCCAAGGAATGTCTATCTTGACTCTAAATATGTATGATTTTGAGATAACAAAAAAGGTTAAAAATACCACCTTGAGTCCCACCTCGATCATCAAAGTAGTTAGCCCCAAAGGAGGAAGCAAAAGTCCTTAAACAATATAAATGGTGGAAGAACACTCATCATACATCACATAATTAATCCCATTAACAAAGAGTGCCTCTTCAATTATAAGATCCACATGACATGTAGAGTAAACCATAATGACTCTAATGAAGACCTCATTGACCAATGTTAGGACATAAAGAGGATAGGTTTCTCCACTCTATTGCTCATCTAGAGGGGTGAATGTTATTTTTATATCACACACCCTTTGACTATAAGGTGAGATATGAGTGATCATCACCATATCAACAAAGATACTATCATTAAAATTGAAGGGAATGATATAAAGGACCCTAGTTTATGTCAATTTCACCAAAATGTGGAGAAGATAAAATTCACTAACCTCAAGACTGGTTAAAGTCTCAAGGGATGAACTAGTGCTTTCACCACCTCACTTCATAAACTTCTCTGTGAGATAAAGGTTCAAGAAAACTAAATGGTAAAGGAATTAATGCATAATAGAATGCAAGATGAAAAAATGATATAACTATACTATGACAATAGATAAAGATATTTTGACTATTCAAAACAAAAAAGTAAGCTACAGAGATCAAGTGCCAAAATTTGTGAGCTCAATGCCTCACACACTAGTTCAGGTTAAGGACAGCAAGAAAAGTGTAGGATGTTAGAGTACATTATGTTTATCCTTTATGAAGAAGGCACATAAATAGAGACAAGATATTGAATACTGACTCGGATGCTAGAAATATAAAATTCTAATAATAGAAAGTATAGATAAATGATTAAACTTATACAAATAAAGACATACAAAACAAAAAAGGATGGTTGAAAAACATATAACCTAAAGAAGACCGAATAATCCTTAAAATAGATCCACTTATTCTCAAAAAACCTACACACATAGAAGACAAAGATAAATGGTTGTGGGCTATTTAGGAGCTTGTCAAACTAAAATCCCTATTTTGGTGTTTCCACCTCCACAAATAGCTAGATAGACAATTGGTGATAGATAACCAAAAAATAATAGACACTGATATATAATAGAAATTAACAATATTATAATCAATATAATATGATATGCTCAATGAAACACAAGGTGATAGGATGAGAGACTTCCCTTCAAAACCACATAGCCAATGGACTAATGGAGTGAAGGAAAATTGAATAAGACAACAAAGATACAATGCTATGAGAATGAAGAAATAAAAGGTAAGTTGTCAAATTAAAAATAAAGACTAATGTAAAAGATCAAATTTGAAGCTCAAGAGTGTGTAGAAGTGAGATGTAGCCAAGAGATAGAAAATAAGACTAAAAAATGAACTTTTAACATGGCTAGGTTGAACCTTAGAATAAGTGGGTAATGGTAGGAGGTGTTACACTATAGGTGAAATGTTTGTAATGCTTTAAAAATTCACTACATGTCTATAGGTTCACATGATAAGTTTACATTGCATGAATGTCTTTGTGGTGTGCACACATCATGGGATGAATGAGCCAGTTGGTGGAGAATATTAATGGATGGTGACAAGGTAGAATGGAGGGTTGTGTGGAAGCTAATGTAGAATTTTGTATTGAAACTAAGGTAGGGACATCACGTAATGGTACATTATACAAGGGTGAAAATTTATGGCATTACACACTTTAAAGACCAAATCATTGGAGATAGAGACAAAGGCGTTTAAACAAAGAGAAAAATTGCCAGGACAGGTGAACATACAAACTATTTGTTTCTATTTGAGACAGTACCAAAAACTTACTTAGAAGCAAGCAATGATGAAAAATAAAAATCTATGAAGGATGAACTAGATCAAATAGATAATAATTAGGTCTAGGAAGTAGTTCCTCGACCAGTGGAAAAACATGAGATTGGAACTGTAAGAATTTTCCTATGATAAAGAATAAAATACCAAGATCTAGAAGATCAAGAGATAGAATGAATAAGAGAGACAAAATGATATGATCCTCAAATGACTAGATTCAATGATGATAAATAATCAAATGATAATAGATAAATACAAAGTAGGAGTGCCTAAATATATAGGCAATGTGATAAGACCACATGATAAGGAGATGATAAGATATCAACCACACTAGGTGGAATCTCATGTCCACCAAAGGTGGATAAAACTCCATTGTACATCAAAGTATGTGCAACAATGAGAGGATGATAATGTGATAAGAGCACTAAAGGTGGATCTCACACACAAAGAGGTATGAGATGACAACTATCACCATCTAAAGTGGAATTTATCCTAACCATGTGCTAAAATGAAATGCAAACTCCTAGGTGTCTCAATGAAAACTAATATGAAAATGCATTATCCTAAGTAAACTTAAGTAAAGTGTAATTAGTAAATACTTAATTACACCAACACCCCCCTTAAGCGCAACTTAGCGGAATGCACTTAAGCTCACAATGCTAGATGAAAATGCATTATGGGTCCTGACTATAGGCCATGTTAGGTACCCATGTACAATATGCAAGAGAAATGAAATGCAATGCAATCTCTCATAAAGTGGAGAAAGAGGGAAAACATCATGGGAAAAAACCTCCCCCAAAAGAGAGATGAAAAACAAGATGCATGGATGGATTGAGTAATCAAGACCCCCCCCCCCCCCCATTATGACATACATCATGTATATACAATATATAAGTATGAGAAGGAAAAAACACCATATGAGGAAAAAGGCCCCCTTATAAGAGAGAAGTAATAGTAGAAGAGAGACAAGGTAGCCCCCCCTCAATGTAGAATGCCCATCAATGATAGATGCTCTAGGATGAATGTAGAAGTTCATCCATGAATGTCGAACAACGTTCCTCCCCTTAGGAAGAAAAAATGTCATAGGTGTATATGAGATGTCTCCCCAATCTTTCAGAATAAACCTCAAGATGAATGATGTCTCTGAAAAACTGCTCAATTGTCCCTATGTCAATATCGAAGGCTAACCCTTCCAAAATTGTTGAAAAGAGAAAGTCAAGATAAAACAAGGATGGATGTGGAACATGTCCCAGAGAACTAAGTGTCTCCTCTATTGATAAAGAGACCTCCTCCAACTATTGTACATAAGGATCCATAATCACATCAACCTCAAAAGACTGATCATGTAGATAATGGACAAGAGGGTCAGAGTATTCCTTTGCAACAACTGAAGAAGGATATTACTCATCAAAGAGAAGATGTATATCATCAATGATGTCTCCCATGTCGGCAATGTAGGATTCCACAAACAAACCTACAATTTTTGTCAAGTAGTCATCTCTTGATGTTGTACTTGGAAGACAAGGTGTACCCTATTGTGTTGAATCATATGGACCTATCACTATAGAAATGTATGCATGTGAAATGTGTTTATGTTGTGTGCTTGTCCTTTGACAGTCTGAAGGATCCCCCACAAGTGAATCTATTGAATCAAGAGTTTGTCTAACCCAACAATGTCTATTAGAAGATTATGATGGAGTATCATCAACCTTAAGTTTACCAAGCAAAGGTGTAATCCTGTGTGTAGGTGTTGAAGTAGATGAACCATCTGAATCACTTCCACTATTGTCACTATCAGTTTCCACAATGTTTGAAGTATGGAGAGGTTTAGAGGATAAGCTAGGTGAACTTTCCTCAAAGTGAACATTCTTCTCTATTAAAATATCATGAGTCTTGAAATCCATGAATCTATATGCCTTAACACTATCTCCATATCCAATGAATGTACAAGGCCTTGGTGGAGGTGCCTTGCATTTCTGTGAAGATATTTTTTCCCATGATGGAAAACCAAATACTATGAAGTGTTTCATAATCAAATTTCTTCTACACCATTCCTCAAAAGGTGTTAATCCATCTAAGGCATTATGAGGAGATCTATTAAGGATGTGATTGTCACATCTTATAACTTCTACCACAATTTATGGATCAAGAGACTTGGCTTCAACCATGCGACTTGCCATTTTATAAAGAGTTCTAATCTTCATTTCTGTAACTCTTGTCTGTTGAGGACTAAATGAAACTTGATTATGAAGATCAATACCTGCAAGTTCACAAAATTCTCTAAGTCTTGAGTTCACATATCCTCTTTCATTGTATACATAAAGAACCTTGATGGATTTACTTGATTGCTTCTCAACATGACTCTTGAAGGTTAGAAACTTATCAAACACTTCATTCTTGTGACCAAGAAAGTAGACCCATGTGTAGCATAAAAATTCATCAATGCAAGTGAGGACATAGCGACTCTTGTTGACTGATGTCACTAGAAAGGGGCCTACTAGAGCACTATGAACCAACTCAAGAACAACTGATGCTCTCCAAGACTATCCTTTTTCAAACTTCTCTTCAAGATGAATATCCATTAAACAAGTTGAACATTCACCCTCAAAATTTTTTATGTAGGTAGACCTTTGATCATTTGTTTTAATCTAAGCTGTTGAAGATAGCAGAAATTAAGATGTCCAAACTGTTCATGCCATAATTTACTTTGTGATGGAGTATGGGTCAACAATGCATATGAAGGAGACTTAGGCACAAAGTGGGAGAATGAATAAAGCCTTGTGTCATTATTAGCATTACCCACTACAACCAATGAATCATCCTTAAGATTTCGCACCATGACTAAATCAGGAAGGAACTCAACTTTATTTCCACCTCCATAGTTAGTTATTTGGTAAATTGAAAGGAGATTGGTGCTAAGGTTAGGAACATAGATGACATCTTTGAACTCTCCATTTTCCATCTCAACTGGTCCTTTCCCTTCAACTTCTACTTGTGTATCATTCCCTACAAAGATGTGAGGTACCTTAGATGGCTCCAATGAATAAAATTTCCCCTTTGAAGTACCCATATGATGTGTGGCACCCGAGTCAAGAATCCAATCCTCTAAATAAATTGAACTTTGCATAAATTATTTCCCTTTTCCCTTTGAAGTGGATGGAGATGAATCCTTGGAAGCATTTGGCACATTGATTTTGTTCTTCTTGAGTAAGTTTTCCAACTCATCAATTCTCTTAGTCTTGCAATGATGCTCATAATGATTTGGTTTCTTGCAATATGCACAAAATAGTTTACCCTTCTTGTTGTTGTTTCCCTTCTTATTGGAAGAAGAATTTCCTTGTTGTGAGGAAGATTGTTGTGTCTTTGATTATGATTTTGGCTTCCACTTCTTCTTCTTCTTGTTGAAACTTTTTCCACCTTGACTTCTTTGGTTCTCATTATTAGCCACCAATTCCATAGACTTTTAAGACATGAGAATACCCATATCCATCAACTTTGACTATTCCAACATCAACATTTCTACAAATGCATCAAATGAAGGCTTAGTGAAGGCACTTGCCATGGTCAACTTGTGAGTGTTGTAACTTGAGACAAAAGTTGCATATTCTAAAGGTAGTCTCTTTAAGATGTGATGAATCAACCTTTCATCCTTCATGGGATTACCACAATCCTTAAGTAGTGTTCTCAACTCATTGGCTTTGTTGACATTGACTTGAATTGTGTCAAAATTCCTAAGATCCAAGATAAGTAGATCATCCTCAATTGTGAACCCCTTTTCCTCATCCACTTTACCATACAAATCTTCAAGTTTGTCCCAAGCACCCTTGGAATCCTTAAATCTAGAAATGTGGAAGAAGACTTCTTCATGAACACAACTCCTTATAATTCCTAAAGTCATATTGTCTTTGATTTCCCAATCACTTTTTGCATTATCATCCACATTAGGACCAATAGGTTCTTTAATTTTACCATTTACATAAAGATTTAAATCCTTTTCCATTAGTTTACTCCATACTTTATATTTCCATGTAGCATAGTTGTGTGAAGTTAACAATGGGCATCTAGGTGAACCCATGATGCAAAATTGAAAGATAACAAGAGAGAGGGAGAGAGAGAAGACACCCCCCTAAATTCACTCAATCAAAGAATGTCCCCCCACCCCCCAAAAAAAAAATGATGCTTTTGGCACTTTATATGTAGTGCGTCTACAATTGCCACTTGCCAAAATTGGACAAAGTGGACTTATAATTTTGTTGTTTACAACCACCTCAATGAGGCCAAATCAAACTCAAATAAATATAGCTTAGAATCAAATCAAATCCTAAGCATTACAATGATCATATAAGGTTTTAAAAGGACCTAGATTTGAAAGTGATATTTTTTCCCAAATAAGGCTATAATCTAATAGCAAATCTAGAAATTAATCAAAAAATTATACACTTTCAAAAAAAGCAGCACATGAAAATGTGTCTATATGAGCCTGAACGGAGCCTCTGAAGTTGCAAAAATAGGGATCAAATAGGTATAGTGACCAAAATCTACGATTTCTATCAAATTCATGCACCAAAACTAAAAACTAACACCACCACTGAAAAATTTAGGAAATTCTAGCCAAAAAATAATAAATTTTCACTCAATTTGGATCCCAGATGACCAAGTTATGGCCTCCCAAAGTCAAACTGCAAAACTGAAACTGCAAATGGTGAGGGCTGTAAATTTTTCAAATTTGATGATGTCAGCAAAATACTATCTTAAATTTGACGGTCAAACGGTCATTACCATAGTTCAAAAATGCCAGGAATTGATGGTCAAACGACCGTCAATTTTCATGTTGCGAAAAAGGTGATGAAAGCACTAGGTTATATTTGACGGCTAAACGGTCATCAAGACAAAACAAAAAATGTCCACTATGACATCCAGATGGGCGTCAAACTAAAGATAGGGAGCTTGTGAAAAATGCAAATTTAAAAAAAAAATGACCTGTTTTGCCTGTGCCATGTGTCGATTGGTGATTGGCTCTATGTGTCCACGTGGCTCTCAGCCGGCGGCTCAGGGATGAAGGAGTGGTGGCCAGTACGCTTGTTGGGTGGCAGTGGGAGGAGGGTGATGGATGAGCATTGTCTTTAATCCCACATTTGCGGTGGGTTGGGCTCCAAGCCTGTTGAAATATGCGAAGGCCACCATAGTTGAACAAACATGTTAAGTCCACTAAGGAGGGCGTATCTGGCTAACCTGAGCTGGGTTTCACTATCGAGTTGGCCAAGGTGATTTCAGGATGAGCTAAGCTCATTGTTTTAGTAGAGCTGGCCGAGGCGATCTTTTTTGTATGGTGAGTCAAGCTGAAGTGTGGTGAGACGAGGTTGTCTTGTTGTTGAGTTGCTATCTCTGAGCTGGTTTGGTTGTTGACTCAGTTTGGCCGAGCAGGTTCGCTTGCCAATGAGGTTGCTGAACCTAGATTTTGAAATCTTTAGGACAATTAGTCCCACATGTGTGCGGTGTGGAAAATTACGATTGTTTAAAACCAAACCATTGTAGACAATGAAATAAGAAAGCTTGTGAGGCTTTGTTGGAGCTTGTGGTTTGTTGTAATTATGTGCCACTCGAAATTTGCATGGGCTGACCAGGATTTGATTGCCCGGTCTAAACCAGATATTCCAAGAATATTCTCCTAGACAAATTTTGTTGTCTGCAAATTTCTTGATAAATATAGGGGTGGGGACCCTAACATAAAACCTAATATTTTTCCTTGAAATAATGCAATATATTCTAGATTTGAAAAAATTTGAAATTTTAAAAAAAATTCTAAAAATTTGTACCAAATTTGCAAATCGAACTATCCAAGTCCAATTTGCAAAAAAAAATTGCCTCAGATTTAACTTTTGCCTAAGGTAGGCAAATCTATAGTCAAAATTTATGGAAATGATGATCCAGATGCAATAGCGAGGTCAAATCTTGCTCTACATGCTCCCACAAGCTACTGCTCCTCTGGATTTGAATCATGGACCTCCAAAAGTTGAAGCAAAGAGCTCTCCAATGGCTATGCAATAAAATCTTCTATGGCTTTGATACCATGTAATAATTTATCTAAGGAAAAGAATAAAATGCCAAGATCCAGAAGCTCAAGAGATAGCACTATTAAAAGAGAAAAAATTATATGATCCTCAAATGACTAGATTTACTGATGATCAATAATCAAATGATAATAGATAAATACAAAGTAGGAGTGCCTAAATATATAGGCAACGTGATAAGACTACATGATAAGGAGATGATAAGCTTTCAACCACACTAGGTGAAATCACATGTCCACCAAAGGTGGATCATCCTCCATTGTACATAAAAGTATGTGCAACATGTGAAACAATGAGAGGATGATAATGTGATAAGAACACTAAAGGTGGATCTCACACACAAAGAGGTATGAGATGACAACTATCACCATCTAAAGTGGAATTTCTCCTAACCATGTGCTAAAATGAAATGCAAACTCCTAGGTGTCTCAATGACAACTAATATGAAAATACATTATCGTAAGTAAACTTAAGTAAAGTGTAATTAGTAAATACTTAATTACACCAACAAGAACTATGTGGGTATTCAAGAACAAGCTGAATGAAGATGGACAAGTTGCAAGGAACAAGGTAATACTGGTATGTAAAGGTTATTCTAAAGTTGAAGGAATAGATTTTTAGGATAAATTATCTTCGTTAGCTAGGATGGAAGCTATTAGAATTTTTATTGCTTTTGGTGCCCAAGAAATGGATGCAAAATCTTTTCTTAAGGGTAGACACCTAGTGATAAGATGTTCTTTCTTTAGATTAGTATGATGAATTTGGTGCCACAAATATTGATCATTTTTAAATTTTTACTTTGGGAAGTTGGAGAATTCTTTTGGGTACGTAGCTTGTATATCATTGAATACTTTTTGTATTTACCATTTTAGAAGGATAGGTTGATTTTCTTTGAGCTATTGTTATTTTTTCATATTTTCTCCAAAGAAGAGTAGGATACAACTCTCTGTAGCAAGGCTATGAGCCTGCAAGTGTATTTCAATATTTTTTTATAGATTAACACATTGTTTTGGTACTTTGGAGTGTGGGGTTGTTTTACTTGAACAAAATTTTCCCATGTATAATGGTTTTTCTTAATTTTTTATCTAAGTATTCTTTATTTTGTATTCTTAAATTATTAATTTACATGTTTCTATGATACATAAATTTGCATAGATTTGAAAGATTAATTATGATTCCTCTAAGGGTTAATGTAATATAAATTAACTTTGTATGTTTCCTCTTTAAAGACAATTGTATGCTCTTGTATCATGGAATTAAACATCTACTTCAAAAGAAACATATGATGTTGGAGGTTCATACTGATTCTCATAGGTTATTCTTGGATGCTCATTTTCTTTTATAGCTTAGGTTGATTTTATATGAGAAGCTATATTTTCGGCCATTGTGCACCCATTGAGATTTTTAATTTTGTGCAAGCATTGTAAACACAATAATCATAAAGTGATAACAATATAATATCTTGGTGGTTATTTTTAAGATTAGGAGAAAGCAGGTTGTCTCTTGGTTTCTCTTTTGCATCTTTGCTTTCTTTTTTCATGCACTCATATAACAATCTTCTTTTCTACTAAAAATATATCAAAAAATGGTTCCAATTATAACACCATACAACTATTTTGATTGGAAAATTAAAATGACAATCTACTTGGAAAAGTATGGATAGTATAGGGTAAAACTAGGACTAAAAAATGAACCAAAAATAGATGTAGATTAGCCTAAATTGTTTAAAAAGTGTGATGAATAATTTAAAGCAATATGTATGTCTGTATCTCCAAAATTTCTCTTTCATGTTGAGTCTTTGTTTTGTTGTCAATCAGGATTGCGCCTTTAGCTTGATATGAAATGTAACTATCCTGTTGAAACATGGAAAACCTCTCGGGTGGTGGGTTGTCCTAATACGAGAGATGAATCTTCGGAAGATACGTTGGTTCCTAAGTAGTGATCACCTAAAACTAAATGTGTATGTGGAAGTAAAGGGATGAGAAAAATATGAATGTACCTAAAAACTAAATGAGGTGATACACCAAACAATTTGTATGTAAATTTGAATGAATCAACATAAAACACAAAAGATACTGATGGCTCTCAATACTCAGACAAACATGCAATTACAACAATGATTCTATGCAAGCACTTGGAATCTTTTGCTTTGAAAGGAAAACTAGGATTCCCCAATTTTTTACAAAAAGTTAGAACACAAACAGAGACCTGTAATAACAAGTATCAAGATTCAAATATGTGATAAGGAATATAGCTTAAATGAAGGATAACACAACATAAAAGCACAAAAATTCACAATATTTCACTCAAACCAATAAGAAGGAACCGTTGTATCAATATATTCAATGCTGAAAAAATCTCTGCTACAAAAGACCTTACAATTTTCTCACAAGTATACAATGTGAAAAATATGTGAGCCAAAAAGAAGGTCCTCTAAATGAGGTCAAAATACAATGATATAAGCTACAAATCTCCAAGGGTCGGATGCATGAGAACAACCCATAAAATCAGGAGCTAAACTATCAGAAACTGAAGTCTAAGTGCTCCTCTAACTCCACAAGGCCATGTCCAACTAAAAAAGCACTCAAAACTACCCCAAAACTACTCTCTAAATCTCCAAAAACCATACATAAATTATGAGGGTCGGATATGAGAACAAATCCTACCAAAATAGGGATGTAACTGCATGAAAGTATGAGCACATTGTTGGAAAAGGTCTCCCAACTAATAATGAACTGATGGTTATCTCTAAAACCACTCCAAAGAGCTGCAAATAGGCCTAAACTATCCAATAACTGACCATGAACAAAAACATCTCTCCCTTGAGTCATGAGGCAAGCAGTCAACTGAAAAGGTAACTCCTAGACAAGCAAGCCACACCTAAGGACAACTCCTAAAGGCCTCCTAACTGCACTCGAAAAATTAATAATAATTGCCTTATAATAATGATAAAATATTATTATTAATCACAATAATTGTGCAACAAAACCTCTCTAAGACTACTCCTTTATTTACTTATCAACTATTATTTGAAAATATTTTAATATATTTAATTTTAGGAACAAATAATCAACTCATTTGTTCGAAAATTAAATATATTAAACTACAATCAAATAATATTTAATAAATAAATAAGAGACTTAAATTTATTTACCTATTATTTAAATAAAAATCATAAAATACTTTTATTTAAAATAAATAATATACACTTATCTAATTTAAATCCAGTATGTTAAGATTCATATTTAAATATAAAATAAATTACTCATAAAAGAAATAAAACAAAAAACAAGAATATATTCATAATAAAAAATAATAAATACTATTAAAAATAATGAAATATAATTTATATTGTTTTAGTCTCACTCTTCTATAGGAAGTTGTTTTACAAAGCATGGGTTGTCATATCAATCGGATTTGAAAAAAAGGATGCATGTCAGTCATATTAAAAGATAGTCAAGGAAGAGGTCCTACATCTGGAATCAAAATATTGCTATAGTTAACCTTTACAAAATGCAAATGACAAACAACTATGTTATTCATGAAAATATCATGTGGTGATAGCACAATCATGAGATATCATATTTTCAAGTGATCGTTGTAATGAGACATTTTAGAAAAGGAACATCAAATGTAAAGAAAATTAATAAATATAATCAGTATATACAGTGTTGTGACTATCAAAAGTGTTACAACAAATAAGAGTACTCAAATCAAAGGAAATATGATTTTTTTTAAAAGCTACAAGCAAAGATCAATCAATTATATTGCAAACAGTAAAACAACATATTTTTTCTAAGTGTTGATTGTATCATCATATTTTTATTATGAATATAATATTATTATTGTTTTATCAAAAAAATAAAAAAATAAAAAAGGAATACCTATTAACATTAGAGTTAAAAATTATAAATTAATAAATATCATAAAATATTCATTAATTTATAAGTTTTAAACCTAATGTTAAAAGATATTCTAACCATGGCATTCACTTCTAACCTAAGCATATGATGACTAAGCCTAAGGGGATGGCACATTAAAAAAATGGTAAGGAAAAGCACAGAAGATATAGGGTGTATAACCCTAAAATCATTATCATTTTCCATTTTCTCCTTTGCTGCTGCCATTTCCTAGCTCTCAGCCGCTGTCGTGAGGGTTTGAAGACTTAAGTTTTTTCACTGCTTTGTTACCTCCATGGATGGGTTGATGGATATCAGTCCTCTACATTTTTATATGACAACTGTGGCTGCTAGTGATGGTGTGTTGTTGTTTCATGGCTCTGAGAAAATCGCAAAATGAAAAGATATTTCCCTCTTTAGCATCCATAACTGAAATTCATAAGGTTTTTTAACTGCAAATTTCTTGGGTGACGTGATGATGTTGTCTCTTTGGAGTTGGAACTTATGTGTTGTCTGAAAAAGAAATGAATAGTCTCTTGTTGTATTGAGTTGTTGCACTTTCTTCATATCCTCATTGATAGCTACAATTTTCTTTTTGTACACAGCTCTTGTATTTGTTGCAGTTGTATATGACTTTATTAAAGTTGTAGAAGACTTCACTACAATTTTCAATGGCTTCTTAGGTTTTGGAGCCTCCTTTGTGACTTTTCCTAAAAATGATTTTCTTTGCTTTCAGAATCTTGGGTATTTTTGCCTCTCAGTCGATTGTTCTGCACATACAACTCCTTCAATCTTGAAAAACTATTAATAAATGCCCATAATGGACCTCATAGTTTGTTATTTTCAAGATGCACTAATGTCAAATTAATAAGAACATTTAAGTCAAGAAAATACACAGTCAAGAAATTAACATCTAGCTGTAGTCCAACTAGGATTTTCATTCTATTTATTTCTGAAGGGACTTCTTTATTCATAGGTCATTTTGGATGTTTCCTTGTTGTAAAATATCATGATCCTTGTACCGTATTTCAATCTTGATGAGTCCAACAACTGATATGCATATCACTTTACTAATTCTAAACATGCAACTGTTGCACTATTTTTCATAATACTTTATTTCTGGTGGCTTAACACGAACATTACCATATGCATTATTTTGATAATCTTCTCCCTAAATCCAATAATTAGAACATGCTTCTGCATACATGAAGCTTCTGATACATCTGTAGCCCCAAAAGATAATTATTATATGTATATGCAATGCTAGTTATCTTTGACTACTTTAGCAGCATTTATTTGAATAAAAAATCAGAACTTGGTTATTTGTTGTAGTTATCTAATTGCTCTCATATCTTCAACATTGTTCAGATGCATCATACACAACTGAAACTTATTACACTTATGCATCTCATTTTACCATCAACATAGCATCATGAAACTTGTTTTGACCTTTGGAAATCAGTAATTCTATTTAGTAATGTCTTGTATACCCTGTACCTCCTTATGATGATACAATCAACACTTAGAAAAAATGTGTTGTTTTACTATTTGCAATATACCCGATTGATCTTTGCTTGTAGATTTTTAAAAAAATCATATTTCCTTTGATTTGAGTACTCTTATTTGTTGTCACACTTTTGACAGTCACAACACTGTATATACTGATTATATTTATTAATTTTCTTTACATTTGATGTTACTTTTCTAAAATGTCTCACTGCAGTGATCACTTGAAAATATGATATCTCATGAGTGTGCTATCACCACATGATATTTTCATGAATAACATAGTTTTTTGTCATTTGCATTTTGTAAAGGTTAACTCTAGCAATATTTTGATTCCAAATGTAGGACCTCTTCCTTGACTGTCTTTTAATATGACTGATATGCATCCTTTTTTCAAATCCGATTGATATGACAACCCATGCTCTATAAAACAATTTCCTATAGAAGAGTAAGATAAATACCTCATGTAGCAATCTTGTAGCAATACAACCACTTGTAGTAATTTTGAAACTATGAAATGAAATGAAAACCATCTTGTAGCACCTGTATATCTGGTTTATTAGGTTGAAAGGTTTCATGAAAAAGGTCATGTCCCTTCAAAAGCCAATCTTCTTCAACTTCATGATTTGGCTAGAAGGTCCCATGCCTAAAACTTATACATGCCCCCTCAATAGCGTCCTCAAAAATTTAGTCTTGGCCTCTTCTTGATTTGACCAGAAGGTTTCATGCCTATAATTTATAAATGTCCCTTCAATGATCTCCTTAGTGTCTTCAATCAGCTACATTGGTTCAACAAGAAGGTCTCATACTTGTAGTTTATGCATGTCCCCTCAATAGTCTCCCCTAAACTGCATACATGTATCTACACATAATGCAAATAATGTTAAGAAATAAAGTATTTCCAGTGATGTAATCATTCTTTCCACAAGCTCCTTTATTGCATTCTGATTTTTACATTTTGTAAATGTATGGAAGTAGATGACATAGGTTAATAGGTTTAGTTCCTCCATTGCTCAGTTCATATGAACTGACCAATTTCTCTTTCTCTCCTTTTGCAGGACAACCTTGGATGCGGGACCAAAGATGTAGCATTACTAGACCCTCCACGAAAATACCAAGCAATGAGGGGCCTAACCCTATCCTCTTACTTTGTGTATTTCCTCATTTACAAATAATGTAAAAGCCTTAATTTATGCATTTATTATTCAAATGTATGCTTGCATTAGCCTAAGCCACAGGTTGTGTGGCTGCATGATAAATGCATTTTTTCACAATTGAGTATCTTTGTATATCTTAAAAAATGCACTTTCAGTTTATAGTTTTGATAGCAATCACTGCTTGTGTGGATAATTTCATTGTTGTACCTTTATTGTTTGAAATGAACACATATCTTTCTCCTTTTTGTTTGAACTCCAACATTTCAATTTTGTAAGAAAATTGATTATTTGATATTTAGGACAACGATCAAACTTCTGAAACTCCTTTTTAATGACACCAAAAACTAACTAGTAGTTTAGGAAATAATCTAATAATTAAAAATAATCAATCATAACAGTAATTCAATGAATCCAAATAAACCTCTTTCACTAGAAAATTAAGGGCTGGTAACAGCCCTGCCAATTAGAACAAGTAGGGTGAAAATTGGTAACATTTTTGGTGACCTCTCAGGGGTGTTTGCCTGCTAAACATAAACAAACCAGTAGCCTCTTTTATGTCCATTGGGCACAAAGTCTTCAACTTAGAAAAATTGAACCTTCTCAATCTCTAGAAAAACTTAAGAAAAAACCTAAAAACTGAAACACACCACTCCAACTGAAAATTGAAACACACCACTCCAACTGAAAACTGAAACACACCACTCCAACTAAAAATTGAAACCGATACTAAAACCAAAAGAAACCTCGTGCCAAATATTTAAGAACCCATACCTATCTATTTTCACCACCATCATATTGTTGATATACTAGTTCTGTGAGTGACCATTTCCTTGTTTTAAGATATACATCTATATGATAATGCTGATAGCATACAACTATAGGTTTCTAAACAGTTTTCATGAGGTTGAAAATAAATTTGAGTCCATTTTTCTGTATTATATCAAGTCTTTTTCTCCTAAAAATTTTGCTTTCTATCTAAAATCTACAAGTTGGGTTATATCATGGATAACCTATTTTGGAGTGTGACCATTACACATAATTCAAAACCTTGGAATATCCAATGTTTCTCATTATGATTAATCAGTACATTTCTAAATAGTTTTTCCATAAAGTAATCAATCTTACAGCCTTTAGAAAACTACCAACTGACACTAAACTGAAAAATGTGCTGAAAGCACTTAGAGGAAATTGAAACAACAAAAAACCAGATTGAAAAATACTATTTCTACACTCCAAGAAGGCTGTGTGAACCAGTTTTCATGAGATAGGTCAGCAAAGTAATTCCATGCTTTGTTTGATGGGCGCTTGTTCGTATTGTCTTCTTGCATTTTAAAAATGAGATTCTTTGATCTGATCAAACTAACACTAACATGAACATCAAATGAGCATGTTGTTGTGGCTTATGATGGTGAGATGTGTGATCTCTTGTGATGTAAAGCAGTGAGTTGTGACTCATGCTCTATATGATGGGTGATCATCCATGTCATTATGATGTGCTACAACAACATGCTTCTTTACTATTTCAAAACAATTAACTATAACTAACTAAAACAAAGTAACTATGTGCAAAGCACTTATTCAAACTAACTCACCTAAAAAGCAACGTTTGAGGTGGATCTCATTCATTGGGATTGCTAACTCTTCTCCTTTAAGTGTAGAAAAATGAAAGGCATTATGTGGTGTGCTGGCTGTTATGATATATGGGTCAGGCCACATAGCATCAAATGTTGAATGCCTTCTAGGTCTACTTTTCAATTCATCCCATTTCAGAACAATGTCTCCTGGCTAAAAATTTTTGGGGGATGCTTTCTTATCAAATGATCTCTTCATCTATGCTTGATGAAGCTCAATTTTCTACAATGCATCTCTCCTCTTCTCTTCTAACTCATTCAATTGAGCCAACCTTGCTGTCATAGGTTCTTCATCAAGCATATCTAACTAATACATAAAATCAAGTGTTGGAAAATCAACTGAAATAGGTAATCTAGCTTCCTTACCATAAACCAACATGTAAGGAGACATACCAGTTGATCTTTTAGGAGTTATTCTTTTAGCCCAAAGTGTTGATTTCACCTTTTCATGCCAAGAACGTTGATTACCTTCTAAAGTCTTCTTTATGATTCAAATCAGGTTCTTGTTAGTGGATTCAGCCTACCCATTACCCTATGGGTAATAATTTGATGAAGTATTCAAATATACACCTTATTTAACAACCCATTCAGTTATTTTACTTCCTGTAAATGCAAGTGTATTATCTAAAATAATTGAATCTGGTACACTAAATCTACAAATTAAATTATTATAAAAATTCAAAATAGCAATCTCATTTGCTTCTTTAAGAGCAACTGCTTCAGTCCACTTTGTAAAATAATCAGTGGCAGTCAATACCCACTTATGACCTACACTTGAAGGTGGGTTAATTACACCAATAAAGTCAAGACCCCATTTCATAAATAGTCAGTCCACTTGAATAAGCTGCAAAGGAAGTGCTGCTAACTTTTCTTTTCCATAAAAAATTGTACATTCTTTGCAGTTTTTTACCCATAAGTGTGCGTCCTTAAATACACTTGGCCCATAATAGCCTACTTTCATCACCTTAAGATTTGTATCTCTTGGTGAGAAATGACCTCTAGCTGGCCCTTCATGAAACTAGCGTAAAATATGATCAACTTCATCCGGTTTAATGCATCTTAACAAAACACCTTGCAAGTTCTTTTTAAACAATATATCATTCAATAAACAGTAAGGAATTGACTGCAATCTATAGTACCTTCATTTTGACTTTTCCAAACCTTCAGGACAACGTCCTGTTTGCAAGAAGATGATCATATCATCTACCCAATAATTTTCAGAATAAGGAACAACAAGTTGTTCACCATCTTGTAAAGCTAAAACAACATCAGAATCAAATTATGGAGTGTTGTCTCCATTTTCAGCAAGTTGTTCACATAATCCCTTACCTCTTACCAGCTTGGTGACCTTGATTTTTATATCATACTCCATTGCCTTGGTAATCTAGCCAGCCCTTTAGTATTAAAATCCTTATTCAGCAAGAAATCCTTAATAGAAGGATGTGCAACCATTAGTTTGATCTTATTGTTAGAAATCATATGTCTAAATTTCTTCAAACTCCTTATCACAGCAAGCACATGTTTCTCAACAAACAAATAGTGCAACTCATAATCTTTAAGACCTTGACTAAAAAAACCTAATGGTTGCTCAAAACCTTCATCATTTTTCTAAACTAACATAGCAGCAATGCTATCAATGTTTCCATAAGCATATAAAATGAAATCTTTTGAGAAATCAAGATTTAACAAAGTAGGGATAGCCACCAATGCTTCTTTAATCAATTCAAAACTGCTCTTACCTTCCTTTCTCTAGCTAAAAACCATATTTTTCCTAAGCATAGTTGTTAATGGCATCAATAATTCAGCAATAGTTGGAATAAATCTCCTCACAAAATTAATCTTCCTAAAAAACTTTGGAGTCCTTTTTTATGAGCTGAAAGTGGTAGGGCTAAAATGGCACTTACCCTTTTGGGTTCAATGGTGATACCCTCTTTAGAGACAATAAATCCCTGCAGCTTACCTTCATGAACAACAAATACACTTTTCTTGAGATTCAAAGAAATACCATATTCTCGGCATCTTTCAAAGATGACTCTTAAATGTTGGAAATGATCTGCAACATTCTTTGAGAAAATAATAATATCATCCAAATAAACAAGTACAAATCTGTACATTAAGTTAATGAAAGTTTTATCCATAGCTTTCTTAAACATTGCACCTGCATTAGATAGACCAAATAGAATCTTCTGATAAGCCATAGTTCCCCATTTGGTAGTAAATGATGTCTTAAACCTGTCCTTTTTTTTTACCAAAATCTAGTTATAACCAGAGAAACCATCAAGTAGTGAAAACCGCTCAGATCCTGAAACAACCTGCAAAATTTGTTCCATTGAAGGCAAAGGATGTCTATCCTTCAATGAAGCTCTATTTAAATCATAGAAATTAACACACAATCTGATTTCTCCATTTTTCTTTCTAATTGGAACCAAGTTGGATACCCAACAAGTATGCTTAATTGGAAATATAATATTTCTCTCAATCAACTTATTCAGTTCTTTGATCATAAGAGACTCTAACTTAAGGTTTACTGGTCTCTACTTTTGCCTAACTGGTTTTTCTCCTTGTTCTAACTCAATGGTATGCTAATAAATACTAAGATCAAAGCCTTTCAAATCTAAATAACTTCAAGCTATAATATCATGAAATGCATTGTATAAGCTAACAAAATTTTGGCGCTCTTCAAGTGTACATACCTTTCCAATTTTAAGTACCCTGTCCTTTGCAACAACAATCTCTTCGTAGTGTTCTTCTTTAATTGGCAAGTTGGATTTATCTTTTTTCAGTTGGTCATTAGTATTAAAGATTGATTCTAAGGTAACAAGACCCTTGGGAAACTTGTTTGTCCTTAACTGAATGATCTGATCATCATATTGGTCTTGTAATTTCTGTTGGTTTGGCTGTGCAAATTCAACCTCCTCTCTTAAAAAATTAACAATATGCTAGTCAAATTTTAAAACTTGCAACTTTCAACATTATTAGGAACAAAAGGCCTAACAATTACTTTAACATAATTTAGGCCTTCATCTTCACCAATTTTGGTTGGAATGTCATATTGTGCACCAACTGTTGCAAGTCTATCAACATGTTTATTCTGATTTCTAGGTATAGATTGCAAGTTAAAAGCTTCAATTTCAATTAAATCCCATACAACATGCTTATAACTCTTCAATAAATCATTCTTAGTTGTATGGATGTTTCTAACTTGATTAACAATGAGTTCTAAATCACCAAAAACTTGTAAACAACTGATGCATTTTTTGATAGCCCACTTTAATCCATGTATAAGTGCTTCATATTCAACAATTGAAAGATGAATAATACTTCTCATTTGCTGGTGAAATCAGCATACAACCACCTCCATCACCTATTTTATTGCATGAACCATCAAAAAATAATTTCCAAACAACATTAGATTGATGTTCTAAATCCAAATCCATACCTTTTATGACACTTGGCATGAAATTAGTAATCTTGTGAATAACATAATTGCCCAAACTTGGCTCTTCAATATGTTCATCAGAAATTTTAATATTTTTTGTAGCCCATGCATCTAATAATATGTCAAGAATCTGATCAATCTATGTTTGAAACTCGTGAATAGCAGCAATTTCTTCCTAATCAAATATTACAGTTGTTGTTCCATTTTTAGTACCACTAACATGTGGCTCAATACAAAATTTTGCAATGGGCTCTGAAGGAATAGTTACCTTAGTACCATACCTAGTGCGAAAGAAAATGAGACCAATCTACAGATAAATACCCTTCTATTTTGGTAGTGAAATCTCGTGATAGATAAATAGAGAAATTAGGAGGCAAATCTATAATAAAAATATCCATAGGTACTGCAAAACTAGGACAAGCATGCATAGTCAGATCAAGGTTTTTTATAACTCCAACAGTATCAACTGTTGTCCCATCTAGTTGAACTACACCTTTTTCAATTGGCTCATACTCAAGGCCTTGCTGGTTTATAATCTTCTTTGGCATAACCGAGCTAGAGGCACCTGAATCAATCATATAGTTATGTACTAGGTGTTGCCCTATTATAATAGTAATATAAAAAGGTGGTGGTTTTACGAACTTGGGTGATTGTTGGGTTGAAGTTGCATTTGCAACTATTAGAACCTTAGGAGTTTGTTGTTTCAAAGCATCATCAGATAATGCAAGTGATTGCAATGCTTCCTAAAACATATCCTTTTGGTCTGGAAGTGCTAAAACATCCCAAATGGATACAGGAACATGTGTTTTCTTTAAATGATCAACAATATTGAAATTCTAGACACTAACCTTTAGCTGTTGTTTAGGAACAACCAGCTCTTTCGCTAGTTGTAATGGCTACAAAGTTGTGTCTTGATCTTGGATTTACTATTGTTTTCCTTTTAAGATTTGTTGTTGTGGCAAAACAATAGGATGTTATACTTTATCAACTTATTTTTGTTCACTTACAACCTTAGTTTTTGACCTTGTACCTGCTGCTACAGGCTTCCATACATGATTTTGATCAAAATTAGCTGCTAAAACAGTCTCATCAGCATTAAAATTCATCAAAGTAACATCATGATTACCTTGTGGCTGCATTTGATCATCATGAGCATCTCTTGGTACGTTTGTCAATTGACCCTTTAAAATATCTTGCCTCCTAGCTTCAAGCGCATGAGGACAATCAAGCCAAAAGTGGCTGGCATTACAAGTGTTACGCCATTCCTCCTCTTGTGCATAGTTATTGTAAGGAATAACTACCAACTCCTTAGAAGTACTCAAAGTTGCATAATTATAAGGTTGACCAACCCTCTAATTGTAATTCATTTGTTATCCTTGAGCTTGGCATGGCTGATTTGAACCAGAAGCTTGATTAAATTGTCTATTCTGTTGATAAGCAGCTTGAGGAGGCCTATTATATTGGCCTTGTTGCCTCTTCAAGTTCTTTATTTCATTTCCATAACTTTTCAAAGTCCCCATCATACTATCACTTTTGTCCTTCAACTCCAAATTATGCTCTTTTAGCTCTCTAAAAGGAGTCGTAGCAGCATGTTCTTCTGTTGCAACCTGTATATTAAATGCTGGTAATGTTGGAAATCATGGAAAAAATGCTATTGGTGGTACAATAACTGGTACAACTAGCTACACTTCTACAAAATAAGGTATTAGAGGCCTAGGAGGTAACTTACCAACTTGTATCAAGTTGTTCTTAGCTCTAACAACAATGTCAAATGCGTTTGGCAAAGTATTTCCACTCGTGGGCTGAATCATCACTAAAATATCACTGTTAAAAGCCTTCAAATAGAATAAAAATGCATAATCATTAGAAGGTTTAACAGATACTAGAATTATGTCCCAAGTTCACTGAAAATGAAAGTTAAAATCAGAAATATGCTCATTAAGATGCCTTAATCGTAGTCAATTGCTCAACCAATGAAAGATTATGAAATTTATCCTCAAATTTACTAATCAAAATAGTTCCTAGATCATCCCACATAGCAATAGAATCAATTGCTAAACCTCTAAACCAAATCAAAGCTTTACCTTTAAGAGAGGTTGCTAGTAATTTCAATGCCACATAATCATGTGTCACTTGATGTAATCCACAAAGAGTGGCTACATCTTTAATGTGCTCAATAGCTGAAACATGATTTTCACCAATAAAATAGGGCAAACCCTTTAGTGTTGCTGATGGAATATCATGATGAGTAGCAATCTGTAATGGGTTGCCAGCATTAAAAGCTACAAATGGCAAATTTTTGGCCATTTCATGAACTAGTGGTACTTGTTGTTGAATCACATGTGTTACAAAAGGCTGAGTATGATGAATTACCTTCCTTTGATATGTTTTCAACCTTTGAGGAGTGGATGTAATACCACTTGTAGATGCTCCAGAAACAAAATGATCCCTTGGTAATTCTTCAAAAATTGGTAATTCTAATCCATAATTATTAGGAACACTTAAATCTTCAGGAAAATTGATATCCTCAACAATTACCTTAGGTTCATCTGAATTTGCAGCCTGATCTTAAAAAATAGAATTATCAAATGATGAAAAATTAGAACCAAATAAAGAAGATCTACCTCTTGAATCTCGTGGTGTCCTTCCTCTTCTGGCTGGTCTACTTCCCCTTCTACCTAGCTACAATTCTTGGTATACAAAACCCTCTTTGGTGCAGGGGCACCTAGAGAACACAAAGAACTCTTAATACCTATGAAGGCACACTTGGAGTATACCAAGACATCAGAGCACATAAAGATGTCCAAAGACATCAAGTGGAGGGTATTGGCACCTATAATGGCCTATGAGGTCATTCCATGCAATGAAAAAATAAATAAATAAATGTTATAAGTCCTAAAAGGCCTAATAAGCCTTAGGACCAAATTTGGGAGTCTAGAATAGAATTAGGTGTTATAAGTTTCAAATAGGTGAAATTAATTTTAATAATGGTCAATAAGTCCATTTAGGTGATTTGGTAAAGTTTCAATCCTTGGAAGTTTCAAATGTCACAAATTTGCAAAGTTACAAATTCAAATTTTGAATTATAACGGTTAGTAGTTAATTGGAGGGAAAAGAGTTTTTATGTTAATTTGGTCTTAAAATAATGTTCCAACCACAAAAGTTGGTTGAACAAATTGAGAGGGAGTTATAATATGTAGGAACAACTTATTGTACGGGCATAATAGAATCCATGGTATGGACTGGTACAGAAAGTTGAATAAAAAAATCTGATTTCTTGCAAAGTTAAAGGTTTTTTTTTGGTATGATTCAAAGTTCTTATTGAATCATACCAAAAAAAAACCTTCAACTTTGCAAGAAATCAGATTTTTTTATTCAACTTTCTGTACCAGTCTGTACCATGGATTCTATTATGCCCATACAATAAGTTGTTCCTACATATTATAACTCCCTCTCAGTTTGTTCAACCAAATTTTGTGGTTGGAACACTATTTTAAGACCAAATCAACATAAAAACTCTTTTCCCTCCAATTAACTACTAACTGTTATAATTCAAAATTTGAATTTGTAACTTTGCAAATTTGTGACATTTGAAACTTCCAAGGATTGAAACTTTACCAAATCACCTAAATGGACTTATTGACCATTATTAAAATTAATTTAACCTATTTGAAACTTATAACACCTAATTCTATTCTAGACTCCCAAATTTGGTCCTAAGGCTTATTAGGCCTTTTAGGACTTATAACATTTTATTTTATTTTTTCATTGCATGGAATGACCTCATAGGCCATTATAGGTGCCAACACCCTCCAGTTGATGTCTTTGGATGTCTTTATGTGCTCTAATGTCTTGGTATACTCCAAGTGTGCCTTCATAGGTATTAAGAGTTCTTTGTGTTCTCTAGGTGCCCCTGCACCATGTTCACCAGCTTTGAAAGGATTCTTGTCCCAAGAATCAGTCCATGCAATAGATGTCTAAGTCTGAACCTTTACTCCATGGTTATGGTGCCTTGGGGAAGGAATGAAGTCCCCTAAGGTCACTGGTCTTCTCTTATAATCTGTACACACCTTGTGAAAAGAATTAGTACCAAAAAAATTAGGTGTAGTCTCTGATTCTGAATCAGATTGTGGTCTTGCTGCTTGTTCTATCTGCCCACTATCCTTCCACATCTGAATATGCTTGTGTACTATCTACCCCTCAATAGGACATTTGACTGAGCCTATTTGAACATACTTGAAATCCCAAATGTCTGCCTTTCTAGTACTATTCAACACTATCTTAATCAGTCCCTGTTTGGGTGCTTGTCAACCAGTATCATCTTCAATGTTTCCTTTCTTGTTAAGGGGAATATTATCACCAAAACACATCAGTGCCTTGTCTTTATCCCTACAAGTTAGTGGATTTAATATAAACTTCTCTTTTCCTTTATGAACAATGTAAGTATTAGTGTAACCATTATGGATTGTCTTCCTCATACATTGCCATGGTCTACCTAATATCATGTGCCCACAATTCATAGATATTACATCACACCAAACTTGATCATGATATGGCCCAATTGAAAAATTAACAAGAGCCTTCTGACTAACCTTCACATTCAACTCTTGGTTTACCCAAGTGGCACTATAAGGATTAGGATGTTCTACCAATGCCAATCCCAACTTAGAAACCATATCCATTGAAACCAAATTACAATGTGCCCCTGAATCAATAATTAGAGTACATACCTTGCCTTGGACTAAACATCTAGATTTAAATATACCTTCTTGTGCTAATGTTGGTAATGGTCTCCCTTTCCTCATGAGAAGAAATTCTCCTACCTCAGGGTCTACTGCTTTAGGTTCATGAGTTTCCTCTTCTTCAATCAGATGTACCCTCCTTTCCTTGCCTTGATTAGAATCTATCCATTCAGGACACCTAAAAGATTGATGTCCAACTTCATTGCAATGGAAGCATCTACTTGCGAAGATGTCACATCCTCTTCCTCCTCCATTTCTTCCACCTCTTTGGGTGTGTCCTCCTCTTGCCTCAAAAGTAGTTCCTTTATCCTTTTCTTCCCAAACCTGATTTGTCCTTCCTCCTCTTCCCCTCATTGAAGAACCTCCTCTATTGTTGCTATTCTACCTTTCACTCTTCCTTTTCAACTTCTCCTCTATTCTAAGAGCCAACTGGTAACATTCCTTCAAACTTTTGGGTTTAGAAGCCACAAATTCATCTTGAATACTAAATCTTAAACCACCTAGATATATAGCAACCTTAACAACTTCATCTTCTTCCAATCTAGATCTTATACTTAGTTTATAAAATTCATCAGTATATGCTTTAACATCTAAGTCTTTTTGTCTTAAACCTTGCATTTTCTTATGCATTTGTACATCAAAATCTTTTGGAAGAAAGTTACATTTCATCTTTTCTATCATTCTATTCCAAGAGATAATCTTTGGCTTACCTCTTCTTCTTCTATCAGCCTCCTCATGATCCCACCATAGGAGTGCATGCCCTTTAAGTTTTGTTTTTGCCAATCTGACCCTTTGTTCATCCGGTACCTCTTCACTTTCAAAGTAGGCATCCATTGATGCTATCTAGTCCAAAAGCTCTTCTTCTTTCAGACTTCCATCATACGTAGGGATATCTCAGCTCACCTTATGCTGCTCATTCTTCAAAGCCTTCAATATCCTGATTGTCCTCTGCTCTTTAGGATCTACTTGTTCCTCTTCTACTTCTTCTTCCCCTTCCTTCTGGGTTTCTTCCTCTTCTTCACTATCAACATCTTCATTTTCTGCTCTTCTTTGATTAGATTCCAATACTTCAAGCCTAGCCAAAAGTGTATTATAAGACTCCTGCAACCTTGTGTTCTTCTCCTTCAACTCCTGGATCTCCCTGGCAGTACCTGCATTCCTTGGAGGCATTTTCACAAACAATAGTCAAAATTCCTTTAAAAAAGGGTTCCTCTATCCCTTTAAGGATCTAGTAGTGTTCTCTAATACCACTTGATGCAGAGGTGGCAAGGGAATATGGTGGATCCAAGGTCCAACTACAAAACTCAATCAAATGCACAATTAAATCTAATGACCCAAGATGGCTTCAATAAGTGAAATAGAAAATTATCCTCCAACCAATCTTATGTTGTGATCCAATGACCCTAATATATGCAATCCAAGGTACTTGAATAGGTTTCAGACTTTATTCAATTGTTTAGACACCAAAACTTCAATATTCATCAAGCTAGGCCTAATAGCTTGCCTTGTAGCCCTGCAGCAGCCTTCACAAGACCTTATCTCCAACTTTTTCGAAAACACTAGGAAAATAAATTATATATTTGAGTACCCTTTATTGATTTTAACAACATAGAAAAAGGACAGAGAAATTTTTTTTGGACCGAGTATGACTATCCTCACTATGTGAACCCAAAATGCACCAAAATAGGGTGATTTAACAAAGAAACTAATAGTTTTTTATAACCTCAAGACTCCAAACTCTATAAAGTCTCTCAAAACATTATAAAACCTCTAAATACAAGAGGGATTTATCCCAGTACCTTAGAAACATAAAAAACCCCAAATTTATCACTTATAAACCCTCAATCCAAGGGTTTCCTCAATGTCACATTTCCCAAAACTTCCTACAAAAAATAAAGGTTGTAATACCTTGTCCTCAACATTTCTTCACACAATCAACCATAAAATTGACCCCTCCTTAAGGCCAAATAGCTACTGTTGTAGCATACCAAGCAATTTCATTAGTTTCTTCTTCAACAAACTATGGTGATCACCACATTAATCCATCAATTTTGCATTTCCAAGGTTAGTAGAACATTATACATGTTAAATAGATATTATAAATGTCAATAAGATGCCATTATATGAGAATCAAAGTGCTACATTCATAGAATGACATTCATAGTGTGAAATCTACACAAAACTACCTTAAAAATTAGATTTTCCAAAGACTGAACAGTACCAAAATGATTAACAGTGACTGTAGTAGGGTTTTTAGAACATGAAATAATTCAAAGAGATTAAATATGAATGATCAAAAAATTGTACAAGACAATCCAATCAATAAGAACTTTGAATCATACCAAAAAAAAAACCTTTAACTTTGCAAGAAATCAGATTTTTTTATTCAACTTCATGTACCAATCCGTACCATGGATTCTATTATGCCCATACAATAAGTTGTTCCTACATATTATAACTCCCTCTCAGTTTTTTCAACCAAATTTTTTGGTTGGAACATTATTTTAAGACCAAATTAACTTAAAAACTCTTTTCCCTCCAATTAACTACTAACCGTTATAATTCAAAATTTGAATTTGTAACTTTGCAAATTTGTGACATTTGAAACTTCCAAGGATTGAAACTTTACCAAATCACCTAAATGGACTTATTGACCATTATTAAAATTAATTTAACCTATTTGAAACTTATAACACCTAATTCTATTCTAGACTCCCAAATTTGGTCCTAAGGCTTATTAGGCCTTTTAGGACTTATAACATTTTTATTTTTTTTTCATTGTATGGAATGACCTCATAAACCATTATAGGTGCCAATACCCTCTAGTTGATGTCTTTGGATGTCTTTATGTGCTCTGATGTCTTGGTATACTCCAAGTGTGCCTTCATAGGTATTAAGAGTTCTTTGTGTTCTCTAGGTGCCCCTGCACCAAAAGGGATGAGAAAAATATGAATGTACCTAAAAACTAAATGAGGTGATACACCAAACAATTTGTATGTAACTTTGAATGAATCAACATGAAACACAAAAGATATTGATGGCTCTCAATACTCAGACAAACATGCAATTATAACAATGATTCTATGCAAGGACCTAGAATCTTTTGCTTTGAAAGGGAAACTAGGCTTCACCAATTTTTTGCAAAAAGTTAGGACACAAATAAACACCTATAATAACAAGTATCAAGATTCAAATATGTGATAAGGAATATAGCTTGAATGAAGGATAACACAACATAAAAGCATGAAAATTCACAATATTGCACTCAAACCTATGAGAAGGAACCGTTGTATCAATATATTCAATGATGAAAAAATGTCTGCTACAAAAGCCCTTAAAATTTTCTCACAAGTTTGCAATGTGAAAAACATGTGAGCCAAAAAGAAGGTCCTCTAGATGAGGTCAAAATACAATGATATAGGCTACAAATCTCCAAGGGTTGGATGCATGAGAAAAACCCATAAAATCAGGAGCTAAATTATCAGAAAGTGAAGTCTAAGTGCTCCTCTAACTCCACAAGGCCATGTCCAACTGAAAAAGCACTCAAAGCTGCCCCAAAACTGCTCCAAATCTCAAAAAACCATGCATAAACTATGGGGGTCGGATATGAGAACATATCCCACCAAAATAGGGATGTAATTGCATAAAACTATGAGCACACAACTGGAAAAGGCCTCCCAACTAATAATGAACTCATAGTTATCTCTAAAACCACTCCAAAGCGCTGTAAATAGGCCTAAACTGCCCAATAACTGACCATGAACAAAAACATCTCTCCCTTGAGTCATGAGGCAAGCAGTGAACTGAAAAGGTTACTCCTAGACAAGCAAGCCACACCTAAGGACAACTCCTAAAAGGCCTCCTAACTGCACTCGAAAAATTAATAATAATTGCCTTATAATAATGACAAAATATTATTATTAATCACAATAATTGTGCAACAAAACCTCTCTACGTTTGCTCCTTTATTTACTTATCAACTATTATTTGAAAATATTTTAATATATTTAATTTTAGGAATAAATAATCAACTCATTTGTTCAAAAATTAAATATATTAAACTACAGTCAAATAATATTTAATAAATAAATAAGAGACTTAAATTTATTTACCTATTATTTAAATAAAAATCATAAAATACTTGTATTTAAAATAAATAATATACACTTATCTATTTTAAATTCGGCATGTTAAGATTCATATTTAAATATTAAATAAATAAATAAATTACTCATAAAAGAAATAAAACAAAAAACAAGATTATATTCATAATAAAAATAATAAGTATAATTAAAAATAATGAAATAATAATTCAATCAATATCATTTTAAAACAATATAAATTATATTTCATTATTTTTAATAGTATTATTATTTTTATTATGAATATAGTATTATTATTGTTTTATCAATTTTTTACAAAAATAAAAAAGGAATATCTATTAACATTAGAGTTAAAAATTATAAATGAATGAATATCATAAAATATTCATTAATTTATAAGTTTTAAACCTAATGTTAAAAGATATTCTAACCATGGCATAAGCTTCTAACCTAAGCATCTGATGACTAAGCCTAAGGGGATGACACACACACAAAAAAAATGCTAAGGAAAAGCATGGAAGATATAGGGTGTATAACCCTAAAATCATTATCATTTTCCATTTTCTCCTTTGTTGTTGTCATTTGCTAGCTCTCAATCGCTGACGTGAGGGTTTGAAGACTGAAGTTTTTTCACTTCTTTGTTACCTCCATGGATGGGTTGCTGGATATTAGTCCTCTGCATTTTTATATGACAGTTGTGGTTGCTAGTGATGGTGTGTTGTTGTTTCATGGCTTCTATTTTTTGTGGACGAGTCTCTGTTGCTGGGATTCGAAAATGTTTGGAACTTACAGCTACTATGTGCTTCACCAATCACCACGAGGGTTTGAAGCTTGATTCTGCTATCGATATCCAAGGCTTTGGAGATGAATGTTTGATTTGTTGTTGCTTCATGACCACCAATTATATGGGGACTTGAAAATACTTTCTACCTTCTCTTAACTCTCAACTCTTTAAAAAAAAGGTAAGTGTAGCCTGCTAATTTATGAATCAACAACTTATTACCTCCTTGGCTCTGAGAAAATCGCAAAATGAAAAGATATTTCCCTCTTTAGCATCCATAACTGAAATTCATAAGGTTTTTTAACTACAAATTTGATGGGTAATGTGATGTTGTTGTCTCTTTGGAGTTGGAACTTCTGTGTTGTCTGAAAAAAGAAATGAATAGTCTCTTGCTGATTTGAGTTGTTGTGCTTTCTTCATATCCTCATTGATAGCTACAGGTTTCTTTTTGTACATAGCTCTTGTATTTTCTACAGTTGTATATGACTTTATTAAAATTTTAGAAGACTTCACTGTAGTTGTAGATGGCTTCTTAGGTTCTGGAGCCTCCTTTGCAAATTTTCCTGAAAATGATTTTCTTTTCTTTCACATTCTTGGGTATTTTTGCCTCTCAGTTGATTGTTCTGCACATACAACTCCTTCAATCTTGAAAACTATTCAGAAATGCCCATAATGGACCTCACAGTTTGTTATTTTCAAGATGCACTAATGTCAAATTAATAAGAACATTTAAGTCAGGAAAATACACAGTCAAGGAATTAACATCTAGTTGCAGTCCAACTAGGATTTTCATTCTATTTATTTCTGAAGGGACTTCTTTATTCATAGGTCATTTTGGATGTTTCCTTGTTGCAAAATATCATGAGCCTTGTACCGTATTTCAATCTTGATGAGTCCAATAACTGATATGCATATCACTTTCATGATTCTAAACATGTAAGTGTTGCACTATTTTTCATAATACTTTATTTCTGGTGGCTTAACATGAACATTACCATATGCATTATTTTGATAATTTGCTCCCTAAATCCAATAATTAGAACATGCTTCTACATACATGAAGCTTCTAATACATCTGTAGACCCAAAAGATAATATTATATATATATATATATATATATATATATATATATATATATATATATATATATATATATATATATATATATATATATATATATATATATATATATATATAATGTTGGTTATCTTTGACTACTTTCGCAGCATTTATTTGAATAAAAAATCAGAACTTGGTTATTTGTTGTAGCTATCTAATTGCTCTCATATCTTCAACATTGTTCAGATGCATCATACACAACTGAAACTTATTACACTTACACATCTCATTTTACTATCAACATAGCATCATGAAACTTGTTTTGACCTTTGGAAATCAGTAATGCTATTTAGTAATGTCTTGTATACCATGTAGCTCCTTATGATGATACATTCAACACTTAGAAAAAATATGTCATTTTACTGTTTGCAATATAACTGACTGATATTTGCTTGTAGCTTTTTTTAAAAATCATATTTCTTTGATTAAAGTACTCTTATTTGTTGTCACACTTTTGATAGTCACAACACTGTATATACTGATTATATTTATTAATTTTCTTTACATTTGTTGTTCTTTTTCTAAAATGTCTCATTGCAATGATCACTTGAAAATATGATATCTCGTGAATGTGCTATCACTACATGATATTTTCAAGAATAATATAGTTGTTTGTCATTTGCATTTTTTAAAGGTTAACTATAGCAATATTTTGATTCCAAATGTAGGACCTCTTCCTTGACTATCTTTTAATATGACTGACATGCATCCTTTTTTCAAATCTGATTGATATGATAGCCCATGCTCTGTAAAACAACTTGATGTAGGGGCATCCAAGGGTAGTTGGAAAATCTGCATGGTGGTGTGTTGAAGTGGTTATGTGTTACTTGGTTGCAGTTTTAACCAAGGATCTCAATCATTGAAGGGGCTCGATCACTGAAGGAACTCAGTAAAACTTTGGCACTCGGTGGAACATGTGCTCGGTGATGCTTGTGGTGCTCGATTGACGTGCTTGCTCGGTGATGCCTAGCTGGCTCAGGTGTTTTATTGGACTCGGTAGTTCTGGCTTACCTACTGGAGTTCTTGGAGATTTGGTTGGACGACGTGGTATATTTAATGTTTTTAGCTTATGTTGTATTCTCCTATGTGGATCTTGAGGTCGAAATGGATAATTAATTATTTGTAAGGCTATTTGAGAGCGGACTATTATTGCATTTAATATTTGTTTGTTTGGTTTAGGAGTTAATTGTTTCTTCTAGCCGACTTGTGGTTGAAGAAATGTATTTAAGGAGTGTCTGGGTAGTTGTTTAGGGAGTCAGATAGTGGAGGTAGATCGATAAGACAATAATTGGATCCTGTGAGATCTTGAAGATCAGATTGTTTCTCTGATATTGTAATAGTAGATATAGTGGTTCGCATGCTTGGAGACAAGGAGATTTTTTGGTGGCTTGCGAGATCAAATTTAGATCTACCTTAGTATTTCCACTAGTTGTTGATGTGCTACAAAGCTAGACTAGCTAGGAGGTTGCAGAATTACTGTTGTAAGTGATTGTATTTGGCCCTAACCTGGAAGGCTTACAGTCGGGCATGTTGAATGAAATTCTATTTGAGCATTATATTGTTGTGTTTCTGTTGTTTTTTTTGTTGTGGTTTTTTATGGTATAGACTTGGACTATCCATCTTGGGATTATCCATTCTACCTTGTGTTAGGTGGTATCAGAGCTTGAAGTTCTTGAGTGTGTAAACCAATCACCGAGTTGAGGCAGTTTGCACCAGGACCTTGGGTTGGTGATTTGTTGCCTTGGGTTTTTGAAGATCTTGAAAGATGCCTCTGAGAAGATTGGACCCTAGGGAAATTGCAGATCTCTGTGATGTTGTAGAATAAAATATTACAGAGAAGTTTAAAGTAGATTTTAGATCTGAGATGGAATTGATGAAGAATGACATGATCGCTGAGATCATGAGGGATATTATTGGTATGCCAAGGAATCTTGGTACTGAAGATGGCTATGAGGAAGCTGTTGAAGACTTTGAAGCTGCTGGATCTAGTGGAGATGATCGGAGGGACAGATTTGGTGAAGACAGAACTGGTCGGTTGCATAGATCTGGAGCTTGGTTAAGTACTAGTTACTGAATGGAAGTTTCTACTTTCTCTAGTACTTTGAGACCTAAGGATTTGATTGATTGGATTGGTGAGTTAGGATATTTCTTTGAGCTTGAAGAAATTGAAGATTCTCTTAGAGTAAGATTGGAAAAGACTAAGTTGAAAGGAAATGTTGCTCTTTGGTGGAAAGAATTGCAAAGAGATAGAGAAGATGAAGGTGAAATAAAGATCAATCAGTGGAGGTTGATGTTGAAAGGACATCTCGCTCTTTGGTGGAAATAATTGCAAAGAGATAGAGAAGATGAAGGTGAAATAAAGATCAATCGGTGGAGGTTGATGGTGCCTAAATTGAAAGCTAAGTTCATACCTACCAACTATGAACTTGACTTGTTTAAGAAACTACAAAATCTGAAGCAGAAAGATTTGACTGTGGAAGACTATACCGAGGAGTTCTATAAGTTGACTATTCATTTTGGACACAGAGAGATTGGTAAAGAAAAGGTAGCTTGGTATGTGAATGGTTTGAGATTCAATATTCAGGATGAGCTTCATATGCTGAAGATTGATTTGGTTGAGGATGCTTATCAGTATGCCCTAAAGGTAGAAGATAAATTGAAGAGGAGACAACATGGTAATTCCCAAGGGAAGGAGAAGTTTGATCACTCGGTGAAGGATAAACCGGCTGTTGAAGATGAACTGAAACCTATGGAGCTGAGAATAAGGACAGGTAGGGTTATCTTTAAGGGTACTTGTCATAATTGTGGTGAAGGACATAGATCTTTTGAATGTTTGCATAAGAAGCTTGGTAATAGAAAGAATGTTGTGGTGAATGAGAACATACTAAATGAACCTGAAGTAGAATCAGAAAACTTGCTGGTTTGAAGAACATTGCTCGATACTAAGGTGAAACCTTGTTAGAGGAGTAATCTATTCAAAACTCGGTGCAAGTCAAGAGGTAAACTTTTTAATGTGATTGTGGATAGTGGTAGTATTGATAACCTTGTAGTTGAGGAGATGGTTCAAAAACTTGGTTTGAAGAGAGTGAGACATCCTCATCCTTATAGGATTGGCTGGTTGCAAGATGTTCATGCTTTGGAAGTGAGGGAAAAATGTCTTGTTGATTTTTAGATTATCTAGTATAAGGATCAAGTGTTGTGTGATATTGTGGAGATATGTAGTTGTCACATATTGCTCGGTAGACCTTGGTAGTATGATTGTAGATCTATGCATGATTGTGTCAAGAATGTATTTACTATGGAGAATAATGACAAGAAGTTTTCCCTAATGCCTTTGCTGGATAGAACACTCGGTAGGAGGAACCTAAGATTTAGGAGCCAAGATGAGTTGAAGGATTCTGAAAGGATTGATTAGTATGGAGAACAAACTTGTGTGTTATCAAGGAAAGACTTGAAAAGATAGAGAAATAAGAAGTGGAAGAGTATGCAAGGTGAAGACTCGAAGGACTTGTATGTGAAGAACCACTTCAGGGTTTATGTGTTGAATCTTGAAAGATGTTCTTCCAGCCTTTGAGAACATCTTTTCAAACCTAGGGTGTCTGATGCAGGGGCATCCTAGGGTAGTTGGAAAATATGCATGGTGGTGTGTTGAAGTGGTTCCATGTTACTCAGTTGCAACTTTGATTGAGGATCTCAGTTATTGAAGGGGCTCAGTCACTAAAGGAACTTGGTAAAACTCTGGCACTCGGTGGAACATGTGGTCAGTGATGCTTGTGGTGCTTAGTTAATGTGCTTGCTCGGTGATGCCTAGCTGGCTCGGTTGTTTTACTGGCACTCGATAGTTCTGGCTTACCAACTGTAGTTCTTGGAGATTTGGTTGGATGACTTGGTATATTTAATATTGGTATCTTGTGTTGTATTCTCCTATGTGGATCTTGAGGCTGACATGGAGAATTAATTGTTTGTAAGGCTATTTGAGAGCCGACTGTTGTTGCATTTAATATTTATTTGTTTTAGAAGCTGACTTGGCTTAGGAGTTAATTATTTCTTCCAGCCGACTTGTGGTTGAAGAAATGTATTTAAGCAGTGTTTGGGTAGTTATTTAGGGAGTTAGTCAGTGGAGGTAGATCAATAAGACAATAATTGGATCTTGCGAGATCTTGAAGATTAGATTGTTTGTTTGATATTGTAATAGCAGAACTAGTGGTTTGCATGCTTGGAGACAAGGAGATTTCTTGGTGGCTTGCAATCTCATGTTTCGATATGCCTTAGTGTTTCCACCAGTTGCTGATGTGCTACAGAGCTGGACTAGCTAGGAGGTTGCAAAATTACTATTTTAAGTGATTATATTTGGCCCTAACTCGGAAGGCCTTACAGTCGGGCATGTTGAATGAAATTCTATTTGAGCATTATATTGTTTTGTTTCCGTTGTTGTTTTTGATGGTTTAGACTTGGACTATCCATCTTGGAATCATCCATTCTTCCCTATGTCACAACTTCCTATAGTAGAGTAAGATAAATACCTCCTGTAGAAATCTTGTGGAAATACAACCACTTGTAGTAATTCTGAAACTCTAAAATGAAATAAAAACCATCATGTAGCACCTACATATCTGGTTTATTGGGCTAAAAGGTTTCATGACAAAGGTCATGTCCCTTCAAAAAAAAATCTTCTGCAACTCCATGATTTGGCCAAAAGGTCCCATGCCTAAAACTTATACATGCCCCCTCAATAGCCTCCTCAAAACTTTAGTCTTGGCCTCTTCTTAATTTGACCAGAAGGTTTCATGTCTGTAATTTATACATGTCCCTTCAATGATCTCCTTAGCATCTTCAATCAACTACATTGGTTCAAATGGAAGGTCTCATACTTGTAATTTATGCATGTCCCCTCAATAGTCTCCCCTAAACTTCATACATGTATCTGCACATAACGCAAACAATGTTAAGAAATAAAGTATTTCCAGTGATGTAATCATTCTTTCCAACAACTCCTTTATTGCATTCTTATTTTTACATTATATAAATGTATGGAAGTAGATGACATAGGTTGATAGGTTTAGTTCCTCCATTGATCAGTTCATATGAACCCACCCATTTATTTTTCCATCTTTTTGTAAGACAACCTCGGATGCGGGACCAAACATGTAGCATTACTGGACCCTCCACAAAAATACCAAGCAATGGGGGGCCTAACCCTATCCTCTTACTTTGTGTATTTCCTATTTACAAAGAATGTAAAAGCCTTAATTTTTGCATTTAATATTTAGATGCATACTTGTATTAGCCTAAGCCATGGGTTACGTGGCTGCATGATAAATACATTTTTTCACAATTGAGTATCTTTGTATATCTTAAAAAATGCACTTTTAGTTTATAGTTTTGATAGCAACCACTGCTTGTGTGGATAATTTCATTGTTGTACCTTTATTGTCTGAAATGAACACATATCTTTCTCCTTTCTGTTTGAACTCCAACATTTAAATTTTGTAAGAAAACTGATTATTTGATATTTAGGACAACGATCAAACTTCTGAAACTCTTTTTTAATGACACCAAAAAATAACCAGCAGTTTAGGAAATAATCTAATAATTGAAAATAATCAATCATAACAGTAATTCAATGAATCCAAATAAACCTCTTTCACCAAAAAATTAAGGGCTAGTAACAGCCCTGCCAATTAGAACAAGTAGGGTGAAAATTGTTAACATGTTTACAACAAATGAATTTTGGACAACATTGGAAAAAATATTTGGAAAATAAGATGAATTAAGAGGTCAACAATTAGAGAATGAGCTCATCAATTTAAGACCTTCAAGTTTTTGATACTAAACATGAATTATTTACCAAAACAAAAGTCACAAGATTGCAATTAAAATAGTATGAAATTGAGAAAGATAATAAATAGTTAATCCTAAGTATTTTGTATAAACTTGATCCTAAAAAAATAATCTTTTTCTCTACTTTATATGCTAGCAAAACCACCTTTCTAGCTACCTATATAATGCCTTCTCTTGATGTGTTTACTAATGAACTCACAAAATAATATGACAAGTTGGTTCAAATATGTGCTATCAAATAATTTAACTCTCATGCCTTGGGTACAAATTTTAAATCAAGGCACTAAAGATAAAATTGATAATGACAAACAATATAAGAAACATAATAATCAAGAAGAGTATAAATTATATAAACATTGTATATAGGCACTAATTTTTTTCAAATCAAGAAAAAACAAAGAAGGAGAATGTTAAAAGTGCTTATTGCATTAAAAATAGTCACGATGAACATAAATGCATGTAGAAACAAATTGACTACCTAACACATCTTCTTGAGAAGACCAACAAAGGTGTCACTAAATATCAATCTTCATCAAACCAAGAAACTATTAAGAAGAAAGAAAAAGGTCATGATGGTTATGCTTCTACATCGAAAAAATATAAAGGAAAATTTCTTTGTTGTTTTACAAGTGTTTGATCAGGGAGATGACTTCTAAATATAGGATCAAGTCTCACCATATGGTTTCTTTCTTCTTTTGAGCCTCATGTTATGTCACCTATTTTGATAGGTAACAATACATATATGAGTGTAATTGGGAAGGGATGTGTTGACATTAGGGATGACACTTTTAATGATGTATATTGTGTACATTATTTGTTCAATAATATTCTTTCCATCTATTATATTACTCATGGTGGAGTAGGGAATATTCTAGAATTTATTCTTGATTCAATTCTCATTAGAAATTTGGTGAGTAGATAGATTATTATTGTTGGGGCCCTTGATCAAGCATCTTGATTGTGTATCTTTTTAGGATTTCTCTTAATGTTGGTTTTGATCATTTGGATGATTTGATCACACATTTAGTGTGGTTTTTATTTTGACAAGAATTATGGTAACTTAAAAATGGGAATTCTCACAAGTGATCTAATTCTTGAACCTTGTATTCCATCTCTTAATATATTGTTGCTACATCAAAGTTGCTTCATCAAAAGATTCTAATGGCTCTTTGTAGTAGGACATAATTGATCTTTCAGATATAACTTTTTTGGATGACACCTTAATCTGTGTTTAAGAATTGTTTGTGGAGGACCTCATATTGCATATTTGGGAGACACTATTGACATACATATTATCATTAATGAGGATTACTCTTCTTTAATTTTTTTGAGGGAACACTCTAATCCTCTTGTTAATTCACTACATGATCATTCATCATAGTGTGACATGAGTGTTGATCTTATGGAACAAAATTTGGAGGTATCTTTGTGTTGAACAGAGAAACTTGAGTCTGCAGATTGTTTTCTACATTAGTTTCTAGGAGATTTTAGATTTTCATGTTCAATAGTGTAGCCTAAAATGTCTAATTTGATTATGTCATCATTCAACATCAATATGGAGGCCGGTGGACAAATTTTAGAGAAATCTTTCTTTTTGAGATTTCTTCTTATGTATTACTTTTATAAATGAGATAATCTTATGCATACACCTTTGACATTGTTTCTTCCTAAGGGAAGGAATGTTTGATGATTCTTGACCATTTTCTACATCTAGTTTTAAGTAACTACAATTGCCTCTACACATTGTGGGGGAGGGGAGGGTGCCTACTTAGCCTTTTCACTTATTTTCTCTCTCTATTTATGAGAAAAATACTTCTTTGTTGTGGGAGGTTACTTCTTCTTTATGGGGGATTTTCTATATACATGGGTACATAACATGGCTTCATTTTTCAAGACCCATAATCTTTCCCCTGACCTAAGCTACACTTAAGAGGATGTGTTTGTGTACTTTTTATTTTTCTAGTGGGTATTTATTTTCCCTTAGTCCTTTAATCCTTTCCTACACTTTTGTTAAGCTTTATTAGGTTAATAAAATGTGTTTAACTAGGATATGATATTGAGGTGTCTCCTTCCTTAAGGGGTGGAACATTCCTTAGCAAATGAAGCATTTTCTAATTTTATACTAGGTGTTCACACCCTATTGGTTTGATTTTATGACTCCATCCTCTCCCCAGGTGTATATAAAATTGCCACCTAGCTTGTATTAGACATTATTTTGCATCCATTGTGATTCTCTTGCATAGGTTGACATTCATGTACCCATTCTTTCAAAACTTTTCTTTGAGCTCATAATGTAATCTTTTTATCTTGATAGTTGCACATCTCTTAGAATCATGTATGTCTATAATTGCTTTATTTAATTTATAATTTTATAGCTTATCTCTCTCATAGGAAAATATTGGTTATGCATTTGTTTGAAATTGCTAACAATTTTTTATTTTTTTCTATTAGAGATAGTTCACAAATTACATATGTTATCTCTATTTTGAGCATTAAAGATTGTCATTAGTATCAAAGACAACCAATCAGTTACCTATGCAATCTAGTCGGTTAAAGCAAGTAATTTACACCGAGCACCAGAGCAGTCTTACCGAGCATCAATGTACACCAATATCGAGCGTCAATAAACACTAAGTAGATTGGACACCGAGTGTCAATGAAACTATCGAGTAGTATTTATAGTGTTTATCAAGCAATACAAAAAATGGCATAGTAATCAATTTTTGGCACATTTATCTATGCAAACAGTTACAACAGAATCATAAAATGTTTTACCAAGATCAAGGACCATTTATTATAGATACAATCATTAATTATGATGATGATCTCTATGTAATTGCTAGATCTAGGTTAATTTTGTACACCGTAGATCTTAGGTTTCATCCTAAGATATTGTAACCTAATTTTGTTAAGCGGCAAAAGCAGTATGCTATATATTTGTATTTCATGTCATTTTGACTTAAGCTTGACAAGGAAGTTATGTTTGGTATGAACAAGCAAAGGAGATCTTGAAGCAAGAAGCCAACTTCAAGATATCAGTTATCAGACAAAGAAGATCAAAATTTAGAGACATTCAGATTAAGCAGAATCAGACAAGGCTACAGAGTAGTTTAGAGACAAGATCTACACATGCAAAGGTGATATCTATTCTATACTACATTGATCTGTATCAAACAAGGTTGAGTTGTCATTTGCAGATACATCCTGTTATTTTCTAATCATTGTAATAGAGTTTGGTAAAATCTCTTAACAGAGTAGACCTAACAGTCTTTATGTAAATATCTTAACTGAGTGCACACTCAAGTAGTGTTGTTGAAATCCTATAACTAGGTAGATCTAGCTGATCTAAATTGTTACTCCTAACAGCATAAGATCACCAGAAGTGATCACAACTTGTAGCCTTAATCGACAAAGTTTATTATCTGTAGTAGTGAAGATTTGTGGGTGTCATCCCCACCATAGTTTTTACCTTCTAACAAGGGTTTCTACATTACCAAAATACTTGTGTTATGTGATTGATTTATTGTTGATTTCATGCTATTTACTTTCACAAGTTAATTGAATGAATGATGCATAGAATGGATACAATACATAGTTGAGTTTACTACTATTTGTTGATTAAGTTTTGGGAGTTAAAGTTTTAGAGGACATTGATTCACCCCTCCCCTCTCAGTATCCTATCTCTCCATTCCAACAATTGGTATCAGAGATCAAATCTCTTATTGGATGGTTTAACCACTGAAGAGTAAAGATCTAACCATGGAGAGATATAAGTTGGATAAGACAATAGAGAATCAAAAGATTTAGATGTAGATGCTCATTGAGCAGTATAAGAAAGCTAAGGATGCATTGAAGAAGTTATTGGTTCAGAGAAAGAACTTGGCTATTCTGGAAAACAAGACTAGTTACCATGAAGAGGAGATTGATGAGTTGTTTGATAACATTAGATCTAGTTCAGGAAGTATCTTTGATGGTTCTGAAAGTGCAATCTTTGATTTGTCTGAAAAGAATCTTCACTTGACTGAACAAGTGAAAGCCCTGTAGATCATTCAACAATCATAGATGGTGATAATGATTGATGTAATGAATAATGCAAGACAGGTTGAGCAAGAAAGGAACCTAGCTGTTGAAGACTGAAGACAGATGACTGAACAACTTCAAGCAAAATAAACTGAGATATGAAATCTCACCAAGAATCATTTTGAAATATCCAATCAGATGATGATTGTAAACCAAGAGATCAACTGAGTAAATGGTGAGGTGTCTAGAAAACTTGAAGATATTGGAGTACTCAGGGAAGAGTGAGAAATAGAGAAATGAAGTAAAGATACAATTGCAACATAATGAAATGATGAAAATGGCTGAAAATAGTTCCAAGAGGATTGATGATTTTTTGACTAATCAAAGAAGATTTGGAAGCAAAGCTGGATTAGGCTACACCAGTGAAGGAGAATCATCCAAACAAGCTGAACAACTGAACAATAATCAAAATCAAAGACCCAAGACATTGTCATGCCATTATGGTGGCAAACCGGGACATACTTTAAATGTTTGCAGGAGTAAAGCACAAGGTAAACCTCAAGTCACTCCTAAGTTTAATGGTTATTGTTATTACTGTGGTAAATTTGGACATCAAGCTTATGAGTGTAGAGCTAAACTGAATAAGATATCTAACAATCCTACCATGGAGAAATTGTGTTACACTTGCAACAAACATGGACACACTTCACAAGAGTGTAAGACAAAGATGAAGCAAGTTTGGACACCAAAACAAAAGAACAAGCCTTATAAATCGAAGAGACAAGGCAATGCTTACACTTGGGATTACAACACATGGGTCAACTGCATAGTATGTGGGAGGTATGGACATATTGCAGTGAATTGTATGAGGAAGAGATGGGTTGGAAAATCACGATGTTGGACAAGAACTGGTATGGTATGTTTGCATTGTCATAAAGTCGGTCACCTAAGCAAGGACTACAAAGATCGAGCACTAGAAGAAGGACATGTATTTGAGAGTGGAAACACCATTGTAGATATCATGAGGATCAGAAACACTATGTGGAGAAAGGCATCAAATGAAAATGTTGAGTCAAGCAATGCTGTCGGTGAAACCTCATCCATTGGATTGGGTGACATCAGTACCTCCACCTAAGGTGAAAAAGGTATGTATGGAACTAATAATTCAAATTGATCTTATCTTACATATGGTTCCTTATATTTGATGGGCACATACCAAATCTGCATGAATAAAGATGCATTATGGTTTATAAATTTTGAGCTAACAAAGTCAAATAGTCGGTATATGTTAGACCGAGAAAAGGGTTACCTGTTGGTAATCATTATCCAAGGTTAACCGAGTGGAAAATTTTGTCTTAATCAAGTTGTTGATGTTTTGCAGTAATCACCGAGTTGACAGTTGTCACCATACTAGAAGTAGGTCAAGCATTAATGACAAAAAAATTTGAGCAGGAATTTGAAAAAGGCTATAAATACATGGAAGAATCAGTTCATTCTTCACAAAGAGATTTTGAAGAGCGGTGATTTTATAGAGAAAATTCAAGCTGAGAGTTTTCAAATGGATTCAAGGCAGTTGCAGATCGATCCGAGCACATTCTTCGTATATTCTGAGTAAGTACAACTTCTACCAAGCACATTCAACACATTTTCCAAAAACCTAAATCGATTATAATGGCTTCAAAGGCAACAAAATCCAAGATTATAGAAGAGGAAGTGAACCTCATTGTTTCAGCTAACTTTGATGAACCCCATTACAAACTTCATCTGGAAGTTGCATCAAAAATAGATTCAACGGGAGCTTTCTCAAGCATCCCACCTAGGATTTTGCTAGTCGAGGATGTCAGATCCTACATCCACTGCAAAATGAGAGAAATTGGGGATTTTGAGATTGTCGTAGCTTATCAGCAACTTTGCGGTGTAGATGGAAAACTAAAACCAGAATTCCAATAGGTTGAGAAGATTGGTCTCACTTATGCCCTAAATTTCCTAAAAAGTTTTAAAACATAATGGAATAGGGTTGTGCTCAGTTGGTATCATGATGGGATATTTTGGTTGGATGAACTGGTCAAAATAACAAAGACAATGATTCATAAGGTTAGCGGATACCCAACAACTGACAAGGCCAAGTCTTTTCGCAATGCTTCAAGGGTTGAAATTGAGAAGAATATTGGCGCAACATGGGATGGTTGAGCATTGAAAATTGCTATGATAAAGGATCTGGAAGTTAAATTTGTAGCTCATGTTATTGGTTACAAGATCTATCAATCGAGTAGACTCAACAATGTTCCATGTAGTGTTGTGGACATGGCATACAAATTGATAAAGAAGAATCACCAGTTGGACCTTTTTGAGCTACTTTTGAGGTAGATAGAAGAAAATATGAAGAATATCCAGTCAGAAAAGTTGAATACTTGTAAGTTCAGATCACTTCTAGTGTGCTTATTTTTCTATATTAAGAGGTTTTTCCCTTCTGTCAGTGATGTAAATTGGTCTATCAACAAACCAGTCATTGTGCAAATTTCTGATATGATTAGTAATCTGGGAGATAATTTGAATAAAGTTGTAGATGATTATTTTGCAAAATTCAAGATAAAGATGAATCTTTGAAGCAGGATTCCTAGTTCATTGGTTGAGAAATATGAAATGGATATATGTTTTCTTGTGGACACAGATCACACCTTAATAAAGGTTGTGGAGCCCAGAACAAAATGGTTAGCCCCTATGGGATACAAAATGGATATTGATTTTGCTTCAAAATCAATCAAGGCTCTACTAGCTACACCAAAGGACAAAAATGAAGAAAGGTTTGGAACCTATGAAGAGGCTAAGACAAGAATAAAGACCGGTCTTGACATTGGTAAAATAACTAAAAAGTCAAGGAAAATGATGAAAACATTAGTTGAGAAATTTGGAGATGAATCCAACTCATCTAATGAGTCACCAGTTGGGACTACAACTGAAGGTCAGTTACTGTTAATTGACAAACCACATGACAGTGAAGAAACCGAGTCTGACAAAGACAAAGATTCAATACCGGTTTCCCCTCCAACTCCAAAGAAGAAGCAGATGGTAGTACAATTAAGAGCTCAAAAAAGATCAGCCACAACACCTTCACCACCTTTAAAGAAGGGAGTTGTGAAGATTTCAAAACCAACAGCTACTTCACCGACCAAGACATATACAAAAAGAGGAACCAAGGTCGCAGTTGAAGCACTGAGGAAAAGGAGAAGACTAATAAGAGGAAAAGAAGACCTTGAAGATGAAGAGAATGACACAAATTAGTTCAAGGTTGTCAAAAACAAAAACAGGACAATAGATCAGGTTGCTAAAGACATAATTGAAAATGGATAACTCACAAATCCAGAACTTAGTCGATTTGACAACATGTCTACCGAGGATCAAAATACAATAGAGGAGGTAGTCATCTAGATGATGATACACTTTAAATGAGTTCCATTAGAGTTTCCAAGAAACTTCCTATGGGATTAGAAGAAAGAATAAATCAGAAATGGTCCTATGCCTTGGACACCGAAAAGAAAATGAGGGAATAGGCCCTAGTTCTAGAAATTCCAAATTTGTCTCTTAATGAGATTGAAGAATACATGACAACTTACTCTAGGAGATTCAAAGTAAAAGGTCGGGCTATGCAAATATTAGATGAAAATCTAGCAGACATTGATGAGTCTAGCCAACTCATATGGACTTCCATTGTCGCAACCCAAGAGCAAGCTGAAAAGACAACATTTCTAAACTTTTCTAAGGAGAGACAGAGATCAAAAGGCAAAGGCATCCACATTGATGATGCTGATTTGGTGAAGAAGATTGATGAGATAGATGTATCACTTACCAAGGTGATTGATACTACACTTGCCAATGAAGAAATAAGTATCTCACAAGATACACCGGATCTAGTAGAGATCCAAACTATGGAGAAAAATAAAGAAGATGTACTCATTGAGGACATTACTAATGGTGATCTTGATGATAGAGATGAAGATGAGGATGTGAACATTGTACAAGGCAAAACATAAAATGAAGGTCCTATTACCGAGCTTGCAATCACATCATTACCAAGTGAGCTTCCTTTTCTTGTAGAAGCAGTTGAAATGTTGACAAAGGAACAACTTGAAGGCTCAAACCCTGAGAAATCGATGGATACATCAGGGGAATAAGGAGCAGGAACACCGGTGGAACCAAACAAGCCTGAAGAAAAAGAGACAACCGAGATAGAAACAAAGGGTTAAGATGACTTTAAAGTAACTGAGGCTACCCCACTGGACACAACATCAAAGGATCCACATCAGTCAACCAACACACAGGTGCCCAAGGAGCAGAAGAAGGAAGAAAATATGTCAATCAGGAAGGTTACACAAACCACTGAGGTAAAGGATATTGTACCATTTATAAAGAGCTCACCTCAAGAGATAGAGAAGAAGAAGAAGAAGAAAAAGAAATAAGGAAAAGGGTCGATCACATTAGATGAAGTAATTGTTATACCAGATTGTGACCCTAGGACCCTTAGCCCTAAGGAACTTAGAAGATATGGGGAGTTGTGTACTAGGAAAGAAGCACAAGAAAAGATAAAAATGGAAAGCAAGAGCAAGGAAATTCTGGAGAATGTAAGAGATATGTTACAATAGGTCATACCAGAGGTACAAATTAATGAGGATACTCCCATTATAGACCAACTTGCCACACATGTAGAAGAAATCAATGCCCCGGACACAAAAGCTGAAAAGAGAATAGAAGAAAGGGCAGAATCCAAGATCCAAAACAAACTTGCAAAAAAGATCAGCCAAGAAGTGGAAATAAATAAGGTACATTTATCTGTGGTAATAACTAAAATTCAGTCTATTACTCAGTTAATTAGTCAAATTTTGATCAAGTTATGCACTGTGGAAACCTTCACTGCTAAGATCAGTGAAAAGATTAAACAGATGGATACTGAAATTCAAGCTAGTGCATAGGCAACTTTAACCGAGCCACACACTTTTTCCAAGCATATCTTAAGAGTTCAGGAACTTAGGCGGTTAAGAGAAGATCTCAAGAAATAGGAAGAAATAATTTGTGACCAGGTCACCGAGCTTCAACCGAATTGCTTCCCTACTTGAAAATTTTTGAGAAGCACATTGTCAAAGCGCAAACACTTGTTGCAACACCAGAAATCTCTGTGTTGGAAAACATCTTTGACATGCATGCACAAGTTGGTCATGAGCACATTGCTCTCACCAACTTGAAAGAGGAATGGGAAAACCTCTTGGATTCATTGAAGAAAACCCATCAACACATTTTTTATCAGTTGTAAGTATACACTTTTGTATTTGTCATTAATATCAAAAAGGGGGAAAACAATGTATATGCCAAATATGTAAATAAATGTTAAGTATACTACACACTACCGGGAGAATGCACTGAGGGGGAGTATAGAAATTTTGATGAAGTTAAGTATATATGTATATATGGCAGAGTAAGAATAAATTTTGAAGACATCGGGTCTATATACATTTTAGTTTTGATACTAATGCCAAAGGGGCAGATTGTTATCTCTATTTTGAGCATTAAAGATTATCATTAGTATCAAAGACAACCAGTCGGTTGCCTATGCAATCTAGTCAATAAAAGAAAGTACTTTACATCAAGCACCATAGCATTCTTACCGAGCATCAGTGTACAATGATACCGAGTGTCAATAAACACTGAGAAGACTAGACACCAAGCATCAGTGAAAATACCAAGTAGTATTTACAGTGTTTACCAAGCAATATAGAAAATGGCATAGTAATCAGTTTTGGCACATTTATCTATACAGACAGTTACAACAGAATCATAAAACATTTTACCAAGATTGAGGATCATTTATTATAGATACAATCATTAATTATGATGATGATCTCTATGTAATTGCTAGATCTAGGTTAATTTTTTACACCGTAGATCTTAGGGTTCGTCCTAATTAAGATATTGTAACCTAATTTTGTTAAGCGGCAAAAGTAGTATGCTATATATTTGTGTTTCATATCATTTTGACATAAGATTGACAAGGAAGTTATGTTTGGTATGAACAAGCGAAGGAGATCTTGAAGCAAGAAGCCAACTTCAAGATATCAGTTATCAGACAGAGAAGATCAGAATTCAGAGACATTCAGATTAAGCAGAATTAGACAAGGCTACCGAGTAGTTTAGAGACAAGATCTACACATACAAAGGTGATATCTATTCTATACTACATTGATCTGTATCAGACAAGGTTGAGTTGTCATTTGTAGATACATCCTGTTATTTTCTAATCATTGTAACAGAGTTTGGTAAAATCTCTTAACAAAGTAGACCTAATAGTCTTTATGTAAATCTCTTAACCGAGTGCACACTCAAGTAGTGTTGTTGAAATCCTATAACTAGGTAGATCTAGCTGATCTAAATTTTTACTCCTAACAGGGTAAGATCACCAGAAGTGATCACAACTTGTAGCCTTAACCGAAAAAATTTATTATCTGCAGTAGTGAAGATTTGTGGGTGTCATCCCCACCGCAGTTTTTACCTTCTAACAAGGGTTTCTACATTACCAAAATACTTGTGTTATGTGATTGATTTATTGTTGGTTTCATGCTATTTACTTTCACAAGTTAATTGAATGAATGATGCATACAATGGATACAATACATAGTTGAGTTTACTACTGTTTGTTGTTTAAGTTTTAGAGGACACTGATTCACCCCTCCCCTCTCAGTATCCTATCTCTCCATTCCAACAACATCATGAGATCCACTATTTATTAGTTCTATTGATTTTGTGAGGATCAATGCAAATGTAATAGAACTCCTAATTGCATGTGTTTTTCTAAGGAAAAAATCTCTCTTATTTATATTATGGATGATACATGGATAGACATGTCCCTTCATGGGACATGTCATTTCATTAACACATACTCTTTTAATTAATATAATTACACACACACACACACACACATATATATAGTATTTATATAGTCTTATTATATTAATTTCTCTAGCACAATAATAATTTAGATATATATAAATGTGTTTATGTATAATAGTATTGTCTAATAGGTTTATCCGATTGAAGCTACCAAACATCAACACTCCCTCTTAGCTAGGGAGGATAAACACATGGTTAGATATTACCTCGGTGTAATATCAAGTTTATAGAGATATCATCTCATGTTATTAGGAGTAATGATCACAAAATATCAAGTCACATGACATTCACCATGTACTCAGAATATTGGCCTACCTACATCAAGTATCATGATGTCCACTAAGTACTCAAAAATTTATAAACATATCATCTCATGATATCAGGAGCATTGGCCTATAGAATATCAAGTCGCATGATATTCACTAAGTGATCAAAGTAATGGCCTACCATCATCAAGTCTCATGATGTCCACCAAATACTCAAAAGTTTATAAAGATATCATCTCATATATTAGGAGCATTGGCTTGTATAATATCAAGTCACGTGATATTCACTAAGTGCTCAAAGTAATGAACTACCAACATCAAGTCTCATGATGTCCACCAAGTACTCAACAAATGTCCATAGGTAATGTGTACTTACCATAGGAACATTCCTATCATCTATTATGATCTATTTCAACCATCATAAGATGTTTAGCGTAATAGAAGATCATGGCATGTTTAAGGAACTCAATCCACCATGCAAGATATCATCTATCATGATCTATTTCGGCCATCATAAGATGTCTATCATGATAGAAGATCATGTTATTGTAAGATAATCACCTTTCAATAACTTTAACAAATACAAGTGATAATCATTTGGAAGTCATTACTTCCTCATGATGTACACAGGGGGAAGGCCCATTAAAACATGATATCCACTCTGCCTCAATGTAGAGGGTGGAAACAAGGGATTTCACCTCAAACTTATCTCACAGAGAAGAACTCACTGAACATATATCAATCTGTTGATCTTTTCATCCAATACTACTAAAGATAACCTTGCTAGAATCCCTTTGAATCTAATTTCAATCTTTTGAGCTCCTCGTCCAAAGTTACCTTAGAAGAGTCAGTCTCCCTCTAAATCTAATATCAATCTTTTTTTTTTCTTGCAAGAGAATCCCCGGAAAATATCAAGGAAAATAGCTCTTATAGTACGTATAGAAATACAAATAGATAAAGTAATACTCAAGGATAATAAATACTTATATGCACATAAACATCCTTGACACAAGTTACTTCAATGAAGGTCTGTAGACATCAAATTAGAAAAACACCTTCTCATATTATTTGAAAGACATCTCCCCTTTGAATCATCTCCCCACTAAGGATGGTTCAAATGGGAATGTAACATTGGTTATTATTTGCCCCATAATGTAAAATTCCCACTCTTATATCATTGAACAATGATTATGTCTTCTTGTGAAATGACTTGATTGTTCCAAGAGAGGTGACACTCTATAATTAAATCTTTCTTTCTAGAAAGAGACACCCTTCTTTGAATACACACTTCTTTGTTAATGCTTGACAAAGATCATAAAAAATTAATATGTCTCTTTAATGAAAGCCACTACAAGGTCTAAGTAATCATTATGGAATCACTATTATACTTTGCAACTTCATCATTGTCAACCTCTTACTAAACAACACTTTTTTTTCTTTAATCAAGTCATAGTTTCCAATATATAATTGCTGAAGTTTTCTTCTTA